>JALPQD010000001.1:8676849-9876849 GCA_023101885.1 Typhlomys cinereus
ACAGATCAATGATAAGGATTGAAGACCCAGATATAAGCCCACAAAGTTACAGCCATTTGATCTTTGACAAAGGGGCCCAAAGAATCCAATGGAAAAAGAACAGCATCTTCAACAAATGGTGCTGGCAAAACTGGATCTCCACATGCAGAAGATTAAAGCTGGACCCGTACTTGTCACCATGTACAAGACTTAATTCCAAATGGATCAAGGACCTTGATATCAGGCCAGAGACTATAAAAACCATAGTTGAAAGGATAGGGAACTCCCTCGAGCTGATTGGGCTAGGCCAACAGTTCCTAAACAGACATCCAATGGCACAGTCACTGCTACCAACTCTCAACAGTTGGGATCTTGTGAAATTAAAGAGCTTCTGTTCAGATAAAGAATTGTAACAGCTCAAAGGCAACCACAGAATGGGAGAAAATCTTCACTAACCACATATCTGATAGAGCTCTATTGTCCAGAGTGCACAAAGAACTTAGAAAACTAAACACCAAGGAAACCAATGGCCCAATTAAAAATGGGCCCTGGAACTTAAAAGAAACTTTACCAGGGATGAAATTAAAATGTCTAACAAATATCTGAAAAAATGCTCCACTTCTTTAGCCATCAGGGAAATGCAAATCAAAACTTCCCTGAGATATCATCTCACCCCGGTCAGGATGGCAAAAATCCACAATACTAACAACGACAAATGCTGGAGAGGATGTGGAGAGAGGGGAACTCTCCTACATTGCTGGTGGGAATGCAGGCTCATACAGCCACTCTGGCGAGCCATCTGGAGATTCTTAAAGAAATTAAAGATTGAAATGCCATATGACCCTGCTATTCCACTTTTGGGAATAACCCCCCATACAGCAGAGGTTCGCCTTGATAGCACAAGCACGACCATGTTCATAGCAGCACTGTTTACAATAGCAAAGACATGGAATCAGCCCAAATGTCCAACAGTTGACGAATGGATAAGGAAAGTGGTACATCTATACAATGGAGTACTACTCAGCCATCAAAAATGATGAATTACTGGAATTTGCCGGGAAATGGATGTCATTAGAAACAATTGTATTAAGTGAAGTATCCCAGACCCAGAAAATTAAGCGCCGTATGTACTCCCTAATAGGTGGCTCCTAGTACCAAACCCACCCAGCCCACCTAGAGACAGGAATTCCAAGGATTATGAACAGGAGGGATGGGGTAGGAGGGCCACACCAGAAAGAAGGAGAGAAGGGACCATGTTACAGCAGGGAAAATAGGCCTCCACCAAGGACCCAAATAAGTAATGAGACATCTGATTAAGTTCACAGACTTTTGTTCCTGATCATTTACTACTGAGGGGGAGTGATCTCACCAGAAGAGGAGGGCATATAGTCTGGCAGATAAAAAGTAACATTTTGCAAATGGGTGATAGACCCCTCCCTCACTGTGGTTTCCCACTTTTATTACATCTACCTTTGAATGTGCTTTTATCACAAGACTCGAACAACTTTTTGTCTCTGGCCAGGGGGTAACATACAATGCCCACCAGGATGGAGTGAAGGGCATTGCAGGAGCAGCAAAACTGCAAAAGAAAATCAACAAACCACAATCCAGAACTTCAGAGACTCTATATCAACCACCTAGAACTAGGCCAGCTTAGTCTCTCCCCATCTTGAAGCTCAGGGAAATTTGCGGAAGAGGGGGCGGTAAGAGTGTAAGAGCATAAGGATGGGAGGAGCAATGATATGTAAGATACTCTATACTAGTTAGGGCTGAAGCAATCATAATTGGACTTTGCATGCCCTGCGCATTGTCCAACACACTGTTGACCTCACAAAGTCTAGCATCTGCTAAAGGCACCAAGATCCTTGGAGGCAAAGAATTGGCAGCCACAGCAGTGTTCCTATACCTAAGGGGAACATGGGAAAGGGTTCGGCAAAGGCCACTGGGTCCTTGTACGTCATCGGAGAGGAGGGCCCAGAGGAAAATCAGTCATGCACAAGAAAGGACTCTTGGGAATTGGGGTGGGAGGCACTGGGGGATGGGGAGGGAGAGGGGTGGGGAGGGGGAGCAGGGGGTACGGGGGGAGGAGGAGGGAGGGAGGGAACTGGTAAAAAAAAAAGATTTATCACAAGATTCTTGTGCTAATACATGATTACAAACACAATTATGTTTTCATTTCCTCAAAGTTGGAAAATTATGTGGCTATAAGAGAAAGTCATATCACTTGTAATTCTACTACCTAGAAAAAGTCACTGCTGACATTTCACTAAATTTCTTTTCTGTTTTAAAAAAAAAACATGTTTTTTTCCAATTTTTAGGTAACTCTCATGTAAAAAAGATGAATACATATAAAGCCACCTACTAATTATATGACTAGATTGAGTATAACCACTTTAAAATTCAAATCATAAATCATCTAAACTTTCTACTTCCTCTTATAAAATATCAATATTACTAACTTTCATTTATTGAGGTTTTAACATACTATAGATGGTACTTTACTGTGTCTTCACAAAATAACATATTTGTTCTCTGCTTTAGTGAAAATATCTTACTTTTCCTTTGAAGACTCATCCTGCCACTTTCAGCTTTCTGGTGAGCGTAAAATCTCAATTTTTTGGGGGGGGGAATTAAATTTATTTCAAAAGCTTGGATAGCTTCAATATCCAGGTCACCAATTGTGCATGTATGCGTGTGTATGTGCATGTATGTGTGTGTATGTAGAACCACGGATGAATTTGAGAACCACCATGGACCGCTTCTACCTTCTTCTTGTTTATTCTACCCTGGGATTCACAGGCTCCACCCTACCAGCATCTGAGTTCTAATGGCAGACTATGTTTTCTAGGACTAACAAACTGCCTTCCCCAAGCTTTGTGAAAGGATTCAGTGGAAGATGACACCATCAGAGTTTCCAGTTTTTTTCACACCTTTGAAGAATTAAAGGTAGGTAAGCAGTACATGTGAGTCCAAACAAATGCTATGTAGCAATGAGTTTGTGTCACAGCATCCTAACTTTGAGACATTACCACTTTACAGCAAAGAATTGTGAAGCTTTTTCTTTGTCCTTGAAAGAGATAATAACTGATTGTTCAGGAATGCTTGCTGCAGACACATCTTTGGGAAATAACTCAGATCAAAAGCATATTATGCAAAAAGTATGGAAGGTAAGAGGAGAGACTTATAGAAGTAGACTTGCCAATAGAAGAGAAAATCATGAATCTAATTAGATATTTTCACCTTTCATGTTCTGCAATCATCTCATAGTAACAAAGGAATGGAGATTCTGAGATGAGCTGTGAAGGTTGAGAAAAGTTTCTAGTGAAACATGGACAAAGTATGCTAGTAACTAAACAATTTTCACTCCTGTGAGTTAATTGAGTTTTCATTACTAGCAATTAAATGGACTTGGACTGATTTGGCATTTTCATGCCTTGCATCATTGTGACAGCCCTATAGAAGATGAAGCCAGTAATCTGACCTTATAAAATGAATAAGTGTCATGCAGATTAACTTACTCCAATTACATAACAAAGAGAACCATGTCTGCTGATGGAAAACTACTTTTGTGACCTAAAGCATTGATTCTTACTAGACACTGTGCTTTAAGAATCAACCAGATTCATCCTGGACCTAATGAATAAAGACTTCTGTGATGGGGCATAGAAAATATGTATTGTACAATTTCTCAGGTGATTTTGCTGCAGAAATTATGGGCCACATGTCAGGAAACATTTGCCTTAGAAGATGTAATTTCAAAGAACTGCTGCCTAATATTCTGATATGATCCTTATTGGAAAGTCTTACTCTGGAAGAATAACACTTGAAACCTTGTCAGTTATGCAAGCTATAAATTTAAAAAAAGCATCTTCAAAGTTTATTAGAAGAATAGTGAAAATTAGAAAACATAGTGTTATGAACTGCGAGGAGAAGAGGTAGAAATGGAATCTTAAAGAAAAAAGGAAAAAAGACAAGGTGATACCTTATTTTGCCATTAATTAATGTGTGTGTGTGTGTGTGTGTGTGTGTGTGTGTGTGTGTGTGTGTACCTTTTCAGGTGCCATGGCTTACATACAGGGAAATTGGAAAGTCTTTTGAAAAAGATACACATGCATTTATCAGCCTGGTTTGCTAGTTACAGTGGCTCGCTGGACATAAAGGAGAATATCTAATTTGATTATTGCCAGTGATAATAGCTAGATAGAACACTGGTTCAAGCACTATAGAGACATAGTAGATCTTTTTAAACCTAAAAGATAGCTCCAGTCATGTAAGAATATTTCTGAAGAGGTAATGTGTTACCTGGATAGTAACAGTATTTCCAACTTTCTATGTCTTTTAATAATCCACTCAGAATTAAAGATTAATCTGGATTAAAGAAATTAGCATAACTTTTTAAGATTTATTTATTATAATTTAAACAAAATATTGCCAGCATTCTTATGATTTAACTCTTCCATATGGACAATTCTTCATTTCTTTCTTTCAACTAAGAGTGAATTTAATATATTGTTTAACAATAATACTCTTTATTATAATACAGTTTGACAATAATGCTCTTTATTATCAAATTGAACTTTTAGAAATGGACTTTGATCTAAAGTCATATCTTTGTACATGGGTGCCTCTCTCCCCAGCAGTTTGACAAACAACATTTCACTATAACAGTTTGAAATGACTGCTTCAGTTCACAGGGGTTCCTTGCCCTTGTCATCGCAACAACTTCCTTTCTTTGCAATTGGAATCAGAAGCCAGGGTGTATCTGATCACCTGTGACACAAACCTTCCACCTGCCTGCTCACTGTAATACCTAGTCTCTGGTAAGTAATAAAATAATAAGCAATCATTCAGTATCCTCATGCCTGTCTTTCTCTAGGGAATCTATGTCATAATACTGAAGGCTATCTGCCTTATTTGAAAGATGGCAAAAAATGAAATGTGTTGGATGAGAAGCTCATAGACTTTGCAATGCTATGTGCTGTGAGCACTCACCACTGGAACCTCAAGTACTGAGTATATCAGTATCTTGGTTGAGTTCCTTAACTCTCTGATGTAGTACTTTGTAACAAAGAAGGGATTAAGCCAAATTTTACATACAACATACCACCATTGGAATTTTACTGGAAAACCGATATGGTATTGAAAAAATTTATTTGAGATGCAGAGGAGGAGGAGGAGAGGAAAAAGGGTTCAGGTAGGGAATGAGGGAATAAAGGAGGGAAAGAGGGAGAGTACGAGGAGAAGAGAAACAGACAGAGACAGATGTAGAAAGCTTGCATGTCATGATACATGGATAGAGGTCAGAAGACGACTTTCAGAAGTTAGTTCTCCCACTTGTGGCTTCCAGGTATTGAACTCAAGTTGCCAGGTTGTAAGAAGGTGCTTTACTACTGAAGGTATCTCTCTGGTCCTTGGAATGGTATTTTTAATATTGCTTAAAATGGGATTTAAAACATGATCTTTCCCAGGTTGTGTGAGAAGATGGCCTGGGAATACTATGAGTTCAGAGTTCACTGAAAGACATTAAACTGATATGTTTTTAACTTCTTCCATAAATCTCTCTCTCCTTCTTCTCTCTCATCTCTCTTTTTAAAGATTTTTTTATTATTTATTCAATTTGTGCGTGTATGCGTGTGTGCGTATGTGTGTATGTATTTATGTGTGTGTGTGGGTGTGTAGAACCACGGACAATTCGGGAACCACCAGTGGACTGCCTCCCACCTCCTCCTTGTTTACTGTGCCCGGGAGTCACAGGCTCTGCCCTACCAGGACCAGAAACGGAGGGCCGCCCCGCTTCTGCTGGCATCTGTACGTGGGTCTAGGATCCGAACTCAGACCTTCCGCCTGGAAGGCAGAGGCTTAACCCCTGAGCCACCTCTCCCTCCCTCTCCCTGTCCCGGTTCCCTCTCCCTGTCCCTGTACCCTCTCCCTCTCCCTGTCCCTGTCCCTCTCCCTCTCCCTCTCCCTCTCCCTCTCCCTCTCCCTCTCTTTCTCTCCCTCTCTCTCTCCTTCCCCCCCCCATCTCTCTTGAATAGGAGAGAACTTGCCCTTAACTTCAAAGCAATGCAAAAATGCTTGGAAACCAGATGTGGGTATGGCTCCAGGAGTTGGAACTTGTCAAATACTTTTCCCTGCTGCAAGGACTCCTTCTATGATTTCCCTCTAGTAAAAAGCTTATGTAAGAGGTGTGCCTTACTTAGTTAAAAAAAAAAAAGGAGAGATGTGAAAGAAAGCCACAGAAAGGACAAGATCAAGCAGGTAACCTTGAAGGTTACAAGTACCAACTATTCTAGGTTCCCTCTGACCACTGCCACACAAAGTTGACCAAGGGATTAGAATGCCGTCATCATTCCTCGTCAGAAAGGAGATGGCCTAGTAGTCTCTATGAGGAACAAGGTAGACTCAAAGAACCACAGTCCCACAGGGTTCAGGAATGTAGCTCTCATGGAGATGAAAGGTAAGGTCCCAGACTCTGGAAATTGCATCAGGCACCACATTGAAGCTGGGAAGTGTCCTTGTGGAAAAAGAGCAGGAGGTCTTTTAACCAGAGGGTTAAAGGCAAGGAAGGTCTCTTTTCTAATGATCCCACCTCATCACTTCTTCCACTCAAATGTGTGAAATCTGCCCCCACTCATACATTTTCAAATCATTTTCTGGATACTAAGAGAGGAAGAAGAGGTCAGCTTTGAAACTGTCCAAACTTGTTTAAATAAAATTTTTCAATTTGAAAATGCAACTATTTAAAATTTTTAGTATTAGTATTAGTATTAGCATTAGCATTAGCATTAGCATTAGCATTAGTATTAGTATTTTACTATTACTATTAGTGGAGTTTTCCTGCCAGCTAACCAGCTGAAAGGAGTTTGGAATAATGTCTAGACAGGTTAAATCCCAAATGACAAAAGCATGTGTTAGAGATGTAATTCAATAGTTGATCGTTCTTAACTGGGCACAAGGCCTTGGGCTCAACAATCCCAAGAACCAAGAAAGAAAATTACACATGTAAGTTACAAGTGTAACTTTTAATTTACTATCTTGCTTTTAACAGTCATTAAAATCCAGCTATCCTCCAGATAGGACTGCCACACCCATAAACTCACTGTAGTTGTATCAGCATAAGATTTGACCTATCAACATTTCACCATAAAAGAAGAAAGGAAGCATCACACCTTAAGAGACTAATGAAGACTGATGCTGGGTGGGGGAAGCGGAGCTCTAATAAGTGCCCAGACACATGCCATTAACGGTAACCCAGAAGGGTCTTAGTAGGCCACATACACAAAAGGACATGAGAATAGGAGGGAGACTGGTGTGGAATGAGAAAGTTTGTAGTGGGAAAAAGTAGGGGGTTGGGATTGGGTGATAAAGGGTGAAAAAGACACATATTTATTGTATTCATGTATAGATCCCTGAAAAAATATAAATAAATCTGTTAAAGAATATTAAAAAGCAGTTCAACTTTGTTGAGATAAGGTATAAAACTTTCTAAAGCCTGGAGTTATGGGACATTTGAAGGTGTTGAAATCCCTAATTCTATTGTGGTGCTAGATTTACTGCTCTTATCTACTCAAGCAGTACTATTTTCACTCATTTAATTTTGAAAATATTACTGCCATAAGAAACAGAGCCTATTAAAAAATAGCCTCCTATGCCTTCTTACCATATTCCAGGATAGAAGTGGCCATAACTGAATAAAAGCACAAAACATATTCTTCTCTGATGTTTAAAGCTGTTTTCTATTTCTCTTAAACAACGACCTCCACAACAGTTTCAAGAGATACTTTTTCCTTCTGTTATCTTTTCTTTAATGTAAATCAGCAATTGTTTCACTTCACAAACAGTCTGAGGTCATAAATGAGGGCACAAAGTAATTTAATTTCTGAAGAACAGAGAAATTGTCTGGTTAGCAGGGTGACAACAGAGCACAAAGCAAGGCCTTGCTGTTGCTCTCCCTCCCCCTTCTCTTCATACTCATCTTCTTCATTTTCCTCTTACTCCCCCCCCCCTCGTTTAACAGGGCTCTTTTTTTAAAGAAGATAATTTAAAAGGTAAATGAAATCTTGGTTATATTTCCTTAATCTGCAATCTTAGAACATGAGATAAGCAGGCACACATGTTCAAGTAACCCATCCAAACAGTAAAATTCAAATGGACACTGACAACTTGCAACAGCATGATACACCTGTTTATTTAGTTAATATTACAATGGCGACACATTAAGAACACTAGATTTGTTGTGAAGAGATAATGATGGAGATTTCAATTTGCAAATTTCGCTGTTCTTAAACATTAGAAATGTATTTAACCAAAGAGTAATAATATATATTATTCTTAAGGACAAATCTAAACATTCTGGTTTATGATTAAAAGCACATTTGTTCATTTGTTTAAACAAGACATTGGAGAGATTTTTAACTCCTGGCCAATGCTTTTAGGAAAGCATGATGCTCTTGAAGCAAATGTACACAAAACATCCTTTTCAATACTATATTCAATCATTGCCATGTCAATGAGAAAACCTGGGAGCTTAAGATTGATTATCTCAGATTCACTGAAATACATCTGTTTATCAACCAAAGAAGACATGCATTCAGTTCTTCCTATGTACAAGCCAGCATACCAAAGCAATACAGGAAACACGAAGAAGTAAAATGATTGATCCTTGCCCTGCTCAGATTTGAAATGGCGTCAATAATAGACACAAATTATTTCACATTCAATGTCCTAAAAAGAAGAAACTATGTTAACTGGATGTATATAAGAATTACCAATGCTAGAACATAGAAGAAGCAGGGAAATCCTCAGTAATGATTCAAATCTCCAAATGACATTTCGCAGATCCAAGGTTTAGTCCTACTTGAACTCCCCAATTGGAAATGCCTGCAGGTAAACTCACACTTGTCATTGTGCCTGTTCTTGGAATCTTCTTATGGATGTGTGACAAAAGAGCAAGATAAACAGGTATAAATATATATAATATGTTCATATATGCTCATAATACGTATACACACTCAGATCACATATAGTGTGATATTTCACCTACACATTTCCTGGGGTGCCAGGAATTCAGAACTTTCACTCCACACGGAGAAAACGTTAACCCCCTACTGTCACTGAACGCAAGCTAAAAGACTAAGAGGGCTCAAGAGAGGGAAGGTTTTGAGAGGGGCTTTGCGGTGCTGAAGGAGCTTCGTTCCACTCCCGTTCCATGCCAATCCCCAGTGTTCCAAAGAACAACCTCTAGACAAGTAGAGAAAAAGAAAGCAGAAATGCATTTTCTAACACCACAAATAAATAAATATGTTAAAAATGAAAAATAACTTATTAGGCACCGCTGGAAAGACAGCGACCCTCTGAAGTAGTCACCCAAAGTCTTGGCCTCTGTGCCACGCGGGAAAGCGGGGTCTGTTGTTTTTCTTTGAATAGCTGCTCTAGAAACCGAAGGAGGATCTGCCAAGCGGATCTGCTGCCGCGCTTAGGAGTCGCCCTTGGCAAAGTGAACCAGACTGGCAGCGCCTGTTCCAGACTTTGCGCGGGCAAGGGGCGTCCGGCCCGCGAATTTTGAAACCTATTGCCTGCCTGTAATAGGATGACTTCTATAGTACCCACATGCACCCGAGAGATCTTCTACAAATTCGTCCTTTGGCTTGCTCTCAGCTCCTGGTTGCTTCAAAGAAGGTTTTGGAGGGGACCACAGCCACTCTGGTTTTGGAGCGCTGAACCTATTTTTCCTAAGCACCTGGCTCTGCTTTACTTGGAGTGGGGGCGGAGGAAGGAATGGGAGCTCAGGGGAAGAACCCAGAGCGGGATGTGCTCTCTCTGAAAGTAGGAAAAAAAACCGGCTGCTTCGTCAGACGCAAGTCCAGTTTTTCTTAGCAAAGTAAAGCTGCGCCAAGGAAGAGCCATAGTTAGGGGCAGTCTGAGCGACTCTGACACGCAATGGCTGAAGGCGGCTGGAAACTCATCCCATGGGAAACCCCTGGCGGTAAACCACGGCTCAGCTTAAACAAACAGAAGTACCGATTCGCGGTTTGCACTGTCAGGACTGAAGTTACAGGATGTGGGGAACAGGGAGGAGTTCGGAGGAAACACGCCGAGTGTAGGAAAGACTCGAAAGTAGGGTCACGGAGGAGGTGGCCCGTGTTGTCCCTGTTTATAAGCAAAGCTCTCGATTTGCCTTCCTTACAGAACTTTCCGATCCTCGTTGAGCAGCCTCGCAGCCCTCCCCGCCACCCCAATGATTCCTACCACCAGGTTTCCCCTCCTAACGACTTTCTCCCTCCCAGCAAGGCCCCGGCTCAGAGGGTGGTGATCCTGGAAGTGCAGGTGCCATTCCGGAAGACACCCCCAGATTCCAGGTTCTCGGGCTGAAAGTCCTCTACGCTGTAGGCGCGGCTCTTGAGGGCGGTGGCATAGTAGTCGACCGGCTCCTCCGCGGCGTTGTCCATCCAGCTGAGACACAGGATGCGCTGGAAAGAGCGCTTGAAGTTGTCCGAGAGGAAGCCATAGAGAATGGGGTTGGCGCAACTGTTTGCGTAGCCCAGGATGACCGACAACTGGCTCACCGTGGCGTCGTCCTGCTCGGCGAACACGTTGACCAGCTGCACCACGTAGAAGGGCATCCAGCAAATGACAAACACCATCACCACCATCATTACCATCAGCGTGATCTTGCGCTCCGAACGCTTGCGCTGCTGCCAGCCCGCCTTGAGGGCCACCATGCGCATCTTGGCGATGATGAGCACGTAACACAGGCAGATGGCCCCGACGGGGAGCAGGAAGCCCATGAGAAACGTATAGAGAACGAAGCCCACCAACCAGCGCTGGGCAGGCTCCGGCATGAGCATGTTGCAGGCCACCGTGCCGTCACTGTTGGCCGCGGTGCGTGAGAAGACCACGATGGGTAAGATGACCAGCAGGGACAGCACCCACACACCCAGGTTCACCACCTTGGCCACCGTGGGTCGCCGGTAGCGGGCTGCCTTGATGGGGTGCACCACGGCCACATAGCGGTCCACGCTCAGCACCGTCAGACAGTAGATGCTGGTGAACATGTTGACAGCGTCCACGCTGAGCACCAGGCGGCAAAGGAGCGCTCCGAAGGGCCAGTGGCGCAACAGCGTGGAGGTGACCAGGAAGGGCACACTGAGCATGAGCAGTTCGTCAGCGATGGCCAGGTTCAGGATGTAGATGTTGGTGGCTGTCTTCATCTTGGCATAACGTAAGATCACATAGATAACCATAGAGTTCCCACACAGTCCCACCAAGCACACCACGGAGTAGATGAAAGAGATGAGGATAGCGCTGCCCTGGCCCTCGCTCAGGGTCCCGTTCTGGGACGCGTTTCGTCCGGGTTCCTCCATGCCGTCCGCGGCGGCGGTCCCTGGGCCCCTACTGCAGCCGCCTGCGCCGCAGCTCCCGGGGCTGGGGTTCGGGGAAGAGGTAGGGGAGGCGGTGCCATTGGAGAACATCCCAGCTGACGGTGCCGGTGAGGCTGTGGGCGCTGGGGTGCTCGCCTGGCGCCCCTGCTGTCTGCCCTCTCCCTGGGCACGGGGACGCTCACTTGCAGCTCACCGCCGCCTGGCGCCGCCGGGTAGAGCGCAGCAGCTGCGGTGAGCGCGGCTCCTACCCACGCCGGCAGGGCGCATCGCCCGGCGGCTGCTTGCGCGCCGCCTCCTGCAGCTTTGGGGCTCTTGGGCACAGCGGAGCGTGGAGAGGCGAGTCCAAGAGGCTGGGATCCAGCGCACCACAGCCATGAACTAGCGCGGCTCTAGGCTGGTGAATGATTAATAGGCACCACTATCGCGTCAGCAGCTACGGAAAAAAAGGAGGGGAGGCGCATAGGTGATTTGTCCCCCTCCCCCAGTTGTCTTTTCCTTCCTAGCCCTCAGGGGACTCGACTTGAGAGCAGCTTGGGCTTTCTCTTGAAACACTTTTACCCACTCTTCAGAGGGACCCAGACACCTTTCTCTGCTTCTCTGAAAGATAGGCATCAAGCAAGGGTGTAGATTCTGCTCCATCCCATCCTACTCCCACTCAAAGCAAATACTGAAGCGAATCTCAAACACTGGCGTCTGACGTGCACCTGTATTTCCCATACTTGCTGCTCTCACCTGACTAACTGCAACCCGTTCCCCACTTGCAGGTATCTGAGACCTGTGATTTCCAGCCCTTCCTCCCCCCTTCCCCCCGTTCTCCCCAGTTTGCGGTTTGCCCAACCCCGCGGACCTTCAGCTGAAGCCCCCAGGGCCTCGGAACCCAAAGTACGCTACCTCCATATGGACGCGTGGATAGATGACCCTTGCAACAGTGCACGTGCGGTCTGGCGGTGCGCTGACGTTTCTTGGGAGGTCCGACTCCCTGTAGGTCTGGCCTCAGCGCAAGTGCGAACGCAGATACTCTGAGTGGTGGAAGAGACCGTAAGGCGCAGCAGGAGTATCTAGCAGGAAGGGCTGCAATGGTGAGTTAGAAGATGCTGAATTATAGCACCAGCAGGCAGCTCTTGCCAAGCGCGAGTGTTGAGAGAATGGAGAACCTCTGGGAGTCTTTCAATACAGGCTGTAGGTCCCAGAGCACCTTGCATCTCTCCACGAAGAATATCAACTGTAGAAATCTGGACACGTTCCGCTGGGAGATCAGAAGGAGCCTTGCGCTCTCCCCTGAATCTGCCTGGCGCGGTACTGGAAATCCATTTAGGTGGTCTCTGGAAAGAAGACTGCAAAGACTGCTCGCGCTCTTCGCCACTGTACTTTGTACCCTGGAGAGTTGGCGGGGAGGGCGGAGGTGGAGAATGAGGAGGCCTGGCTAAGTCGTACATCTCTGAGCAGCTGGCTGCGCAGACGACTGGAACAGTCACCAAGCCCAGAATCAGCCAGCCAATTGACTTTTGCTTGAAATATTAACACGGGGGGACCTTGAGGTATGACCCCTCTCTAGTTCAAGAGTCTAAACCATTAAGAGATTTTACACACACACACACACACACACACACACACACACACACATACTTGGGCTGGAGAGATGTTTCAGGGGTTAAGATTGCTTCGCAAGCAGAAAGTCCTGAGTTCGTACCCTAGGTCTCATATAAAAATACCTGGTAGAAATAGTGGTGGCCTGCACTTCTAGTGGGAGGAGACTGGGAAATCCCAGAGTGAAGTAAAAAGGAGGTAGAAGCAATCCAGGATGATTTCGGAAATGAAATCACCCTTGGTCAGGGACATACAGTTCTCTCTCTCTCTCTCTCTGTTTCTTTCTCTCTTGTTCTCACACACACATGCAAAAATAAATTAAATAAATAAAGAAATAAATAAATACACCTGAAAGATGTTATGTATACCCATGCATCATATACATCCTGAAGCTCACCTATTCTTTATTCTTTTAGGAATGGAAAGGCATTTGTGTAAAAAGCATACTTTTTAAAAAAGACCCCAAGGAGTCTTCATCATTCTAAGCCCAGATTCTCTTCTGCCTTGTGGTCTTTCTAACTTTATTGCTTCCAGTTATCAGTGCCTCATTCTCAACCTCCCAGCATCAGTCTGGTAGCAAGTCAGCCCCAACACATCTCAGCAAGAAGAAGCTAACCAAAGTCACAAAATCAGTTCCTGTCAGTCTAGAAAAAAAAAAAACTGATGAAACATTAAAAACAAACAAAAAAAATCATCTAACATTCCTAAAGACCTGTTGCTTTATTCTGGCAATCACTTGCACATAGATTCTTTAGTTTTCAAAACTCAGTGCTGAGGGGAGGGAAAGAACAACTCACAGTATGTGGATGATGGTGATCACATTAAAGTAATGTTGGCAGACTCTCATAGCAATGTGTGCAATGGACACTAAATCATTGGTGAGTCAGATGTCAGGTGGAATTAGAAGTTCCTAAGGCTGAAGCTGTTTAACTCATTGTCTTAGCTAAACACATTGCCGTACTTAAAGTGGAATGTAGAAATGGTTTTCAGTTATGTTTCATTTTCATTTTAAAAAATAAGGACATATGGGGAGGAAAAAAAAAGAAAGTTTCACCATGTTGAAAAACCAAAATGAGTTTTGTCTCCAAAGAGTATTTTACCCACCTGGTAATGTTTATGATGCTTTTGCCAATCATTGACTAAGGCACTTATCTGTATTTCTGGAGCTGATGTTTTAACACAGTTTAGAGCCACGTTTTGATCACGGAGACTGTGAGGTGGGAAGAATGAGTAATTGTAGTTGTTGAAAAGCAGTTTTGTTGTTAGAATTTCCTTAAATTCACTTTGCAAGCCAGTCTTCGAAACTACTCCTTCAATTAGGTTATGGATTCCCATATAAAAGAAGAAAGCTGACATGCACATCCTTTCTTTTGTGAAGGAGTTTCTATGATGAACTGCTTAGTCATAAAAAAGAGAGTGACAGAAAGAGAGCACTTAACACCCACTACAGGGAGGCAAGGACACAGAGAAGTTACATCTCTCACACATTGTAGGCAAATACATTAATGATGAGGCTGGTTTTGAATAAAACCTGGAAATTTCTCAAAAATTAAATAAAAGTATGTCATGACCCAGCATTTCTATGTCTTTCCTTTGTCCGTCAAAACTTACACATGTATAGGTCAAGAGCTACTCTCCCCACAAAGTGGTAACAACCTAGATATCAACAAACTGAGAAATGAATAAAATATGGTATGCCCATATAAAAGAATATTACTTATCCTGACTTAAAATCAGAGTGCTAACAACATGCAACAATATCAATGAACCTTGAAAACATTTTACAAAGTGAAAGAAGCCAGACACAAAAGGTAACAGATGGTATGGTTCCATTTTCCTGACATGTCTGGGATATGCAAACATTTAGAGATGGAAAACAGGTTGGTTAGTGATTTCCAGGGTATTACAGTTAGTCTGCATGTTACTAATAAATTCATGACCAATGGCTTAAGGGAACAGAGGGTTTTAGCTTGGTTTATGATGGCCTGGTTACAGTTCCTCATTTAGCTTGGCAAAAGAGGCTACACCAACACCAGGGTCCAAAGGAACTGGCCACACCATGTTCATGCCTTTCTCCACAGGGCTACTGAGAGAGGAACAATCCTTACCTGCTAGATCAACATGTCTGAACAATTTTACCAAAGGATGCCAATTTCCTTATTCATTTCTCTCCATCTCATCCACTGTTCCATGGAGTAGCCATACCTACCATGGGCTAGGCTTCCCCATCAGTCAATCTCTTGCAGGCTTACTGGGGACTTAACTCAACCACTGATTTATTACAAATGTTTCCAGAGCTACCCTCAATTGTCAAGTTGACACCTGGTACAGGTACTGGGGAAAAAGGAAATGTGGAATGACTTCTTGTTGGGTGTGAAGTTTCTTTTCTGGGTGAAGATGGTGTCCTGGAATCAAACAGTGGTGGTAGCTGCAACATATTTAACAAAAACCACTGAATCATTTGCTTTGCTATGGGAAAAAGGCATAAATTTTATTTTAGTGTGTTGTACTTCCAAAAAAATGAGTGACTGAGCATGTAAGTCATGTGGTACTATCAAAGTTCTTCAGTCATGTATTTCTTATACTTGGAACCACCTTTTCCAGAGCAAATGAATAAATAAAAGAGAAATACAAGCAATTGGCATAAGCTAAGCAACTTAATGCTCAAAGACTACAATCAAGAAATGTCAGTTCCCTATACCCTTGTCTTGGTTTTTCTTAAGTTAATGATGTCTAAAACTTTGAAAAGCTTAGGCAGAGTTTGATTTTTCTATGCAAGCTGTTGTTTCTAGCTCTCTTTTCTCTGAATTGCATTCTCCAACACTTTCACGCTATATACAGTTCTAGATGAGAGAGAAGAAAGATGTTTTCTAAGAAGGGAAGACTGAAAGCCCTAAGATTTTTTTATATATAATACATTTTATTATTATTTCAGCTCATACAAACTTAATAGGTACACCAGTTCCCTCCCTCCCTCCTCCTCCCCCCAACCCCCTGTTCCCCCTCCCCTCACCCCTCCCGCCCCATCCCCCCGTGCCTCCCGCCCCAATTCCCAGAGTCCTTTCTTGTGCATGCCTGACTCTCCTCTGGGCCCTCCTCTCCGATGACGTACAAGGACCCAGTGGCATTTCCCTGAACCCCTTCCTGTGTTCCCCTTAAGCATAGGAACACTATTGTGGCTGTCAATCCCTTGCCTCCAAGGATCTTGGTGCCTTTAGCATGATGCTAGACTTTGTGAGGTCAATAGTGTGTAAGCCCTAAGATTTTTAATGAAGCACATTGCTCTTCCATCACTGCAACTTTTACCTGCTAGCTCGACTCCCCTGTGCTATCCGATACCAGTTTGATTACCTTCAACACATTGCACTGCAGTTCTTTGTATCTACTTGTCTGTCCCCTATTATAAAGCTGAAAGGTTTTTGAAAAGAGAAACCATTTATTCATCTTTCTTTTCCCAGAACCTAGCACAATGCCCAGAAAATTACCTTGAATTTCCTTGTTTTGTTTTTTAAAGCATCTCATGAATAACTATCTATCTCTTTACTAGCTAGCCCATAAACTGTAGATGCAGAAACATGAACTGCAGGCCTTAGTAAGAAGAGATTTACTGTCTGTAATAATTCTCCATACATTTGAATCATTCTGAAAAACTTCAGTTTGTATGCCCTATATCAGCAACTATAATGCTGATGATTCATTCATCGATCATTCTTGGTCTTAAATTTTTTGGCAGAGAACGGCTCTGGAAAATGGGCAGTACATGCGTTAGTAGCTAATGATGGTTATTTAATAGTATCATGCAGTGTGAAAGCCATTATACATGGAAGATCGTTTCTTTTTAATTGCAGTCCTGAGTCTCAGTTGGTTTGGCGAATAGTAATTATCAGGAACTCAAATTCTGCTTCTGTCAAAATCATCGCTAATGTGGATTTTCCGTTTGGAACCTATGGCGAATCTCCAAATGAGGACCTCTAATCTAGTCCAGTGGCAGTGGAGGCACTTCCTGGAATGTATTCTTCAGTGGTATCCTCAAGGTGGTGTTTACAAACACCTATCTGTGCAGATGGGAGCAAGCTGAGTGTAAGGGGTGAGCACCACTCAGCAACATGGCCAGAAACAGCCTGTACCTCTGAAGGACCATCTGCCAGGAAGCAGTTAACATGATGGCAGTCTAATACGAAAGTTACTAGCGTGTGAAGTGGCTATGGACTAAGCTGCAATCCTGGACTTCATCTCCCAGGGATGCCCAATCACTTCACAGCAGCCTGGGCAGCCTGTGGTGCAGTTCATCACCAATCTCAGCAAACTCACCCCAGCCTGCTGATTTTCCTATTGCCTCTTCTGTGAAACAGCATGAGAGAGTGTTTTTTTGTGCTTTCAGAAAAGGCACATATGGTATAACAACTCATATTCTTCCCTATGGAATCTCTACAGCCAAACAATATTTCTAAGAACAAGAATGCAGCACACATAGAAAAGCACTCGTTATTATTAATGGATAAATAAAGGAGCAGAGGTAGTCACATGTTATCTAGAGCAAATCTTGCCAGCAGTACATCTCTGTAATAAAGCCACTCTTAGTTAAGGATTTGAAGAGGGATAACATGAGTTTCAAACAATTTTGTCATAACTTTCCTGTTTTATTATTTGAATTTTTAGTAGCAGTCATAAAAGAAAATGTTCTCAAGGTAAGAAAACTATATTTTTGTTTCTTTTGATACCTCAGATAATGCTTGATTTGTCACAGAACATTTAAGTGTTTATAGCAAATTCTCTTTCCTTAAGAAAGAATTGCTCTTTTGGAGCAGGTTACAGCTGTCAATCAGCTTCACTAGCTACAGAAAGGAACACAGAGCCCTACCAAGGGCTGAGTGAAGAGTTTTGCAGAAAAAAGCTCACGTAGGCATCTTAATGCTACTGTTTTGGTACTGCTATTTTGTTCCAATCTTGCATCTATTCAGACAGGGGTCTCAAGACCCAGGTTCCACCAGCCAGATCGCTGTTCTAATTCCAGGGCTCTAGGAATATGCTATCTCTCCTTGCACAGAACAGACTGACTTCTCTCCCCATCATTGGAGGGAGATTAAAAGACAGCAAAGTCCAAAAAGACACTTTGAGTTGACTGCCTGGATCAGCATGATTTCATGGGTCACATAGTTGGTCAATGAATTGGTTTCTATTATTATTTGGTTTTATGTTTTAAAATTTTTTGGAAGCAAAATTCAAATCCAAGTAGAACAGACTTATTCCACAGTTGTATTGTGCATCCATTTCTTTGCTAAAAGTAACTGGAAACTGAATACCTGCATTTTATTATAAGTGAATAATATGCTTGGGAAGTATAGCTTAATGATTCATTCACTAATGTATAAAATGTTAATTGCATGCCCATTAAGTAACAAGTACTGTTAGGCACTGTAGATGCAATGGCAAAGAAAAATAATGAAATTCCCATGACATTCTTTCAATGAAGAGAGAGAAAGCAGATAGATACATAAGATACTATAATTGCATTTAGTAACATTTCTAACAAGAAAAGTGAAAATGAAGTCTATGGAGTGCTTGAGATATGGGGTTTACTTGACAGAGTTTAAACCAAAAGGAAAGGAAAGAAGCTGATGTTTGAGAGTCTCTCTGAAAGATGTGAAGGCAAAGGAATGCATGTCTGGGAAGGGTTGCTTTAGTCAGAAGCAACACATGTATAGCCACCATGTTTCTGCAGATATATGTGGCAGACACATAGGACTTGCAACTTATCATCCCTCCCACTTTTTTTTGTCTCACTAAAATCATAAATTAGAAAACATCTCTAGTTATAAATAATTATTCATTTTTATTATCACCTCGCATAGAAGATCCATGAAGGTCTTGATAGATTCTCCTCCCTATAAAAACAGTTTTCCTAACAAAACAAGATGCTTCAAGGTCAACTGTCCAATTTGATCCTTGCATGTGCCCATCTAGACGCTAGCTAGACCTCACTTTAATTGATTTCTTTCAGATCCTGAGATTCCTTCCCAAAGTCCACTTCCAATCCAAAGTTTGAGTGAGCCAACCATATGGTAGGTACCAGCACCTCTGTGGCCAAGGCAAGATATGACTATCAAGATAATGACTATCAAGAAAGGATGAGGCAGATGATGTTTGAGTATGGCCATGGTTATGGGGAATCTCTCCTAATGCATATGAGGTTGCTTACCATTGATGGAGCCTGAACTAGAAACTGCATAGAGATAGGCTGGTACTGGTAGGCCCTAGGGCAACGCTCCTGAAGATTTTGTCCTCTGAGATCACAGTAAGTGTAGATTCATAACATATGCTTTACTTAACAGTTTATAAACTTGACTTTAGAACTTTCAAGGCAAATAAACAAGCAAACCGAATAAAACATTTGAACCTTTGAGAAGACTTTAAACACTAGAGCTACCCAAGGCTATTGTATCCTTTTCTGACTGTCACCATGATGTGTCTCTTTTCTAAAGAGAACTTCCCCATTTCTCCATGAAAAAAGCAAAATATGCATAACAACTGATGCAAACACACACACACACATGCACACATGTCCTATGCATAGGCTTGAATGGACAGTTGGACACTTATGACAGCCACACGTGGATCATGCGGCTACGTTCCAGGTGTCATGGGTGCTTTCCTTTCCATTTCACAGAGATTTGTTAACTTTTCAGACATGGCTATGTATTGCAACAAAAGCTTTATAAAAAAAGAAAAGACTCCAGGCCATAAGTGTCTGCTCTATTTAATGAGGCATTTGCTAATTTATTTCCTCCTTAATTATTTTGACTGTCAGGGAAAAAAAAAAACACCAGTAAATTTATTCTAGACATTAACATATTATGATGCAAAATGAATAGCAAATAAAATGAGCCCAGCAGAAAGTGGTAAATGGAGCTGAAACAATAGCTGAGTGCCCCCCCCACAGCTCCATGGACAACTGGCCCCTCGAGGATACTGTCTATAATGATTGCTGTCGTGATGCCCCTTGATGGTGATGGTTCAGAAAACACAGTGTTGTTCCACACCTATGCATTTAAATCTCATAGTTCCATGTCTTTGACCTATGCAGGGGTTTAAGATGTGTGATACAGTTTCTTCATTCACAAAAAGAAGAGAGTCCTCCATCTGTCTTACAGAAACTGGTATCAGAAATAAATATAACTAACATGTTGATGCATTGGCACAGAGCGAGCATCATATAACTATTTAAGTATGGCAAAATAATTTACCAGGCATAAATTACATTTTTGTAATATTATTGCCAGATTAGTCAAAAAATAGGAAACCCATTTTTCTTTCTAGTTCAAGGATTTAATATAAGTAGAGCTGGAATTCTTTTTTTAAATTATAAGAGATATTCACTGAGCAATGCTTCCTTTCTTTTCTTCCTACCCATGGAATTGGTTCCATGATTCAAGGCAGTGAACTGTGTTCTATTCGCATTTGTTCAGGACATGCCACCCCTTCTGCTGAAATAACTCTCTAGTGTTAATCAGTTCTATAAAAATCATACCCAAGACATTCTAGTCTACCATATCATAAGGATTCCAACTAAGCACCATTTTCACTGTTCCCAACACCACTGTGTGAACTTTGGAATGATATGGTAAGAGTTTGGCATAACTTCCTTTTGTTTGTGTCTCTGATGAGGCTCTGAAGTAATAATTGCTGCTGGGAAATTTGTCCATCTTCAGAAATGCTGTTCTTTCAGCTTACTTACCGTCTACCTACAAGAGCTGAAGGATGACTAAAGAGATTATGTCTTAGAGTTTGTGAAAAGTGTGGATTTTCCCTACCATAGAAGCTGATGGTAGTTGTTTGCATGATCTGTAAAGCATGGGGGCTTCTGTCAAGTCACCTCCAGAGCAGGACATTCCCAAAGAATGTAGGCAGAGGCTGTGTCCCTGGGAAGGCACCGTTGTTAGAGGAAACCAGTGCAGGCTGGATGATAGCCCCTTGTTTCAGGTGTTCTTGCTTTTCTGCAGAAGCCAAGGGCAGAGAAAGTAGTGAGGAAGACATGCAAATATAATGTGAAGAAATGAAGTATCAAATCATGCCTTCTTCCCTAGATAGAGACAAAGGACTGTAAGTTGAATGAGAAATTAAAGTTTCAGTTTAGAAAGGAGTTTTAAAGTAATGTCTGAAAATGAAGTTGTTAATACCTGAAAACAAACCAAAATGCTATGGTCAACGAGAACTGAGTCCTTTTGTGTGTGTGTGTGTGTGTGTGTATGCGTGTGTGTGTGTGTGTGTGTGTGTGTGTGTGTATGTGTATGTGTGTGTGTGTGTGTGTGTGTGTGCGTGTGTGTGTGTGTATGTGTGTGTGTGTATACATGAGGTCACTTGATTACTCTGTGCCTGTGGAGGATTGCTCTGTCTCCTTGTTGCTTTGCTTTGGAATTTCTCATGCTCTGCTTCTAGGGCAAGAATTGCAAGTTAGGGTCATTTCTGCCTGGCATTTTTACATGGAATCTGGAGGTTCAGAACTTTTGCCTGTGAGGCAAAGGCTTTAACTCCTGAGTAATTTCTTCAACCATAGAGCTTGCATTCTTAAACAGATACACTATTGTGGTCTGATCTTTCACAGAAATCACACTATTAAAAGATGAGACTTACACACTGACAATAAGTACATAAGTAGCAAATCTAAGTCATTCCCACATTTCTTGCATGTCTCAGAGCATTTAGCAGCTGCCTCCATTTTATACCTTACTTTCTTCCTTAATGATTTGAAAGCAAAAAAGCCATCCTTCAGTTAGAAGTTTTGAAACAATTTAGGAAAAAAATTTAACCATGATAAAAATATTATAAGACATGTAAGACTTATGAACCAATGGAATGTCTGTACTCTTTCCATTAACCACTGGCCTCCATTTCTCAGTTCTGAGTATGTGGTGATTAGTGCTGGAGGAGGCAGCTTTGCATTAGCTTCAAGGCTATAAACTTTACCGATATGCTTTGATTTTACAGCACACTACTCTTTGCAATAGTGTCTCTGAAGAGCTTTTTCTAATTTATCTCTGTGTTCTTGTTATGCCTTACCTTTTGCTCCACTTTAAGCAAAAGTATATTCAAGTAATGAGTCAGAGGAAATACCAGATTGAGGGCCAAAGAACGGGGACTCCATGAAGTCACAGCCAAAATGAATTCCCAGAAAGAGAGAAAAGAATTTCTGCTCACACAAAATCAATTAAACAATAAATTGCCATTCCTTAGAACAAAAGTATGTGTATTATTAGTGGCCTAAAGGCTTTGCACTTGGGCTTTCATCGATTTGACTGACAGCTGTACCAGGGATGATGATACACAGATGGCAGATTCGTGGGAGAGAGGGGGACACATTTTTCCCTAATTGAAACATTATGCCTCTATTCACTAAACAATAAAATAGGAAATTAGCATGTTTGATCTATAAAAATGCTCTAACTCACTGGAGGGCAGTAACATAAGGGGAAAAATATTGAAGTTCAGTATTCACACTCATATATAACACTAGAATAAATGCAAACTAACATATAATATTAGTACTGGAATGTTTTGATACCAAGCTTCTGAACAATTGCAGTGTCCTACAGATTAATAGAACTGATGTCAGACAACAGCATGTGAGACAACAGCATGTGAGACAACAGCATGTCTTAGAAAAAAAAAAATCTGTCTAGTTCTACTTGCAGAAACACATTCTCTTAATATCCACCAGGGGGAGATTTTAACATTGAGAACTTCAATAAGGAAAGCTTGAAATTGTATGCGGTTGTATTTCTTTCCATTGGCAGTTGGAACACTTACATTTTGAATTAAGCCTTGATGATGCAGTTTGCATCTTGAAAAGCTACCCAAATTATTCCAGCTACATTAAAAGCTGAGTGGCTGAGGAGAACTGCTGAAATGCTGCTTAGCCTTGTTAGACGATGCTGGTGGTGACTTTGTCTGCAGTAAGCAGGTGTAGCTGAACATGGACAAGGTCTTGAATCACCAGGGAGAGAGTCAGTTCAGGTCATTGGCACTATGCACACTCTTAGTAATTCCTGGTTTTGAGTCATGCAGAAAAGCTTGAACTGGAGAGGCTCTAAGGCTTAGAATATCGCTGATGTTGCCTGCAAAGGTGACAGGATAAGGAATCTAAAAATGTGTATAAGGCATATCATTATGGCAATCTGCTTTATTTGAGAAGAAATAACAATGCTGTATAAATAATTGGAGTAATCAATACCACTGTGGTTCCAAAAATTACCTATTTATAAAAAGCAGTAAAGTTCAGAAGCTATAAAATTCTGGTACAAATTTTAAAAAGTGATACTGGATAAAGGGTCTTACAAAAAAATTTTGAAATATAAGATCTGGTCCAGAGTTCAACTTAACCACTGTTAACATGCAGGGATTTTCTTCATACACAGCAAGGCCCCAGAAGCTTCCGAATTTTATTTCCCCCTAGAACTGAGAAATAGGATGGAAAGGTCACCAGTACTGCTGACTCCAGCCCAGCCACTGCCCTGTCTGCTATGTGGAGAGATGACTTTTTGCATACAAATGACTTGGTTCTCACTCACAATAAATCAAACCCTTTCATTCTCCCAAGTCACATACGTACACATTATGTATCCTTGTTCCTATACAGTACAGCATACAAATTCAGCGAATCCTTCAAGATACCACGAGAAAACTGCTTTCTTCTTTTATTTCCCCTCCTTGTCTTCCCTAGTCCATATGTACCACAGATTGATTCCTTGTTCAGGAGAGGTGTGCTACTAGCTTCCTGGGTTTGTGTGTTTGTTTCTCCTGTAGGGTTCTGGTCCTCTGAGACAATACATCTTGAAAAGAAATAATTCAATGAAAGCAGAATCCCGGAGACATAAGAAGGTTGGGGCAAGAGGGCAAATGTGCTTTGTTCCCTGCTGGCGTCCTCAGAACACAGCAGAATGTTAAAATTCACAGCCAGCGAGGGAGGTTTAACTGTAAACCAAAGGTACCCAGTCTCTCTTACATATTCTGTATCTGAAATAGGGTATAGGACCAGCAAACGGATGCACAGTTAAAGTTAACACACAGATATTCTAGTTTTGATCAATGTAGAGAAATGACCAATAACTACAGAGTTTCCAGAGCCTCTGGCACTGGGTAGGAAGCGCTGCTGAAGCCTGACCTAAGCCTAGAGGGAAAGGAGTATGAGGAACAGAAAACATCTGTTACCAACTTAAAAAAAATTATTGCCTTCCCCACAAATATCAGTTCTTCCAAATTACTTATTTCCTCTCTCTGCCATACATCTCTTCAAGCCACAGTGATGTCAGGTCGTTCCTGATTCCAGTGTCCCCTTCTGACTGTACTTCTGATCATGGTTTCCTATACATGGCTTCTATTGTGCCTTTAATTTGTTTACTTCCTTGCCCATTTTCTATAGTCACCCAGGAAATCCCAACCACTGACCAATTTGCCATCCACTTTCTCCATCTCTGAGCCTGAGCTGCTGAGTGGCAGCTGGAGAAGTTCCACGGCAGCACAAGATTGTTCCTACCATAAATCACTGCATCTCATCTCAAATTGGGTGTGCGCCCTTGCCAGACTAAGCTTTGATAAGGCCTTGTATGCTTCCCACTGATGTTCCTTACAACTGCCATTTCGAATCATTGACACTCTTTTCAAATACCCTTACTTCATTCTGACAGCCTTTTCCTTTTATTTTTTCTTTTTTTTTAGCTCTGAGGTAGAACCTTTGATCTTATTTCACAGACAAAAAAAATCAACTTCATCTGTGTAGCAGAAACTCCTGCATTTCCCAAACTTACTTGCCTCTAGACTTTGTTTCCCTTTCTCTCTCTCATTATTCCTTCCCAAGGTTCTCTGACTGTGTGTGTGTCGGTCTGTGTCTCTGTCTCTGTCTCTCTCTCTCTCTCTCTGCCTCTGTCTCTGTCTCTCTCTCTCTTTTTCTCTGTCCTACTTGATCTTCAGACTTCTTAGGACCTTCTCTTTACTAACAAGTCTTCATTGTTCCACTACACTTGACTTTACCTTTCTAATCCATGTTAAGAATTTTATATCTCATCTGACTTTAATTATACATCATATTATCCACTTCTCACACAGGGACCACTATTATCTCCATTTAATAGACTGAAAAAGCTGAAACAGAAATATTTTTATTTCTGCAATTTTGCCCAATACGTCACAGTTAACAAATAACCCATTTCAATGTAATTATCTAGGTTGCATTAGGTGCAATATGTAGTGATGTGTGTGTGTGATTTTGTGTTTATGCATGTATATATGTGCAGGTATGAGTGGAAATGCTCTTGTGTATGCATACACAGTGTGCATATGCATGTAGAGGCAAGTCAATATCAGATGTTCCTCGGAACTGTTCTGTTATCTCTCTCTATCTTTCTCTCTCCTTTTTAAAAAATATTTTATTTATTTATTGTTTGTGTGTGTATGTGTATGTGTGTCCCTTGAAGGACCAAGGGTGACTTAGTAAATCATCTTGCATTGTTTCTACCTCCTTGCTTTAGTCTGGGATTTCCCAGGTTCCACCCACCATAGCCAGAAATGTAGACATGCAGGCCACCACTGGCTTTTTTATGAACTTGGGAACCTGGGATTGAATTCAGGACCTTCTGATTGCAAAGCAGTCTAACCCCTGAGCTATCAGCCTGTCCCTCTCCTTTTTTGAGACAGAGTTTCTCTTTGCTCTGGAACTCACCCAAGTGGGCTAGATGAGTCAATTAGTCCCAGGGATTTATCTATCTCACTAAATGCTGGGGCTATAAACATGTGCCACTACACCAGGCTCTTTATCTGGTTCAAAGAAGAGAATTCAAGTCCTCATGTATGCATAGCAAGCACTTTTATCAACTGAGTTATCTCCCCAACCTTTATTTTTGAGAACACCCCCTTTCACATTGTACACACACACACACACACACACACACACACACACACACACACACATACACACCTTTTTACAGACTTATATTATGTTCCCTTTACTTACCACTATATCTTCTTCCTTTCATTGGGGATCAAATAACTGTAAAAGTCAGTATATTAGTTACTTTCATCGTTGCTGTGACAAAAAGACCTGATGAAAAGCACCTTAAAGAAGGAAAGGTTAGTTGTCTCACCATTTCATGGTTCATCACAGGGAGGGTGAAGCGGCAGGTGTTAGGTGCCCGTAGTTTGGAAGTAGAAAGAGTTGAGCTCTCTATTTGCTTTCTTATTTTTTTCAGTCTAGGACCCGCTCATGGAATAGCACCAACCACATTTATATTGGGTCTTCTCAATATTGAGTCTCCCTAATAGACCTACTCAGAGGTTTGTCCCCAAAATGATTCTCTTAAATTAATATTGAAAATTGACCATTACTGTCAATAAATATTTGCTTTGTCACCTTTCTGTCTTCAAATTGTCCTTAATGAGGTCATCAGCTTTCTTAGCTGCTGCTGTGGTTTTTATGTGCTGTCTCTTCTAAAACTCATGTTGAGTCTGACTGCCATTGCTAAGTGCTGGAGTGCCTTTCAGAGGTGATTATATTGCTTAAAGGGCTTCATATGTTTCTCAAGAGAGTGGACTCACTTTTTCAGAGTAGGTTCGTACAAAGCAAAGCACCTTATTTGTTCCTCCTCTTCCTTTGGTGCCCACCTGAGTGCCCAGGTTGAAGCAGCTCACGCCTTTGCTATTGCCATGCTCTTGGACATCCAAGCTCCCCAAATCAGGAACTAATAACCTCCTTTCTTTATAAATTTTCCTGTCTTAGGAAACAGAAATTGAGCAGAGACATCCAGGCATGAAGACGCAGGCCTGGAATCCCAGCACGTGGGAGGCTTGTTACAAAGTTGTGACAAGGGTGGTGAGTTTGAGGTAAGAGCAAGCATTGTAGTTACTTTTCTTTTTGCTGTGACAAAATGCCCATATACAATTTAAGGAAGAAAGAAAGATGTTTTGGGCTCACTATTCCAGAGGGGGGTGTAGTCCAATATGGTGAAAATCACATTGCAGGAGGCATGGCTGGGGCCCAAAGCAGAAGCCTAGTCCAGGTCATCACAGCTACCAGGAGGCAGAGGAGGCAAGAGCCAACTAAGAGAAAGCAGGACCAGGGTACCACTCTCAAAGCCTCTCTCCTGTGACATATCTTCCTTCCTCCAGCAAAGCTCCACCTCTAACAGGTTCCAATAACCTTCTTAAACAGCACCAGCAAGATTGGGGATCCTCACCTGGTAGCCATGTGTCAGTTGTGATGAGCATACTGGGTTAAACAGGATTCTCTCCAAATCACGTCCAGCCAGTATTTCATGTGACCTTATTTGGAAACAGAACTCTGGCAGATATTAATTAGCAATTTTAAAGCAAAATCCTTCAGGATTTCCAGCTCCAAGCCCCAAGTTTTAATAACTGGTGTCTTCAGGGGACAAAAAGGAGACACAGAGTTAAAGCACAGGATATCTCATACAGTCAGAGATGGAGACTAGGAAATGAACCCTTGGAGATGCCCAGGGCCAGAAAAGCAAGAAAAAGTATTCTCTATAGTTTTATAAAGGAGTATGACTCTGAAATGCCTTAAAGTTAAGTTTCTGGCCTCAAGAACTAGGAGAAAACCAGTTTCTAATGTCTTGTTGCTATATTTGTGCTAATTAGTTATGGCAGCCATGGGAACTAGCAAGTTAGGTTAATTTGGAAACATCACAGCTTGGTGAAGACAGTGAATTTTTAAAATTATTCTTGTCTTTTCTATTGTATCTAGAATATCTACTATTTTTTAAGAAATCTATTTTCTCTGTAGGTTAGCTAGAAATGATTTTATGTGAACACTAAAAATTAACAGTACAGAAGAGGCACCAAATGAATAGGACAGAACAGAAAGGGGCAGTGGCAAGTAACTAGTTCTTCAAAGCTCTGCCATGCTAATTAAGTAACATCTGACTAGGAACATAAAGGCTACCTACTCTCTCTCTCACTTTCATTGACATTCTCTTCCAGTGCACTCAAATAACTCTACATCTTACATGTGTTGATTGTATATGCTTTGTGTGACTTGGGAAAGAAATGCCACCGAGGAAAGACAAACCAACTGTGTCAAATCTGGAAGACCAGCATTCCTTGCCCTCATTTATTTCCTGGACTGTGCTGGATGATAGAGAATCAGTGGAAACATAAAAATGAAAGATCTCAGAAAGAGGAGGGAATTTGTAAACCTGACATCTAATCTCAAGGATTATTTTATGCTCTGTACAAAACATTTGGAATAGTGTGCCCAAATTCTCCTCATTCTTTTCTGTTGACATCAGATTCATTACATCCTTTTAGTATTTGATGAATTTTTAGGAGACTTTAATTGAAAGTTTTTCCAATTGATTCAAAAATCTAGCAGTTTTGACAATTTCTTTTCAGTTCTGCAGTCTGGAGCTATTAAGAATGAAATATGTAATTCCACATAGAACTAGGCCATCCTAATCTCTCCCCATCCTGAAGCTCAGGGACATTTGCGGAAGAGGGGGTGGTAAGAGTGTAAGAGCAAAAGGATGGGAGGAGCAATATTTTGCAAGATACTTCACACTAGTTAGGGCCGAAGCAATCATAGTAGGACTTTGCATGCCCTGTGCAATGTCCAACATACTATTGACCTCACAAAGTCTAGCATCAGCTAAAGGCACCAAGATCCTTGGAGGCAAGGGATTGACAGCCACAGTAGTGTTCCTATGCTTAAGGGGAACACAAGAAAGGGTTCAGGGAAATGCCACTGGGTCCTTGTATGTCATCGGAGAGGAGGACCCAGAGGAGAGTTAGGCATACACAATAAAGGACTCTCTGGGAATTGGGTGGAGGCACTGGGGGATGGGCAGGGAGAAGAGGGGGAGCAGGGGGTTTGGGGGGAGGAGGAGGGAGGGAGGGAACTGGTCTACCTATTAAGTTTGTATGAGCGGAAATAATAAAAAATGCATTAAAAAAAGAATCAAATATGACTTCTAGGATGATAGTACTTTTCACACTTGGATGCAGCAATAGACTCTACTTTGTACCATCTTTCATCCTTTTAAGGCTCCACTTTCTTTTTCTGGCACAATTTTATTCCTCCCACCTTTCAGGTTCTTCTCTGGTTGTGCTACAACTGTTCTGATTAGGCATTCACTTAAAGTAATCCTCACCCATATCCTTCCATGATTTCTCTTGGCGACTCCATGCTAGATTTTTGTCTGCCTGACTACCACTGTTTCCTTGTTGTGCTTGTGTAGATTAAGTCTAGTATGCCTGACACTGTACTTCACTGTTGTCTTCCCTCAAAATTCACTGAGAATTTATTGCAGAATACCCAAAGATATTGAAATCTGAGTGGGCTCAGATTCACTATATGAAAAGACAGAGAATTTGTTTTTAACCCACAAATATTCTCCTATGTACTTAAAGCCACTCCAGGATCACTTTCAATTTCTAATACAATGTAAATACTATATAAATGATCATTATACTATGTTGCTTAGGTAATAATAAGGAGGAAAAAAAGTCTGTACATGTTCAGTATAGACCCAATTGGTCTTTCTTTCTTTCTTTTCTTTTTCTTCTTTCAAATATGTTCAATCCATGGCTCTTTCAACCCTCAACTGTGGAAGGTCAGCTGAATATTTAAGATTCGCTTCCTTCTCCAGTTGGAGACTGATGTACCTGAGACAGGAATGGTGTCTTTTATTTCCAGGAAAAGAGCACATTTTTGGGCACAAAGCTCAGTTTAATGACTACTTGAAATATAACCCTTCCCTGAAGAAATAATAGATAATAAAACTTTATTTTAGGAGATATCATTGATTCTCTAGAAGCACTTAAAATAACCAAAAAGTTCTCTAAATTGTTATGTTAATAAAAGCAACATTTTAATGTGCCTTGGAGTCAAATGACCACAAAGAATTCAGCAAAACTCAAAGTTGAGAAAATAGAAACTATATGACCTTTGGAAAGACCGAGTCAGCACTGGGGGAGCCTGCACTGAACATAAGCCTAAATTGGCACAGGCTGGGCTCTGGACTTTGTTGAGGATCATATTTATGCAGTTTTAGATTAGCCATTCTGGTACTGTCTCTGAAGGCCTATGATGGTCATCCCCAAAACTGGGATTACTCTAAGAACCCACGCTATTAATCTGGAGAAATTGACTCTGATCCTTCACAGAAAACACCTTGCCACAATCCTCTGTTTATGAAAGGATGTGCAGATTAGTTCTCCATTGCAGATAATTCCTGCTAAGAAGTCAGGCACAAGATCAACTGTGTTGGGCCCCAATATGGACAAACCAATGAGGTGTAGAGGACAAAAACTTCAATAAGATAAGAAGATAATACGGTTTGGAGAAACTGGAGCTAACCAATGAGGAAAAGTTACTTTTCCTGGGCCTGCCTAAAATTATAACCCTGACACCCACAGTCATCTTTGGGTCTCTTGCCTCTCATGAGACTCCATGCCCCTCACAGATTCATGTCCATGAGTTCCCATCTTTCCTACAACATTCTGGCAAGCACAGCCAGATCAGTCCAGCCCTGAAGAAATGATAAGAGGTCTCCTCAGGGTTTTTATGTGTCCAGGTTCTTGTGTTCGGGAATCGAAGATAGAAACCAGAACATGTATAGAGGATTAAGGCAGGCTTTATTAGAAAAGAGAAAAGAGGAGAACTCATGGCCATGAATCTGTGAGGGACAAGAGAAACCTTGAGAATTCATGAACTCCAGGCATGGAATCCATGAGGGGTGAGAGAAAAGTCAAGTAGGAACTAATGGAATCCAGATATGAAATTCCATGCTGGGGTCAGGATTAGTTATAGGCCTAGGCAGACCCAAGAAAAATGATTTTTCTTGTTTGGTTAACTCCACTTTCTTTTTTTTTTTTTTTTTAATGTATGTGTGCGCGTGCATGCATCTGTGTGTGTAGAACCACGGACGACTTCGTGAACCACCATGGCCGCCTCCACTTCCTCCGCCCCGGGATTCACAGGCTCCGCCCTACCAGGACCAGAAACGCAGAGCCACCCCCGCTTCCGCCTGGCGTCTAATACGTGGGATCTGGGATCCGAACTCAGGACCTTCTGCCTGCAAGGCAGAGGCTTAACCCCTGAGCCACCTCTCCAGCCCTGTTAACTCTACTTTCTATAAACCTAATTGGAGCGTTTGATCCTCTTCATCTCATTGGTCAGTTCATATTAGAGCCCAACCCAGTTCATCTTGTGCCCATCTCATAGTAGGGTTTATCTACAGTGGAGAACTAATCTCCATATCGCTTCATGAACAGAGTGTTGGGGGAAGTTGGTGACTTTAGGATGTGTTCCTTCAGGGTAACCTCAGCCCTTAGGGATGATCTTCCAAGACCTTCAGAGGCTGTCCCAGCATGGCTGCTCTAAAACTGCCTAAATAATACTTCTGAAAATGTGACACACTCACAAGGAAGGTAAAGGAAATAGTTATCACACTAGACAGTACTTCTGTGGGGGAAGGTAAGGAGGTAGAAACTCCAACAGTGAATGGGTCGTGAAAAGAATAATGTGAAACTCTAAAGTGAAGACGTGGACTATGAATATACTCTGTGCTACAGTGATTGCTCAGTATGCCTGGGGCCCTGACTTCCATCCTCAGAAAATGCAGATATTTAAAAAAAGATAATTTGAATATTTTTGAAATTGCTAGAAGAATGATCTAGAATGACAATGAGAAGAAACACCTAGTTTATGTCAAAGTCTAAAAGCCTAAGGCATATGGGAGAAAAACTTCCTTAATTTTAGAGGGTTCTCAAGAAAGAAACAATCAGGAAAAAGAGTGAAGTCTGAGCCTTTTGAAAATCTTAGAAGACACTGAAGATACAGAGGATCCTGTGCCAAAGGGATGGCAATTCACAAGCCATCCTCACTTATGAAATCAATTGCAGGCCTCCCACCTTCCCCCAAGCTCCCTCAGTTTTCATAATTAACAAAAAAAAAAAAATTGGCAGAAATGTCTGTGAGATGCTAAAATCATGGTTGTGGTTTGTTTGGGGAAAGGATGTAGATTAAAAACAGCCCCCAAAAGAAGATAATAGGGCAAAATCCAGGAAAGGAAAAACCTGAGGCTTCCACTTGTCCTCTGCCTGTTGAGTCATGGGCAGTGTTATTTTCCCAGAATCGACCTCTGATAACATACACACTTTTTTCAACAGGGAACTCTCTGGAGCCTGACTGTCCAGACCTTTATCACATAAGCTTGCTGGACTGCAGGCCTCTGATCTGCCTGCAACTCTTCAGGAAATAGAGCTGATACTGTGTGGTCCAAAGCCAACTCCCTAAATCACATTGTTATTATCTGACTTACCCCAGGCCAGCACGCAAACAGACACTTTTATCAGGCTTGACATTCCCAGAGTTTAGAGATTATATCTGAAACCAAGACTAAAGGAAACTCTCTCTTTGGGCAAGGTTAAAGTCAGAGCACATGGGATTTGCACTTATAATTAATTGACTTTTCACATTAGATTCTAAGTTCCAGCTCTTGTGTGTATGTGACAGCAGAGGTGGAAGGGCGGAGGGTATTTTCTACAATGGAGGTGAGATTCTTGAGGTGATAGCCCATGTACCATGCAATGGGCACAGGGTAGATGAACAAAAAGATATTTGAATCCCTCTAAATTTGTTGTACTTCTACCTTGGTCTAGAAAGTATGGCTTTATTTATTCTTTTTGAGGAATACAAATGCATCTTTCGATTCATCTTTTCATACAGTGAACAAAACTTTTCATTTTATCTGTATAGAAATCCCTGGAAAATACTACTTTGAAGGATTTCTACCACATAACCTGGGTGACAAATACATTCAAAGATTTATTGGATTTCAGAAGGACATAGTTCTCCAAAATGAGGACTTGTTGCCTGAACTGATGCACATTCCTCCAGAGAAGAAAATGAATGAATTGTCAAGCATTTCATGGCTCAACAGGCTTCTGATTTACCTCGACACAAAGGAAGATTGTGCAGTTCTCGAAGGCAGGTGGCATCTTATTTGACTGAAAACTGATTCTCAACGCTCATCCTTCTCGTCATTCTGCAAAAATTAAAGAAGAGCTGCAAATAAAAATATAAAAGTGGATGAAGCAATAAATTAAGTAGATATATTGAAACTCCCCTTGATGTCCTCAGGCTTGAATTAGCACTGCAATTCAGAACATGTTATGTTGTGATTAAAAATAGCAAAGAGGGGTTGAGGAATAGTCTTAGTTGGTAAATTGGCTGCCATGCAAGCATGAGGACCTGAATTTGAATCCTAGAAGCCAGGCATGGTGGTTCAGTGCCTGTATTCCTAGTGCTAAGGAGAAGCAGGCACATATGTGGTGTCTTCTAGCCAGCCAGCTTTGCCAAATGGATCAGTGAGAGACCTTGTCTCAAAAAATAAGATAGGCAGTGTCATGGTTTGAAATGTGTCCCCCACAATCCCATGTGTTTGGGAAAGTCATGGCACCTTTGAGAGGTAGACTTGCTGGAGGAAGGCGGTCACAAGGGGTAGGCCTTGAGGTGGATTAATCCCACCCTACCTCCAGGAGGAGTTTGCTTTTGCAGGAAGCAGTATTACAGTTCTCAGCCTCCAAAATGTCTACAGTGACCTAGCCTGCCTCCAGCTTTGGACAACCATGCCGCCTCCACCATGAAAGACTATCTTTCCTCCGAACCGTAAGCTGAATAAATCTCTCTTTCTCCCTTAAGTTGCTTGACTTTGGGTACTCTCTCACAGCAACAGGTAAGAGTAACCCTTACAGGCAGTAAATGAGGAAGACACCCAACATTGTTATCTGGCTGCTAAATGAACATGCATATAGCTACACGTGTTCACCTGAATACACATGTGTGCACAAATACATTCATATATATATGCATGCACAATATTAAAGGATATATATAAATAATATTTGTAACCAACATGTAGGATATTTCATGCTAAGTGTACAGTAGACAAAGGATTATCATTCCACTAATTCTTTTACCTTAGTGATGAATCTATGTGGGTAACCTACAATATATCACTTAGTTTATTACCCAGTCTCTGTCAGGAGTCATTCAGTTCTTCCCTCAGGACACTGCATAGGGTTAAACAGTCAATATTTTGAAAGCTTTGATTAATATGCTGCTGTATGTATATATGTGTGTGTTATGTATGTTTATGGGTGGGCAGATGGGTACAGCACAGGTGCTATCACAGTTGTGAAGTGGAGGGCAGCCATTCTTCATTGTCTTCACTGATGCTGCCTAACCAAGCTGACTGGAACCACCAGCTTCTGGAGATGTTCGTCCCTCCCATTTTGGGGGGATTAGAGATGTATATGCCATTGTGTCAGGCATTCGTGTGGACCTCACCCTCAATGCTGACATGGACAGTAGTTTCCCTTCTGAATCATCTTCCCAGCAGTCCTAGACAGCAATATGCATTTTGTTTTCTCCCAAAGCAAAGGTCCTTGCCATTTTTGTTTTACATTGCTTTTTCACTCTCAGAAATTGAGACAAAGAAAAACTAGGAGAATCATCAAGAACATGAGGAACATTTTTTTTTCTAAAGGAGTTAAGGAACCAGGTCATGAAACAATTCTGCTGTCGTAGACCTAACTGAAACTGACACTCCATTGCAGAGGACATGTAAGGACCTACTGGAGCTTATTTCTAAGAGCATCTTTAAGCAACGTTCTTAGGTCTTGACTGTGACTCTTAGAGAAGACCTTTTTTTACTGATTTTTAAATAATTACTACATTATAATACAGATCAAATAAAGAACTGTATTTTAAGCAGTCAGAACTCTTTTAAAGATATTCATATATTGGGGCTGGAGAGGTGGCTCAGGGGTTAAGCCTCTGCCTTGCAGGTGGAAGGTCCTGAGTTCGGATCCTAGACCCCACGTATAGACGCCGGGCAGAAACAGGGGTGGCCTGCATTTCTGGTCCTGGTAGGGCGGAGCCTGTGAATCCCAAGGCAGAGTAAACAAGGAGGAGGTGGAGGCGGCCCATGGTGGTTCCCGAATTCGCCTGTGCTTCTACACACATACATACACACATGCACACACACACACACAATTGAATAAATAGTGATAATAAATTTTTTAAAAAATTTATTAAAAAAGATATTTATATATTTACCATTCATTCACAAAGTATCCATTTATAAATAAAAATTAGCATGTAATTAACATAATCATTAATAATGATCAATATTAACATTTCACTCATTTCTTCAAGTCTTCATTCCCTCTCAGTTTGATCCCATTTTCACTTGATGCCCTCCACTTGATGTCATTTTCAGGGAGCCTCAGCATTTCTTGCAGTGCAGTTTTGCTACCAGTGAATTGCTGGTTTTTCACTTATCTGAAAGTATCTTTATTTTGCCTTCATTGTTAATGACATTTTTCTGCTTGTTTAAATGTTTAGTGTTTATTTTTCCTTTTTATCAGTATTTTTATCACTCTATCTGCATTTTTCTGGTGAGAACATTCTCTCCCAAGAACTCTCAACATTCTTGTTAAATCTGCAGAGCAGGGCAAATATGGAGATATATCATTTGTACATAATCTGTGTTTTTCTGTATTTTATATGTTTCTCTTTGGTATTTGTTTATCAGCAATTTGATTACACTGTGGCTGGATGAGGAGCATTTTTTTCTTAATTTTAGTTTATCTTAATTTCAGTTTTCTGCCTCTTGGATTTGCAAGTTATTATTTTCAATAAATTTGGGGGAGTTTATAGTCTTTACTCACTTTTCCTTTGCCATGAACTTTCTCTTTTTCTTCCAGGATTATATTTACACATTTGTCTCATGGCTTGCTATTTTCTTTCCCAAAGATTCTTTTCCTCTCCTTATGAGTCTTTTCCTCTATATTTTTTCATACTATATTTCTATTTGTCTATCTTTATGTTTTCTGCCCTGCTTTTACAGTGTCCTATCTTCAATTAAGTCAATTCTATACCTTTTTCATTTGATGTGTGAATGTAAATTTCAGAAGCTGAATATTTCATTTTGTTTTTCTCTTATCATTCTTGATACACTTATGTTTTATATTCATCTTTCCTTTCCTATCTTTGAATCCTTTCCTATCTTCTTTTAACTCCCTGAAAGTTCTTATCTACCTAATCCAAACTCTGGTTTGTTTGATTGCTTCTGTTGATTGTGTTTTGCTTGCTTTGGTTCTCATTTGTTTGGTGCTTCAAAAATCTAGCAATAGTTCTTATTTCATGTGAACTTTGTAATTATTATTTTGCCTTCATTTTATTGCCTATTTTTAATGTTTAACAACTGGAGAACCCTTTAGCTTCTTTTTTTAATTATTTATTCAATTGTGCGTGTATGCGTGTGTGCACGTGTGTGTGTGTGTATGTGTGTGTGTTTAGAACCATGGACGAATTCGGGAACCACCGTGAACCGCCTCCACCTCCTCCTTGTTTATTCTGCCCTGGGATTCACAGGCTCTGCCCTGCAGAAACTGCAGGCCCCCCCTGCTTCTGCCTGCCGTCTATATGTGGGGTCTAGGATCCGAACTCAGGACCTTCTGCTTGCAAGGCAGAGGTTTAATCCTTGAGCCACCTCAGGAGCCACCTCTCAAGCCACCTCTCCAGCCCCCCCCCCATTTACCTTCTTTCAGGCTTCATTTATTTTTTTGTTAAGGGTATTCTTCTCTCTCTTTTTTTTTTCTTAGTCTTCAAGCATGTCCTTTCATAACGGTAATTTTTCTTAGAGAAGGCATTTCTGGGATTCTTGCTTAGTGGCTGAGGTACATACTGAGAGTGGAATAACATTCAAACATCTTCCATCATCCTAAGACCTTTCACATCTGTTCCAAGTTTACAACAGTCACCTTTATTAGTTTCCATGGTGTCTCTCTTACAAGAACCAAGGCCTTTCAGTCTGCCTTCATAGGTCTTATTTCTACACAGCTCCTTCATCTTCTATCCAAGGATTTCTAGCTGCTTTTGTAAGTTCAAAATCTCCCTCCTTTGCTTAATGAAACCACTAGCCTCTATCTTGGCTGTTCCTTCCAGAGTTTTGTTCTGGTAGATGTCTTCACATGGGAAACCATCCAACTGTGATAATCATCTGGTGTTGTTTCCTTAATGATTACAGCTCTGTGCTATGTTCAATGCCTGAAAAAGTTATAATAGCATAATATGTATTTAGTCCAACTTTGTAATTTTATGGTCTGAGGCATTAAGCTGATTTTTTCATATATGTCAAGAAAGAGAGTATATTCAAAAATAGATTATGTGTGCATTTCTAATAATTTATGACACATAACTACTATATGATGAATATAAAGAAATGTACTGTATTAAATTGAATTGAAGTTCTGTGATAGGACTAAATTCTCTATCACTAAGTCCTCTTCATTTGTGAATTTCCTTTGCTAGCTATACAGAGTATGTAATATTGTGGCTAAAACACATCGAACTCAAAAATAAAGGTATTTTCAATTAAAAGCAAAATCTCAGTATCCCAAGAGGTTTTAGACTAAGTTTTTAATGTCACCAACATTGCAGATAAAACACAAGCCTTTAGTCATTTAAGTTCACTTTGCTCAATGGCCAAAATAAGCAACATTTTTTATATGTCACTTTTGTTTACAGGTCTCATGAAAACTGTTAAAGATAGACTATTTCTACGAATAGGTCTTGAGTAAAGAGAAACTTCTCCATAAAAGATAATTTAGAGGGGAGGAAATCTTCCACTGATAAGAGGAATTAAATTGTTGAACCGAGATGAACAGTGATGTCATCAGGCTTTTATGTACTAGGAGGCTATTGAGGCCTAGATAATGTTTCCATTGGTCTTGCTTGAAATGCTTCAATGAATGGTTGGTCTTGCTGAAAATTTACTTTTATAAGCTTTATAATAGATGCTTTCAGAATATTTTTTGTCATAGCTTTATTCCATACTGAGAGTTGAAATATGTATTGAAGAAAGGGAAGATATCTTTCCATAAGTCTTAAGGTAGGACTAGAGGGAAGAAGAAACCTACTATTCACGATTATATTTTATTTATTCTTAATTTTTTTAATTTAAGATTTAAGTCAGAATTGTGCTTAGAAATTTGCCTACATCTCAAACTTTGTATATCTTAGCTATTTGTTAGATTTTCCTTCAGTCCAAAAACTAATACCAAATTAACTTTCTGACTGATGATTCATTAATCAGTCTTTAAATATTGTTTGAGCATCAATAATATTGGCTAAATATGATTCATTTTTCATTCTTTATATCAGCTATGACTTGCTCCTGGCAAGTGGCACTGGCTTTATAATTAACTCCATTTGCTCAGTGAGAGGTAAAAATTGCACATTGAACATGCTTTATTTCTTTATTTTCATTCTGTTTTTCTATTTTTATTCTACTTTTCTTTATTTTTATTTTATTTGACTAAGATAATTTTCTAACCAGTTTTGTCTTTTCTACTCTTTTCCTGGTTTTGAGTGTTTGAATAGTTAGCCATATTTTTGTCTTGTAACTATTGTCAAATTATTTTCCTAATTTTTCTTATAAAAAATAGATATTCACATCCTACTACAATTCAGTGACTAACACACATACCTTCATGGCACTTACATTTTAGGAGAAAACAAACAACAGCAATTGAAGCATTTAGAAGATGATAAATAATATGCAGAAAAGAGTAATGAACAGTGGTTATTGCAATCATATAGGGGAGCCAGCTACACTTCAATGAGAAGGTTGCCTGGGAAGAAATGAAAGAGAAGTAATGCCAACCTGTGCTAAGAGCTCTGGCAGAGTCAGAAACTCTTCACATAAAAAGCTTGGGACAGAAGTCTGTTGTATCAAGATTCAGCAAAGAGGTTGCTATGGTAGGATGAAAAGTGAACATGAAAGAATTTAAATTGAAAATCCACTGGGGGGGGGGAATCAAAGATGGGGCAGCTGTGTATAGTCTAATAAGCTAGTTTAAGGGCTTTTGATTTCACTCTGAGAAATGAAAAGTCATTGGAAGATTCTGAACAGATAACTAGGATGACATTCTGAAAAGATCATGTAGCTGCTGTGTTGAAAATTGTCTGAGGAGAGACAAGAGTTGGAGCAGAAAGATCAGGTTGGCAGATACCTTAGCAATCAGTTATGGGAACTTGGACAAGGAATACAGGAAGGGAGGTGGCAATAAGTAGTGACATTTGGGTTGGATTTTGAGGTTATGGCTGGCAGGATTTTCTGGTAAATTAGAAGCACAGTATGAGAAAGAGCTGAGTTGGGAAGATTTTCAACATTTTGCATCTGAGAATGAGATAGTGTGTCTAATAACTAAGAAGAGAGAGAGCATGGTTTGAGCAGGTTTGACTGGAGGGAGATCAGAAATTTTGGTTTTGATATGTCATTTTTGCAATGTTTATTAGGCAAGTTGAAATTCTGTAAGAATTGAACATAAGAACTTGATATTTAGAAGAAAAAATTGGGGGCTATAGATGTAAACTTGGGTGACAATGTATATATACAGTATTTAAAACCATGAGACGGGTTGAGATCACAGAGAACATGAGTAATGTTAAGTATCAGACTTAAGGAGTGACCCACATAATGGGACATTAAAGGAACAGTCAAAGTTAGAGGGAAAAAAATCAAAGTGTGAGGTCTTGGAAACCAGGAAAAAAATGTTTCAAATAAATGTTTTTGACAAGTAAAAACAACAACAAAAATGAACAAAGAATTCAGTTCTTTGGAGGTCACCTGTGATCTTGACAAGGTTATTTTCACTGAAGTTGTTAAAAAAAAAGCCTAAAAGCAACCAAACAAACCCAATTGGCATAATTTAAAAGGGTTAGAAAGGAGTTAAATTGCAGACATCATGTCTGCATTAGTACATTAAAAGCATTCTCTTTTTTTGGAAAAATGGAGCACAGAAATGAGAAGATAGTTGAAGAAAAATCAGAATCAAGAAAGGGTTCCTTTTAAGATGAAAACAGCAGTTTATTTTCATGCTGATGGAAATGATTCTTGCAAAAGAAAAGAGAATGGAAGATTAATAAACAATTTTCTTGAAAAAATGATAGGAGAATGCACAACATCTGGTCTTTCACAAGAAGAATAAACAGCTCATCCATAGTAATAGGAGGAAGAATAAATGGTCCCAGATGCTGGGTGAGTGGGGGATTTGTGGAAGCTCTTTTCTAAATATTTCAATTTCCTCAGGAATTTGTTAACATGACTTTCAGCTGAGGGTAAGGAAGGGAAGAGAGAAAAGGTGAAATAAGTATCTTAGTAATGGTGTGTGTGTGTGTGTGTGTGTGTGTGTGTGTGTGTGCATATTTATGAAGTTGCACATACCCATGGCAAGTTTTTATGTGGGTGCTAGAGATCTTCACTTGATCTTAGCCAAAAGGCCGAGAAGCGATAATGTTAGAGATCTGAACTCAGGTCCTTATACTTTCACATCAAATAATTTACCTACTGAGCTATCTCTGCAGCCTTTCCAATGAAAGAGCTGTAAGATTGGAAAAGGTTAATGCTGGGAGAACATAGAGTAGGAATAATCAACAGTAAGGAGGATCCCACTGGATAAAATGATCATGAAAATAAAAATAAATTAATATGTCTAATGATGGCTTTACTCCAAATGCATAAGTTTACTGTCAGCAATGGCAGTGGAATGAGGTCAGAGGGGTGCAGTTATATTGAATGACAATGATATTCAAACACAGAAAGAACTAGTATCATGAAGAAGAGGAGGAAAAATGAGTAGGTAGTAGAATAGATGGCTATCTTGGTAGAGTTAGAGGATTGTCTACACTTTTGAAATTTCAGTAAGTGTTTTTCAGTTTGTTGCCCATGTCCAACATGCACCTGTGTACATTGGCAGAATCATAATAGTGTGAAGAAGATTTAGTGTAAATGGTCAGATATTCTGATAATTTATTCAGCCTCAGTTAGTAGTTGTGAAAATGCATGGAGAGCTAGATGTTGGCATAAGTACATGGGTGTGTACATGCATAGTTATTATCTAGCAGGATATATAGCATTTAAGGAGGCAAGCATGTAAGGACCTGCACTAGTTTTAGGGCTCTACAGATTTATGTTAACACATAACCCCAGAACTACAGCATTAATCATTCCTGAAGCTATTTGTACACTGAAAAGATTCATAGGACCACATGAGTCCTCTTAAGGTGTTTGTCCCGTTCTCACTGATTCACTACTGTGGCTCTCTCAATTTCTTCCAGATTGTGTTGTGTTCTAAGATTTCCAGTTTCTCAACTCTTCTTGCACAGCTGCACAATTCCTGCTTATAATCTAGAAGAGATTGACCCTTACCAATTAACCTTCATAAATGAAGATAATATGAGTGAGATGTAACAGCCAAACACAATGCTGGAGGAATAAAACTTGAGAGCAAAGACTATGCTAACTCTAAACAAAAATGTAAATGAAATAACCTCTAAGAGTAATTGAGAGTTTACAATGATTATGATAAACACTTGCTGCTAAGTATGTAATCATTTAGCAGACATTGGGAAGATTTTGTATTGCCAATAAAATAATTAAGCATTTTATATGGAAATTGTGATCTTTCACAATTTATGACTTCATAATTATTTTAGACATCATTAAGATCTTCACTTGCGGAAAGGGAGGCGGGAAGAGACAAATAAAAATTAATAAAAAATAAAAAAGATCTTCACTTGCTTCAAATGGACAATAATAAAAAAGAATGTAGCTAGGAAGAGAAAATTTGCAAAGTGAATATTTTATACTTGAAAAAATACTTAATGTATGTCATTCAGATAAAGAATTATGTTCTGTTAACAATAGGGGCTATATATGCTACTCGCTCTATGTTGAAATAACATAGTCACTGATAAATTTTTTTTGTTTTTTTTATTTTAATACTTTTTTATTATTATTTCAGCTCATACAAATTTAATAGGTACACCAGTTTCCTCCCTCCCTCCTCCTCCCCCACGAACCTCCTGCTCTCCCTCCCGTCGCCCCTCCCGCCCCATCCACCCGTGCCTCCCGCCCCAATTCCCAGAGTCCTTTCTTGTGCATGCCTGACTCTCCTCTGGGCCCTCTTCTCCGATGACATACAAGGACCCAGTGGCATTTCCCTGAACCCTTTCCTGTGTTCCCCTTAAGCATAGGAACACTACTGTGGCTGTCAATCCTTTGCCTCCAAGGATCTTGGTGCTTTTAGCAGATGCTAGACTTTGTGAGGTCAATAGTGTGTTGGACATTGTGCCGGGCATGCAATATCCAATTATGATTGCTTCGGCCCTAACTTGTGTGGAGTATCTTGCAAATCATTGCTCCTCCCATCCTTTTGCTCTTACACTCTTACCGCCCCCTCTTCCGCAAATGTCCCTGAGCTTCAGTATGGGGAGAGATTAAGCTGGCCTAGTTCTAGGTGGTTGATATAGAGTCTCTGAAGTTCTGGATAGTGGTTCGTGATTTTCTTTTGCAGTTTTGTTGCTCCTTCAATGCCCTTCACTCCATCGTGATGGGCACTGTATGTCACCCCCTGGCCAGAGACAGAATACTGATAAATTTTTTTCAAAAACCTTACCTCTGAACTCTACTTTTGATTCTGAAATTTTGAAAATATTTTATGCTTGAGGAAATAACTTAGCACGGGTAGATAGCTAAAGAGTAGTAGTTTAAAAATAGATTGAAAAAACACACCAAAAATATTGATGCAAAAAAGAAAATAAGAACACAAGAAATGTGTAATATTTTGAATCAATATCTGGACCAATAGAGACTGTATCACAATGAGAGAGAGAATAACAAGAAAAACCATCAAAGTCCCTAAAATAAAAATTAATGCTTGATAATTAGGAATCCACTTAATAAATAGTTGGTTTAAATATTCTTAATGTCTTTTCTATACTCATTTCAGTCCAGGTAAATTGAAGCCACAAGTTGCTTAAGTATTTCTCAGAAGACTACATCCTTCCAGTACCGTGTTTTCAAAGTAGTTCGGTTCCAAACTCTTTGGTAGTATCAAGGAAAGTAAAATGGAAGGAAGAAGTCTTCTCTTCATTTTGACTATAGTGGGGATGATAGCTGGTATACATAATAAACCTTTGATCTTAAATATAAGAAATAAGCAGCTACTTGTCTTCCTATTTCTCATGTCATTTACATACTGCCAGGTGTACTGCTGTGTTCATTAGGACAGAATCCCATATCATAGTAGCTTGGTTTCATAATATTAAAGAAATAATATGTGACCAGAGGGAAGAGACTTGAGTTGTCATGACAGAAAACAGGAAACTTGGATAAACAAAGCCTTTGTCATCTCAATTGTTATACCTCTAAGTCACTCACTTGCTAAGCTCTGAGAATTTTGTTCAATAAAGAATTCACAAGTGACTACGTGAATGTTGTTTCATATAGTAATAAAACATTGTGATAACAGACCTTCAGCTCTAGAATCAGGTTTATAATAATCCAAACCCATTGTTTGCTATCTTTGAACCATTACCACATCATTTTGTTACATGGGAAACATTTGGAAAACAGCATAGGGCAATATGTGATCAAAGCTTGGTATTAATTTTAATCACTGATAATAGAAGAACATTGACATTAGACACAGAAAAATTAAGAGAATGGACAAGAATAGGGTTTTTTTCCTCTAGCTTTTTATTCTTTGAAGCTTTCATACACAAATGCAATCGATTTGATTGTTTTCATCCCTTACTACCCACTCCATACTCCCTCCCATCTCACCTCACCAGTTTCTCTTTCCAGCTTATTTCCTTTTCACTCCAGATCCCTCTGCTTGTGTAATCCATTGTCCTCATTCAGGATGCCTATTTTAGCAAGTACCCAGGCACTCGTGGAGAGATGAATGACCTACCACTAGTAGGTCAAATGTCAAGACAATTTACCCTTTTACTATCTGACACCAGTCCCAAACCATCTCTCAAGGTTGGGTCATATTTTCATAGTGAAATACTGATACCCACCTACTGGGAAGGATTAGTGGAAGTAGACATCACTGCATTGTGCTCTTGGACATAGCAGCCCTGATATGGACAGCAGCTTCTGTCTGACAGTACTTCCTCCCATCTTTAGGGTCCTAGATTTTTTTACCATCCCCTTCTTCAGAAAGTTCTCTGAGCAATGGGATTGGAAGTGGTTTACAAGTTCTGTTTGGGGCCGAGTTCTCCACAGTCTCTTTTGGCCAATTGTGGGTCTTTGACCATTTGTGGGTCTCAGTATTGCTCATTTTCCATTGCAAGAGGATATTTCTTGTATAAGTGCTGAGTGCTTCTCTGATATAAGATATAATGGTAAATGATAATATTTGATGTCAAGGATTTATAGTTAACAGTAATGTTGCAGTTCGCCTGCATGATTGCTGATAAATGACCATCAAACAGCTTAAGGAAACAAGGGATTTATTCTCTTACAATTACTGGTTATAGTTCATAGTCCAGCTTGACAGAAGAGCTCATGCCAACACCAAGACCGAAGGAACTGGCCGCACCATTTCTACATAATGTCTGAGAGAGGGATGCCCACTTTCTCAACCAGCTCTCCGTGATTTATTCCAGGGCCTTCTCATCAGCTAGATCATCTCCTGAAGGTTTGCTCTGGGCTTAACTCAACCATTAATTCCCCACAAATATGCCCAGATCTCAAACCATCAATCTTCAAGTTGACACCTGTGCGTAACTATGACAAGTAAGAAGTTTGTTCCAATCTATAGACTTCCTTTTCACAGGGATTTGATTTGGTTTTCAACACCAGGAATGTGTTCCCTGCTATGAAACAGTATTTCATGCCTCTCAGAAAGCAATTGGCTACCCCCATATCTTGTATGCCATTCTTGCACTGTTGGATGTCTCTTAACAGCATTGTTATTGTAGACTTAAACATTCATATCTGAATGAGGCCATTGATATCCATTCTAACATTTTTTCCCATTTCCTCTGTTTATTTTATGTGTAGTTTTCAGCAATAAGGTCTTATTGTCATGTTCTGGAGGGCAACCTATAGCAATGGCAAATGCTTATTTTGTTTTAGTGGTCTTTGACACCTCTTTATCTATTTTTTAGTTCTTTAAGAGGTATCACATTCCTGTTACCAGAAAACTTATTAAATAACCCATGACAATTTGTATTTTCTCTTGTGTTCCACCTCTCTGTGTTCGCCTGTGTCGGGTAAAATGGTTGTCACATCCTTTATTTCAGGTTTTATGCTTTGACAGTTTTTTTTTTTTTATAGCAGAGGGTTTCTGTCTGGCTATGTTTTATATTCTTGGTGTTGATTTTCACTCCCCTACCTTCTCCTATTCTTATCCTTTTACTTCCCACCTTTTTAAAAATTTCCCATATTATTGTCCTTTCTATCTTCTTACCTTCTGTGTTCTATTATCTTCCTTCTTTTGGGGTCTTCCCTGATTCTTCTTCCACAAGTTTGTGATCCTTTGTCATATGGATAGAAGGGAAAATATATGACATTGGTCTTTCTGCATCTGGGATTCTTCATTCTGCATTGTATCTTCTAATTCTATCAATTTATTATCAAATTTCATTTTTCTTGACAGTTGATTACTACTCTGTCATACATATGCACCACATTTTTTATTATCCAAACATCCAGTTTTGGACTTCTAGAATGAGTCCATCTCTTTGCTATTATAAATAGAGCTGTTATGAATATGTACATGCAAGTGTCTCTGTAGTAGAAAGTAAAGTCCTTTGGGAATATTCTTGAAGTAATATAGCTGGGTCACATGGTATTTAATTTTTTTTAGCTTTTTGTGGAATTTCTACATTGAGTTCCAAAGATACTGTACAAGTTTGCACTCCCACCAACAATGAATAAAGGATCACTTCTTTGCACAACCTCATTTGTTGTTAGTTGTGTTTTTGATCTTAGCCATTATGGCTTGGACCTCAGAGTGTTTTTAATTCACATTTCCCTGATGGCTAGGGAAATTTGAACACTTTTTAAGATATTTGTTAAACATTTGAATTTTATCTTGTGAAATTTCTTTTTGGTTCTGAGATTCAATTTTTAATTGTGTTGTTTTCTTTCTTGATGTTTAATTTTTTGAGTTCTTTGTATCCTCTGGATACTGCTCCTATATAAGATATGTAGCTATTGAAACTTTCTCTTATTCCGTGGGTTTCCTTTTTGCTTGATTAATGTTTTCTTTATAATGGTGATCACTCTGAACTCTGAGTCTAGTTTTTAACGACAATAGGTAAAGAATTGGATTTAATTAATCCAGTCTATCAGTAATCTAGTCACCTAGTTATAGAACATAGTAAAGTCACTAATTTAGAAAGGGAGTACATATTTCATTGAACAAGGAAGCAGCTTGTGGGGAGAGGGAATTATAGGAAAGCTGTTTAACGTAAGTATCAGTGTATAAAATTAAAGCAGGAATTTTGCTAACTTTGTGAACAAGATATCATTGTCCTTAAAGAACAATGGGGGAGGCTACAAAGGTGAAGGACTTGATTAGACTAAGGTTATAGTATCAGTGATAAAACATCAAGAAATAAGAAATATGAAACTTCTAACAAATAAAATATTGAAATTATGGATGATGAAGTTTTAACTTTAGTTCATATTAAAAATTAAAGGTGGGAACCTTTGCTAGTTAGATGCAATTGCACAAACCTGACAGCCTGAGGGCTAAGTCTTTAGCACTTCCATGAAAGATTATTTATTTGAGACAAACCCTGAGCATGCTTGTGGAAGATTACTTAATTGATATGGGAAGACTCAGAGCATAGTTGGACAGAGTCACTCTGTGTGTAGGTAGATAAGATAGAGAGCAAGCAGGTTAGAAACTGGCATGCAGGCATATTGGCAAGAAAGTATGTCCCTCTCTCAACTCTTTGTGTAAATATGGTCTAGTCCCTTAGTTCCTGATGTTGATATGAACTCTCCTACTATAATGATTAGCTATAACTGAAAGAAGTAAGTTAGAATAAAAACCCCTTGTTTCCCCTAAGTGTCTGAGTCCTTTGTACATACCAACAACTGGAAGAGAGGGAGCCAATTAATTTGAGGAAAAGTGACTGTGAAAAGACATTAAGTAGTCAAGTGGATGGCAGAATAAATTCTGTGGGAATAAGAATGTGAAAGAGGCCTTCCCTCCACTCCGCCACCCAGGACGTGCGCGAGCGGTCCAGCCGGGCCTCACCTCACGACCTAAGTAAGCTCCGTCCCCGCCAATCCCCAGAACTCCAGGCAGCCCAAGGGACCCAGCTCCTCCCACCATCCAGCCAGAGCCACCGCACAGGGCCTGGGAGGAGGAGGAGGACACCCCCTCTGCGCCAGGGCCCCTCACCAAGGTCCCACAGGTTAAATAGCCCCGCCGATGCCCCATCCTCCCTTCCCCAACTCCGCCTCCCAGGACACGCAGGGTCCAGCCTGGACTCACCTCCACCTAGATAAGCTCTGTCTCCGCCCATCCACAAAACCTCAGATCAAATAATTCAGTTTAGTGAAAAACGCACAGAAATTGAAAGAAGATCTGAAGAGTTAAAACGACAATGCCAAAGTCAAAGTACAAATGAGAGAAACAACACTCAAGTAAACAAATCTCCCACTGAAGGAATTAATCCCATAATGTTAGACTCCAACCAGAACAAACCCATGGAAAAGGGCCAAGAAAGCCTGACCCAGGATAACTACCTTCAAAATATGATCATTACCATGTTCAATACTATGAAGAGGAAATCCGGGAGGAATTACATAATCGAATCAATCGCTTTGAAGAGGAACACAACAGACACTTGGAGGAGTTGAGAAAAACAGTGCAAGAAACAAAAACTGGCATAGAGCAGTTAAAGCAGACTCAAGCAGAGTTTAAAACTGAGATAAAAGACAAGTTATCTTCAACCCAGAACTCCACAGAGAGTCTTATCAGCAGAACTAACAAAGCAGAAAACAGAATTTCAGATCTTGAAGATAAAGTGGGAGTATTAACCAGCTCAATGGAAGAGGTTGTTAAAGCCAAAAAGATACTTGAGAGAAATATCCAGGAGATATGGGACACCCTGAAGAAGCCTAACATGCGTATTCATGGAATACCAGAGGAAGAATCTCAAAATATGACCCCTGAGGAAATTTTTCAAACGATCATCAAGGAAAACTTTCCTCATCTAAAAAAAAGAGAGGCCCATCCATATACAAGAGGCATTCTGCACCCCAAACAGATATGACCAAAACAGAAGCTCACCACAGCAAATAATAGTTAAAACACTCCACATTCAAGATAAAGAACTGGTGATGAGAGCTTCAAGGGAGAAAAAAAAAGTCACTTTTAAAGGTAAACCTATTAAAATGACAAATGACTTCTCAGTCGAAACAGTAAAAGCAAGAAGAGCTTGGAGAGACATACTTCAAGTATTGAATGAGCAAAAATGTCAACCCAGGCTGATTTACCCTGCAAAACTATCCGTCATGATCGAGGGAGAAAGAAAAATCTTCCAGAACAAAGACAACTTGAAGGGTTACATGTCGACCAAACCAGGCCTTCAAAAAATGCTAGAAATAATACTCAAGCTTGAAGAAAAAAATAGACATATCCAGGAGAACAGAAGGCAAGTATAACACCATTAAAAGCGAAGCAAAATACTTATAAAAACTACTAAACATAATAAATGTCTGGAATTAAAAATAGTTTCTCCATTATAACACTAAATGTTAATGGAATTAACTCACCGATCAGAGACACAGATTACAAATTTGGATTAAAACTCACAATCCATCAATCTGCTGCCTGCAGGAAACCCATCTTACCACAAAAGATAGGCATGCCCCAAAAATAAAAGGCTGGTCAACAATTCTACAAGCTAATGGAAGCAGAAAACAGGCAGGGGTAGCAATAATGATATCAGACAAAGTGGACTTCAAACCAAAAAAAATTATAAGAAATACGGATGGATACTACATTTTAGTCACAGGTACAATTCTCCAGGAAGACTTCACAATACTGAACATACATGCACCCAATACGGGCCCCTCCACATTCATTAAGAATACCTTACAGCGTCTAAAGCAAGAAATCAACCCCCAAACGATAATTCTTGGGGACTTCAACACCGCCTTCTCAACATGGGATAGATCAACAGGTCAAAAGCTTAACAGAGACACTTTTGACTTTATCAAACCCTTAAAGAAATGGACTTTACAGATCTCTATCAAACTTTTCACCCACGCACCAAAAAATACACATTTTTCTCAGCAGCACATGGAACTTTCTCCAAAATAGATCACATACTGGGCCACAAAACGAATCTACACATATACAAAAAAGTTTAAATTCTAACCTGTGCCCTGTCAGACCACCACGGCCTAAAGCTGGACATCCACAACACAACAAACAAGAGAAAATACACTAACTCCTGGAAACTTAACAATATGATGCTGAATGAGAACTGGATTCAGGAAGAAATTAAAAAGGAAATTCAAGATTTCCTGAAAGTGAATGATAATGAAAATACAACTTGCCAAAATCTCTGGGACACAAAGAAAGCTGTTCTAAGAGGTAAGTTCATAGCTCTTAATGCCTACATCAAAAAAATGGAAACATCAGAAATAAACAACTTAACAATGCAGCTTAAGGCTTTAGAGAAACTAGAGCAATCTGATCCCAAAAGTAGTAGAAGAGAGGAGATTAGCAAAATAAGGGGAGAAATATCTGAAATCGAGATTAAGAAAACGATAGAAAAATCAACCAGTCAAAAAGCTGGTTCTTTGAAAAAAATCAATAAGATTGATACACCCCTAGCTAAATTAACCAAAAGCAAGAGAGAGAAAACCCAAATTAACAAAATTAGAAATGAACATGGAGTTATCACTACTGATACCCAAGAAATCCAGAGAATTATAACATCATATTTCAAAAACTTATACTCTGTGAAGTTTGACAACACAAAAGAGATGGATGAATTTCTAAGTAAACACAACTTACCTAAATTGAATCAGGAAGTTCTGAATTATTTAAATAGTCCTATAACATATAAGGAAATTGAGGAAGTAATCTCAAATCTTCCCACCAAAAAATGTCCTGGACCAGATGGATTCAGCACAGAGTTCTACCAGACATTTAAGGAGTTAATAACACCAATACTCCTTAAACTGTTCCATCAAATAGCAAAGGAAGGAACACTACCAAATTCCTTCTATGAAGCTAATATCGTCTTAATCCCAAAACCTAACAAAGATTCACTTAAAAAAGAAAACTATAGGCCGATCTCTCTAATGAACACAGACGCAAAGATTCTCAACAAAGTCTTAGCAAATCGGATTCAATAACACATTAAAAAGATCATTCACAGGGACCAAGTAGGCTTCAACCCCGGCACACAAGGTTGGTTCAACATACGCAAATCAATAAATGTAATTCATCATGTAAACCAGTCCAAAGTCCAAGACCACATGATACTCTCGATAGATGCAGAAAAAGCTTTTGACAAGATCCAACAGCCTTTTATGATCAAAACACTAGAGACAGTAGGAATGGAAGGAACCTTTATCAAAACAATAAAAGCTGTATACAACAAGCCCACAGCAAGGATTATGCTCAATGGGGAACAATTGGAAGCATTCCCATTTCGATCAGGAACTAGACAAGACTATCCACTCTCACCACTTCTATTCAATATTGTACTTGAAGTCTTAGCTGAGGCCATAAGACAAGAAAGGGACATAAGAGGGATTCAAATCAGCAAGGAAGAAGTCATGCTATCCCTATTTGCAGATGACATGATCTTATACCTGAGTGATCCCAAAAACTCCACCAGGAAGCTCCTGGAACTAATTGAGAAGTTCAGCAGGGTGGCAGGATACACAATAAATGTGCAAAAATCAGAGGCCTTCCTATATGCCCAGAATGAAAGAAGTGAAAAAGCCTTGAGAGAAACAATCCCATTTACTATAGCCCCTAAAAAATTGAAATACCTTGGTATAAACCTAACCAAGGAGGTAAAAGACTTTTACAATGAAAACTTTAAAACCCTAAAGAAAGAAATTGCAGAAGACACCAGAAGGTGGAAAGACCTCCCTTGTTCCTGGATTGGCAGAATCAACATTGTAAAAATAAGCATCCTACCAAAGGCAATATACAAATTCAATGCTATACCAATTAAAATGCCAAAGCAATTCTTTAAAGAAGTTGACCAAACAATCTCCAAGTTCATATGGAGGCACAAAAGACCCAGGATAGCAAAGACAATCCTGAGTAACAAAAACACTGCTGGAGGTATTACCATACCGAACCTTAGTCTATATTACAAATCCATAGTTATAAAAACAGCCTGGTACTGGCTCCAAAATAGACACACAGATCAATGGATAAAGATTGAAGACTCAGATATAAGCCCACAAAATTACAGCCATTTGGTCTTTGACAAAGGGGCCCAAAAATCCAATGGAAAAAGAACAGCATCTTCAACAAATGGTGCTGGCAAAACTGGATCTCCACATGCAGAAGATTAAAGCTGGACCCGTACTTGTCACCATGTACAAGACTTAATTCCAAATGGATCAAGGACCTTGATATCAGGCCAGAGACTATATAAACCATAGTTGAAAGGATAGGGAACTCCCTCGAGCTGATTGGGCTAGGCCAACATTTCCTAAACAGACATCCAATGGCACAGTCACTGCTACCAACTCTCAATAGTTGGGACCTTGTGAAATTAAAGAGCTTCTGTTCAGATAAAGAGATTGTAACACGAGCTCAAAGGCAACCCACAGAATGGGAGAAAATCTTCACTAACCACACATCTGATAGAGCTCTGCTGTCCAGACTGCACAAAGAACTTAGAAAACTAAACACCAAGGAAACCAATGGCCCAATCAAAAAATTGTCCCTGGAACTTAAAAGAAACTTTACCAGAGATGAAATTAAAATGTCTAACAATATCTTAAAAAATGCTCCACTTCCTTAGCCATCAGGGAAATGCAAATCAAAACTTCCCTGAGATATCATCTCACCCCGGTCAGGATGGCAAAAATCCACAATACAAACAACAACAAATGCTGGAGAGGATGTGGAGAGAGGGGAACTCTGCTACATTGCTGGTGGGAATGCAGGCTCATACAGCCACTCTGGTGAGCTGTCTGGAGATTCTTAAAGAAATTAAAGATTGAAATGCCATATGACCCTGCTATTCCACTTTTGGGAATAACCCCCCATACAGCAGAGGTTCACCTCGATAGCACAAGCACGACCATGTTCATATCAGCACTGTTTACAATAGCAAAGTCATGGAATCAACCCAAATGTCCAACAGTTGACGAGTGGATAAGGAAAAGTGGTACATCTATACAATGGAGTACTACTCAGCTATCAAAAAGGATGAATTACTGGAATTTGCTGGGAAATGGATGTCATTATAAACAATTATATTAAGTGAAGTATCTCAAACCCAGAAAATTAAGCGCCGTATGTACTCCCTAATAGGTGGCTCCTAGTACCAAACTCACCCAGCCCTCCTTGAGACACTCATAGGTAAATCTATGTCTTACCTACAGTAATTGCAAGGATTATGAACAGGAGGGATGGGGTTGGAGGGCCACACCAGAAACAAGGAGAGAAGTGACCGTGTTACAGTAGAGAAAATAGGCCTCCATCAAGGACTGCAAGGGGCGACATACAGTGCCCATCATGATGGAGTGAAGGGCATTGCAGGAGCAACAAAACTGCAAAAGAAAATCAACAAACCACAATCCAGAACTTCAGAGACTAATGTCTCCCCATCCTGAAGCTCAGGGACATTTGCGGAAGTGGGGGCGGTAAGACTGTAAAAGCACAAGGATGGGAGGAGCAATGATTTGCAAGATACTCCACACAAGTTAGGGCCGAAGCAATCATAATTGGACTTTGCATGCCCTGCACAATGTCCAACACACTATTGACCTCACAAAGTCTAGCATCTGCTAAAGGCACCAAGATCCTTGGAGGCAAGGGAATGGCAGCCACAGCAGTGTTCCTATGCTTAAGGGGAACACAGGAAAGGGTTCAGGGAAATGCCACTGGGTCCTTGTAAGTCATCGGAGAAGAGGGCCCAATAGGAGAGTCAGGCATGCACAAGAAAGGACTCTGGGAATTGGGGCGGGAGGCACTGACTGATGGGGAGGGAGGGATGAGGGGAGGAGGAGCAGGCGGTTCGGGGGGGAGGAGAAGGGAGGGAGGGAACTGGTGTACCTATTAAGTTTGTATGAGCTGAAATAATAATAAAAATGTATTAAATAAAAAAGAATGTGAAAGAAACATAAGATATGAGGTTACAGACAGAAAGACAGATAAAGATGTGTAATACATAGGAAGCGAAGAAACATAGAGTATGAGAGGTGAACAGAGTTGAGTGAGCACAAAAACCATTGCAAAGAATTAGTGAGGCTTATGTTGGTGTTCACTGAAAGTACAAATGAGTGGGGCAAAGATGAAGACATCCAAGGGTTTGGTCACCAAGGAGTGCTTACAAAGCCACTAAGCTTCACCTTGAAGCTGAAATCCTATCTAAGAGGATCCTTGGGTAGGTCAAGAGACCAGGGCTGCATAGTTACAGAGAACACAGAATTATAAGCACTGGTCTTCTCACTGCAAGAGTACAACAATGAAGAACAAAGAAAGAGACCACCATAGAGACTAAAACTGACAGCTCTTAAATTTTCTTCCTCTTACTTTTTGCAGTTACTTAGCTTGAAAGCAAGAGCTAGAAATCTTCACCAAAATCAAAACTCTTTATTATTTGTCTTGTTCATGTCTCTATCCTATCTCAGTCTCTTAATATCACACATAAGTTAGAGAATAATTCTATGTCTGATCTGCTAGACAGATTTGGCATTAAATCTTGACTCCAGACATACTCAAAATGTGGAATTTTTTAGAGTTAAATTTAATGAATTATGATAGGATTACATTACTTTTTTTTTGAGAATTAATGTAGAGTTTATTAGAAAAGAGAAAGGTTGGAACTCACGGACTCCAGACGTGGAGTGCCATGAGGATAGCCTCCATGAGAAGCAGCAATAAAACAGAGCTCATAGCACTAGAGTGCCATGAGGGGCTAGGGGAGCCCATGAGAACTCACAGTGCCTAGGCATGGAATTCATGAGGAGCAAGGAACAAGAAACAGACTCATGGCACTAGAGGGCCATGAGGGGCTAGGTCGCCCTACATTTCTTTTTTTATCAAGCAAGTGGTATATTGTTCTCTACAAGTTTATATTATAGACATTTGATAATTACATATGCAAATACTTGACTTTGCATTCTTATATGACTAGGGAGACACATGCTTTAATCCTACTTAGGTCGGTCTGGTGGAGCATAGGCTCTTCCGTTTTCACCTTGGTATCTGCCCTCATACTGCAGACTTTGATCTGTACAGCTCTTGCTTCCCTTCTAAACTTCAAGTGAGCATTGCAAAGAAGCAAAAAAAATTACTTTCATGCTAAATTATAATCTGTTTAACAATTTGGAAACACTATTAGCAAATTTTAAAGGCCATTTTTCAAAGTGACAGAAAGAGGTGCAGTATCTTCCACTGCTGTGAAAATGCTGATTTATTTCCATGTTCCCTGTTCATCTCAATTTTGTTCTGACTCACTAAACAAACATTCCTTTTGGTTCTCATCCATAACTCTTCCATCTCCTTTTTATTCCACATAATGAAATTTTTGCCAGTAGTTGCCAGTAGTATATGTCTAAATTCAGAAAAATACAATTTTCCAAGATTTAAATCTGTGATGAAAGAAAGAGAAATACCAGGTGAAGAAGGACTAGGGAAGAGTGAGAATAAACATTAAACAAATTTAAACCTGCTGCTGGCTCTTCATTAGCAAGTGTTTTATGTAACAAGCTAAAAATAACTGGCACTTTGGTCACCTTCAATCAACAAATGTAAAATATATGAGATAATGAAATCACAAGTTAGCCAGTGATAAAGGATGTGGAGACAAAGCACTTTAGCCCATTAGTTATGGGCAGAGCTTGTGAGTTACTTTTTGTAACGTGTTTAATGCCTATCAAAAAGAATGAAAAAGAATAAGTCTGTGGGATTTGGCTATCAGAGACCACACATTATGTAATTTATGCATCTCATGTGTCACAGTTGATGTTCATTTCCTTCCACTTCAAATGTCTGTGACTGATCCAGAACTCCTACTATATGATAGATAACTGATCACTGGAATTTATTTCCTTTTGCTGTGATTCTTACCTAGTTTCTTTATAATAATTAATCTCCAGTGCTTTCCTTGCTGAATTGTTAGGTCGGTCAGACTGACTTACATGTATCTCCTTTTCACTTCTCTCCTCTTTGACTTTATGTACTCTGGTTGCCAAAGTTACCAGTCCTTCAGTGTCTTCCTCTGTGTCCTATCTATGATGGATTGGACCTTCCCTCATCTGACATGGTAATATCCCTGTCTGGCCCTATATTGTTCTACCCACTTATCTACTTCAATAGCTATCTACTATTTTTCAGTTTGTTCATGTATATGATTCTTTTCTCTTGTGGATTATAAAATTATTAGGGAAAACTTCTTGTTTGATTAATAGCTTTGTCTTCCCAAGTGTTGTAGCAGAGTTAGTGCCTATTAAATTTGTTGAATGAAATGATTAATCAGCACATGGTGTTAATGCCTGTGACCACAGCACTCAGGCCAAAGCAGTTGCAAAGAATAGCTCCAAGAAGGCCAGCCTGTTACACAGTGAATTTGAGGTCTGCCAGAGATACACAGTGCTACAGTGACTCTGCATATTGCCAATAAATTTATGACCAATCAACTTATGGGATAAAGACTATGCAAAAGGTTTCCATGTCCAATCTTGGCTTATGTATGTCTCTACATGTCACTCTGTTTATTGGTATAATGCATTTTGGTTGTTTTCATGTCTTCAGGGGTGGCTGAGAAGCCCTAATGACCCAGACCTACCCTATAAAAGAGCACTGTTATTGTAATAATGCTGCTTGTATGGTTTGAGCATCAAAGGCTAAGCAACATTCATTTCAGGAAGGCCTAGAGAAGATCTTTATGGATCCAACACATTACTATGTTCTTCCCTTCTCTTCTTTTCCCATTTATTCCATTTTAGTGTCAAGATAATTTTGCTGAACATTTCTCCCAATTCCAAGTTCTCTTTACTTCAACCCAGGTTGCACCACCTCCAGATAACTTAGGGAATCATTCTGCTGTTAACTTTCTGAGGCTCAAGGAGACCAAAGAGGTAAAAGTTGCCTTAATGATAAACATTATGATGTTTTGACATAAGTGTTCATTGCATAATAATCAAATCATAATATTTGATATCTCTATTATTTCACACTTTTTTTTCTTTTCTTTGTGGTAAAAATATTTGAAATCATTTCTCTGGCAAGTTTAAAATGCTGAATTCTTTGTTAATCATAATATCCTACTATATGATAGATAACTGATCACTGGAATTTATTTCCTTTTGCTGTGATTCTTACCTAGTTTCCTTATAATAATTAATCTCCAGTGCTTTCCTTGCTGGATTGTTAGGTCGGTCAGACTGACTTACATGTATCTCCTTTTCACTTCTCTCCTCTTTGACTTTATGTACTCTGGTTGCCAAAGTTACCAGTCCTTCAGTGTCTTCCTCTGTGTCCTATCTATGATGGATTGGACCTTCCCTCATCTGACATGGTAATATCCCTGTCTGGCCCTATATTGTTCTACCCACTTATCTACTTCAATAGCTATCTACTATTTTTCAGTTTGTTCATGTATATGATTCTTTTCTCTTGTGGATTATAAAATTATTAGGGAAAACTTCTTGTTTGATTAAATAGCTTTGTCTTCCCAAGTGTTGTAGCAGAGTTAGTGCCTATTAAATTTGTTGAATGAAATGATTAATCAGCACATGGTGTTAATGCCTGTGACCACAGCACTCAGGCCAAAGCAGTTGCAAAGAATAGCTCCAAGAAGGCCAGCCTGTTACACAGTGAATTTGAGGTCTGCCAGAGATACACAGTGCTACAGTGACTCTGCATATTGCCAATAAATTTATAACCAATCAACTTATGGGAAAGGGGGTTTTATTTGGTTTAGTATTATCCACTTTTAGTCTTAGTACAGTTTGGTAGGGAAGTTCATACCAACACCAGAAGCTGAGAGAAATAGCCACGCTATATCCAGGAGATCACTGAGAGAAGAGCAAACCTCACTTGCCAAATTAGCATGTCTATCCAAGTATACTGAAAAACGCCAACTTCCTTAACCATATCCCTCCATTTTACTCATCTGTCAAGGGATTAGTCCTATCTACCATAGACTGGGGCTTCCCCATCAATTAGATAGCATTATTTTTATTATTTTAGTTTTATTTTTCATAGAATTTTGATAGATGGACGGACGGACGGACGGACGGACGGACGGACAGATAGATAGATAGATAGATAGATAGATAGATAGATAGATAGATAGATAGATAGATAGTGTCATAGTTTGGCACATGTATCAACTTGACAGTTGAGTATTTGAGCTCTGGGCACATTCGTGGAGAATTAGTGCTTGAGTTGGGCCCAGAGCAAACCTGCAGGAGATTGTCTACCTGATGGGGAGGGCTCAGCCTATAGTGAGTGGGATTGAGCCCTGAAATAAAAGATGGAGGGCTGGTTGAAGGAGTAGGCATCTTTTTGTGCACTTGGCCAGACATGCTGGTCTGGCAAGGATCTCAGCCACTATGTAGAGAGGGTGTGGCCAGTTCCTTTGGCCTTGGTGTTGGTGTGAACTCTCCTATTAAGCTGGACTGAGAACTGTAACTAGGAATTGTAAGAGAGAATAAACCCCTTGTTCCCTTAAGCCATTTGATGGTCATTTATCAACAACTATGCAGGTGGACTGCAATAGATAAATAAGTAGGTAGGTAGATAGATAGATAGATAGATAGATAGATAGATAGATAGATAGATAGAGATAGAGAGAGAGAGAGATATGCAGGTAGAGATGCATTATAGATAGTGTAGACTCAGCTCAAAAGAGATAGCAGCAAGGTTATTCTATTTGGATTGAACAGTGATTACAAGAGAACCACCCACCCCTGCTTCCTACTAAGGATATCAAATTGCTTTATTCTGTCTACTGATCTAAATAAAAATCTTGTCAGACCACCCCACAGACACACCCAGCATACCATATGACAAAATGTGTGGAAACTTAATTCTTCAGCTCTTTAGCCCATGAAGTTAATCCTCATAATTGAGAAACATGAGTAAGTACTATTCTTAGCAAGACAAAATGTCATTTAAACGACATATGAATATTAAATTTTTGCAAATTGACTTTTTCAAATTACTTGAAAACACTATTATGTTAAAAACACCATGAAAATTATCCTGCTAAATAGCATTCTGTTGTTACTTTAAGGACCAGATACTGATTGCAAGGATATGATTTTTGTATCCCAATAAAAATGGATTCACAGTCTTGATTTTGCCTATTCTTAATATCTATGCCACTCTGGAAGCTTTATTTAGCATATGTGGTTGTTCTGTTTAACATATTAGGCCCAAGTTTATTGGTAAAATTTTTATAGTAACAAACCATCCATTGAACTGAGGATATGGTTAAAACACAGTTCCTGCCCTTTGTTTAGGAATTAGAAGCTATATATCTTAATGATTGGAACAAACTTAAGTATCTTATGCATCAAATTGCTCAGCTTAAATCTTGAGAGATGGAAACATAATACTTTTGCATCAAACATGCCAGTCATAATTTTTCAACAACATGATTTTTCTTGTGGCTAAACTTATGTAATTGTACCATGCAGGGAAGTAGAGTACCACTTAGTTTTGTGATGCTGTGTGATCATACCTAAGATAAAGGGATTTTTAAAAGAACATGAATTTACTTCTTATATTATTGAGAATGTGAAGTCCAAGGTCAAGGCCAAGAGAAGATATTTTATGGCATCACCCCATATTGGAAGACAGGAAAGAAAGAAAGGAATAAGAAGGAATAGGGAGGGGGAAAATATATAGAGAGAACAGACAGAAAGAGAAAACTTGAGATAGAAAGGAGAGAGGAGAGGAGATAGTAGGAAAAGGAATTTTTCTTTACTTTTAATATTTAACCACTCCTATGATAACTGATCCACTCTCTTGATAATCACATTAATTTATTCCTGAAATTGGGACCTTAAGGCCTAAAAGGCCTATCTGTCTAGATAACTGCATTTGACAATTAGGTATATGACATTTGAACTTCAAAGAGTACATTCACATCACAGCAAGACTTAAAGCAATCTGTTGATTCAGAGTCTGTTCTTCAAGTTATTATCTTTAGCTAGCATTGATAGATTCTATGGATATCATTGGCAAATATATATCCATTGATTGTTTTTATCTTGTACGTGGAAGTGACTTATTACCAAATCATTTTCACATTTTTTCATTGGATGCTTCTCAAATGTTCACTGTATGACATCCACTGAATAAAATAAAGTAGGATTTCATGAGGTTCTAGATTTACACTCAATATCTACTTTGAGGCAAATTCAGCGTATAGGGGTTTGCATTTTTCAAATAAATAATTGGAGAAGATAGCAAACTGACAATCACAATGTATCTATGATGTGACAAGAACTAATTAAGGCATTTTGAATGATAGTTTAAGTTCATGTTCTCATGACATACTATTCACTCAGGGAATATCCTTACAAACTGTCTGATTTGACAGGGAAGATTAAGGACTCAAGTTTTTAAGCAGAAGATTTGGAATCTGATGCTAGCAATAGAAACAGGCCATTTTTTCTGAACATTCTATCTGAAACCTAGGAAACATAGAGAAATTTCTAAAAATTGGTTCTGTGAAACACAGAGTCCAAAACATAGTTGGAGAGAAAAAGAATTTGTAGAACTTGGAAACTGGTGATATCTTATCCCCTCATGCATATAATTAGCATATTGAGTGAAAATTACCATATTGAGGCTCTAGATAGCCCCAGAAGGAGACAAAACTATTGTCCTTAAAGTTGATACTCCTGAAACTCTTTGCTTTTATAAGTAACTCATGTCCTCTGAAGACAAAACAGACCATGCTACATAGAATCCTCTTTCCAAGAAAGCAAACTCAGGTGTGTTCTGTTTGCAACTCAGACATATGCCAAGTGTTTGGACCACTGACCTCTTGACCTTACAGCTTCATCAACTGGAGTGTGTTAGATATCTCAATAACACAGGATATATTCTTGTACATCACTTTTTTTAAATTGAAGGATAAATTTTATTTCAAGTCATTTTTCTTTTCTTCTATAGATATTTTTGACAGTTCTTTTTTTATTATTATTTCTGCTCATACACCACTTCCCTCCCTCCCTTCTCCTACCCCCGAAACCCCTGCTCCCCTTCCCCTCACCCCTCCCTCTCCATCCCCCAGTGCCTCCTCCCTAATCCCCAGAGAGTCCTTTAATGTGCACGCCAGAGTCTCCTCTGGGCCCTCCTCTCCGATGACATACAAAGACCCAGTGGCATTTCCCTGAACCCTTTCCCGTGTTCCCCTTAAGCATAGGAACACTACTGTGGCTGTCAATCCCTTGCCTCCAAGGATCTTGGTGCCTTTAGCAGATGCTAGACTTCGTAAGGTCAATAGTGTGTTGGACATAGTGCAGGGCATGCAGAGTTCAATTATGATTGCTTCGGCCCTAACTTGTGTGGAGTATCTTGCATATCATTGCTCCTCCCATCCTTGTGCTTTTACAGTCTTACCGCCCTCTCTTCCGCAAATGTCCCTGAGCTTCAGGATGGGGAGAGATTAGTCTGGCCTAGTTCTAAGTGGTTGATATAGAGTCTCTGAAGTTCTGGATTGTGATTTGTTGATTTTCTTTTGCAGTTTTGCTGCTCCTGCAATGCCCTTTGCTCCATCCTGATGGGCATTGTATGTCACCCCCTGGCCAGAGACAAAAAGCTTTTAAACTGGAGTCTTGTTATAAGAGCACATTCAAGGGTAGATGTAATAAAAGTAGGAAATCACAGTGAGGGAGGGGTCAATCACCCATTTGCAAAATATTTACTTTTTATCTGCCAGACTATATGCCTTCCCCTTCTGGTGAGATCATACCCCCTCAGTTGTAAATGATCAGAAGCGAATGTCTGTGAACTTAACCAGGTGTCTCATTACTTACTTGCATTCCTTGATGGAGGCCTATTTTCTCTGCTGTAACATGGTCCCCCCTCTCCTTGTGTCTGGTGTGGCCCTCCAACCCCATCCTTCCTGTTCATAATCCTTGGAATTACTGTAGGTATTACATAGATTTATTTTTGAGTGCAAAGTCATGGAATCAACCAAAATGTCCAACAGTTGATGAGTGGATAAGGAAAAGTGGTACATCTATACAATGGAGTACTACTCAGCCATCAAAAATGATGAATTACTGGAATTTGCTGGGAAATGGATGTCATTAGAAATAATTCTATTAACCCAGAAAATTAAGCACCGTATGTACTCCCTAATAGGTGGCTCCTAGTACCAAACCCACCCAGCCCACCTTGAGACACTCAAAGATAAATCTTATACATCACTTAAAATGAGCATAGAACTGAATATACTGAATACAAATTCTTTAACTGTTAATTTACTTGAAGCAAAGCCTCAAAACTTCTTTTTTCCAAAGTGTCAAAATAAAAGCTCTATTCAATTCAACCTCTGGAGTCTTGGCAGATGTTCTGGGTTTTTTTGTTGTTGTTGTTTTGTTGTTGTTTGTATGGTCAGAAGCAAACTATCTTAGCACAAATCACAGCCCTCTTCAGCTAATATTCAAAAGCAATGCTAAACCACTTGCCATAAACTTAATGAAAACATAACTAATGTCAGATTGTACTAACTCCCTTCAACCAGCTATTCTCTGCTGTCTTTAAACTTTATTGTCTAGATCACTGGAGCCATCCTTTGTTTCTACCCTCCCCCAACATTCTATTAATGGAGCAGATGAGAGTATGAGCACATGATGTGTTGTTTACACTAACTTTGTTCCTTAAAGGCTATGGGTAGGTTTACCTTTCTGCCTATGCTGGAGATGGCATGGCCTACAGAAGGCTACAGGGAAAGTGTATGACTTCTGCACAATGCCTTCTGAAGCAGAAGGGATTCATTATCTGCCACAAATCAGCCAATTTAATATATTAGAACATATTTCCCAAGCCTTCACTGGAAACAAGTTAAATGCTATTCACAGATCTTGCTTTTTAGGAAAACCTTCACTAAGCCAGAACTTTGGGCAGCATAAAATGTAGTATGGGAACATCATTAGTGATATATTTTCCCTTTTACTTATTTTTTAAAAATATATTTCATTTATTTTTATTTACTTATTTGTGAATATGTTAGAGAGAGAAAAAGAGAGAGAAAAGGAAAAGAGTAGGGGCATAGCACACCTGTGGAGGTGAGAGGGCATATTTTGGAGGTTGGATCACTCCTTCCACTGTATAGGTTCCAACAATGGAACTCAGGTTGCCAGGGTTTGCCTCCAGGTGACTTTACTGACTGAACCATTTCACAGATACAATATATTCTTCTTTCATGTGAAAGATACTTATTCAAATTGAATAGTAATTTCTTTCTCTTACTGCAGTGGCATATGAGGATTAGACAGTAGGATACACAGACATTAAGGGGCATTGAATATAGGGAATTTTATTTTATTGTTTGTTTATACATGCTTGTTTGTATATACATTGTGGCGATGGATGTGTGCGTATATGTGTATGTGTGTGAGGGCACATATGCCACAGACCAAGCTGGACGAAGGGCAAAAAGTATTTTTGTCACCTTTCCACTTTGATTTGAGAATGGGTCTCTTCATTAATGCATAAGCCAAAGCTTCTGGATATAAATTGTGGAGTTTCTGCTTCCCTTCTAGAATATTCTAGCATGTTCTTGCCTAGTGTGCTTGAGGTTCTGAGTTAGATCCTTAGCACTACCCAAAACCAAGTAATATGTTGGTTTAGAAGTTTTTGGAAGATGTAGAATTTGTGCTCAGCGTGTTGGATAAGTCTATATCAAGATCCATGGACTTTTGGAAGTGTTCCATATCATATCTGAAGCTCCACAGACCTCTAGTTTGTTTTTTTACACTTGAAAACTCAGAATGTGTTAAGTGATGATGAAAATGACCTGCAGAGCTGGGGTGGCGGTTCCCCATTCTTGGGCACCTCCCTCATTCCAAGGCTCATACTTTAGACTACTCTACTTGATCATTTGCTGAAAATATGCTCATAGGCAAATACTAAGATAAAATTGGGTGACAAATTTTAAATATAGAAATAATCTATGTGCTGCTAATTGTTACAAATTTCTCTCCTTTTGCTTTCTGTTAAAATTTTGTTTGCCAAATGCGAGCATTAGACATCTCTGAGCCAAGGTCTAATTATTTGTTCTGATGTTCGTGTGGATCATTTCAGAGACTAGTAAGCAGAGTCTCAGCAGGTAACAGCTTCTGTCATAAATTTATATTGCTATTATTGCTAAGTCCAGAGGAAATCTTGAAGATCGTCTCATTTTTTTCCAGGGAAGCAAACAAAGGCTAAATCCGGACATCCTCTGGACATAAGCAGCTAATTCACAGGAGTTGGCTGATAAAACAGCTCACTAATACAATGTGTTTCCCAATCTCTTCTTTTTGAAAAACCTTTATCCTCACTCTGCTCCAGCTCCCCAAAATAGCTAATCTTGACCTCAGCATTGGTGAGCCACATTTTCTCTATCCAGGACTTCTAACTTTCTCTTGATTATTTTATTGTGCCTAATCTACCAGACAGTGTGGTGTGTATGTCCACGCGTGTGTGTTGCTACTAATTCCTATGTTCTCCTCAACACACAAAAATTTCAGAATCAATCATTGGTAAAAGATCTGCAAGTCTATGTGTCCACAAAATAAAAATTAAGAACACTAAATAAGGAAGCCTAGTTTATTAAGTTGTTATTGACCAGAAAAACTGAAACTAGAATTGAAGTAAAGTTTGCCCATCCTATGTTGTGCTGAGTTGGCCTGTCCCTTCCCCTGCTCTGGTTGGGGATAGAAAGAAAGACTAAGAAACTCTGTGAACATGCATGAGAAAAGTAAAACCTTGTCTCCATGCTCCTTTGGCATTTTCATTCAAATAAACTTAAGAATAGCAGCAATTTCTAGAATGGATTGGAAGTTTAGTCTTGGCTGTGTGTGGAGAAAGAACAGACTAAGGTGCTCAGGGTGAGAGAAGGCAGTAAATGATTTGGATGACTGTTGTAGGTTTACCTTAGCAGTAGCTGCAGGACTGACCTCTTACCCTTCCACTAATTCACAGTCTATCTGTGTCTGCAGTCCTCCCAAACAGGTTCAGAATAATGGAGCAGGTAAATGAGAGTGACACCGAATAAAAACACCCAGCAGAGGCAGCAACTCAGAATTGTTGACTTGTAGACCATATCTGCTGAAAAAGGATTTTTTTAAAAAAATATTTTTTATTCTTCAATTTGAAGCTTCCATACAAATATAATGAACCTGTGCCTTTTTATCCCCTCCTGCCCACCTGACATGGTCTCTTTTCCAGCCAGACTCCTTCTGGTGCATGAGTACATCTGTGCATGTGTGATCCATTGGGCTCTATCTGTGTTGCCTGCCCTGAAAAGTGCCAGGGGGCATGAATGACTCACCAATGGGCAAACCTTAAACTGAAGAAATTCTTCTCCTGTCAGGCACCACTCCCAGTCTCTTAAGGTGGCACAGTACCTCCTGAGATCTTCCCTCCTCCAATGTAAAAAGTTGAAAGGCCAGCTATTGTGAAGGTCTAGTGCAAAGAGACATCACTGCATTGAGCTCTTGGTATGCAGCCTTGTCATGAGCATAGGCTGCTGTCCGCAAGCTCTTACATTATCACAGTCTCCTCTTCTGTAAGGTTCCCTGATCCTTGAGAAGGCGGAGATTTTAATGTCCTGTTTAGAGCTGAGCTGTTAACTGATACTTTTGTTTTGCACTCTGGTTAGTTGTGGTTCTCTGCATTACACATCTTCCAGTACAAAAGGACATTTCTTGGTTGAATGCTGAGTAAGAATGTTTAAAAAAAAAATCCATCACCTTATTTTACCTACCCTCCATACATGTTGCACTAGGTTTTCATTACACCATTCTTTCTTTGACATAATTCAAAACTGGGGGAGTGGAGGTCTTCTGAACTCTCTGTTCCCCTGTCCAGCAAAAGATAGAGGCCAGTTGTGCTTTGTAGTTCTGTTGCTGTCACCAATGGGCTGAGATTTTCTATGCTCTACTAGCACTCAAGCACAAGTTCTTTGCTGCTGAGCTCATTCAAGTCAAATAAATGGAATAAATCTAAATCTATTCGGTGCCTGATATTTAGTAAGTGTTCAATATACTTAATGCATGAATGAATCTATGAATGACACCCTGAACTAGACACCAAAATTAAAACCACCAGTGAAAGTCTGATTTATATTGGATTTCTCAAATTATCTTTTTCTCTAAAGAGGTTAAAATGGGATGGGTAATACATACGATTGCACATATGGTGAAATGTTTAAAAATTGAAATTGAATTTTCAAGTGTCTTAGGCACAGAAAAATTACAGTAAGAAATAAAAAATTATCCCTTGTGTTTGAATAAAATGTAAATCCTGTCTCTACTATATGATATGGCAATAATTGATAGTCAAAAATCATATTATTCTGAGCACAATCCTGGAGAAGAGGGTGTTTTTTTTTTTTTTTAAAACTGATTCTTCCTAACAAGTATGTACCTTGCATGTCTATTCAGTATTCAAATCTAACTTCCTGGTGGATAGAGGTTTCTTGCACATCAATTTGCCAGTCATATTTAAAATCTTTCACTTAGGTACTCATTTTTGACTGCCAAGGGTCCTGATTTTCTATGTAGTATTCATTCCACTTTTCATTTTCAGATAGCCAAATAAAAATCTTTTGTGTTATAGCCAATACTTAATAATGTCTTTTTGATAATAATGATATAGCCATTTAATTATTTTTCTTTTTAAAAAATCTATCAAGGAGTCATCTTTCTATTTATCACTAGACAACTAGCTGACACACAATGGTAATATAAATTGTCCTTTATTAATTTTAAGCATAATTAGAAGTGCATTTAAAAGTACCAAATTAAACAGATGAAGACTGTTGAAGTCAGAGAAAATTTGAAAGTGGTAGTAATTATTTCATCTAGGTTGCATTAGAATGGGCACTACTCTTTTTGAGAATTTTTTAAATCAAGCCATAAAGGGAAAGTAGGTAGTGAGAAATGAGGAAGTCCAAAGAAAAGTTGCTAAGCAATAGAATTGCAATGTGTAAGTGTGGAGTAGGAAAGAACAGGACATTCAATGCAAATCTTGCTCAAAAGTTCTTGGATTCTTTGCTAATATGACAGAAAGTTGACTCAATGTTTTCATCATCAACATCGCAAAATGCATATTTCCTTAAGAATTTTAATATTAAATGAATTGCATGAAAAGAGGTTAATAAACTAAATGTTCTAATGAAAATATTTTTTACTTAACTTATTTTTCCTGCACAGTAAAGAGTAGAATGCTATACCTTGACTTGATCAGCCATTATTTAGAATTACATTAATATTTTGATTTGTATGGATTACTATGCAAAGGTAACTTTCATCTGTTCATTCAATTAGACAGACTGGATCAGATTATCAGTCCCCAATAGGTCAAATACCTTTGGAAGTTATATTTATATTTGAAGGTCATTCAGATGTTACTAGAAAACTGCAATAAAATTTCATGAAGCAATTTGGGTGGCAGGTGCAAGTGCCATGGTTCTACTCTTCGGGTGAGTCCATGCACTCTATTACCTTCATTTAAATTTTTGGGAAGGATTTACCCATCTATTTTCCATGTGAATGAGAAACAATGATATAAACTAAGACTCAACCATGATGGCATTATTCTTCCTTTGGTGAGTCTACATTTGTCCTTATTTTAAATTGTACTGGCCTCAGTCCTTTGTGTGTGTGTGTGTGTGTGTGTGTGTGTGTGTATGGAATACATTATTATTCTTCCAGAATTATAGGACCCCTTTCAGGTCAATGAGGTAATATTTCTAAAGTTTAAGTTAGAGAAATTTATTTAACAATGCTCTTGCTGCATATATATATATAATTTTAGCAGAATTCAACCTAAGCTTAAAGTTGCTTGACAATTCATTACTGTTAAGAAGTAAATGCTAAGATTAATTACAATTAACATGAAAATATTTTATTAGAATAAATCCGTGAAATCTAAGATGCAACACTAGGTTCAACTACTATTTGTGGCTCAAGATGTCATTTGGCAGTGTTTAATAAAAACAGTAATATAAGATAATCTATGCTTTGTTATTTAATAGGTATTCAATATTGATACAGGTTGAAAATTACAGAATAGAGGTAAAATCAGCAATAAAAATGAACATATGTAGTAGAGTTCTGGCTGCAAAACTTTAAATAGTTATCAACAAATATATGCAAGATAAAGGATAAAGGAAGAAAATTTCAGATTTATCAGATCAGTGAAGGATGGAGCCAGACTGTTCACTGCCTGACCTAACTTATACCACTCTTATCTCTCTCATTTGGACCAGCCTTGCTGAGATTTGTGTTGACAAAAAAGATAGGTGTCATCTACCATGACTCCAAAGAGGGTTGGATACATCTCTGACTGTCCACAGAATTTTTTTTCTTTTGGCAATCAGATCAATGTAATGTCTACATATACATTTTTACAATTTAATTTTCTTAATATGAAAATCCTGATTTTCATTGTTAGAAGTAATCTCTTCTAATTTCTAATTGCTATAAAGCTTATTCATGAATGAGCTCATAAAACTAAAGGAGTGTCCTGTGCAAACTGAAAGGGAGAGAAAAGGAAAAGATACATACAGGAGAAAGGAGTCATAGTCCAACCACACAGCTCTTTTTGGGCAAGCCTAAAGATCACCTTGAGTCGTGTCATCAATGGCAGCCTTAGGGCATATGCCCATTTCACAATATGACTTTTATATAAGCATATGACTGTGTGATTCTCCTTCTTGTGTACTTGACATTCCCTTAATGTTCACCAGAGTTAAGATGTACATTCAGTCATGTCTTGTTAGTTCTGGCAAGGACATAGCTAAATCTGATAATTATGACTTCTGATATAGTTATTATAAGTGCATATGTGTATGTGTGTATGATTGTGTGTGCATATGTCACACATGCATGCACACACACACACACACACATACACACATGAGCTAATAGACCTACAATAATAATGACACCATTTACAGTAGGAAACATAAGGAAATTTTATTACAATGTGAGTAAACTAAAAAATAGCCTCTACATGTCATACATTGACCTTCTCTTGAAAACTGAAAGGAAGAGCACTTCAGAATTTCAATATGAAAAGTAGTCATTAAAATTAGAGAGTAAAAGCCAGATTACCAGAATAATCGATACATAGAGAGAATTAGTGGAATGGAAGCATCTGTGGAAATTATTTGGAATACATTAAGATAGGAAAGTACAGTATGAGATGTTTAGATTCAGAGAACAGAGTGAAATTGGTTAATGCATGTTTTGTCCAAATTTCTGATTGAGAAGGTGAGTGAGAGAAAAGTTAATATCTGGAAAAAAAACCTGAGAATTTCTTTCCAGAAGGGAAAAAAAATATCAGTCTACAATATTAGCTTCCTATTGCTGTGAAAACAATTTTCAGAAGTTTAATGGCTAAAATAACATGAATCTGTTACCTCCCCGTTGCTGTAGCCTCAAGCAGTTTAGAGAAAGACATTAAAAATATATAGTCTTGTATACTGAAGGGAAGGAAATTCTGTCAGCACTAACTTGGAAGGAGGCCCTGACCTTGGCTGAGGTGTCGAAGCTCTGTCAACAGAGCTAGAGTCACCTTGTGAGACATGGAGCAAAGGGACTTGGTAAGCTGTAGCCAGATGCCTGCCCTTTCTGGAACAGTTACATATACAAATAATGTATGTTCATAGCCCCAACTGTAGCCATCAAAGTCTTTCAAACACTTTACATATGAAGCTTTAAGGTAACGTTGTACTATATTGTAGATTTTTAATGTAATCCGTCTATGATATGGCACTTATGTTAAAAAAAAACCTTCAGATTTTTGCTTTGTGGATTAATGGTGCTGAATCTCTACTAAAATAAGGAGAATTTCTTTCTAATTATAAAAACACAGAACTGCCAGAAATATTCTAATTTATGTACATTTAAGGGCACATTACTATTTCTAACAGTAGCAGAAAACTCAAACACCTGTCTCATTGATAATGAGAGGATAAACAGATAACATTCAGGTAGATATAAGTGACTTCAACCATGCAGTCACTGAGCATGACCTAGTAGACAAATATGGAAAATGTATGTCATTATGTGACAATTTCACTTTCTTTCCAAGAAATAGGCAAACACTTACTTGACAATAAAACATTTAAAAATTTGAAAAATTGCTATATAACACCCTCATTCTTGGACAGTAACGCAGTAAAGCTGGAAATTCATGTTGACAAGGTAATCAGAAAAGTCTGTGGGCTTGGAAATTGAGACACACACTTCAATAACTCAAGCTTCAAAGAAGTAATCACATGGAAAAGTACACAATATTCAAAAATGAAAATACCACATCATCATCTTTCAGGATAATGCTTGCTTGGAGAAAAAACAATACTTAGAAGGCAATTTATAGCTTTACATCTGTTGTAAAAGAAAAATTGACCCCAAAATAATGAGATGTTTACTAAGCAATCCTCAAGATATTAGAAAAGGATTAGAAAATATTAAAAAGTGAGAAGAAAGTATACAGCAAAGAACAGAAGATAATAGAAAACCAAATTCAGCCACAAAAGAATAAAAATGAAAGTCAATTTTCTTAAACTAATAAGTAAATTGATAAATAACAAGGAACACAATTTTGAAAGGGATAGATTAAAAAGTGCATAAGAAATGAATCATTTTATTTATATGAGTTTTAAATTTTATATGGTAAGTGGATTTTTCCAGAAAAAGGTAACATGATTGAAAATTGCAAACCCTGATTCATTAAAAGTCTCCCTGCAAAGCAAACTCTAAGGGAATTTATGTTTTATTCTTAATAAGTTCCCACAATAATCATAGTATAAATTATCATATTAAAAATTTACTAAGTACAATGAAGGAATCCCTTCTAATTCTTTTTATGAATGTCATATTGCTATCAAAACATGTCAAGTGAGAAAAAGACTTGAACTGCTGATTCTTCTGTTACTACTCATATGGTGGGATTACAGACATGCACTATTATACCTATTTTTGATGAAGTGCTGGATTTATACATGCTACAAACTTTACCAATGAGCTATAATCTCACCTGATAATACGTAATGAATAATATTAATAGGCTCCTCTCAAGAAATAGAGGAATTTCAACATCATAGTATTTTCAGGTTAAAGAAAAAAATCATATCCCCTCAACAGATGCAAGAAAACTGAAGCTATTTGCATAGAAAATGATCATGTACATATATCAAAGCAAGCTATAACAAATTACTGAATTTAATAGATGACTCTTTCAAAGTTAGTTGATAAAGAAAGTAATATACATAAATTAATTATTGCTTTTCTACACTCCAGAATCAGATGGGAAAATAAAATATGAATCCAGGATGAAAACAAACACCCAAGGAAAAAGCTAATTGCTGTAAGAACCTTATCTAGATAGCTATTGCAAGCATTATTTATCAAGAAGGACCAAAAGAGCCCTAAATAAATAGAATTATACACCAGCTAATATGGAAAAAAAGACATCAAAAGAAAGTCAATCACAGAAAATATGAGTTGTGGGGCTGGAGAGGTGGCTCAGGCGTTAAGTCTCTGCGTTGCAGGTGGAAGGTCCTGAGTTCAGATCCTAGACCCCATGTATAGATGCCGGGCGGAAGCGGGGACGGCCTGCGTTTCTGGTACTGTTAGGGCTGAGCCTGTGAATCCGGGGCAGAGTGAACAAGGAGGAGGTGGAGGTGGTCCGTGATGGTTCCCGAATTCGCCCGTGGTTCTACACACATCTACCCCCCACACACACACATATACATACATGCACACACATGCACAATTGAATAAATAATAAAAAAATTTAAAAAAAAGAAAATATGAATTGCTTGAAAAACAGTTTCTAAAATCTGCATGGATGAGGAAAGCCAAGATGCCTTTGAGGAAGACAAAGGGAAACTTGCTCTCTCATGTGTCAAATCTTAACACTGAGCCGTGGTATGTGACATGATAAGATGATATGTTTCACCATCAGAACAGATGAATAAATGAAAGGTTACTAAGGAGGATTCAAAGCAGATTCAAGAGTTTACCAGTAATCAATATGTAAACAAGATCACTTTATATGTTAGCAGGCAAAATGTAATTCTCTGTGAGAAAAAAACTGTATCCCTATTTCCTTCCCAAGATCATATATATATGCCATATATATATATATATATATATACTTAGAAAAAAAGCAGTTCTATGTGGATTTCAATCTAAAGCAAAAGGCAAAATAAAATATAAGAACTTTGAATTTTACTTTGCAGCCAGAGAGTTGAATAATCTATAAAAATCCCTAAATTGTAGGCAGAATTACTGATATATGCACATTAAAATCAAACTAGTGCTTGCTTCGGCAGGAATGATACAGAGAAGATTAGCACGACCCCTGTGCAAGGATGACACGCAAATTTGTGAAGCACTCCATATTTAAAAAAAAATCAAACAAGCCTTCATCAAAAGAGATAATGGAATGAAATTACAAATGTAGAGAAGATTCTTTCTTTTACTAAACAGTCACTCTCACTTATAACAAAGTATAAAGCTATGAAAAACTTAGGATGATTACAATAATGGCAGAATAATGACAGGCATCACAGATGAGATCGGAAAAGGGTATGCAAAGACATGTCTATAACAAGCTCTTTATTTTTTATTTGAAAATTAATTTTATTTTAAAATAAAGTTTGGTGCATTTGCATATATTTGCATGCATCTATAGTCCCACATTGCATAATGACATTTGGTCAATGATACATGACAGTAGTCCCATAAGGTTGTCATTGGACTGAGAAATTCCTGTTGCCCAGCACAGCACAAAGCCTTCCTCTCTATTTGCTTTAGAAACTGGTTTGAAATAACCTAAAACTCTGCTGACTGTGATGAAGTACAGACCATGTGCTGCTGTCCAGTAATCTATAACTGTTCATGCTAACATAGGTTTATATATTTACTATGCCATACTATTGTTGCTTCCCATTGTGTTCCTTCTACTTCTTAAAAATTAAATTTTAGCTTATCAACAAAATATTAGGCATCATTATGATATTTTATACACAAATGTCATTGTAAATTATGCCTATCCTCCACCACTACCTTCATATATCTTTCCTTTCCTATGAACTAATCTCTCTTCTTGCCCCTCATAGCCCTCTCTACTTTCATATCACATATGCATAGATATACACACAGGTTCCATGTATGAGAGAAAATATATGACATTCTGTCTCTTTTCTCAAGGGAGCAACAGGAGCACATAATGGGGTTCTGCTTCTTGTCTTGAATATATGCATACCCTATTTTGTTAATCATATTCCACACATAGTTAATATGCTTCTGCAAATGATAGGCATGATATCTTTATTCTAACTTGTAAGGTATCCTCTATAGTTTTGGAAAATAAGCAAGCAAACAAGCCATTACTAAAAAGAGGTGATGTTAGGGTTGGGTGGGCACAAGGCACTGTTAGGGATCTAGATGGGTGACTTATTGGTAGTTTTTCAAAATGATACTAGGAAATCTTTAGAAATAGCTAATTTATATTTTGGTTTGCTCCATATGAATGTATTTTGTTAGCTGTGTAACTAAGTTCATTGAGTGTTTCTGAATAGTGGAAGAAGTCATAGAGAGCTAAATATGAGAGTATTGAAGGGCCAGAACCATAATCCAGTTTTCTTGACATGTTTATCACAGTTTTCTAATATATGACAAATATTTCCTGGGAATGATTTCCAGCCTTATTAGAGAAAGTGCATGCTTATATGTCTGTATGTAAATACTCATTAAGAAAGCAGCTATTAGAGGTCAAATATTATGCCTATCCTCCACCACTACCTTCATATATCTTTCCTTTCCTATGAACTAATCTCTCTTCTTGCCCCTCATAGCCCTCTCTACTTTCATATCACATATGCATAGATATACACACAGGTTCCATGTATGAGAGAAAATATATGACATTCTGTCTCTTTTCTCAAGGGAGCAACAGGAGCACATAATGGGGTTCTGCTTCTTGTCTTGAATATATGCATACCCTATTTTGTTAATCATATTCCACACATAGTTAATATGCTTCTGCAAATGATAGGCATGATATCTTTATTCTAACTTGTAAGGTATCCTCTATAGTTTTGGAAAATAAGCAAGCAAACAAGCCATTACTAAAAAGAGGTGATGTTAGGGTTGGGTGGGCACAAGGCACTGTTAGGGATCTAGATGGGTGACTTATTGGTAGTTTTTCAAAATGATACTAGGAAATCTTTAGAAATAGCTAATTTATATTTTGGTTTGCTCCATACGAATGTATTTTGTTAGCTGTGTAACTAAGTTCATTGAGTGTTTCTGAATAGTGGAAGAAGTCATAGAGAGCTAAATATGAGAGTATTGAAGGGCCAGAACCATAATCCAGTTTTCTTGACATGTTTATCACAGTTTTCTAATATATGACAAATATTTCCTGGGAATGATTTCCAGCCTTATTAGAGAAAGTGCATGCTTATATGTCTGTATGTAAATACTCATTAAGAAAGCAGCTATTAGAGGTCAAATATTATGCCTATCCTCCACCACTACCTTCATATATCTTTCCTTTCCTATGAACTAATCTCTCTTCTTGCCCCTCATAGCCCTCTCTACTTTCATATCACATATGCATAGATATACACACAGGTTCCATGTATGAGAGAAAATATATGACATTCTGTCTCTTTCTCAAGGGAGCAACAGGAGCACATAATGGGGTTCTGCTTCTTGTCTTGAATATATGCATACCCTATTTTGTTAATCATATTCCACACATAGTTAATATGCTTCTGCAAATGATAGGCATGATATCTTTATTCTAACTTGTAAGGTATCCTCTATAGTTTTGGAAAATAAGCAAGCAAACAAGCCATTACTAAAAAGAGGTGATGTTAGGGTTGGGTGGGCACAAGGCACTGTTAGGGATCTAGATGGGTGACTTATTGGTAGTTTTTCAAAATGATACTAGGAAATCTTTAGAAATAGCTAATTTATATTTTGGTTTGCTCCATATGAATGTATTTTGTTAGCTGTGTAACTAAGTTCATTGAGTGTTTCTGAATAGTGGAAGAAGTCATAGAGAGCTAAATATGAGAGTATTGAAGGGCCAGAACCATAATCCAGTTTTCTTGACATGTTTATCACAGTTTTCTAATATATGACAAATATTTCCTGGGAATGATTTCCAGCCTTATTAGAGAAAGTGCATGCTTATATGTCTGTATGTAAATACTCATTAAGAAAGCAGCTATTAGAGGTCAAAATCTATAGCTGTATTATTGTATTTATAATCAGCAAAGACTTCTGACTAATTACAAATAAATTACATGTTAATACGTTTTTTCTGAAAATATGTGTATCTGTAATGTGCAATTTCATAAACATATATGCAGATGAAAATCTCATATATATATATATTCTTTTAGTCTCTTTTCTGTTGCTGAGATAAAATACTCTATGCAATTAAGGGAGAAAGAAAGGGCTTATTTTGGCTTACAGTTCCAAAAAGATAAAATTCACTATGGTGGGAAAGGTAGCAGGCAGGGAAGACATGGTATCTGACTCATAGTGCATCCACATTCAGGAAGGACAGACAGACAGACAGACAGACACAGATACAGAGAGACAGATACACAGAGAAAGCAAGAGTGAGAGAGAAAGACAGACAGACAGAGAGACAAGAAGATAGAAAGACAGAAAAAGAGAAAGAGTCAGAAAGAACAGGAAGCAGTTCCAGGCCATAAAGCTTCAAGGCCAGTCCCCAGAGACACACTCCTTCTGTCAAGGTTCTACTTCTTAAAGGTTCTTAAACTTTCTCAAACAGTGCTAAACTACCTAGGGACCAAATATTTAAATATGTGAACCTGTAGGAAACACTTTGCATTCAAACCACGACACTTGTGTATATATGTACATACATACCACTCAAAAAGAAGCCAATAAAATAGCTAAATATGTGACAAAGACTATGTGAAGTGTTTTATTTGTATTGATTCCTCTAGGAAAAGCATCTGAAAGAGCAGTAATTATTATACCAATCTATAAACAAAGAAACGAAAATGAAGCAGATGCAAATCTAGTCAGTTTGCTACAAAAGAGTACCTTTGGCCATTATACTCATTATAATAATTTTATCATAATAATGAAGGCGAATGAATATTTATTACATATCACTACTGATCAAGTTCTGTTTTAGATTCCAGGAGATCGTTTTTTCCCTATGTTTGGCAACCACATACTCTTTGGGAAACTTATTTTGTATCCCCAGAACTCACATTGCTAGTTTCAGTACTTCACCAATCCATTTCAGCCATGAGACTGGCATTTCATAAAGGCCTTTCTAACTATGATAGCCACTGAGGGCTGATCCTGCAGACCAGTGGGAACAGTTAGGGTTCTTCTTTGAAGGTGATTTATAAACACTGGAAGAAATGAAAGATTCTTTCCTTCTCTTGAACTGCTGTAACAAGTAGGGAGCTGGGAGTAGGATAGCTCTCAAATTAGACACTGTCAGAAACCACAGGAGCCAAAGGATCCTCATCTGCAGGGCAAAGCATTGGCTGGCACAGAGTGGAGTTACTGAGGCATCCAGCCGAAGGAAGGAGAAAGAAATCCAAGCCTGTTTTTCCGCCTTGCAATTCAGTGAACCTTAAAGCCCCAGGATGTTCCAGGTAAGTGAGTTAATAAATTGCATTTTCTGTTGAGTTTGGAATCATCTTGTTCCATGATAAAAATAAACCTCACAGGGCATCTGCTACTCTCTGTTCCAGCGGCCAAATCAGAACTCTAAATTATAATTTGTTGTGGGGATAGATAAATAACTTATCAAAGTAAGCATTTTATCATGAAATCTATGCAAGCTAAACATCAATCACAGCCTGGAAAAATTAGGGATAACTCCTAATTCCTCTTTTGATCTTTCATAGACCATGACTATAACTTATAGAGTGCTAAAGAAAGACTGTATCCACTGTTTCTATGAAAGGGAACACCAACACAGAGAGGCAAGCTGGGAGTTGTGAGGTAGTGAGCATGCACTTACTTTTGGAAAGACCCAAGGCAAGAATCAAGCATTCTGTCAAAATGTTCTACATCGAGTTAAGAAACAAATTCAAAGCTTAAAGCCCATAGATAAATATAATTAATTGACAGTCAGGTAATTGACCTGGAAGATGCTTTTGGCAAATAAATAAAAGATAAGATAGATAGATAGATAGATAGATAGATAGATAGATAGATAGATAAAAGCTTTAACTTTTATAAACAGGAAAACACTTCAAAATGTGCGGTTCTGATAGATAGATAGATAGATAGATAGATAGATAGATAGATAGATAGATGATAGATAGATAGATAGATAGATAGATAGATAGATAGATAGATAGATAAAAGCTTTAACTTTTATAAACAGGAAAACACTTCAAAATGTGCGGTTCTGAAAAGGGGGGCAACATATGGACCTTTGTGCTTGCATTTCCTCCACACTCATGGTAAGATACACTATGAATTTGCCTGAATGATAATAACAAGCCAATGCAATTTAGGAAACAAAGCTTGGTTTAAATTGGCAAGACTGCTCAACAGAAAATATGGACTAATGACTCATTTCACCCTTCAAGTTGCTCATTGGTAGACATTCAATAACTCTTAAACGTTCCTCTTTATCCAACTGGACTTCTTTTTTAAGCTACATGGGCAAAATAAACCTCTGGAAAAACCATGATTTAAGGCAGCAAAGAAGGTGCAGATAAAGGCTCCATCTGAAATGAAGACCTGATGTCCAGATGGGCATACAAAAGAAGAGCCAAGTTTGGCAGGGGTTACAGATATAGGTGTCAACATCACAGATGAAGCCTTGAGCTCTGGGCACATCTGTGAAGATTTATGCCAAGCAGTATTGCATAACAGATGAGGAAGTGCCCATGATGATGTGTGATTCAGGGAGTTGGCATGCTTTGGTTTACTTAAACACACATGCTGTCTGGCAAGTGAGGTTTGCCCCTCTCTCAGAGATCCTGTGGATATGGCATGCCAGGTGCCTCAGCCCCTGGTGTTGGTGTGAACTCTCCTGCCAAACTAAACTAAGAAATGTAACTGGACAATTGTAAGCCAGAATAAAACCCTCTGTTCTCATAAACTGTCTTCTCATGAATTTATCAGCAACATGCAGGCAAGTGTGACCGTCACCATGAATTGAAAGGGTCCACTAAATTTGTTCCCATTACTTTAATGACAAATCATATCAAATATGGGAGATTGAAATGACACAAATATACATTAGTAGTCATTCAGATCAGCAATTAAGTCTAGATTAAGGAGTTTGCTGCAATGAGTTTCTCAGTAGGTGATGAGGGAATCCATTTCCTTGCTTTTTCCAGATACCAAAAGGGCCCTTTGATTATTTTAGCCTCTCCTGGAGACCTTCAGTGGCCTCCTGGTCACATTCCTAAGTCACATTGCAAAGCCCTTTGGACTATAAAAGGCAACATATTTTCAGGTTTTACAAGTTAAGAGTTAGACATGGGAGGGATGTGTCTGGTCTGGAGATGGCATTGAGTGGGCTTATGATATAGTTGGCGAAAACTAGAGGACAAAACCAAACTCGATGGGTATAATTTTAAACTTGGTGATAAACTGCCTTCAGCCTCAGGCTTGCTGAAATTGTATAGTATAAGGTTCTGCTATATTAACTTTTTAGATAAAATTATATGAAGCCATTTTTACTCTCTAGCCAATATATACTGACTTTCATTTTGTGGCATAGTAGAAAAAGATGGCAATAATAATTTCTCCCTCATAGAATGATTCTGAAGATTAAATGTAATAATAATCAGAGTGTTTGCACAGCACACCACCTGGCATAAAGTTTCAGCCTTTCTTGTGTTGAAGGGTATGAAAGTTCTGGTGGCTTTGGTCAGAGCCTTCAACATTAGATACTGAACTTTAATGGTTAGTTTCTCAGTTTCATACTGATATATCAACTTGACAATTGAAGTCTGAGCCTTTAGGCACATCTATAAAGAATTAGTAAGAAAAATCTGTGAACAATCCTGTGAGAGATTAACTAATTGATTTTAGAAAACCCAGCCCATGGTGGGTAGGGCCATTTCTGAGCGGGTAGATAAGATGGAGTTTGGTATTTTGGCATACTGTGACACCTAAGCATGCTAGCAAGTAAGAGTGTAGGTCCCTCTCTAGCAATTCCTGTGGATATACTGGATATCCAGTTCCTTGGCTCTGATGCTGGTATGAACTCTTCTGGCAAAATGGACTAAGAATTGCAATCAGAATCATAAGTAAAAATAAACCCTTTGTCCCTCAAAATTGTTTGGCTCTATATTTGTTCCAACAGGAAGATGAAATTAATATTTAGCCAAGCTTTAGTTTCCTTCCCCCCTCCCCTCCTGGAAACCATTGGCTTTCAACCTTAACTACTGTTTGGAGTTGATGTTGAGAAAAGATCTCACTATGATTCCCAGGCTATTCTGGGACTCACTATGTAGTATAGCCCAAGCTGACCCCGAATTGGCAATGCAGTATTTCAGACTTTCAAGTGCCGGGGTTACATGTATGAGCATTATGACTGATCACAACTGATATTTCAAAAGTAAAATTGTAAAAACGTCTTGGTCAGAAATGAGTAACTCTCTAAGCTTTACTTTAGGTTCAGAGTTCACAGCCATTAATGAGTATTGTTGTAGTATACTGAAGCCTCTTATGGGTGTGCTTTCTATTATAATAAATAGTCAAGTGGCGAGTTTGGGGTGCTATTGTTCATTCTGCTGATTTCTCAGTGATGTATTCTCCCAGCTGCTGTATTCTCTACGTAGGACTCTTCAAGCAGAACACCAATGTAATTTTCTGCAAAGTGATCTGGGTTTACTTTGTCTGAATGAACTGATTCTCTTCTCAATCAAGTACAGCTCTGCTTTACTAACTCAAATGGGAGGTTCTGCATATTGTGAACTGCTTTTTTGGTTTGAGAAAATTAACAATGCAGTAGTTTTCTTTCTAGATTTTTCTCCTGCATCATTCAAATTACCAAATGTAGTTCAGTTGAGAAATAAGTAAGAGCCCTTAGTGGAAAATCCCACATAATAGAAAATTAGACAATAATCCAAAATTTTTTTTCTTTGTTGAGACAGATGGTGAAACTATTGGATGCAGATTGCATTGCCTCTGTTTGCAATATTCAAACATCTGAACAGTGGTTGATACACTTCTCTTCAATTTGATCATTTCATCCCAAATCTTGTTAGTGTCCCTAGAGTAGAAAATGATCTTAATCTGCCATGTGCATGTGTCCCTTGTATGGCTAATACCACCACAGTCCAACAATACTTTTTCTGTATCGTTTCACCCTGCAATGAAACGAAAACCTCACAGCGTGCGAATCCTAAGAGGAGTCATTTAGAACATCAGACTTTTCAGCTGGCCCCAGAGCAGCCATTTGAAGTCTGCTCAAGTTTAGTTGTGGAGCTTGGATTCAATTGCTTGCCAAGACTGTTTTAAAATGAATTTACACCGCCAGCTGCTGTCCAGCTTTTATTGCCAAATAAAGCACATTACCTTATTATAACTAAAAATCGACATGAATAACTTCTGCTTTCCAGTGCAGCTTAGCCAGGGGGAGAGTTCTAAAAGGAACAAATCAATACAAGAAGTCAAAGAAGAAACTGAAGTCTATACCACAGTGTAAAGCTTAAAGTGCTGACAGTATGATGTGCTTCCAAGAATCAGACTGAATAATGTCAAGTAATTGATCGTTTATTGTGAAAAAATGATTTATTGTAGAATTTTTTTTCTTTTTGACATATGTTTTCATTATATTATCCAGGCTAGTCTTGAACTCCCAGCCTAAGTGATCCTCTTGCTTAGCCTGGAATTACGATATATACTCCTGTACAAGATTTCTAGAATGATACAGGTTTATCTGTTTATATTTATTTCTGCTTCTTTTTGGTTTAGGAAGTGAAAATAAGTTGTAATAGTTGTGATCATGGTTTGGTATTTATGGGTATATAGTGCCTTGGGAGGTTGAACTGGTCTGTCCAGGAAGACAAGCTGCTTACCTCATAAAAAGATAACTGACTGGAAAGGAGACGGGATGGAAACGGGTAGTAAAGGGTGGAAACACATAGATTCATTACATTTATATGTGAAACTGTCAAGGAATAAGAGAAAACAAAGATCACTTAGTGAGGCTCCACAGTGAGCCAGTTCTGCCCTCAGTCTTGTAGAATGAGAAGCTAAATGTCTTTTTACATTGTTGTATCTGTGTCTTGACAACTCAGTTATCACAAGTTCATGGACAATAATCTTGTAATTATCTGAACCTAAAATAATTAAATTTGTAAGGTGATTTTATCCTTCTCCAAAAGCTCAGCTATGTAGAGTTTAAAATTATGTTCAAAATATTAGTGAATAATTATCAATACATGTTAGCAACAATCTTTTCAATGTTATTTTTCTGTAATAGAAAATAATGTTGGAAACCAGTTAATTGTTAGATGGTTGACTGTTAAATTATTTGTATTAGTTAAGAAACAGGCTAGCACTTCATATAATGGAGTCCTCAGACTACCATAGCTCTTTACCCTACAGTCAAGTATGAGTTTCCCTGTCTCCAGTAACCCAAGTTTCTGAGAACCTGGGTGCTGGTTGAGATGGCCCTTCCATTTGGTTGGAGATGTCTCATGCCTAGGAGCTTCTCTAGCCCATGGCAGAGGACAAGAAAGGGAATGTGGAGCAGAGGGTGAGAGAAAGGGATAAATCTTTATTTTAATGCCTTGGCCTGTTCACTATCAGGAAGATTGTGATTTCTCCATGTCAGTTGAAAAAGAGTCTAGAAGATGTAGTCTCTAAGCAGGTCATCATATATCCTCCCAAAATTCAACTTGGGTACAGAGATGAACATTCTGTTGCTCAGGGGAACTATCAATCTCTGCCACAGAATGGCATACGAGCAAAAAAAGTGAGTTGAACCATTTGCTTGAGAGAATGAAGCTCTCGTATTCATTTAAAATGGCCAATTTAATGAAGCACTCAGCTTTCTTCCTTCCTACATTTATTTATCATTCTTCTTTTGTCATGTGATGGGCATAATATCTAAAATTCAACAAAACCACCATTACCTACCTACCTCTTGAGCTTGTTACAAGAATTAAATTAATACAACTTTGCTGGCTAGAGTAATTCCTGATACAGATAAAGAATATAAATGCCAATTAGTAGTATGACAACTTATCATCAGAGTTGTATGTGCTTTAACAGTAAATTCTGTGTTAGATTGTTGGATCCAATTGCTCACACTTCCAGTTTTTCTTTCATGACTACATTATTTTAGACTGCGATTTCTTAGTCATTCTTTTTTTAAAATCTATATTTATCTTTATATGTCACAATTTTGTGACTTTAAATTAAATTTTACTTAGAACTAAATAATAACTTGATATAAATTATTTCATATTGTTATTTTAAATTTTATTTATTCATTTTGGGCATGCACATGTGCATGCGTGCATGCGTACATGTTTGTATGTGTGCGTGTGTGTGTGTGTGTGTGTGTGTGTGTGTGTGTGTGCATGTATGTGTATCACAGGGTACTGTGTGACCCTGTGGAGGACTAGGGGTGACTTCAGGAATCAGTCTGATTACCTTTACTTCCTTCTTGCTTCATTTAGGTATTTCCCAGGCTCCATCAGCTGGAGTGGTAAGTGCATTTGCATTTTTATCCGAACTCATGACCTTTTGATTGTGAGGCAGAGTCTTAGTCCCTAAGTCATCTCTCCAGCCCTATTTCATATTATTAAACCCAACACAGTTAGCTGTTTTACTTACTCTTTTGCTTCATATACTGCTGTCATTGATGAAGTAAATGGAATCATTGTTCTTAAGACATGAACCTACAATGCATCATAACCTCTTTCTCAAAGAGTTTGTGAAAGACAGTACCTTATCTCTTGAACAACGGGCTTCTCCAAAATAAAGTGGAAGAGAAACTATTGTTTTTATGCTACTCACAAGACTATCAGAGATTGAGTCTTAAAATATTGTGCCATAGGCTAGAACAACTTTGATGTTCTGTATGATAAAATGATCCTCCTAATTTTGAATCCTTAGCCCATATTTTCATTCTATCCTCTTCCTCTTCTCATGTTTGTTTATATTTCTTGATTTTCTTTCCCTTATATTTTAATACCACCTTCTACTGGTTTTTATCTAAACAGCATTCAAATAAACTCACATAGCTTCTCTCATTAAAGAATGAAATTTTGTTACTTACTGTAAGATTGATGTGATTGGATCATTATATGAGATGAAGCAAGTCACAGGAAGAAAGACAAATACCTCATAATTTCTCTCATTTGTATGTCCTAGAATATTAAAGCATATGAAATATATGCATATAAATTATATATATATTATATGACATAAGAGTGAAACACTGGGGGAAAGGGGAAGAAGCAGAGACTAAAGGAAGGGAATAAAAAAGGGTACATAAGGTCAAGCTACATGTTATAATTGATAGAAATAATCTACATGAAACTTAGCATTATGTGCAATGAACACGTGACATAAAGAGTAAAGAGCGCCTTTAAACAAGCACATTTAAAGTTAAAAGTTCCCTATGATATAATTTGCATGCTCATGTGGAAATTCTACTATAATAGTATTATGGAGGTTAGATTCTTGGAAAGTGATTAATTCATAAAAGGTCCACCCTCAGGGGTAGCAGAATTCTTTCAAAAAGTCCTTTCCACTCTCCAGAGTTGTAAGAAACAAATTTCTGTTCATAAACAATTGCTGAGCCTAAGTTACTCTGTGATAACAGCACAATATATACGATACCTCCTTCAAGCTTGCATTTCTTCATGACTCCTATCTCATGGTTGGTTATATTTCCTCCTTTATAACTGGACCACACCTCAGTTCATGAAGCAAATTTTAAAAGATTCATTTAGCCTTTGCTGTTTGATCTCACGAACATATTCTTTGTGGACTGTTCCCTCCTTGCACCATTCTGTCCTTGTGCCCGGTGACATTGCTCATTTGGGTGTTCTTGTGACTCCTCAGCTAGTCTAGTCAAAATCCACTATGAAGTCCTCTTATTGTTATTTAACTGCTGTGGTTTCACATCTGCTATTCTCTCTGCACAGAATTCCTGGAAATCCCAAATAATCTCCAAACTTAATTACAGTTAAGGCCACAGATCTTTAGTTTGAGCCTTGAAATGTTGAACTTCACAGCTATAAATTCAAAATCAAGTCACCTCACATTCAACAACTGCGAAGTTCCAACATTTCCCTAAGCATGCACTTTCTTTTATCTTCCCAACTTTAGTTCTGCCATTTTTTGTTTGTTTGTTTTTGTTTTATTATTTCTGCTCATACAAACTTAACAGTACACCAGTCCCCTCCCTCCCTCCCCCTCCCTGCGAACCCCCTGCTTCCCCCTCCCCTCCCCTTTCTCTCCCTTCCTCCTAGTGTCTCCCCCAATGGCTTCCCCCCCCCCCCAATCACCAGAGCATCCTTTAATGTGCATGCCAAACTCTCCTCTGGGTCCTCCTCTCCGATGAGGTGCAAGGACCCAGGGGCATTTCCCAGAACCCTTTCCTGTGTTCCCCTTAATAGTTCTGCCATTTGTTCTGATTCTTAAGTCAGAGATGTGGCAGCTCTCCTCCACTCTGATATCTGTATCACTTTCAGATTGACATCATGTACAATGTCCTGTCAATTTTATCATTTAAATGCTTGTCTAGCTTCTTTCCATCTCTGTTACGGCAAACCTAATCCAGGTAATCATTTCTTCCAAGGTCAACACTACACTGCTTTACTTGTCTTTCAGCCTCTAGTCTGACTTATGAAATATTTTGTTTTAAAGAAAGCAGTATTATGTTACTACATCCAATCATGCTTCCACTTACTTTAAAAAATGAAATCATATTGATATTAGCATGAAGCTCAGATTCTTTAGTAGGGCTCACACACCATTTGTAATTATTTTACATATTAGTGCTTCTTCATCTTTTAGCACTCAATCCTTCCTAATTCATGATGCTGTTGCAATCATGAAGACTTTCTTTCAGTTCTCTGAACATGCCGTGATCTCTCATCTCTGGGCCTTACGGACTGCATTGCTTATTGTTTCCTCTGCATCAATCTTTGTGTAATTAACTGCTGCCTAGCATCAAGTCTCAGCCTTTTCTTCTAGAAAGCATTCCAGTTACTCCTCCTTCTTGCAGCATCCTAGGTAGATCACACTCTCTCATAATTACTTATTTACATATCTCCATCATTAAGCCACCTAGTAGTAAAAGATCTGGACTTAAGTTTTCTTGCCTTCTCTTTAACTCAGAATTTGACAGACTCTATAAAGTCACGTATTAATTAACTGTCTACAAATCAACTGAGAAAGGTACCTTGACCTTCATAGTTCATTTAGAGAGCAGAGGTAGCTGCATTTCTAGGCAACCAGAAAGACAGTAAAAGAAAAAAAATCCAGGAACAGAGACACGTTGCAGTAATCCTAGTTACTTAGGAGGATGAGGCAGGAGAAACATAAGTCTTAGGCCAGTTTGGCCAATGAAGGAAGATTTGAGAGAAATGAAAGAGGAGTAAGAAGGAGGAGAAGGAGGAAGAGAAGGAGGAGAAGGAGGAAGAGGAAGAGGAGGAGGAGGAAAAGGAGGAGGAGGAGGAAAAGGAGGAGGAAGAGGAGGAAAAGGAGGAGGAGGAGGAGGAGAAGGACGAGGAGGAGGAGGAGAGTGGAAAAGCAGGAGAGGGAGGAAGGCAGGGGATGAAACAGTTTTAAAAGGAACAGAAGCAGGTTTCAAAGAGTGGAACATAAACACTCACAAATTTAGTCAGGTACTTCATGACTACAAATATATAAAGAACATGATTTGTGCTTTAGTTTCTTCCCAGTTTTCATTTTTTGTTTTGTTTTGTTTTTTCATCAAGGACAGAACTCAGGGTAATTTTATCCCTTTTCTCTGTCACACAAGGAAGTCTGGTCTAGGTGAGCTCCGCTCCTATCCCAGGAGAGTGTCGCAAGCTGTTCGCTTATGAAAATGGACTGTAGAAGATGAACCTTACAATAGGCCCCAAACTGATTGTGTGTCATTTCAGGACACTTGCTCTTCATCCTCAAGAAGAGAAAATACCAGCCTGTGAACTGTATTTTAAAATACACCATGGCACTGTCACTGTGGAACCTGGCACGGCTGCAACTGGACACACTGGTAGTGGGAAGTAAGGGAAGCAACGAGGCACCGTGGGGTACTTTCTTTGTATACCAAAGATTTTAATCTGCTGGAACTGCCTACAGGCACATTTTTTCCTGTCTGTAATGTCAAATACAATTCCAAGCATGAGGGGAAACTAGTAGTTTTATCCCACCTTCTCAGGAACTCCCTGTGGGAGGAAGCAGCAGGGAGGCAGATTTCAGTGCAGCAGATGGAGATTTTTACACCCTCAGAGCTGAATAAAATGAGATCCGCCTCACAAGAACTGAGGTTCCGTTCACTGCCAGCAGAAATGGAGAAGCAGATCTCAGCTGTGACTTTGGATCAAGGGGGACATGATGACCTCTAAGTTCTAGTCTGATTATAAAATTATTATACGATGTCATTTTCTTGATGACTCAGAGGAACGTGATGAATATGAAGCTACGTTGTGTAAGTGAAGTCAGCAGATTCTTAAATTCCATGAGATTAGTTCAGTTATATTTTCTTAGAGCACAGTTGCTCCAGCAGTAGGGATATTTTTTTGTTGTTGAGTTGGTATCCATGTACCCTAATCCTGTCCATGGCTTTGCCTAAATTGATCTGCTACTACATTAAAGTCTTCTCTGAATGAAATTCTTGAAGAATAGGAAACAATCTTTGTTCATCTGAGACAGGGTTTGTCCTGAGAATTCGGTGTGTCCATTAATGAAAATTAGGTGAATGAATGATGAATAACTGCTTGAAGGAGAATGCTGGTTTCCATGGAGAAAGGACATTGACATACAACATGCATGAAAATGGCATGATGAAACCAGCTGCTTGATATGCAAATTTTAAAAACAAGATAATCCTAGTCTTCATTTACCATAACAATTTGGTAAGGATTTCTGTTTCCTGCAAACACTCCAAACCTAAACCAGGTTGACCTAGCCTTTCTCCAGCAGAACACCTAATGCTGCATTTTCCCTCTGGTTTCAGATTTGACATGTAACTGCTTATTCATCAGTGAAATGTTCATTTAAAATCTCCAAGATGTTTTCCTTCTCTTACGAATTCTTCACTTTTGTACATGTTTTTATTATGCAATGTTAATATTTTATCATAATTGTTTTGTTCCCATTTATTTTCCCAGACAACACTGAGAGCTTCCTGGGACAAGGAGGCCTAGTTCCGATGCAGCCCTGGACTGCTGCAGGATGGGCTGCAGCACTCAGGATACTCAGGTGGCTGAGTGACTGAGTGAGGTAGAAGACAACAAAAAGCATGTGGCTTTAAGGCCTTCTTCTCAGAGTGTCTTTCTGTCCACTTTCTTTGTTCTAGGTCTTAGATATCTGACACCTACATGCATTGCAAAATTCTACAATGTGGTGCTATACTGATGCATTTGCACACACCTTCCAACATCCTTGTTTATTTTAAAATATTTTATATTGTAACAGATTTTGACGAAATCACTTATCATTACATTAGGGATCATTTTTAATCACATAAATATTCTATGATGAAAATACTTTCCTTACTAGATTTAAAGTGACCATAGAACTTTACAAGCAGAGCCTGACAGAGAGATTCCTGCTCTAAATTGAAAATAAATTTGTAACTATAGAGAAAATTATCCACTATATAGTAAGTTGCTAAAACCATCCATATATAATTATATCAGATGTAAACCATGGTGAATGCTGAATCAGAATGAAAACACGACCTCTTTCCGTCACCCATCACCTAACTGTCTTAAATAATATGGAAAAAGAATAGTTTAACTCTCGGATGGCAGATGGTTTTTCTGGTAAAGGTTCCAGTGTGCAAATTTGGCATCCTGAGTTTAATTCCAGGAGAATATATGGTAGAAGAAGAGAACTTACCTCTACATGCATATATATATATATATATATATATATATATATATATATATCTTCTCTCTTTGATAGATAAATGATGAAATACTATAAAAGAATCGTTGAACCCCTATGCCTCCCTGGTATCACAATCACAATATTTTGAACCAAGAGTTGTGCTCTACAGACCTTGCCTCACTATCTAAGTATACCAGTAAGTTGAATGTCACTTAGGTTAATGACAAAAAAAATCAAATGTTTCTCCTTCCTCATTTACATAAGTTACTCATTTTTAACCTTGAATATGCAGCAACAGAAGACATTTCCAATTATATCAGAGAACAATTTTTAAAAACAAAATCCATTAAAGCTCGATTTTTAAATGAACCTTTATAGCCCTATTTATAAAGAAAAGTGTTTTCGACAAGAATAAAACATCTGTAAAGATAAATACTGGTGTATATAGTAGTTCTAAAAATACTTTTATATAGTTAGAATTTCTTATCAGTTTGTTTGAAGTAGATATTTTCCATTGTGATGAACTTTTTGTATCAGACTTTTTAAAACTGGATTATAATTATTTTATGGAATAATTTCAAGTCATTTGCTTTGAAAAGATTAAGTAGTGAATTAGAGCTAGTCTTTCATTTTTCAATCATCCAAATTTGAAAGCTGATCGACTAGAAGTCTGGATGAATGCTTCCTAAATGATAATATTTTACATGAGGTCAGTCTGCAGGTTTACCCATAAGAATATTTTTTGGTTGTAATGTATATTATATACTGCTAGACTGAATTAAGACCAAAGTTCTGCTCAGATTACATAATGATAGTTGTCATGGTTTGAAATGTGTCTCCCATGGTCTCATGTGTTTGGGAAGGTCATGGTACCTTTGAGAAGTGGAGTCTTGCTGGAGGAAGGCAGTGGGGTGAGGGCTTGAGGTGGATTAGTCCCATTCTACTTTCTGGAGAGGTCTGCTTTTGCAACAAATTGTCTTACAGCTCTCATCTTCCAATAAGCCTCCTCCAGCTTCTGTCAGCCAGCCATGCCATTGTCTGCCAGGACAAGCGTGGTATATTTCTGTGAGATTAAGAGCATCTGGTACTACAATGTAAAGTGTTTTGAAGTTGAGAAAAAGTGGTATCAGAGAAGTGAGGTGTTGCTGTGTGAGACTAAGAGAATCTGGTATCAAAAAGTGAAGCTGTTTGTGAAGCTGAGAGAAGTTGGTACCCAGCAGTATGGCCAGTTCTATGATGTGGCTAGTATGCCTCTGGAACTGTTTATTGGGAGAAATATGAAGAACTTCGGGACTTTGTGCTGGGAAACTCTTTGCATATTGACAATCAGGCCAAATGGGCTTTTCTCATGAGAGCTTGAAAGAGAGCAATGCTGTGAGAGATGCAGGCAGTAGAAGCCCAGCTTGTGATGCTTCAGAGGGGAGCAGACTGTGTTTGGAACTGATGAGTGACAAACGGAGCTATGTGTTGGCAAAGAGTTCGGTGAAGTTTTGCCCTTATCCTGAAAGCTTGCCTTTCAGGTGTTCTCTCACAACAACAGATAAGATGACTATCATAATAAAAATGCCCTTACACCTAATTCAAGATAACATGTAACTTTCAAAATGGCACAAAATTTCCCTACATCCTGAAGCCCTTTAACTTTCGTGATGGTAAATATTTTGGTAAGTGTATGCTGAAGGCAGATGGAGTCTTTTCCTCTGTCATTTCATAACTCTGTTTGTTGCCCTTGTTTGTTGGTCATTGTGCACTTGGGTACAGCAATGTGTTGAAGTCAAATGGATCCTCAGTTTCATGTTAAGATGCAAGATAAAATTCTTCTGCAGGCTGTAGTCTTTCACCTGGGACATAGGCAGCTACAGGGTAGTGAAAAATCACAGTATAATCTGAGGGAGAAGAGAAGACACGAATGGACCTTGTTCTGAAGTGATAACAGAGGAGACAGCAAAAGATGTTGAGACTTATTCTATGCAGAATTGTAAACCTGATTGTGTTGTCTGCTGGGTCCTCTTCAAAGATAACATGCTAGAGAGAATTTTTCTTCCTCTATCTTTCCCAGTATCTGTCCCTCATCTACCATAATGTCTCAAATCAATATTTGATACAGGCAAAAAGATAAGGGAAAGAGACAATGATCCAAACCTGGAGAATAAAACAGAGTAGATGGGAGAAAGTAACTGAAATTGGAAGAGAAATTCAAGTAAAAGCAAAGTGTACAACTTATTAATAGAAAGGAAGCTCCTGGATGATATGGCAAGAATGGAGTAAGTAAAGTGATATGGAAGTTAGACTTTTCCTGTCTGTACACACAATGATAGAATAACATACCACTCTTCTTTGGGAGAATTAGGGATCTGAGGGCCATAATTCTCACCAATTCATTCAAGATAGGACTGCAAAACCAGATAAGACTGGTGTCCTGCATCCTTTAATGTGGGCTTCTTGCTACAAGAAGCAATGAGATGTCTGCGAGCAATACTCACTGATGTAATGGTATCAAAATCTGAGTTTGCCTCAGCCTTCCCTACCACCTCTGTCTGGTTCTTGACTAAGTCTCTAGACTTCATTATCAATAAATTGGAAGACTGGACCAAATGACATCATCTATAAACAGCTTTAACCAACTTCTACAAATAGGTTCCATTTCTCGGTGAAGCAAGCATATTTTTGCTGGACATTTGTAGCAACAACTACAAAATTAATGGAACGAACTGAGTTGTGGAACAAAAGATCGTGTTAGTGAAACATTGAATGTGAGGAAAATACTAACTTGAAGCCCTTGAGAGCTACCTAGAGGTCTCGTATTCATTCGTAAAGCTGTGAAAGCCATAACATAACTCCAAGATCATCAAAGTAACTTATATTCATGGCAAGATGCACCCTCAACTCTTTTTATTAACCTGTGAGTATGTGGAGGGGGTAGTATACACATGCCTACTACACACTTGGTTACTATAGTGTAGCCTGTTTCTTCTGGAATACAAAACCATATGGCATGTTATGGTGTCTGCCACGGGTGATTGTAACACACTACTAGTAAGTACTTGTGTAACAGCATATGATAGCTCTGGCATCACTAAGTAATAGGAACTCAGTTACATTCTAATGATTTTATGGAATGTAAACCATAACTGATGGAAAGAAATATCAGGGACTTAAAGTGTTAGACATTTTTGTGGCTTAAAATTTTTTCAGTTGAGGTTCTAGTTTACCCACTGATGCTTGACATCTGAGAGATGTGTCTAGTCCTCAGTGTCCTGTAGTCTGATTGCTGGTATATCCTCTGCATATACTTTTTGAGGTACCACTAAGTAACAGGAAGTCATTAAATGAGTTCGCACTCACACAGAAAGTGTGTGAACTCCTTGATGATTCTTTCTCCATCTTCTCTCTTACCATAGAGGTTTGAAAGTGCATGAACTTTGTTCTACTGCAGCGAAGGTCTGAGATATTGTGACCTTGCATTGAAAGTTTTATGAGAAACCCCACACATACTAGGCAGTTTCCACAGGGTGAAAAATGATGCCTTTGTCTGGGGACACGTATATATTTTAGAAGAAGAAATACCAGGTCACTAGGCTCAATTATGGCAAAGTTACAAAATATATGACCTGGCTTCAAGGTCAGTCTTTGGGACTCTGAGTCACGATGTCAGCAATTTAGCAACAAAAGCGTGGCTTCAAAACAGTGACTGCGGAGCCGGAAAGACGGCCCAGTGGTTAAAGGTGCTTACCACTGAGTCCACAACCTGAGTTTTCTTCCTAGAACTCACAGGATGAGGGATAGATATCTGATTCCAACCAGAAATCCGATCTCCATATGGGCTTTGTGGTACAATCTCATACTTACATATGCACATGATAATTTGAAGTGGTGAAAGTAGGGGGCACAGTGCCCACTTTTACATAATGATAAAAAAGGTAATGCACTGTGTTTATGATATCCAGTTTGACATACTGAATAAACAGAATATAATTCTGGATTAATTACGCAAATCCTTAGTTTTAGCAATCTTTAAAAATAACAAGGTACTTGTTCCCTCATTTAATGGATGGAGACATATGAGTCATCACAGCACAAAATTAGTCATGACTGAAAGACTAACTGAATAATTACATTCACGATCAAAATAATGATATTAACATAACATAAATCTGCCCAGGCAAGGACATTACTCACACAATTTTATCAAGCAAAGAGATTAATGGTACAAAGGTATTCTTGACTTCTTTAAACAGGGATGAAAATTTTCCTAAATATGTTGAGCATTAAAATGTTCACACTTAGTCAAAGCCTTTCATTTTTAATTTTACTACTTGAGAAAAATCTCTTCACAAGTGATATTTGTTTTCCATTAGACATTCAGATATATTTTACTTTACATTAGTCATGTACGTCACATAAACAGATGAACAACTCAGGTTTATATTAGCATTTGATATTATAATTTTCCTTATGTCAAAGAGTTATAATAATTTTAAAATCTTATGATAGGTAGTACTACCATTCTTCTTTACCAGTGAGTTCACATGATAATTTATTTGTTGCTAATATCGACAACTCTTTCAGCTTAGAATTTAATTAGAATATGAATTGTTATACATAAGATATAAAATGCATACAAATTAACATTCATGTGGGATTTTAATTTTGGAGTCAGAAATGCCAATGTTAGAATCTTCTATACATCACTGATTAGTTTGAGCTTGTGGAAAGTCATAATTGTTGCATGATGCCAATAGTGTTCCTTACATCTGCAAATCACAGAGGTTACCCAGTCATATGGTGAAATAACCTTACAAGTTCAATCAATGATCTCACCTCGTTATGAATGCTACAAACTACAATAACTACTCTGGAAAAAGGTGACTATTGATGCAACAGTGGTATATAAGATACAGGTATAACAACTTTTTCTGATTGGATGTATAGCCCACTCTTTGGCAAGGAACCCTTGCTTGATACTGTGCAACTAGTCAATTGTTCATGGAAGGGGAGACTATAGGCCCTAGATGGTAACAAAATAATTAGTGTTAACTATAAGTATTGACAATAAACTATCATGTAAACTCTTATCATTATACTCATAGATTAGAGAGGCTTTCAACATTTGACCAAGAAATAGCCATTTTTTGTGAAAAATGTTTCCTACAGAGAACCACAACTGGCCAAAGTACAAAGTGACTATGGAATGCTCAACTCTAAGCAGGACATCAAAAACAGTCCTCAAACCAAGGCTCAGGGAACCTGGCAGAAGAGGAGTGGTAAGGATGTAAGAGCCTGAGTATGGGGAGTGGTACTGCTACACAGCAGCCTCTGGTCATGACAGGGTTGCCTCACCCAAAAACTTACTTCAACAATGTCCACTTCCAGAAGACCTGCACAATATTTGGCCTGTCAGCATTCCACATGGGTTAGGGAAGATCTCAAGAGAGATGACACCTCCCTGAAAGACTGTTTGAAAAGTAGAAGAAAGAGAGCTTTATTCAACAATTTTCTAGTTGCATAGTTATCCACGCCCCAGCAAGCACTCAGACACAGGAATCCCACATGAAACCCCGAGGATCAAACATGCAAAAATGCATGAAAGTAGAAGGGAGACTGGCTGGAAAAGAGAAAGCATTAAGTAGGACAGGAGGGAGAATGGGATTAGGTAGTAAGGGGTAAAAACACATAAATCCATTATATTTATGTATGAAAGTATTGAAGACAAAAATGAAAAAATATAAAAAAACTTCATAATTTTTTGATCGTTATAGACAGGATCCATCTGTATATTCCAGGATAGCTTAAAACACTTGATCCTCCTGCCTCAGTCTTCTGAGTTCCACTATACCTGATGAAGAGTCTTTAAAATTTAATGAAAATTATATTTAATTATGAGATGTGGCCCTATACTGACTTTTTTCCCTCACACATATATAATTACCTAAAATTAAATAACATATGCTTGTATCATAATTTTTTAATATAGCATGGTAAATCATTTCAAAATGAAGCTTTGGAATAGCATGTGTAGCTAAATCTAGTTTATCATGTTTTAGAAAGCCCAAGTATGACAGAGTTGTTATTTTAGTAGTGCAGACATGGATGTGGATGTTCAATGTATATTCATTAATTTGTTACTAGAAGAAGCTGTACTGGATTCTCTCACTCTTTATTTACTTTCCTTTCTCATTCTAGTATTTTGAAATTCCTAGAATTTATCTAAAAGAGGGAAAGAGCCTGCTTTACCACAATTATAAAAGGCAAGCTATGTGTTTTCAATTGAATTTATAATGTAATATGAATGTAAATTATATACTGAACATGCCACACAATGTGTGTTACATTGTGATAATTTTTAAAAGCTGAGAAAAACAATCTTTGGAGTTTAATGAACCTAAGCATTATTAGTCTCTAATTCTCAGTGTATTAAACAAAACACCTAAGGATAGAGTATCTATTCTACTTCAAACTATGGCAACATATGTAGATTCTCATCAAGTGGTCACTTATATTCTAGAAAGCATCATATTGTGGAATACCAAGAGCATATTATCCCAAGTGTTTCCTGCTACTACTAAAGCATGTATAAAGGCTCAAAATATAAGCAATATTTTGGACATTTCCTATGTAGAGTTGCAGCTTTTGCTTCCGGTCTTGATTTCATAGAACTTAAAACATAGATTTAACTATGAACAACTATTTCATCAAAGACCTTGAATACTTCACTTTGCCAGGGACATAGACCTCAAAAATGGAAAATACTGTTAACTCAAAGCAGAGCTTCTCACACTCCTAAAGATACTTGGGATCTGACAAAAGGTACATTCCTAAACCCCTCGCCTGCTGATGTCAAATCCAAAATTGAGGACCAAGGAACTTGGAAAGTATTAACCTTAATGACTGTTCAGTAAGTCATGGGGCTGTGTATGTGCATATGTGTGTGTGCATGTGTGTGTGTGTGTGTGTGTGTGTGTATCATGGAGTACTATAGAGGTCATTCTGGATTTCTGCTGCCATTTCTGCCTAGCGTTTTTACATTGGATCTGGGATCTGAATTCAAATCCTTCTGTTTTTTGAGGTCTGTCACAGTTTTTTTTTTTTTAATTATGTAGTCATAATTTTAAAACAGTTTACTATAGGGAATTGGGGAACTAGTCTAGTATGTTTTCACTATTTCAATACAAAACAATGGGGTTTATCTTTTTACGATTTGACTTTTCATTTCCAACTTTAAAACTAACGAATATTAAAGTGTCTCACAGGGGCTAGAACTGGTTGCCATTTAAAATTAAATATGTTTACAATCATTAAAGGAGTTTCTTTTAAACACAATTTTACAAATCAGAAGATAGTTCCCTGGTATTAAAAAAGATGTTTAAAAAGGAACCTGTTATTGGAAGTCAGAATCTTAATTTTCAAAATGAAGAGTAACATGAAAATAAACGCACAGATTATGGAAGCAAATTCAGTGTGACAAGGGAAAAATTTGCACCCTCTGGGGAAATAATGTTTGGGAAAGATTATTATTGGAGAATTTTGGCTTGTTTTTCCTCTTCTGAGATTTGGGACACTAGACTTAACTTTTATGTCATAAACTATAAGCTACAAAATGCCTTTTCTCCTCAATACTCATGTAATTCTAAATGAGTTTGCCCTTGTGTCAGACCCAGAGAGATGCTGGCAAGAATGCCATTTCACTATGCATTCATAAGATCAATAGCTTTACAGAAATAAAGAAAATTTGGAAACTGTACATAATTACTTTATTTGCTTACAAATCCCAAGAAGTTTAGTGTTAGAAAATACGTCACATTAACTCGGTCTCAAGGGAAATAAACTACTAAGATTGGATGGTTTTATTGCTCATTATTAATGTTTTATGAGTATAAACTTCATTAAAAGAATGGTATAAAATAACACTTAAATTATCTGTTTCTTTATATAAGCAGATACATATTACTTCTGAACTGATGACTAATTTTCTTTGTGAATCTGGGGAGAATTAACTTCACCTTCATATATAAGATCAAACCTTCTCCATTAGGAAAGCCAGAATTAGATTAGATAGATTCTGGTGTCTTTAGTAGTGGGGATACGGTATGAAGTAGCTCATGACCTTGACTCTTGTTCAGCCATGATAGTTGGTGTCAAAAATCACTTGTTTACAAAAGTTGCATAAAGAAGTGTCCAAATATCACATATAAGTGCACTTTGTTCCCCTGCTATATCACATGCTAGGAATAATGAACTGTAATATTTTATAGCACCTGATTTACATTAGGTGATTTCATACAACAAAACTAAAAACTATATTCTATTAACATGACTGTTCCCATTTTTGCAGGTAAAGATTCTGAAGCACAGAAAGATTAGAGAACAAGCACTTAGCAACACACTGATAAATGGTGAAAGGAAGATTTGGATCCCAACTGTCAGGTCCCAACATAGTTGCATGCTCTGCCACTGCAGAGTGTCTGCTACATTGCATGCAGGAAAAGGTTAGATCTCACTGCTGACACGGCACAGAGAATGTGCTGAAGCTGGGACTAGTTAAAACACTGATGTGTGGCCAATGATTACAGACAGAAAATAAACCAGGGTTACTAATTTCATTTGGAATAGCAATAAAGTCAATTTCAGAAGACAAAAAAGGCAGCCATCGCAAATGTAGAAAATGTAGGTAGGTCAACAGCAGAGAGCTCGGAAAGGTGTCTCTTAACATTCAGTCCTGATGAGGAATCCAATTTTATAGTCCTTCACAGGTTCTTAGTAAATGGCTGAATTTTTTTAAAAAGAAAACTCAAGTCATCAAAAGTGCCAGCACTGTGACTTAACTTATAAACCAAACCCAAGCTGTGTTTGATAGCATATTCCTTAATTTTTTAAGAAAAATAGTATCATCTGAATTAATATTGATTTAATCAACCTACTGTTGGCTCTGTTATGGGTTTCATGTTTCACTATTAAATACATTTGATGCTGATATCTGAAGTGCTCGAGTGTGCATGCTAAACTGTTATTTCCTTCTTTTTCCTCATTTTTCTGTGTGGTATATGAACATCTTCAGGTATGTGTGTATATGTACAAATATGTGTGAATGAATGTGTGGAGAAGACACAGGTCAATATCCAGTATCTTGTTTGATTGCTCTTCACCTTATTTTTTCAGACAGGATCTCTCTCTTTCTTTCTCTCTCTCTTTCTCTTACTCTCTCTCTCTGTATTGTTTTTTATTTTTACTTTTTTTTCTAAGAATATTATTAGGAATTATTGTTGAATTTTACCAATTGCTTTATTGGTATTACCATTATAATAATTTCTTTTTCTCTTTATTGCATTATCATTAATATTTAAGGAAGTTTTTATTATTGAATTATAGTTACACTCCACAATACACTATGCTGGCCTATTTTACTGTGCAGTGTAGAACATTATACTCTTATAAATACAAAAATTAAATTTATAGAAAACTGTATAAAATGTATAATATACACCAGAAATTTCTGAAGCAATTGTAGAACCATATTGTCTTTCAAATGTTCATTTTCTAAAGATATGGTTTCCTCAATCACTAGGGTTATTTATATCCACAAAACAGAATGTAGTGAAAGAGAATGATTCCTGGAGAAATTTTCTCTTAGAGATCTGAGCATATAGAGCATCCACTTGGATTCTGTCTCTGTGTAGGGAAATGCAAGGAGTACGAAGGGAAATTCATGAATGGATAGGGAGATCCACCATTTTTGAAGGGAGGGTATAAAAAAACTAAAGGGAAAAAAATCTAAGTTTCTCCTCATTTCAGAGTTATGTTTCCTGTGAAACTATTTCCTTTACATAGCAAAATTTTTAAACAGCGTATATGTGGGTGCACAGGACAGCACTTTTTAATGTCTCTGTACTATGTGTATTTCATGATTCCTACCACCCAGCAAGGTAGCAATTTACTCTCTGCAAATTCCCAGTACATTGTAACTGTAAAATAATTAATAATTAAGTATAGTTACCATGCTGTTCAGTTACATGCTATTGGGTTTTTGCTTATTAATCACATAATAAATAGTCTGTACTACTTGATGAGAATCATCCATTTCTTCTGCTCTCAACCCCAAAAGTGGCCATTCTGCTCATTATTTTTCTAAATTTGAGAAACAAGGATTTGTTTTGATTCCATATCTAGTATCATGCCCTTCGGTGTCTGGATTTCAATGAATGTAACATCATTTATACTGCTGCAAATAGCAGGATTTCCTTTTTTTTCAAGACTGAGTAAATTTTCACCATATATTTACCATAATTGTTTATCCATTATCTGTCAACAGATCCTTAAGCTGTTTTTCACACTTAGCTGTTGTAAATAATACTGCAGCTAATGTAGCAATGCAAATACATCTTCCACATTCTAATTTCATTTCATTCAGATGTTCACCTAAACACAGGACCCCTGGATGATAGCTGTGATTATAATTTTTCAGGAATTATTTCCATCATAGCTGTACTACTTTACTCTTACCAATTAGTGTACAGGGAATTCCTGTTCTCCAAGCATCAGTAATAATCATTATCTTTTGACATTTTTGCGATAGTCATTCTAAGGAGTGTGAAGTAATGCCTTTGTGGGTCTGATTTGCACTTCTCCTGTAACTAGTGATGTACAATACCTTTCTCCCATCCTTGTAATCATTTGTCTCTTCTTTCTACCGGGTCGTTATAAGCTCCATATCTATTTTGAACAACAAACCTTGGTCATATGTGTAGATGTTAGCTATATTCTCCTATTCAATAATTGTTTCATCTTTGTTTCCTTTCATGCACGTTTTATGTTTTTCATTGAGTCTTTCAATAGTTTGGTTAAACTGACTAATGAATATTTTATTATTTGAAATATTGTTCATCCTTTTTGAGACAGTTCATTACTAGTGCAACTAGTTTCCACATGTTGGTTTTATATATTGTGACATTACTAAATTTATTGGTTTTAATATTTTCCCTTCAAGCTAGGATTTTCTAAGTGATAATACTATGTTGTCTACAAACACAAGCAATTTAACTTCTTATCTTTGAATTCAGATGCTATTTCTTTCTTTATTATGCTTGATTGTTATGACTAGGATTTAGGATTATTGAACAAAAATGACAAGAGTGGCCCTTGTCTTGTTCTTGACTCTTACTGGAAGCACTTTCGACTTTTTTCAGTGCAATGTTATTTGTCCACTGGTCATATGCAGCTTTTACTGTGTTGGGATATATTCTCCCCTTCCATATATAGTTTGTTGAGAAATTTTTTAAACATGATGTGAACTTTGTAGAATATACATTCTGCATCCATTTAGAATCTAAATGAGAGTGAGATTTTTGCCCTTCATTTTGTTTCCTTAGTTTGACACACATGCAGATCCGTGTACATGGAGTCATTACCGAATGACTGAAATGAATCCACTGGATAATGATCAGTGGTTTCTTCACTATGAGCTAGGTTCAGTTGCTAGTATTTTATAGGAGATTTTGCATCTATGTTTACTAAGGATGCTGATGGTCAAGTTTTCTTCTCTTGTAATACCTTGTCTGGTTTTACCAATGATTGTCTCATAAAATAAATATGAAAATACTCTTCCTTCTTCAAAAGGATTGCTATCAGATGATTAAATGTTTGGTAGGTTAATTCCTTTCTAATATATCTTCTTTGATTACTGAAAGTACATGGGAAAGAAAGACCAAGTAAATTGTTGTTATCTTTTTCTTTTATAGTTGCCCAGAGTCTAAACATAATAGCAGAAGAAAGTGGATGTTTGGTTTCATTCTGGCTTATAATTGCCCAGTTACAGTTCTTAACCCAGCTTGGCAGGAGAGCTCCTACCAACACTAGGAGCTCACGGAGGATATACGGTTCAGCCATATGAACTTTCACTCACCAAGGCTGGCCTGGTTACAGCTACTTCTGAGTGCCAAAAGTGCCCACAGCAGAGACCATCTGAGGGGAGAGAGGACACACAATATTCACAGGATTGTTGAAAGAGGGACAGACTTTACTTGCCAGACAGCATATCTGTACAAATATTCTGTAGCATGTCAGGATGCTACATGATCCAGCTAAAGAAAGTACAGCAGTAGGTTCATACTCATGGAATTCACTGGTCTCACCAGCGCAGTTCAGGAGCTGAACATCTCACCAGTCCCAGTCTGGTATAGAATATCAAGCCTTACTAAGCCAGCTTCCTCTGTTATATCCACCACCCCAGATAATAGTCCCACTTCTCTTGGACTGAGTCTTTCACTCATCAATTAGACAATCTCCCAAAGGCTTGCTCATGACTTCACTAATAATTTTTACAAGTGGCAAGTTTGAGTCTTTAATTGTTAAGTTGACAATGGTATCTAACTATCAAATGTATCAATTAGACAATTTTTTAATCAATTTTAGAAGTTAGATATTTCCTTGCAATATCGTATACAGAATGGTATAAATTCTTCAGAGAGTGAACAGCTGCAGGCTGAAACTGTGTGTTCAGGATTGCAGGCCAGTTTGCCATTGGCTAGTAATGACACCTTAGGCTGGCTGTTTAACATCTCAATTGTCTCAGTTTCTTCACCTACAAAATAATGCCCATCTTCCCAGGACAAGCATGCAGTGTAGAGTAATTAACTCAGTACCTCCATATCATGATCTGAATGTACATTGTTCTCCAGTGGCACATGGGTTGGATCCTTTGCTTATGTTCATGTCTGGGAAGGTGGTAACATTTTTGAGAGGTGAGACTTTGATGGATGGAAGGACATACCAGAGGGTACGCCTTGAGACTTGGTGGCCCAGTCATGCTTCCTCTGAGCTTTTCTTTTGCTCTGTTTTCCCCTGTACCTTGTCTACCGTAATTGACTGTATTCTTCTGGAACCATAAGCCAAATAAATTTCCCATCATCCCTAAATTGGTTGAATCTGAGTTCTGTCTCACACAGCACAAAGAAAGAGTCTGCAACACTCCACATAACAGAGTACTGGATAAATGTTATCTAAAACATTACACATATTCACATATGCATACATCATGAAATATTTACAAAGCCTTCAAATACAACCAAAAATGGCTTGCTGAGTTTTTTGGTTCCAAGATCATGGTCAAATAAATTCTCTGAGTCACAACATGAACATAAAATTCTACTAATCCAGCATACCAGCCATTTTGGAATAAGCATTGCCATAGGGAAAATTTCAGAGCCAAAAGAATGATTCTTCTTATTAAAATTTAATAAAGGTCATCTCATCCCCCGTGAACAGTTTCCTTTATGATAGTAAGGTCTTCCTTGTGAGCGGATCTTATTTCTTTCTAGCTTGTAAACTAATTACAATTCTTTGTAACAAGAAATACCACACGGAATCAAAGAAGGAAATAATACAAATATTTTAACCATATCAAGTTAAATATTATGCTTAAAACTAAAAATTAACTATTGATCAAATATCAAATATCATTTGACAAGATAATTGTCAAACTAATATTAATCCAGTATCATCACCATGATCACCATGCTTGGGAGCAGGGGAATTTAGTTTGGCTTTACTCTTTGGGCTTATGCATTTCAGGAATATTTATTCTACATATAAGATCATAAACTGGGCAGGTTATCCTAAAAGATTTTAGCTTCTGGTTAGTCTTACATTCTCTCTTTCTCTGTTGTGAGGGCAAGCTGTACTACACATGTTCTGAGATGGAATTTGCTCATGTTTTTATAACCTTGGACATCAGATTGTGGACTACTTAGCATCTGCACTGAGCAAATCAGCCAGCCCAGAGTTCACCCTGGGTATTTTCTTGCACTTCAGTCAGGTTATTGGTGAAAGACATCACACTTTCAGGACTTCTGTGAGTCCTTGCAACTCATACCAATAGCCTTGAACTCTTGCTGGGTTTAAAGTTTTGACACTTTTAGACTGAATGTTAAGTCACCTACCATCTGGCTCTAGGACAGTTATGCAAAAGGCTTCTCTCCACCACCAGGGAAGGAGAGCGTTTATATTAAAATCCTGCTGTGCGAACACATGCAAAAACAGAGACTGTGATTGGTCCAAGGTCAAAAGCCAAAAATGATTTGAAAAGCACTTGGCTTGTGAGAGCAGAATAAGGCCTGTTTCTACTGAAAATTGTCTGCAAAGCAGCCAAATCAAGGTAAGAAAAGCTGAGTGGTTAAAAGGGAAAGCTAAAAGGAGTGGATTTGAATGAGGAAAATTCCTCATTTTAAGCTTGAAGGCAAAAAGACACGATTAACCCGAGATGGTAAAGAATAAGAGACTGAGTAGGAAGCAAGAAAGCTTTGGAGAAGAAGCACTTGCATTGCCTCACAGATTAACCCACACACTACTAGAAAGCACAGGCTTGGAGATGGATCTTCCATCTTCCAGAAATGATATGAGGTCAGAATACAGTCTCACAGTAGCTATGCTCCATCTTAATTTAAGACAGATAAAATCATCATTTGCCAGTACAACAAAGCATAATTATGCCAAAAAATCAGCAGTTTCATTTATGAACTTCTTGCTTCACAATTGCTGTAAGGATGTGACCAAAAATGTCCTGGGGGCACCTGTTTTTTACATGCTAACTGCTTGTCAGCATCACCTAATTTTTTTTTCTTCCAGTTGATCTTTTTTGAAATGTTTGCTTGCTTAGAAACATGTAGTCTTTAATATATGTTGTGCACATATTTGTGCTTTAGCAATAGCTCACACCTTTGTGTTTGGCTGCATGTCCTTGATTAAATAGACATTTCTATGGCTCCCAAATGTCTGGAATAAATTTGATAAGAACAAGATTGTCACCTCCTGCACAGGGCTGTGCATGCAAGGCTGCTCCCAGGTTACCTTTCAGAACAATCATTTCAAGGGTGGGATGCACGCCACATTCTGCCCATGCACAGGAAAACCCCCTCTTCCAATGGTCTTCCAATTGCTCACTGGTTCTTTTAACAGGGAATGTGCTGTCATTTGGAAAGTAGAACTAGGATTCAGGTTAAGAGAGGTTGTATGTTTTCTAGAACTCAAAGGTTCAAAGGACCAGAGAATTAAATCTTCTCTTATGCTTCAAATAAAATGAATTTTAACCCTTTGTTATTTCTCTATTATCCTGAGAAAACCTGACTTCTTGGAGTATTGGAAATGAGTCAGATTTCTTCTGAGCACCTAAGTATCTCATAGCTCATGTAGTAGGTGAGAGAATCTCATCTCTCATGTCTTTTGGAAAAAAAAGTTCCAGTGGGCACCAGGTGGATAGTTCCTCCTGTATGTGGCATAATAGGATAGGCAATGGCCACTGTTTATATCACACCTGTTTGCCAGGCATTGTTCTAACCTTCCACACATATCTCCTCATTTAATAGCTAAGGTGCCTCTTCAATGAAAGCATGAAGGGTTACTTGCTATTTTATAAGCAGGAAAATGAAAAAGTACATTCTCATTGGAGTTAGAAGGTCAAGGATCTTATTAGGGAAGATGATTGAAAGAAAGGGAGAGGTAGAGAACTGGAAGGTTTGGAATGCCATCAGACCGCCAGCTAAGTCTGAGCTGGGGTAAAGGAGAGATGAAAAAGCATCAGGAGTCCAATGCTCCCTAGCATCATCAAAGATTCTCAGTGACAGCCACTCACAAGGTGACTGGGTCTGCTTCGGTGGCCCTATGATGGCTTCAGTAGCTGGGACTTGAGTCAACCATACCCCTGAGGAAGGAGGTTTGATTCAGGCTTATTCAGATAGTTCAGTCAGTTTCCAATCTATCTCATAGCTAGCTGGTGACAAAGAAATAAGATCTATTGATTCTAGGCCTATAGCCCACATCCAGATACATGGAATCAGAAACCTGGAAGTGCCAGCTATTGAACACTGGCTCCTTCAGGCAGGCCAGCCTGCAAAAGACCAGGAAGCTACAACCGCAGTGTCCCAGGGGGCAGGAGACAGCCTGTCCCAGGCAGCTGTTGCTAGCCAGCACACTGCCCTCACACTGCTTTAATAATTTGTTATAAAACAAACAAAGTCGCTGGGGGAATTGCTGCCAGTGGATAATGGCCTCCCGCTTTGCAATTAAGCGCTGACATTCAGCTTTGCCTCACCAGCCACAGTATATTGCCGCTTCCTGTCCCAGTGTTCTCACCCACGAGCATTTTCTCCTAATCAAATTTATTGTCCTATACAGCAGATCTTGACATTCATTTCCTTCTCGGCCTGGTGGTAAAGGTTTAGAGAACATAATTTCTAAGTTACCTGTTCTCCCCACTTTGGCATTCATATGGCTTATGAGGAAACACAGAAAGGTTTAAATCAAACACAGAAGCTCCAACTGTTTGTGTTGGTAAGAAATGCCAGGTGTCAGTGGGATTCAGGCAAAGATAATCCTATCAAGTAGAAGAGAAAAGAAGGCTTGTGAGAGCCCTGTTATTGCTGTGTTAAGATTATTCTCTAGTGACCATTTGACTTAGGGTTCAAATTTACAACGTTGGTTTCTGATTATTGTCTTGAAGGATCTTATCAGCTCACTTAATCCAGACCTAATAGTAGCACCTTGTGACTCTGAGGTCATGATTAGCTCTTTGATCAGAAGAGGTTATTTCATGCAGTTCCAGGCTCATAATGGAAGGCTCTTTATGACTCAAATATTTTCCTGATGGAGAGCGCAGGGGTTCACAACTGTGTCTTGTATCCTATAACTGCTCCCTTGGGAAGAAAAGATAGCAACTGATATTTAGTGTGTCCATAAGTGTTTGAATGGTCTATGTGAAAGTTAGAAAGCTGCCCTTCAGATGTCTCCATTCATTTGTAATTGAGGGCAGATGCATGGAGCTTTCTAGATTTGAGAGCTGATGATTGTTTGAAAAGTTAGGTCTTAAGAATAGGTATCAGAAACTCCATTTCAACATATCAATCTCCATTCTGCTACTGATAGGTCATCTGGAGTGTCCAATTGCTTCTCCTTCAGAAGTTAGGATCTAGCCCCTGTATCTTCTTTCTCTAGTTAACAGTTGACTTCTTCCTCCTCTTTATCCCCCCTTCTTCTATTCCTTCTTTTCCTCTTTGTCCTCTTCTTCTTTTCCTTCTCCTCTTTCTCTTTCTTTTTGCTTTGCTGTTCTTCCTTTTACATCTACCTACCAAACAGATTAATTTTTGTCCTTGATTTCTATTTTCTTTACCAGAAGGAGAAAAGGTATTATACCACTAAATATAATCTTGAGAAAATTTAAAAGTAATTTTAAAATTACACTAAATTTTGAAGGACAATGAAAGGAAAAAGCTTTCCTCAGCAATACTGCAGGACATAACTATTGCAGAGGTGGGGGAAGGGTAGGAGGAATTTATGAGAGAACAATAGCAATTATGTACTGAGCACCATGTGCACCAGAAAATATGCCAAAAACACCAGAAGCACTGTTTTTGAACAAATTCCTGAACTGTTTCTTTAGAGTTTGAAATCAACTTGCATATCTCGTATAATACAAATACAGCTAGGTATATGAAATAAAATCGGATGAAGTTTCAATCTATGTCCCCATCCATTTCTAAGACCAATAATATAAGTAGTCTCATTGCATATGAATGAAGCTGTTTGCTCAGTTCTGGATTCAGCAGTAAACAAAGACACTTATTTTTCCAGAGCTTGCATTCTAGTGGGGTGGGAATAGATGGAACTATATCCCAGATTTGATCTGTACATAATATATAATTGTAGAAATCCTTACATTGTACCTCGTAAAAGTTTTATATGTCAATTAAAATTTAAACTAAGTAAAAGAAATATCATGGATAATAAGAACAATGTACAACAAGGAAGATGATGGCATAGCAAGTATAATGTTATTGGGAGATGTAGTTAAGGTGGCATTTAAGAGAATACCTAAAGTTGTTGAAGAGAGTAAACACAGATCCCTTATTTTCCACATGTTTTCCAATATCCCCAACTTAGGTACACATTTTATTTTAGTTTATTTTACAAAACAGAATGACACCACATGCTTCCAACTTGCTTTCTCAACTGAGAAGTAAAACAATCATATTCTTCAGGTTCAATTCATAATCCCTTCTTCTAAGTAGTTACACAATTTTCCAAGATTTGGTTTTACAAAAATTTGCAGGGATATTCCTTTCTTGGTGGAATTCAGATTATTTGTAGTTTCCCCACTTCCTTTACTCCTTTTACAAAAATGAGGAGTCTTGCAAAGTTTTTAAATTTGTACTTGCTTGTGCCAATGTTGTATTTTAAAGATTCTGTTGTATTTAGCACAATTTGAGAGTTAGATTTTATTTATTTCTTCTCCTAAAAACAAAGAAGCAGATGCCAAGAGTGATTAGGTTGATCCTCACTGAGCTATTTATCTGCTAAATGGAAGACCAGCAGTCCAACCTCAGGAGAATATGGCTTCAAATACCATGCTCATTCTGAAACCATTCCAAATCTCAGTGCTGCAGACAGACCTCAGAAGACGCAGCAGAAACGCTGTCCCAGGAGGGCAGGAGGCAGCAGAGCCATGCAGTTTGTTTTTCGAAGCACAAGTTTGTTCAGTTTAGGAAATGCCATTTACTTGGAGATTATGTCGCTCCTATGGTGCAAAATGACCAGTGTCCATAAGATAAGGGGACAGCAGATAGAGCATTCTCATGCTTTCTAATGTGCATAGTCAGCACCAGAAAATTCCACTTTGATTCCTCCAGTACATGTTCTATGTTTCATGTTCCTAAAACCTCTGAAGTCAAGAATGTGGTTTGAAAATCCTGACCTAAACAGTAAAAATCTGGGCTCCACCATGTTGCTGCCTTTGCCTACCCACCTCAAGACATACTTTCCTGGTTTTGTATCTGATACTATGAAACCTCCTAAGTTTATTTGAGTAGAATGGTCTGGACATTCTTATACTAGACTAATACTTATCCATTGATAATATCAGGAGACAAAAAATTAAGTCACATCTCATGAATGAGAATGAAATTTCCAAGTTTGGAAAAATATAAGTTAAGTAACATTCACAACCAGAAATGAAGTAACCATGTTCTAAATAATAATAATGCCAAACATATTTACCAAGGGTATATTACACTGTTAAAACTTTATCTTTCTTTAAAAAAAACTGTAGGACACTGTTTTGGTTTATTTACATTTTATTAAGTCATTTTCACAAGCTATTAGACATTTTAATTTAATTTTCAATGTTTTATAAAATATGGGAATTGATAGTAATATTATAATATCAATGATTTTGGACATCAAAATCAAACATACACACACATACACACTGCTAGAGCCCAGAGACATAAAGCAAGAAAGGGAAGAAAAATAGAAGAAATAATGATTTTTTTAAAGAAATAGCTGAACAGTATACAAAATAGTCCAACTACAAGACTATTCTTCACATATGTTTAATGAAAAAATAAATTCCAAAAGATTATAATAATTTGTACCATCTTACATAATTACATGTAAGAGGAGCTGATAGATATACCGTAAATATAACATAAATTTTATCCAATAGACTTGCTATCTTAGTAGACTTTATCCTCTGTTTCCAGTTTATTGCATTTTACTACATAGAAAGTATGCAAGCAAAACTCAGGTTTCCATCTGACTTCATCAAACTAGTAAATTCTTCTACTAAAGAACTGAAGAATTTATATCAATCTGGAGAAAGAGATGGCTTACTAGAAAGTAGCTGTTAATCCAGACTGAAGTATGACAAGCCCACATGCTCTTACCCTGGAGAATAAAGGAAGCAGAATGGGTGTTCATCTGTAATTAACACCAAGCCAGGATCTGCACAAAGGATGTCTGCAAGCAGCTTTTTGCAAGAGATTTATAGCCCTAATCTGCTGTGTTGGGTGGAGTTGGCAGAGTATGCCGACTTTCCCCCTGTCAGACGTGGATTAATTAAAGGCAGAATCAAAATGCTAACTAAAGCAAGAAAGGAGAAATTAACATTGAAGGCAGTTCCTAGGGGTTCCAGATGTTGCTATCACCACTGTAAAATTAACTCTGCCATCTCAGAAGCACCACAGTCGCTGAATTTAGCCCTGTTTGAAAAATCTCCTCGAAAAAACAAGAATCCAGATTTGGCATTCACAATATTCGATGACTAGAGAAGCAAACATGATAGAATGCAGCTGCTTCTATCTCATTAGTTTTAGCATAGGCAAAACAAAACAATTCTGTTTCATAAAATTTTCTATGTTTCCTTTGTCTTTACAAAGACTTTGCTATAACCTTTGTTGAAAAATGGGAAACAGACTAGTTTTACTTGTGCTTTTAGGGATTGAGTTTTACATGCTACCATATTTCTTCTCTCTATGTTCTAAATCTGCAGTTGAAGGGATTGAGTTTTACATGATACCATATTTCTTCTCTCTGTGTTCTAAATCTGCAGTTGGAGAGATGTGTGTTGTTCCAAAAAGAGTGTGGTACTTAACAGAAATATTTAAGCAACACACCCCCTAACATCTGAAGACGTCATGTCACATGTACTTAGGTAGAAATGTCATCAGTCTGAAGCAAAAGTCATTAATAGCCCAGGACAAAGTTTAGAATCCATGTTTCCTGATCAACTTCAAGAAAATCCTTAGTTAGATGTTTCCGGAAATTTTCAATTTGCTTCAAGGAAATTGTCATCACTGACAGGCCCAACCTGTACATTCACTTGCTGCATAAGATGCAGTATGTGGAAGGTTCTCCATTTATCATGAAGCACAGAGGATTTCTCTTCTACCTTGCAGAAAAACAGATACATATGTTTCTCTGTACTTAGTTATTAAGTAGTACACAACTAGTTGAAAGTGTAAGACTCCTTTATAATTTCCTTAGATGGTTCTAACAGTAAACTGGTTGGTTTAAATCAACATAGGTAACACAACTCATGAAAGCAATAGAAACTTGGCAGCTCCATCCAGCTTCAGATTGGAAAAGGGATGTCAACTAACCATTTTAGAAAGTGCTAAGATCCTCTAAGTCTTCAGTTTTGTGAGATAGGGGTCCATTAGAATCTCTAGGAGATTACTAAAACTCTACGTAGCAGAGTCCTGTAGATAGTAGTTCAGTTGAAGTGCGGGTCAGATAAAAGTGTTCTCCAAACTTGCTAGCTGATTCTATGACATCATAGAAAACAGAGCAGTGTTCTAAATGATAACTCAGTTTCCATTGTGATTTCCCCTCAAAATCTGAGTTATTTTAGGACATATTACAATTGCATAAACAAAACTCTCCTCCTAAAAAGCTTTCTTTAAAAAAATTATCTATCAATTTTGCATGTACGTGAGTGTGATTGTGGACATGTGCATGCCATGTATACATTTGGAAGTCAGATCATCTTTCAGGAACTGGTTCTCTCCTTTTCCATTTGGAATTGAACTCAGTCCTAAGGCTGGAGTGGCAAGTGTCCTAAATAACTGAGTCATCTTGCCAGCCCATTTTCCAAAATTATTTTCATGACTGATCTTTGTAATTCCATTGTCTCCCATTAAACTCCATAATGAACAGAAGAAAGCAAGCGCACGCGCACACACTCACACACGCACACATTTTTGGAGAAAGGAGGGAGGTAGAGAGAGAGAGAAAGAGAGGGAAAGAAAGATTTGGTATCTTTCTTGTTTATCACATAATTTATCTAAAAGAACTAGAAACAACAGGGAAGAATAAAGAACCAAATAAATGTACTTCCACATAAAACTATACATTTAATTTAAAAATTAACAACAGAGGAAGTAAATTGAACTTGCCTTTCCGATGATTTATACTCCCTAAAGTAGCAATGATGGTGCTACAAGTGAGAGGAAGACTGAAGTGTTTGGTTTGCCCTGTATTAGTAAAAGCAGGGATGGCTTGGTCTGGGGAAAGGTGTCAGAAACCCCAGGAAAAGACTATCTTTACTTTCATTCGGAGGAGATTTTTATTCCTCACTCGGTTCAATGCTGGTTGTTAAGAAAATTTTTCTGCTATAAGAGTAGATTCAAAGGTAGATGGAAGAGTATCTCTGGCTAGGAGGTGACCTCCAATACCAATCAGGATGGAGCCAAGGGCGGTGCAGGAACATCAAAACTGAAAACAACAAACCGTAATTCGGAACATCAGAGACCCTACATTAATCACCTGGAACAAGATCAACCTAATCTCTCCCCATGCTAAAGCTCAGGGAAATTTGCGGAGGGGGCAGTAAGAGTGTAAGAGCCTAGAGATGGGGAGGAGCAACGATAAGCAAGATACTCCACACAAGTTAGGGCCGAAGTAACTATAATGGGACTTTGCATGACCTGAGCAATGACTGACATGTCAATGACCCCCCCCAAAGTCTAGCATGGATCACAGGAACTAGGATCCTTAGAGGCGAGGGATTAACAGTCATAATAGTGTTCTCATACTAAAGGGGAGCACAAGAAAGGGCTCTAGGCAATGCTACCAAGTCAGTACACCTCATTAGAGTGGAGGAAGCAGAGGGAAATTTGACATTCACACTAAAGGGTGCTCCAGGGATTGGGGGTGGGGAAGAGGGGGGCACTGGGAGAAAGGGAGGGAGGTGAAAGGAAGAGGAAAAGAAAGGAGGGAGCAAGGGGGACAGGGAAGGGGTGGAGGGAGGGAGGGGACTGCGGTACCTATTAAGTTTATATGAGTGGGTAAAAAATAAATAAATAAGAAGTTTTTTGTCCTCTTGTCTGATCTTACCTTTGCAGTAGACACAGTTGAAAAGTTTATTAAGACCTAATTTCATAATGCATACCACACAAGCATTGCCTAGAGCCCTTTCTTGTGCTCCCCTTTAGTATGAGAACACTATTATGACTGTTACTGACTAAATTACTGTCAGTAAAGTGGGATCAAGAACTAACTGATTTTGGTGGTTTCACACTGGTGGTGCCTCGTATCCAGCTGTGTTCTGATTTATACTCACAACTTGTCTTTAAATTGGCACCAGCTTTCTTTCCTTGAAGAAACCTTTTTGACAGCATCTGTCATTTCCATTTCTCAGACAGCAAGAGCTTTGTCTATTTTCTTTAACATGAAAGACAAATATAGGGCAAAAATCCACCAAGCCAAGAGCACTTTCTTGTGAAGGTATGTAAAACTCTGAAAATTGAATTCAAGTAAGATAGAGAGAAAAATAATAAATTCCTTTTCTTTCTTTTTTGGCACCACTACAGTACAGTACTACAGTAGTACCACTACAGTAGTACTCTATTGAGTACACAATAGAATGAAATCACTGAATGTGAGTTGATACTCCTGGTGCCTCAGACTGAACCTGTGAAGTCACTAGTGATTGTACCTCCTTCTTCACTGGTAAGAAACAAAGTCTTAAAAGGATTTATCTTTTTACTTGCTATTGGGAACACCTTACAATATGAGCAACTTGAAGTGATTTGAAATTCTTACTTCATCCATTGGATTATTGATAGCTTTCATTTTTGTTTATTGAAGTAAAATATTAAAAAATTAAATTTATCCTTCCAACCATTTTAATAATATATTTATGTTCCATTAAGTACATTTTCTCTGTGTACAATTATCACACAGTCATTTTCCAATTTCGTTTCATCTTTGCAAATGAAAACATCTCCTGTTAAACAGTAACTATTAGTGTCCTCTCCCTAATTCTATGGCAACAACCTTCTGTTTTCTATCTTCCTAATTTGACTTCTATCTACTTTGTAGAAGTAGGACCATAAGGCATTTGCTGTTTTGTCTGTCTTCCTGTAGCATTTGTGAAGATTACGTTCCTTCTTGAAATTGAATGCTCCATTGTACATCCTACAAAAGTTTACTAGATGCAGTCAAACATATTCATAGTGAGTTAATATGTGAGCACACTCCTATTAATAGACACAGAATTAAATCTTATTCTTACACATGTCCCATCAATACCTCTGATCACTCTGTATTTTATCATTGTTTTCATCTACAAATATAACATTCCTAGCATTGTCTAGTATATTCATCAAACTGGAGGTGTTGATTTTCTGTCTATTTTCTATGTACACAGGTCTGGCCTTACAGAAATAACAAAAGTCTTTCTGTATGCACAGGTCAGCTTAGCAAATAGTTCTAAAGATATTGGAAGACAGAATCAGTGGTTTGGAAAAAAGTGTAGATGACCACTACTGTTTGTTTGAGAGTTTGCTATCCAAACTTGAAAGCAGCAAAATAGAACAGACCTACATTTAGAGAGTTGTTTATACAATAACAGATTTCAATACCAGTGATCTAAGATCCAGCAATACTTGTGAGTCAGTTCCCTTTATTCACTGTTACCCATGTTGCCTCTGCTTTATTCACTGTTACCCCATTACCTCTGCTTTACTGTGCTTTTGACAAGTCTTTTTTTGAAGTTAAAATCTGTAGATGGCTAAAATTTGTATATTTAAGTTCTAATGAAAGATTGTATTTATTTTCTATGTAGTTTAATTGTTTCTGAGAACTGATATTCTGAAAACTTTGGACATTCTATTAACCCCTTGGTTTTTATTGTTATTGTTACACAAACCAGAATTAACATGTATAATGTAAAGATAAATAATAGTTTAAACTTTATTACTTCCTATAAATACCTTTTATAGATTTTTTCTTCTAATGTACATAAAACTGCAGTTTTTAGAAAATTTCATAGTGCAAAACAACTCCTAAAAACTCCTTACAACATTTCAAATAGCCTTATGCTGATTGCACAAGAGGTCATTAGTTGAGTTGCATGGGTAAGAATATTGCCAACCATGCATCTTTGCTGTACAGTGGCCTCATTTCATGAATATTTTAGCCCCGCTTGTAATTTGGCATTTGGAATTCAGAAAAATCAATTACACATTTTATAGTTCATATCTGGAAATCATTTTTGATGCCTGCAATTTCCAAAGTCATATAAAACTAAAGCATATGTCCTTTGAAAATCCTAGCAATCTGTCATTTAACTGACTTGCTTGTGATTTTTTAAAGCGAATAGCAAAAATGACTGTAATGATTTCAAAGTTCTCTGCAGTATATCATACTCTCTCTTAACATTTAAAAGATGTGACTTTATAAATATATTAAGACACAGTGTAGCTGTTAACTTCACTTTTTTACTTCTGTGTAATTAAAGTATAGAGTTGGTATGAAGCTTCATGATGGCTCTTCTCTCTTTCCTCTCTGGAATATCAAATTGCTTTGACTTTAGCAGGGTGGACATTTGGCCTATAAAAGTATGCCTAGCAACTAACTCTCATGAGACTATACTCAAACTGATCTGTGATTTAGGCACAATCTGGCCACTGGTTTAGGACTTGGATCTATTCAGCTGTCTTTTGCTCAACATCATGAGTTAACACTTCAGTAAAATGCCTAATGGGGCGGGGGAGGACCCTGAACCACACAGATCATGAGAAAAGAAAAGTACTTGAATTCTCTAAATTAGCCACTGCCATAAACATGAAGATAGGGTTAATAACCAAACTACTTTTGCAAAAAGATGATTAAATATAGTGTCTTCAGTTCAAGAAACACTAGTTATACACTAAAGTGCTTTTCTTAGAACATTTAACAAAATTCCATATATCAAATATATAGTGGATACTCACACAAATACACACCTACACACCCCCTCACACACATACACACTGGCATATGCACAAGCAAAAAAAAAGGCCTCTTTAGGACTTTGTAACAGTAGAATGCCTGACAAAAAAATTATAAATTAGTGTAAATTAGAGAATCAAATTTTGGTGCTGTAATACAAAAAGAGTATTCTTGTGACATCAATTAAGCCAAGGTAAAGCAATGTAAGTTTAGATCAAAGAAAGCTGCATTTGTGTTCAGATAGGAAAAAAAGTGTCTCACCTATACTCTGTTCCCTCTGAGAAGTTTGAAAACCAAAAAGGTGATGCTTTATATTATGCATTTGTAGATGCATTGGGAAAAATTGATTGAGTTGGTCAAATGAAATAATATATACTATAATACAAATGTCTTAGTTGCCTTGACATGTCAACTTTGAAGTATTACTATAAAAAAGTAAAAGATATTTCTATCAAGTTTATGGATTTCAAGTAGGTCATAAAAGTTAAAACTGCTAAACAAATGGATCGAACTTCTATTTTGAAAAAGACAAAGCAAGTGAATACTGTCCCTACAGAAACAACAGGCATCTGAGAGAAATCTTGAATAAAACTTGTCTAGAATAGGATTTCCCTGAGGGAATTCTGTTTTTTTTTCTGTCTTCTTATGAATAGCTTAAGAGAAATGGAGATTATTATTAGCCTAGAGGAAATAAGAAAGCATTAGCTGTACTTTCTGCATTAACTCCACCTTGCTCAAAAAGTCTTTCCCTTATTAAAACCAAAGGAAGTTTTATTGTGAATTTATAATCGTTGTATAACTTCTGTGAAGAATAACATCAAAAATCTCAATTAGAAAACATTAGAAAATATTATTTCATATTGTATACAATAGTATAAAACTTATTTATTGGGGTGTGATGCTTCTGAAGCATGCACTGCTATCTCCATTTCACCAAAGGTGAAATTATCTCAAGCACAGAAGAAACTAAAATTCTGTAGTCACCCATTTTTTTTCTACACCTCTTATAAAGGCTTTAGAAAAGACCCCACAGGGAGAAATTGTGGCCTACTTGTACAAGTATTAGAAGAGTTACAGATGAAATCCTAAATGAATGTAAGGCAGATGATACTAGCTACTACAATTGTGGTAATAATAGATAAACAAATCATTGTCAAATACAAAGCAATACTTGAAATCAAATCCATATGATGATATAACAATTCTAGAATACCAACACCTGAAATACCCCAATATTAATATTTACAGGAAGAGACCTCTGTGGTTAAATCTTTTGTCACAGAAATAAAAAGACTGGTGTTTGGATTCTAGCATGGATCACAGGCACCAGGATCCTTAGAGGCAAGGGATTAACAGCCACAATAGTGTTCCTATACTAAAGGGGAACACAAAAAAGAGCTCTAGGCAATGCTACTGAGTCCTTACACCTCAAAGAGGAGGCCAGAGGAAAGTTTGACAGACACACTAAAGGATGCTCCAGGAATGGAAGGGGAGGCACTGGGAGACGGGGAGGGAGGGAGAAAGGAAGGGGAAAGGGAGGGACAGGGAGGGGGGATTGGGGTTCAAGGAGGGGAGGAGGGAGGAAGGGGAATGGGCTACTTATCAACTTTGTATGAGTGGAAAAATAAAAAATAAAAAATAAATAAAATATGTAAAAAAATAAAAATAAAAAAGAAGCTCAGATAACTGACTCAACCTCCCAACAACAGGTCTATAAATTCACTTTCATAATTTTTTTTACTATTTTAAGATTTAAACTTTTGAAAATTTTCCTGAATTATTTGTCATTTCCTTTGGTATGTCTTTTTAGATTTTTTTGTTTGTGTGTACTCATGCAAAGTGATGGACTTTGTTATGACACTTTTGCTTACATAACACTACTCTTTGTCCATATTCATTCCTTCATTGTCCTCTCCTGACTTTCTGTTCCAGCATCTGATTTCCTTTCTCTTCTCATTTTGTGATATATTTAAGGTTCTGAATTTGAAAGAAATAATGCAATATCTGCTTTTCAGGACCTGTTTTATTTTTCTGCTTAACGTGATGATATCCAATTGCACACATTTTCCTTTATTGTTCTTTCTTTTTTATGGTTGAATAAAAGTCAGGTATGTGGGGGGGGGTGAGAGATGGTTTGAATGTGAGTTGTTTCCTACAGGCTCATATGTTTGAATCCTTAGCTGATATTAATATTTGGGAAGTCTTGGCACCTTTAGGAGGCAGAGCCTTTTTTCTTTTTTTTTTTTTTTTGTTTACTTTTTAGTTTTACAAGCATATTGAGTACTAATCCCTGTTTCCCTCCATTCTCCCTCCCTCCCATTCCTCTCCTTCCCCTTCATCAATCCATTCTGCTCCCTCCCACTTTCCCACCTGGCTGCATCTATGGTTCCCTCTGGCTTGTCTACTTTTGTGGGGGTTCAGGCTTCTGTGGTATATCAAGTTGCTCCTCCTCAGGACACCACACTGATTGGGGTGTTTCCCTTCACCTATCAAGCTCTAAAACATGTAACAGCAGGCACACTTTGAGGTTTGTTAAGCCTGCCCTGCTTTCAGTTTGGTTCTGGCTTTTTCTACCTCCAGGAAAATGACTGTGACCTGAACCACCTTTAGCTTCTGCCACCTGCCCATGCCTTTTCTGCCATAGTGGGCTATATGTCCCTTCTGCAACCTTAAACCAAACAAATCTCTCCTTAAGTTGTGTCTGACTATTGTCCCACAGCAAAAAAAAAAAAGGAGGAAGAAAGAAAGGGTAACTGTAACAAGTGTGTGTGTATGTGTGTGTGTGGTGTATGTGTGTGCGTGTTACATTTTGAAAATCAAAATTTTTCAGGACTGTCTTTAGTTCCCTTAATTACCATTTATCATCAGCCTCTGTATCAACTTAGCAAATGATTAGCTACCACCAATTTTAAAACTAAAAATGCTACCAGGGGCTGAAGAGATGTCTCAGGGGTTAAGCCTCTGCCAAGAAGCAGAAGATCCTGAGATCAGATCATGAGCCCTATGTAAAAATGTCAGGCAGAAAATGGTAGCCACCTGTACTTCTAGTCCTGAAACGTGGAGTATGGAAAACTCCAAAGCAAAGCAAAGAGGAGGTAATGCAATCCAAGGTGATTTCCAAAGTCACCCTTGGGCCTCCAAAGGCACACACAGTGCTCTCTGATACAAAAAGACAAACACACACAAAAAATAAAGAAAACTAAATAAAATAAATACTTGGCTATAACTCATGTACATGGTATTTCCACCAACACATTTGATAAATACATGGAGTTATAACTTTTTGTAGTCCATGACTATAAAGGTTCATGAAACCTTTCCTATGATGGAATATATCATTTGATGTAACCAGAACCTGTATTCTCAGGCCATAATCATTCATGATTACTTTATGATAAAGTATTATTCATTTGGAGTAAAACTGAATTTTTTGCCAATACAGATGTGCACCACTGTACCAAACATGTTCTTTATTTTAAAATAAAATATCTAAGATATTATAAATTAAAATTATTTCTAATACCTATAACATGAAGGCTTATATGCACATTCAAGTACACCAACACATGTATTACTTTGTGTGAAAATAAACACTCTCATGCAGCTTTTGAATGACAGATAGGACTTGTAGATGCAATAGTTTTGACAACAGTGCATAACTAATCTCATTACGGCAAATGCCTTGGACTCTAAACAATGTAAAGTTTCAAAGAAGATACTGAAAAAAATGAAACTATTCTTCATTTTACACTTAACTTACAGCAATAGCACATGAATATTTACCTGTTACCTCCACATTTATGGAAAATGAAGTTTTGAAAGTTCAAGGAGTTGATCTTGAGCGAGTTCGATGGCATTTTGACTTGTTTTTCAGGGTTCATTTTTGCAATACTAATTATTTCATCTTCATTTCAAGTTGATCCTTTCTGCTTCTTGACAGCAACCTGCTGTGATACTCCTAAGTGATAGAATTTGATTGGGGATCCTTTTGGAAACTGCCATTAACACTCAAGATTAGCTTGGAGACTTTTTCAATGCAGTGAAAAAAATGTTTCAACTCTCTCCTGTCACCTTCCATTACCTTGATTCTAATAGTTGTAGAAAATGACACTTCTCGATTTGATCAGGGAAGAGAGAATATCAGGCTAGAGCCAGATTAAGAGTTCATAAACAGATTCAGAGTATTGAAAGTGGGTGACAAGGTAGTTAGCATTTATCATACAGCAAATAGATACCAAGTAGGTATGGATATGTATACAGAACACATCTTTTAAAAGATCTTATGAGGTTAAAATTTTTGTCTGTATTTCAATACAAGAAGAAAACTGAATCTCAGAAATTCGCTGAGCTATCAAATGGCCAACATGGAATTCACACTTAAAGAAAGCACTGAATGAATGATAAGTTCAAAACCGATGAATGCAGTATAATAACATTAGAAATCTAGCCACAAATCTTGAAGACAGTATTAGATAAAAGAAGGTAGAAATGTAAGAAGAAAGATACACAATGCTTAGTTATCTATCTATCTATCTATCTATCTATCTATCTATCTATCTATCTATCTTTCTCTCTTGTCGTTTTTCACTTTTATTAGAATTTTTATACACAAAATGAGTTTCTGTCTATGCCATTTTTCTCACTCCTTCACAAAATCTTACCCCCAACCCTCTTGCATGGTAGACCATAGGACTCCTTCTGGGTGCCTGTACTATTAAGGCACTGGTCCTCTGTGGTAGTATAAGTGGCTCTTAATAGTACTGGTCCTCTGTGGTAGTATAAGTGGCTCTTCAGTGGCTATGTAAGAATAGCAAGTTAAATGGGTTAATGATAGTGGTAAGAAGCAGGATCTATGGGTTTGAGATGGAAGATTACACAGACAGGACGTAGTGAGTGATCCAAGTGGACATTCTAAATATCAAGGAATGACCGACCATCCATAAGATCTCATATGGGTCACTTTGATACAGTGGATGGAGAAGAAGAAGCTGCATACTTTTCTTTGTTTTCAAGTTGAGTTTTTTATTAGCAAGCTCAATCATAGTTGAACCAATAGCTTCAAGTCAGTCATTATTCAAAGTCCAAATTATTTTGTTCTTACTTGTACAATATTATATTCATTTTACTAATTTATCATGAAAGCTGATTTAATAAACATAGTACATTAAAATGGAAGAAAATTTTCAAAGCAAGACTTTTATACAAGGCTAGTAACTAGTCAAAAACAAATTATAGGGTGGAGGAGATATCTCAGTATTAAACTCTTACCTCACAAGCAAAGAGATCTTTGAGAACCTCATGGAAAAGGGAGCAGTGAGGTTGTAAGAACCCAAAGATGAGAAGGTTCTCCATTGGACAAGACATTCTATTCAAGGCAGGATTACTGGTATCTGGGAACTCACTGCAGTGAGACTTGTCCTTACCAGACATGCATAATGACTTACATACTAACATGCCTCCATAGACTATAGAGAAACCCAAAGAGATAAGAACATACAGTGACAATCTTGGGGACTAAAGTTGGATAAGTGAAGGGACATGCTCCTTTGAGAGGGGTGGCTTGAAGAGGGGCAACTTTCTATGCCACAAGAGACTTGAACCTCCACAAAAGTAGAAAAACCAGAGGAAACCCTGAGGTCCATAGAAGCAGAAAGGCAGGAAGGTAGAGGGAGTAGGATAGATTGATGAGGGGAAAGGAGAGGAGGGGAGGGAGAAGAGATGGGGGAATGCAGGAATGAGTATTCAACATACTTGTAAAACTAGAAAAATAAAATAATAAAAATAACAACAAAAATGTGTGCTGGACTGCCTGAAATTGTAACCCTGGAAGGTAAAGCTAGAGAATTGCTGGAGCAATCTGACTAGTCAGACTAACCTTGATGGCTTCCTGTGGGTTTAATTATAGACTCAGGCTCACAATAATAAAGTGGAAAAGAGATGGGGGACGATTTCCAATACCAAAACCCTTGAGCCATCATAAGCACACACACTCAAGCACACTCCTGTACATAATACCTGAAAACACAATTGTGCCCACCTACATGCAAACACACACATACACACACACACACACACACACACACACACACACACACACACAAGCATATACCCCATACTCACATACTTCTAAAAATCCAGGCACAAAAAAACATGTTGTAATGGTTAGTTTCTTGTGCCAGTTTAATACGGCTATGGGGATCTTCTCAGTCAGAATGGTCAGATGTGATAGACAACAGCAATAAATTGCTTTAAGTTATGCAGATTACCTTCCAAAGTATAGGGAAACTTCATCTAATCACTGATAGTCCTTAAAAACAAAAATTGGGTTTTCCTAAAAAAGAACAAACTTTGTTCCCAGACTCAGTTTTCAGCCACTGAATTTAAGAATGCATCATCCATTTTCAATTAGTCTCCAGGATACATTTTAGATTTGCCATAATCTATGATCTTGTGAGTTAACTTCTTGATATAATAACAGAGGACAGATGGACAGATGGATGGATGGATAGATGATAGGTAGATAGCCAGGTAATAGAATGACTATGTTAATTGATAGAAATGTCTATGAATACTAACGTTCCCATTTTTAGATCTTAGAGAGATTTTCAATTTGAAGGACTCCAAAATTAACATTTTGTCTCTGATTTTAAATGCTCTACTTATGATATTTATTTATATCAGTGACTAGCAATAATTAGGAATACACTTCATTCAAAGAAAGTAAATATGGAGATGAATAATGTATCAAAAAGGGACATCAAGTTAATGAACCTATAAGTCAAAATTGAAAATAACAAAAACACATTAAAATAGTGAATGCTTTGTCAATTAAGAAGGAAGTTCAAAGATTTAGTCATCTATTAAAAGATAATACATAAATGGCAAGTAAACTTTCATTTTAGAAAGTAAAATATTCCATAAAGTTTGAAATAAAAGCAAGTTCCACTTTTATTAAATAATATATCATAGCCAGCTGACAATTTAAATTACTAGCATCTCAAATGCACTAGAGAGACATTTCTTCACTCAAATATTTGCATCAACTTGATCAACTTTACTTTCAGCTCAGTTTGTCTTTGAGTTGGAATATGAAAGGAAAACATTATTTTATTTGATTTAAACAAAAATTGATTCCTTTCCCTTCAGTTCTCCAGAGTGAAAAAACTGAAGTGAGCTTATTTTTATTCAAATTATTCATTCATTATCTCATCCATTTAAAAATTGAATACTAAACCAAAGCTACTAAAACTGAGTCCAAAGGATTTCAAATAACAACTTCTGGATCAAAGATTCTAAGCCCTGGTCACTACCTTAAAGGTGTTTCTTGTCTTTTTGAGGAGACAAAGTCCACATACAGTTTCAATAACAAAGGAAACTGGACTTAATTAAATGCCACAATAGTAAGTAGCATTAGCAGCTGCTACAGGAACTCAGAGAAGAAATTAATGATGTGTTTGATGTACTAAACAGAAACTTCTGACACCCATGAGCTGGTCTGGGATGAAGTTAGAGGATCAGTTCAAGTTTGATTTTGTTATTGTATTGGCAATTACAGTGAGATCTTGTTTTTCAGACAATAACAATCGCTTAGAATGTTAACATCGCTCGTCCATTCCATGTTGTGATCAAGACAAAAACAAGACCACAAAACATAATATGTCTCAAATTACAATATAACCATCAGTCCCTCACCCTTATCTATCTGTTGGCTCTGCATACCCAGCCCCCTTTTCTTGCACAGTTTTCTTTTTGGAAAAGCTGATTTTCCCATCCTGGTTATTCTAATAAAGAATGACAACTGCTGCTCCGCTAATTGCAGAGATATCTTGGATCAAGTGTGTGCTCCACTTAGATGAGATTTGTAATCTACCCAAGCTCCAGTAAGTCTTTTTTTCCTAAAACATTCACTGAGGCTGTTCACGGTTTGCTTTGCTGTTATAGTAATTATCTCAAATTGCTAGCTAACAATAATTAATTTAACAATGGACTAACTTTACAGCTGTGTTTGTAAGAGTCTTTTTGGGGAAACAAATGGCAAGTGATAACCTAAAAGTGGAGTTTAAGTTCAAGGAAGGGTATAAATTGGGAGAACGAATTTGACAAATGTTCCACATGTCAAAAAAGTATAAAAATGAATGACTGGATGTATAATCAAAAATTTAGAAAAACCAAGTCACATACCATAGGCGTCAGGGAATATGGACCTGTTCTGAGATAGTGGTGAATTTATGAACAGTAGATGAGAGGGAGTTATTATTATTATCATTTGTGTTGGAGATGTGAGAGTGGGGGTGTGCGTGTTACCAGTAAATGTGTTGAGTTCACAGGACTTTCTGAGGTTAGTTCTTTCCTTCCAGGGTTATGTGGGTTCCAGGAATCCAACTCAACTTGTTACACTTGCTTTTGCCTTGCTGTGACGTTTCGTTGGCCGCAGATAAAATTCCTTGGCAAAATATGAGAGGAAAAACTTCTATTCTCTAAGTTGGAAGTTTCAGATAGGAAGTATACTCAGAAGTACACATCACAAACCGAAGTCCAGATGGGCAAGGGCTAAAGGCATGAAGTACTCAAGAGCAAGCACCTGTGACTATTCAGGCTGCTTTAGCAAAACCATGAACTAGGTGATGCACAAACAAGGCACTAACAGAGTCACTGTTGAATGAGGGTCCTCTTCCTCAGACATTACATGTTTTTAAAAAATAATTTTTATTTATTCATCTATCTATCTATCTATCTATCTATCTATCTCTCTATCTCTCTCTCTCTGTCTCTGTCTATCTATCTATATCTATATATCTATTTAGTGTGTGTTTGTGTGTGTGTGTGTGTGTGTGTGTGTGTGTGTGTGTGTGTGTGTGTGTAGGAGGGCACTGTGTGTCTTTGTGGAGGTCCAAGGGTGACTCCGGGAATCATCCTGGATTGCTTCTATCCCCTTCTTGCTGCTCTGGGATTTCCCAGGCTCTGCCCTCCAGAGGCAGAAGTGCAGGCTGCTGCCCTTTCCACCTAGGGCTTTTATGTAGGACCTGGGATGGAACTCAGGACCTTCTGCTTTCGAGGCACAGTTTTAACTCCTGAGTCATATCTCCAGCCCCTAGACATTACATCTTTAGCTGTGTCCATCGAGAATAAAAAAAGCAAATCTCTCCAGCCTTTTGGGTGAGAGGACTTAATTCCACTCCCAAAGTTTATGCCATCAACCATAAAACCCTCTCAAATGTTTCAAATTTTAACATTATGGAATTTGGCATCAGGTTTCAACATATGTATTAGGAATAGATACATGTTCAGACAATAACAGTAACTAGTTTACATTTAGTGATGAAAACTGATTCTTTGGGATTCTTTGGGAACCATTATGAGTTGTACTAAGGACAAACTAGTAGAACAGGGCATACAGAGACAGGAAAATAGAAAGAATAAAAGGCTACCAAGAGTTATCCAAATAAATTACAAGCCTGGTTGTTACTCTAAATCCTTTGAGTTTCTCACTTTCAAAGATCATCTCTACTTCAGCATTGTGATTACATACACATAGATATGACTCTCAATCTGTCACCCATCTATCTGGTATCTGTTGTGTACTAGCTAGTCTCCTTGGCATAGGTAAATATGTTTACTATAAAACAGTTTCAGATCTCAGATCTGAATCAACCCTGCATTTCCATCACCACTGTTCTCCTTACTAAATTCTAAATAACTATTAGCCTTTCATGAATGACTTTCTTGCCTAGAACATCTTTTCTTCTTCACACCCATTTTTGTTTGTTGATTTTGCATCCTGAAACTTTACTGAATTTGCTCATCACTAACTGTTTGTTATTGTTATTAGAGTCTTAAAAGTTTTCTACATATAAAGTTATATCACCAACAAACAGAAAATTTAACTTATTGTTTTCCAGCTTGAATGTCTTTTATTTCTTTCTCCATCCTATTTGCTGTGGTTCAGACTTTCTGTACTATGCTGAGAGTAAACTTTCTGTACTAAGTGGTGATAGCTGATATCCTTGCCATATTCTTGATCTTAAGGAAAAGATTTGAGCCCTACAGCCCATAAGAATGTACTATGCAGATGTTCCTTGTTGTACTAAGATGCATTCTTTCTGTCCTATTTCTTCAGTATTTATCATGAAAAACCACTGGATTTTGTTGCATTCTTTTTCTGTTTCAATTGAAATGATTATATGAATTTATTCTTCATTCTGTTAATACAGTATATCATGTTAATTGATTTTCATATGTTGAACCACCATAGCATCCCAGAAAACCATTCCTCTTCACACTGGTGAATGACACATGTATGTCACAGTGTGTCATTGAATCAGGTTGCTGGTATTATGGTAAGCAGGAATTCCAGGTAATATGCAAAGTGCAATACCATAAAGATGCTGGAGAATTGCTTGTGTCCTCTCCATTGAGAGATGAGATCTGATGTTCCACCTCTTGATTGTGACCTGGCAATGGTAATTTGAGAGATGATAAAGTTGTCATAAGTGAGAGGAGCGACCTCATAAATGAAATTAGTCTCCTTATTAAAGAGATCAAGAAGAGATAACTAGCTCATTCTGCCAGGTGAGCATGAAGTTAAAGTGAGCATCTAATAAGCCAGTATAGACCTCACCAGACACCAGAACTGTCAATGCCCTGATCTTGGATTTTCAGTCAACAGAGCAGAACTGTGGACAATAAATGTTTATTGATTTATAAACAATAGCTCCTATCATTTTGAAATAGCATCTCAAATAGACTGAGATGGGGCAGCATTTTGATTACTGACTGAATTGCCTTCCATAGTATTGGTCTGTTGAGGTTTTCTATTCCTTCATGACTCATTCTTGCCAGGCCTCATTCATTCCTCACCCTGTTCAGTGTCATTGCTCTTGCCCTCACAAGTACTTACATCTCTGGCTGAATGGCTGCAATGCCTTTTTCATTTCTGTTTTTGTTATTTGGGTTCTTCTGTATTTTTTCCTTAGCCTAACTAAAAGATTTTCAATTCTGTTATCTTTTCAAAACTTGACTCAATTTTATTGGCCTTTTTTCAGGACTGTTTTCTAGGTTCCATCTCATTTATAGTAAATCTGAACTAAATTTTTTTCTTCCATCTTTTCTTCTTTTTAAAATTCCTGGAGCTGTAAGATTAGGTATCACTTCCATGTCTTTTATTCACCTTCTGTTTTAAAGCTAGGTGTGAATTACACCAAACTTCCCTTTTGAAATAGCTTTTTGCTGAATTCCAGAAGTCTTAATATGTCATATATCAATTTTCAATTGTCTGTCTTTCCAAAATTTCTCTTCTGATTTCTTCTTTGAGCTATTGATTATTCAGGGACTTATTTTTTAACCTGCATATTTGAATTTTTTAATTTTCCTTTTGTTGTTATTTTCTGTTTACATACCATCACAGTTGGCAACAGTGTTTGATGTGTTGCAATCCCTTGAGTTTGTACCCATGATTCGCAGTCTAGAATATGGTTTAGTCTAGAGAAAATTCCATGTGCTCTTGAATATGTGTTTTGCTGCTATTAATTGGATATTCTCTGCTTCTGTTAGTTTGGTCTAATATACATGATAATCCTAATGTTTCTTTACTGATTTTTCTGTCTGGATGATCTATTGTTGAAAGTAGAACCAAAAAAAAAAAAAAGAAAGAAAAGAAAAGTACTATTCTGTTACTACATTGCTCTCCATTTTTCCCTTCAGTTAATATTCTGTTCTGTTAATATTCACTCTATATATTCTTAAGTTGGGTATAAATGTATCTATGATTATTGTATCTGCATGATTGTGGATGAATCATGATCAAACAGCTTAAGGGAACAAGGGATTTATTTTCTCTTACAATTGTCTGATTACAATTCTCAGTCCAGCTTGACAGGAGAGCATGCACCAACACCAGGGCAAAGGGAACTGGCCACACCATCTCTATATAATGGCTGAGACCAGCATGTCTGGCCAAGTGTACAAAAGAATGCCAACTTCCTCAACCAACTGTTTGTATTTTATACACCTGTTTAGAGCCTAGTCCCACCCACCATGGGTTGGGTCTGCACCATCAACTAGACAATCTCCTGCAAATTTTCTCTGGGCTTAACCCAACCACTAATTTTCCACAAATGTGCCAAGAGCTCAAACCTTCAACAGTCAAGTTGACACCTGTGCCTAACTATGACAATTAATCATCTCCTTTGTGATTACATAATGACTTTCCCTTGTCTCTTAAACCATTTTGAAGTTATTTTCTCTGGGTCAGGTATAGCTAGTCTGCACTATTTTTAATCTCCATTTGCATGGTTTATCTTTTTTATACCATTGTTTTCAATTCATGTTATTTTAGAAAGGAAATGAATCTCTCTGGTAAGCAGCATATGGTTGGACATTGCTTTATTTACATATTCGGCTATGCTATACCTTCTGATTGGAGGCTTTAATCCTTTACATTGAAAGTAATCATTGAGAGGTAAGAATTTACCCTAGCCATGTTGTTGCATGATTTCTGGTTGTTTTGTGGTTCCTTTGTTACTTATTTTAACTCTTTTGTATATGCTGGGAGTTTACTGATGTTCTGTAGTGAAAGACTTTGGCATATTTTGATATGTATTGATCCATTGCCCTGCCACAGGTTTTTGTGTATTTAAAACCAGCTTGTGCTTATTTAACACAAGCATATGAAACTCTCTCAGTTGCACACATGAGATATTGAGGTAATAATTTAATTTCTATTGGACAGCTAGCACAGTCAGAAATGTCTTCTTCCTGTGAGAACCACACACACCAACCTTCCGGTTTTTACCTCACTTCTCTAGTAGTTGTGGGACATTCATTGATAGTAACAGACAGTAAAAGATTGTGGCTCCACCTACCCACCTCTCTGTCTTTCTCCTTGCCCCCCTTGGATCAAGGGTCCAAGAGTTCCTTCCCTTTTCTTTCATTTTCAATAAAATCCCATCTTGTACTTCTCCACGTTCTGGTTTCAGTCTTCTGCTCTGGAACACAAGAACCTCAAGGACAAGCAACCCTGATTGCTAAAATATCTCAGTGGGCATAACACTTACTTGTAAATAGGGAGACCTAAGTTTGATCCACAATGGCACACAGGCCAGAACTGATTGATTGATTGATTGATTGGTGTGTGTGTGTGTGTGTGAATCGGAGATCACTGTATGTGGGCCCAAGGGTGATTTTGAGAATCACTCTGTATTGTTCTATTTCCTTTTGACTTTGCTCTGCAGTTTCCCAGACTCTGCCTTCCACAGCTAGAACTGGGCCATTGCCATGCCTGGTGTTTTTACAGTTTTATGTGGGATCCAGGATCTGAACCCAGGAACTTTTGCTTTGAGGCAGAGATTTAACCCCTGGACCATCTCTGCAGTCCAACAGAACTGGTTTCTGAAAATTGTGTTCTGACCTCCACTCATGTGCCATGGCGTGAATCAGTACATCTTCTCTATCTTTCTCTCTAATAAATAAAATAGTTTAGAAAAATCTCTCATAGTTACAACAATCTGTTTTAACCTAGTTCTATTGCATACAAAGGGTGTACATTTTTATTAACTTCGTGTCATGAACTTTATGCCATAATTTACAGTTTTTATTTTGAGTATTGCTAATACATTTTTGAACCCACAGTCATTTTGACATTTACAATTGTTTAACTTTCATATTTTAGTTATGAGTTAGTTGTGCCCTGACAATGAAATATTAAGATATTCTATATTAACAATATACTCATCTTTTCCACTATTGCAAATTAGTGTCATTTCATTTAATCTGCAAGAGCTCCCTTTAAAATCTGTTATGAAATATTTTGGGGTTGATGAGTTCTCTCAGTTTTTATTGTCTGAGAAAGTCTATATTTCCCGTTTGTTTGGAAAACCAACTTTGCCTAGTGAAGTATTCTTTGTTGGCTGATGTCCTTTTCTTTCAACATTCAAAATACATCAACCACTCTCTTTTAGCCCTCAGATTTCTGCTGAGAAATCCACTGTTAGCTTCATAAGTGCTCCCTTTTTTTTTTCTTTTTTTCCTTTTTTATTTCTTCTTAAGAATTTTCTTTTATACAAACAAAATGGATTTCTGTCCATGCCTATCCCCCTCCTTCCCTCCCTTTGCCAATCCGACCCTGTCCTTCCCTCCCTCGTGACTTTTTGTGTAGCCACATGGCTCCCTCAAGTCATCGGTACTAGTAAAGGGCCAAGCCTCTGTGACAGTACAAGGTATGAGTGAGAGTTCCCTTTTCCTTGATGTTTCAAAATTCTGTCTTTGATCATTAGGTTATAAAATGCCTGGATGAGACCTTCTTTTGATGAAAGTTATTGGAGATTCAGTTTCTTGTACTTGAGTGTTAAAAACTCTTGCCGGATTCGAGAAGTTTGAAATCCAAGATCTCTCTCTCTTTTTTTCTTTTTCTCTCTTCTTCCCTCCTTCCTTACCTCCCTTTCCCCATCACTTACCCCTTTCTCCTTTATCTGAAACCTCTACAGTGAAAATTTTAGTTGCCTTGAGGTTTAGTCTCATTGGTTTCAAGTATATTAGAACTTTGTCATTCATTTCCATTCTTTTTTTTCTCCACTGGCTAGGAATTTCGAAAGACCCATTTTTGAGTTCACAGAGCTTCTATTTGATCAAGCTGTCTTATTGATGCTCTCCATTGAAATTTTCATATTACAAGTTAGTTTAACTTAAAAGTCTTATAATTTGCCAAGACCCTCATAATCAGTTTGTCCGAGCACCTTGTTAGGTAATTTATAGACCACATTCCTTCAAGGTGAGTTACTATAGTTATATGCTTTACTAATTTTGCATCTTTTTGGAAGTGTCACATTGCTGATACACTTTTGAAGAAGCATGGTCTCCAATCATTATTAACTTTAAGAGAGAAACCCTTTACCAGGTTCTCTGGGGCATTTTTCTTTTTTCTTTTACTACTGTAGAGTTTCATACATGGACATAAAGAGTGTATGTCATGTTCACTCCTTATTACTCAACCCTACCCCCTCCATTTCCACTGAAACCTCCTTCCCTGACAGTCTCCCTCCTAATTTCACAACTTTCTGTGTGTATTGTTCACTGAGTTTCATTTGGCGTTGAGTTTAATGGCACATGCTGGGAACTTGCTAGAGCATTGGTGATGTGCTTGTGGATACACCATTGAAGATGGTAGCAAACCTCCTCCCGCATCTAGCATTAGCCCTCAGTAGTTTTTGGCGTTGAGTTTAATGGCACATGCTGGGAACTTGCTAGAGCATTGGTGATGTGCTAGTGGATACACCATTGAAGATGGTAGCAAACCTCCTCCCTCATCTAGCATTAGCCCTCAGTAATTTCTCAGGGATATATAAACTTCTTGATAAGCCAAAATCTTGTGCAGATCTTGTAGGAGTAGACACAGCTGCAGTGAGTCATAGATGCAACAGCTCCGCCATGTGCAGAAGATACTGTCTGGCTTCACCCCTTCCCACCCACAGACTCTTACATTCTTACCAACCTCTCTTTCACTACAGTTGCTGAGTCATGTGGTCAGGGATGATTTAGATTCCTATTTAGGGTCAAGCACTCCACAATCACTTGTTCTCTGCATTTCTATCAGTTATTATTGTCTGTATTAAACACATCCTTTTACAGAAGGAAACTTCTAGGTTGAGTGCTGGGAGCTTCTCTAATCTTTGGGTAAAATGATACATGTTCAGATGGCAGTTTGATATCATGTGCTTATAGTTGAATATTAGTAGTTTGTTTTCTAGGGTATTTTTAATGGATTCACTGACTTCACATCTTCTGCTTTTTCCTGAAAGTTGTACTTGAAATTTTTAATGCATTTTCTGATCCTGTGAGTCCAGACCAAATGTTAAGAGTCGGTTATTTGTTTTCCCTAAGAAAGTTCCCACAAGTTGTAAGGTTTATTTTTTTTCTTTCAGTCTTGTGGATAAAGTTGGGTGTGGGAGATACTTGGTCTGTGGAGAAGAGAGTCAGGAGGCACACAAAACATTTGCGGATCCCCTAGATTTAGTGGGGAGTTTATGAGTGAAACATCTCAAGAAACTTCTGTACAGGACTCTTGTAGGAATCTGGGAACAGTCAAACGAGCTTTTCTTTCTTTTTCATTTTTGTATGTATATGAGGGGGCCATGCTTATGTATATTCATGTTTTGCATATGTGGATGCATGTGAAGAATGCACATGAGTTGAGTATGCCTATGAAAGTCCTTGTTGATAAATTATCCTCCTTTCTTCCACTTGTTTGCTTTAGCTGGGTTTCCACCTAAACCCAGAGCTCTCCTACAGGGCTCGCTCATTTGACAGTCAGCTTGCTCTGGGGAATCCTTGGCTCTGTCTTCCAGTGCTGGAATTACAGGAAGCCCACCAAACTCACTAGGCATTCTACATTGAATCTGAGGATCCAGACAGATTCCTTTGCTTTCACATCAAGTGCTTTAACCATCTCCTCAGCTTCAAGAAAGACTTTTGTGTTTCCAGCCTCTTTCTACCACTCAATTTCCCCCACATTCTGAGTGAAGCTGAAAGGAGGGGTCATCTTAGGTTGTGTCACACGTGATTGGGCAGGTTGGGTGCTCACATGCGCTCTCCTGGTGGGACAAACTGCAGACTGAGCAGGTTTCTCTGGACACTGAACTTTGCCACCACTGAATAGAGTTCATGTGAGCGAAATAAAACTTTGTTCAAAAAAAATCTGTTCCAAAGAACATGTTTATCTTCCCCATTGTGCTGGCATTCCAACTCCCCCATGAATACTTTTACTGAAGAGTAAATAGAATCGAAACTGATGCTTTTGCAGGGAGATAGATGATGGTAGAGGTGCCATCCCACCGCTTGCTAGCTCCACTCCTTTGGGGAATCATGGCATCATAGTCCCCAGGTTTTCCTCATGTTTCTTTGGGTACTTCTTCTTTGTTTTTCTATAAATAAATGTTTTTCACTGCAATTTCCTTATTCCCATTTTTAATAACCTTTTTCTGAGTATCCTGATCAGTGCCAAAAATTTGAGCCCTTTGTAAAGATTGATAACTTATTTATTACTAAAGAAACTGTGTACCTAATGTATCTAATTTGTTTGGTGACATCTCTATTAACATGTCTTAAGAGCACACTGAACTGAAATTTGCTCAAAACCTAATTTTTTTCTTGCTCCCCAAACCTAGTTCTCCCATCATATTCCTGCAAACAGCAAATAGAATCACCATCTGTGTTGTACTTTTAGAAGAGAAGCTACCCTATGATTTTCAGAAGTAGGAGGGAGATATCAGATTTGGACCTCAAAAAGATTATTCTTGTTTCAACTGGGAGAGAGAGAACAGATTGCCCAGTGGGAGAGGCCTTGTTTGAGTTGCACTAGCGTGTCCTACTCAAGATACTCCAGGGAATTTGCACTTGAGATTTTGTCTGCCTGGAGTACTCATACATTCCCTTTACAAAAACTATGATTCTGCCTCCAACCCTCAGCCTTCAGTTTCCTACATATAACCTTTATCAACTTTGCTAAACCATTCTTTCCTACTATAGCCACAGTTGTAGTAACAGCATTTGTCAGAGTTACTTGTGAGGTTATTTTGATAAAGTTCTCCTTCATAAGGGAAGAGGTCATCAAAAAAGACTATGCCTGCTTTTTCTCAAAACTGCACCATAAATATTTAGTAATATACACACGAGTATACAGATATATATATATATATATTCAATATATATATATTCAAATTGGAAGCTAACTATTAATAAGTAACTTCTGTGATAAATAAAAGCATATGAAAATTTCTAGTCATTCCATTATTATTCCTATAATAAAATGAAGTATTTATTCTATGTTCATAATGATTTACCAAGCATACAAGCAGATTCAGAGTCAGAAAAAGATTCAGTATGCCTTCATTTATTCAATAGGCCTCAGGCTGTTTACATATGCCAGGCCTGTCTCAGTAAGTGTAGTATATATGATATGTTAATGTATTTTCAAACTGAGATTGATATAAAGACATTGTCTTTGATTTTGAGCCAATATTATCAACTAAACTTCAGTGTAGCTCTCAAATTCGACAGGTTCCTTCTCACACCAGTACTGTTATACAGGACAGTGTTTCCTCCTGCATATACTTCTGACTGAATTTACTGATGGTCTTCCTTCCCTTTTCATTCTTTCAGAAGTCTAGATCTAACTGAGCTGCTAGAGCAGTTATTTAATAATATATAGTGGATTTCAGTTTTCCTGCTTTCCCTTGTCCGACTTTTTCCTGTGCAAGCCATTGATCACTGCATAACAAACCACTCAAACCTTAGTGGTATAAATTAGCATTAAGTTGGTGGATCAAGAAAGTATGAGTGCACAATAAGGATCATTCATATCTCCTTCCAAGTGTGCCATACTGGGGGGGGGGGAATGAAGGGAAACAACGGGGCCTCGGGGATTGAGGCGAATAGGCAAGATGCCACAGATTCAGAGTCATTAAGGGCGTTTGGGCTTATATAGGGTCAGGGTCCAATCAGGTGTTGCCATCCCTCCTGGGGGGAACAGCCACCAGTCATTTAACTGTTTACTAGGAGTCCATTGCAGGTGCAGGTGCCACTTCCCATTGCTTGTTCATCCCTCCGCCTGTGTGGTCCTCTATCGGGGACCCTCCGGGGCCTGCCTATACGTCTAGGCTTGTCCTGAATTCGGGAGCTGGGCTAGGGCCTCCCTGAATCGGTAGTGCCACACCCAAGTATGCTCATATTGGATCTCTTGAATGAATTGAAGCAATCGATACCACTCTACTAGGACCATATTTGCATCCTGAGCCACTTAGGTTTGGCAGCTTGACTAGACTGATGGAACAATGAATGCATGGGGTAAGTCTCTATGTCTCTCCCTGCATCGATGTCTGAATGATTATCTTGAATTTCTTCATAACATGGCAATCCATGAGCAGAGATTTTTTTTACACGGCAACTGTTTGGTTTCATGGTGTCTAGGCAGAAGATGTACTTTTTTTTTTAAGGTCCTGCTCTTATTCCAAAACATCACTTAAGTCATTGTGGCCAGTCCACAGTCAACAGAAAGAAAATCAGATCTTTCAGAAGAAAGAGCAGCAGGTATTCTGAGGCATCTTTAAGGTATTGCATTTTTTTGTAATTTGCCTGAACTCTTCAATCAAAGATGGTTGAATTGCATACTAGTTCTTTAAATGTGTGTGTGTGTGTGTGTGTGTGTGTGTGTGTGCTACTTTACCTTCACCTTTATCACATTTGCTTGCCTCACTTTTATTTTTCTGCATTGAATTTACCTATAACATACTATATTTGATTTTCTATATAATTTATGTCTTACTTCCAGTACCTAACACTTACTAGGTGCTCAATAATTCATTTTAAAACCCTGTGAGAAATTGATTAATTAAAAAATTTCTACCTCTGTAAAACATTACTGACATGTCTTCAGTTATTACACATTTATGGTATCGAAACTGTTTAAATTTAGGGATAAGATTGCACTTCTCAACAAGCCAAGTAGAACTGACACACTTTCAGAACTTGTCCCAAACAAAGACACATAGGTTTTGTCTGAGAAATACAAGATGTTTTTCAGGGAGTGCAATATGTAAAGTAATTCAGATAATGTACAAATCTAACATAATGTAAAAGGATCAGATGTCATAAGGCCCAAATAACAGCAAACTTACCCATAAGAAGGATTCGACACAGCAAGAAAATCACTCATGAGATAATCAACCTTTATAAAAGGCACAACTATAAAGAGACAGCTGGGTAATTACTTCTACATTGAAGCATGTTTTCCAGAATATGACCACAAAATATAATTAGGAAGCTGATTTTGAAATGATTTACAATCATGACTCATCTTATTGGCTCCTATTATTGCATTTTGGACAACCACTTGCATAGACAAGTAATTGTTTTGTGCAAATCCTATAGTTTAAAAAAAGTTTTATTCACTTTCATTTATTATTTACTTCTTTATAAGTGTTTTCTGTATCATGAAACCACCTCTGAAAGAGTTATTGAGCAATAATTATTTGGGTCTTCTATGTAACCCTGTATTAATAATATTGGGAAGACAATATTCTGTTTCTGCCCAGCTTGGGGAAAAAAAAGTCCTTCTGCCATTAATCTATATAATATATATTCATCCCTATTGGGATTGACCAGTAAGGAAATTGTCTATATAAATTCTTCTGTCTGTTGCCTGAAGAAAGAGGTAAAATTGATTGTCTGTATATTATATTATATTGCACTGGGGAGAGAAGTCTACCAAAAAATATAGGCTATTAAATTCTAGGATTACTTGCAATAGATGTTTTCTGTTACTAATAATTTTAATAGAATAGATATGCCTAAGATCTCATACAATCCTTGGGATCTAAAATTTTCCACCACTAAACAGCATCTTGCAAAATGCAGCTACTGTCTTACCTGTTTCAAAACTATCTGGTGTGCTTATTAATACCCTAACATTGATAACCTGAAATCAGAATATCTGGTGGCAAATCTCTCATGCATTTGTATTATAAACAAACATATCCTCCCCAGGCATTTATAATGTACAATGAACAATAATTTAAATTACATACTTTTAAAAACAAATATTAGCTAATGTAGTCGACATGGAACATGATACTCCAGGGAAAAGAGAGTAAAGAGAAGCTAAAATTGGCATAAACACCCACTGTTTTCCTTTTTTTGTGAAACTTTTGACTATGTTTCTCACAAGAGAGAACATGAGAATCAACTGAGTGCCACAGAGAGGCCAAGAGAAGACAGGAATTATGTATCACTAATGTCTGGTAAAGCAGTAATCCCCAATTCCTTCAAGTGAATGAGTGACAAAGTAACATGTACATAAAACAAGAGGTTTAATTTTGTAGTCATAGAAATGTGGATTAAATATTGATTTGTTACTTACAAAATGCTTTCCATTTTTCAATCCTCTTCCATATTGGAGACAAGTCAATATAACAGAATTTCTCTCTTCTTATTTATACAATTTTGATGCTTTCTTATTTCTCCTAAAGATGACACCAAAATCTTTCTGTGCATTACAATTGCGCATGTGTTATTTTCTCATCTCATACAAATACCTTTTCATGCTAAGTTACTGTTGTCAACTCAAACTAAAGTTGTGGTTTTTTTTTTAATCCCAGATAATGTCTTGTTCTCCTGCCTCAGAACCTTTATACATGCTATGTTATCGACTGAAATGCTGCCCCTGGGTTTGTGGAGCATAGTGTCAGCTTAAACATTGTCTCTGAGAGAGATATTTGCTGACTAACTGTATAAATTGCTACTCCAACCTGCAAAAAATGATGTTTTGTAATTGTAGCATAATGTAATATCAAGTGATTAGCTCGGGAACCATAGTGCCTGGCTTGGAATATATCAATCTCTAATTATATTCATATTGTTACTGTCATTAATATTTTATGATAGCATTAATTATATTTATATGCTGGTACTTATTCATTTGATTTGGATATATTTGCTGTAAGCTTCCTCTCCTATAATAAGGTCTAAAAGTATACCTTCTGGGTCAGATTTGTTCACCACTGAAAATTCTGTTCATGGTCAAAGATTTAGCAGAGTTTCTAAAAAAAAATACACATAGGACAGAGCTTCTCTCAGGAGAACATCTAACTCTACCCTTTTGCCTTACTCTTCCAAGTGCTGGTATTATATGCATTATCACCTTATTCATCCAAAATACTTGTAGAAGGAAGGCAGAGTTGGAAAGAGAAGGAGGGGGAGAAGAAAAAAGAGAGAAAGGGAAAGAAGGGAGGGATGAAAACTGGAATAAAAGGGAGGGATGGAAAGAAAAATGAAAGGAGGAAGGAAGGGAGGGAGGCTTCAGAAGAACCTTTGTCGCTGTTATCATTGCATGTTCAATGTTAAGTTTCATTTAATTTGCCTTTAAGTTCTATCTGTTTCTTTACCAACTCTTTAAAGGAAAGAATAAGGACTTAACCATCTGTATCTAACAGGACGTTGGGCAGATACTTAGGCATCAGTGTCTATGGGGTTGAATAGTTTAGAGAATAAAGGAAGAGTGATGGTTAAACTCAACTGTCATCTGTCTACAATCATTTGGGAAAGGAGTTGCTGGGCACCTGTGGGGCGTTATTCTGAATATATTAACTGAAGTGGGAAGATCTACCCCATGTTGGTGGCAGGCATTACTAGGACTGTAATTCTGGACTATTAAAAAGAAAGAAAGTCAGCTATGCACATTCATTCATCATTTTAGGCTTTCTAATTATGGACGTAACCAGTTGCTTCAAGCTCCTGCTACTTTGACTTATCTACCATGATGGACTGTGCCTGAAATATGTACCAAAACAAGCCCTTTCTCCCTTATGTTGCTTTTGTCAGAGTATTCTATTGTAGCAATAGGGAAAGCAACTAAGACAGGAAGCCAGAGATAGGTTACAACCAACAGAGAGGATTCCCCTGTAACTCTCACACAAACACGGTATGTGTTCATTAAGTACAATCAGAAAATTAGAAAAATGAAAAAATAAAAATGTGATGCTAGGAACAGATATGAATAATTTCTGCAGTGTTTTAAATCAGAAAAGGTTCAAATGGTGGCAAATAAAATATGTACTAGATCACACGATTGACTGTGATGAAATTGAATCAAATACAATAACAAGATTCTGAAGCTTAGGGAAATTTGCGGAAGAAGGGGCGGTAAGATTGTAAGAGCACAAGGATGGGAAGAGTAATGATAGGCAAGATACTCCACACAAGTTAGGGCCGAAGCAATCATAGGACTTTGCATGACCTGCGCTATGTCCAACACATTATTGACCCTACAAAGTCTAGCATGGACTAAAGGCACTAGGATTTTGGAGGCTAGGGACTGATAGTCACAGTAGTGTTCCTAAGCTTAAGGGGAAAAGAGGAAAGGGTTCTGGGATATGCCCCTGAGTCATTGCACCTCATCAGAGAGGAGGACCTGGAGGAGAGTTTGGCTCTGGGGATTGGGGGGGGAGATACTAGGGGAGGGAGGGGGGAGGGGAGGGGGGAGCAGAGGGATGGGGGGAGGTGGAGGGAAGGGTGAGAGGAGGGGGGAACAGGAGGATAGAGGGAGGTGGAGGGAGGGGTGAGGGAAGGGGGGAGCAGGGGGGTCGGGGGGGTGGAGGGAGGGAAGGGTCCGGTGTACCTGTTAAGTTTGTATGAGCGGAAATAATAATAATAAAAAAAGGAAAAAAAAAAAGGATGATTAGCCAGCATGAAGGCGCATAGCTGTAAACCTAGCTCTTCAATGGCTGAGTGCATATACAAGATTTCATGGCAGAAATGTATACTTACACAAGAATTGCACAGGAACTTAGTTTTGAACAGCTTACATAACATTAGACAGATCTCAAGAAGCTCCACACCTCTCTGAGAGACAGATGAGGACTGACGGGGAAGTAAAGGAGGATGCTTTCCTCAATGGTATATCCACTGATCCAGGATGCTTGCTGGAGCATGAATCAGATCAGGAATAAGTCATCACATAAAGATATCACATAAAACATAAAACGCAGTGGGCTGCGTAAGTGAAAAGATTTGAAATTAGGAGGGAGTCAGGAAGGGAAGATCAAAGGTTGTAAGGAGAAAAGGAGAGGAAATGGGATTTGGAGCTAAGGGTTGAAATACTGTAAAGCCATTATATTCATGTATACAGCATTACAAAAAAGAGAAAAACTGTGAGGCCTGATTTGGGTTAGAGGTGTTTATTTCATTTACTGAAATGCTTCCATTTTGACACCTCTAGATAGGTTCATGTTAGAGACTGGAAACCCTGACCAAATAATAACATTATAATACTACTGACAAATTGCTATCACCAGAAGGCTATTATTAACTTGTTCCCATGATCATTTGTGCCCCCTATTAAGAAATATTTCAGTTGTCATAAGATCATGTGTAAAACTTAGTTTTCTACTTTTTGAATGTTTCTCTCATCCATCTTCCACTAACCCACAGCATCCCCCTTACTTTCTTACGGTCTTGGTAGTTTTCTTCCCCACAACTCTCATTCATTCTCTACATCACTCTTCCAACATATTCTTATATTACCACTAGAATTTATACATTTGATTTTAGTGCTTCCTGTTCATCATCTTTGGAAACTGCCCCTTACCCTGTAGACAAATGGAAACAGTGTAGCATATTGTTAGTTCTAACCTAATTTCTAGTCTACTCCCTGTCACATGTAGTATGAGATACTTAGATTTTGCTGGAGTCAAGGTGAGCTGCTTTCCTTTCTACCTCAGTGTTGTTGCTTTCTTGTGCTTTGCTTTTTTTTTCTTCTGTATTTGTTTGTCCTTTCCAAATCTATCAGACAAAGGTATACCCTTCCTTCTTAGCTCAAATGTTACTTTTCCCTATAACCCTGCCAGATTCCTCCAGTTGAAAGAAATTTTCCTTCCATGTTTCTGTAGAATTTAGAGCCTACTGACTCTGTGTACAATGTAGGCAGTTTCAGGTGCATTTACATCAGTTATCTGATTACAAGGCAAGCAGGTAACACCCTAATTTACCTTGGAATAGTACACAGTATTAAATAAAGTTCCCTGTGGGTGAATATCAACATATTCCTCTTAAGCTCCAGCAATTCATTTCAATGCCATTACTTGTTTATTTTTCAGAAACCTACTCTTATCACACTCCACATGTAAAGTCTGTTTTAACTATCATGCTGGCTTTTCAAATCTCAGAAAAATAAAATGTATTGGCTCGTTAGTAAAAAGAGCAAAGTTTTGAAAAAAAAAACCTTTAAGTAATAACTTTTGAACTCACATTTCAAAATTTACAAAGTACAGGGCCATATGTGCTATAATTTCACAGTTGAGAATATTTTTATCTTGATTGAAAAGATATATGATTGGGATAAGATCATCGTGGAAATTAAGAAAATGAACGTTCCTTGGTATTTCATTTAATTATTTGCTTTAAAACTTCTGACAGTAAACCTGTACAGTTGCCTGCTAGAGATGAGACATGGGACTAGAGATACAATTACAGTCTTTGTTCTCAGAAATCTGCAACATTAAAAAGAGGAAGACGTAGTCATCTGAGTAATTAAATAATAAATGAACAAACACAAAGTTTTTCAGATTAAGATCCTTGTAGCAATAGCAGAGTAAACCCTTTTAGAGAGATGATGGAGGCTTGCTCTTTGGACGTGATAATGGGGTGAAGGGGTTGTTCCTGACAGCAGAAGGGTAGCATTGAGTAAACTAACCGAGGAAGGAAACACATATCTATAGGCCTCTGGGAGGAGAAGGGGACATTGAAAGAAACAAAATATCTCACAGGGAACTGCCAGAGAAAGACATGAGAAAGGAATGATTTAATCTTTGAGGATCTTGAGGTCCATGTAGGCAATGTGGTCTTTTTCTTAGGAGGAATAGGAGATTTCTAAGATATTTTAGATCAAAAGTACTTGGACTGGATGAAAAAGAAAGAAAAAAAATCACATTTCAGAAAATGAGTTTCAAAGTTTATTACTGAAATGAATCTATACTAGTTTGAAACTTACCATACATGTTTAGATTGGTGCCAAAAAATTAATTTGCTCCTCCCCTGAATAAAAAGTTCTTAAATGGCCTCACTTTTCTACTTACACCAAATTTTAACTCTTTAACTTTGTCACAGCTTTCTATAATTATCTCCAACATAGACGGACTCATTCTCCTCATTGCCTCAAAGCTCCCACACAACTCCTTGTATCTCGTATCTGCCTCTCATGCTCCTCCAGCTCCCATGGACTATAGATTCTCCCCTCATCATTGGATATCTAAGATCTTTGTATTCTTTCAGGACAAGGTTGTTCTTATTTATTCTTGTTTCACTGTTCTCTGAATCAACTTTTGGAACTGATACAATAACTGTAAAGCAAGGCATCCCACAATAACATATGATACTGCTTCATTCTTTATGGGCATATCTACTATCTCTTCAACAGTCTTTGGCTATGGTCAGCTTTTAGTGTATTGTAACTGTGAGCACGTTTCTATAACTATCACAGGCACATGAATGCACACATTCATTCAGGTCTACTACGAATTCTAGAGAATATTTAGGGAAGACTAGAGAGATAAAATAATTAGGCAGATTTATATTAAGTTAAATGCTATTGGTTATTAACACAAAACAGGGCATACACTTAAGAATCTCAAGATCCTCAAAGATTAAATCATTCCTTTCTCATGTCAGATTTCCCTAGTATTTTTGAATATTTTAACTTGAAATTGTTTCAGATTTACATAAAAGTTGCAAAAACATTCAGAGTCCTCACCTACCCTCCACCCAGGTTGCTATTTGAAATAGCACAAATATCATATTTTTCCTCAAACTCCCACCCACTAATTTTATCACCCATCTGTGGACTTACAGCAACAAATCCTAAATTCCTGATGGTGGTTTTCTATTTTCCTCAACCCTTCTGTCTTCATTTATGGGAATTCTTTTCTGAGGAACTTTCCCTCTTCTATCACTTTTCCTTTTACTGTCAAAGAGGAAGTTACATTGAAAATTATTGCACTTAACAATTCATAGTCTACTTTTCCATGAGTCATCTCTTGATTATATAAGTTTATACCCATAGAAATTCTTTTCTACTAAAATCACAACTCAGTTATGATCAAATTAAATGCTCACCAATGTCAAATGAGGTCACATAACTTGCTTTGTGGGTGACAAGCATGCTGTGGTACTCACAGGGGTTTAATCAGTGTTTACAGATGATATCTGACAAGTCAGCACTGGGGTTGAAATGCAAATTAAATAGCAGAGAAGTATTTTGCATTAATATGCAGCATTTCAGTGACCTTTCTCAGGTATAATCACTAAGAGAGACAAACGCTGTAATTTCCTTCATGCTACAGTTCCAACAATGGGCTTACTTGTGAAAATATGCTTTTGATCTTTTGCTCAAATTTTGTATCTACACCATGTTTATGTTTGTTGAATTTAGAAATAAATGAATAGATCAAATATTTGATGTATAATGATACATAATATTGTGTGGGATTTAAATTTCTTAATCTATTTTTACCTATGTCATCACCAAGAAACCATTCTAGGGAGTAGAAAGCTATTCCTGTTCTCATTATACAGGTGAGAAACCAAGCACAGCAACTAATTGTCTTATCTGAATTTAAGACTCTTTTCCTTCTTCTTGGCCATTAAGTAAATTTCCCATTACTTTCATTATTAACTTCAAAAATTTACTGTTAGTGAACACCCCCTTTGAGTTGATTTACTACTGAGACAAGATATTTTTCTTCAATACCAGTGAGTGTTAGGGATCCAGGACGCTAGTATGCCCTGTAGATACCTAAGTGTCCTGTGTCACTGATATGGACATGTTAACATGGACACATCTGTTGCCTGCAGTGCTCTGTGGATGGTGTTCTAGCTGTTATTGAAGTTCACATTCACAAAGAACTGGAAAGATTATTTTTGTCCCATTCTTGAGCTATGGATTCTGGAGTGCTCCCAGAAACAGATAACTGGCCATTGATCAATGCTAAACTTACTACATCTTCATTCTTAGTCATTCCAGTCGTTCCAAACTCTTGTGTTTCATTAATTCTCTTTTGACTTATAATAAAATAACAGGACAAAATAGATTTGGGAACTTTTATATTATTCTTAGAGTCTAACAATTTAGTTTACGATAAGCCTTTCCTTTCCTTCAAAGAGTAAGCTTTGAAACACAATTTAGGAGAAAAATGTCTCCCCTCCCCACTCCTTGTTCAATTTCTGGTGTCATGGTTTTATTTTTTTCCTAAAGGAACAAGGATAAAATGATCTATCTGTCCAAATTCAAGGGAGAATCAAAAATAAAAAGGAAAAAGCAAGGTAGAAATTGTTAATTTTTCAGAGGCACTACTTTCCACACAAGATATTCTTTATTGGTTTTGTGAATGGTGATCCAGGAAGAGTAGATTTATATGTTTGACCATATTGAAAGTAATTTTATAACCTTAAAGGAAATGATTGAGAAAGAAAAAAATTATGTGTGGAGAAAACAGAGCAAATAGACCACAAGGCAAGTCATAACTATGAAAATTTAAAATTATGTAAGACAGACATATAATAATCTCCCTCAACTATGAACAATGTTTACACAGTAATAGTAATGCAAGCAACCAATCTTAATTAAGTCAAAGTTATGACTGACATAAAGTGACCAGTCCAAGCAATATTGTTGGTGAAGTGGGAAACAAGAAGAGGGAATAGTGCATGCACCTAGAGATGAACAGGAAGAGATACAATCTAGGATGAAAGAATTAGAAAGTAAAAGAGGTGCATATGATGTTTGAGTACATAGGCAAATCACATGAGAAACTATTGAAATAAAGTAAATCCCAGGACACCATGGATGAGACAGACAGAACATCAGGGGTTTCTGGTTTTCATAAGTATTGCAATTATACAAAATACATGTTTATACTCCTCAACAACAATTAAAAGTAATTAGAAAGTATTTCAAATATAATTTGAAAACTTCATAAAGCCTGAATTAGTGATAGTTTGCAGTCTCTTCGTCTTTTACTTTCTTAAAACATGTATTCCCCAGGCTGGAGAGACGGTTAAGGAATTAAGACTTTGCCTGGCAAACAAGGACCCGATTCCAGATTCCAGATTTCATGTAAAAACACCAGGTAGAAATGACAGCATCTGCCCTTCCCTCCACTCCGCCACGCAGGACGAACACGCGCGGTCCAGCCAGGCCTCACCTCGCGACCTAGGTAAGCTCGATCCCCGCCCACCCCCAGAACCCCAGGCTGCCCAAGGGACCCAGCTCCTCCCACCATTCAGCCGGAGCCGCCTCGCAGAGCCTGGGAGGAGGAGAGGGCACCCCCCTGCGCCCGGGCTCGCCCCCAGCTCCCCCAGGTTAAATAGCGCCCACCAACGCCCCATCCTTCCTTCCCCCACTCCACCGTCCCGGAAACGCGGGGTCCAGCCTGGACTCACCTCGACCTAGGTAAGCTCCGTCTCCGCCCACCCTCAAAACCCCAGGCCAAATAATTCAGTTTAGTGAAAAACGCACAGAAATTGAAAGATCTGAAGAGTTAAAACGACAATGCCAAAGTCAAAGTGCAAATCCATGAGAAATAACACTCGAGTAAACAAATCTCCAATTAAAGGAATTAATCCCATAATGTTTGACTCCAACCAGAACAAACCCATGGAAAAGGGCCAAGAAAGCCTGACCCAGGATAACGACCTTCAAAATATGATTACCATGTTCAACACTATGAAAGAGGAAATCTGGGAGGAATTAAATAATCAAATCAATCGCTTTGAAGAGGAACACAACAGACACTTGGAGGAGTTGGAGGAGTTGAGAAAAACAGTGCAAGAAACAAAAACTGGCATAGAGCAGTTAAAGCAGACTCAAGCAGAGTTTAAAACTGAGATAAAAGACAAGTTATCTTCAACCCAGAACTACAGAGAGTCTTATCAGCAGAACTAACGAAGCAGAAAACAGAATTTTAGACCTTGAAGATAAAGTGGGAATATTAACCAGCTCAATGGAAGAGGTCGTTAAAGCCAAAAAGATATTTGAGAGAAATATCCAGGAGATATGGGACACCCTGAAGAAGCCCAACATGCGTATTCATGAAATACCAGAGCAAGAATCTCAAAATACCACCCCTGAGGAAATTTTTCAAACGATCAGCAAGGAAAACTTTCCTCATATAAAAAAAAGAGAGGAGCATCCATATACAAGAGGCATTCCGCACCCCAAACAGATATGACCAAAACAGAAGCTCGCCACGGCAAATAATAGTCAAAACACTCCACATTTAAGATAAAGAACTGGTGCTGAGAGTTTAAAGGAGAAAAAACAAGTCACTTTTAAAGGTAAACCTTTTAAAATGACAAATGACTTCTCAGTCGAAACAGTAAAAGCAAGAAGAGCTTGGAGAGACATACTTCAAGTATTGAATGAGCAAAAATGTCAACCCAGGCTGATTTACCCTGCAAAACTATCAGTCATGATCAAGGGAGAAAGAAAAATCTTGCAGCACAAAGACAACTTGAAGGGATACATGTCCACCAACCAGGCCTTCAAAAAATGCTAGAAATGATACTCAAGCTTGAAGAAAAAAACAGGCATAGCCAGGAGAACAGAAGGCAAGTATAAAACCATCAAAAGCGAAGCAATACACTTATAAAAACTACTAAACATAATAAATGTCTGTAATTAAAAATAGTTTCTCCATTATAACACTAAATGTTAATGGAATTAACTCACCGATCAAGAGACACAGATTACAAACTTGGATTAAAAATCACAATCCATCAATCTGCTGCCTGCAGGAAACCCATCTCACCACAAAAAATAGGCACGGTCTAAAAATAAAAGGCTGGTCAACAATTCTACAAGCTAATGGAAGCAGAAAACAGGCAGGGGTAGCCATTATGATATCAGACAAATTGGACTTCAAACCAAAGAAAATTATAAGAGACACGGATGGATACTACATTTTAGTCACAGGTACAATTCACCAGGAAGGCTTCACAATACTGAACATATATGTACCCAATACGGGCCCCTCCACATTCATTAAGAAAACCCTACAGCGTCTAAAGCAAGAAATCAACCCCCAAACGATAATTCTTGGGGACTTCAACACCGCCTTCTCAACATAGGATAGATCAACAGTTCAAAAGTTTAACAGAGACACTTTGGACCTTAATCAAACCCTTAAAGAAATGGACCTTACAGATCTCTATCAAACTTTTCACCCACGCACCAAAGAATACACATTTTTCTCAGCAGCACATGGAACTTTCTCCAAAATAGATCACATACTGGACCACAAAACGAATCTACACATATACAAAAAAAGTTGAAATTCTAACCTGTGCCCTGTTAGATTAAGAAAACAATAGAAAAAATCAACCAGTCAAAAAGCTAGTTCTTTGAAAAAATCAATAAGATTGATACACCCCTAGCAGGAGAGAGAAAACCCAAACTAACAAAATTAGAAATGAACATGGAGTTATCACTACTGATACCCAAGAAATCCAGAGAATTATAACATCATATTTCAAAAAGTTTTACTCTGTGAAGTTTGACAACACAAAAGAGATGGATGAATTTCTAAGTAAACACAACTTACCTAAATGGAATCAGGAAGTTGTGAATTACTTAAATAGTCCTATAACATAGAAGGAAATTGAAGAAGTAATCTCAAATCTTCCCACCAAAAAATGTCCTGGACCAGATGGATTCAGCACAGAGTTCTACCAGACATTTAAGGAGTTAATAACACCAATACTCCTTAAACTGTTCCATCAAATAGCAAAGGAAGGAACACTACCAAATTCCTTCTATGAAGCTAATATCGTTTTAATCCCAAAACCTAATCAAGATTCACTTTTTAAAAAAGAAAACTATAGGCCGATCTCTCTGATGAACACAGATGCAGATTCTCAAAAAATTCTTAGCAAATCGGATTTAAAAATACATTAAAAAGATCATTCACGGGGACCAAGTAAGCTTCATCCCTGGCACACAAGCTTGGTTCAACATACGCAAATCAATAAATGTAATTCATCATGTAAACCAGTCCAAAGTCCAAGACCACATGATACTCTCGATAGATGCAGAAAAAGCTTTTGACAAGATCCAACAGCCTTTTATGATCAAAACGCTAGAGACAGTAGGAATGGAAGGAACCTTTATCAATATAATAAAACCTGTATACAACAAGCCCACAGCAAGGATTATGCTCAATGGGGAACAATTGGAAGCATTCCCACTTCAATCAGGAACTAGACAAGGCTGTCCACTCTCACCACTTCTATTCAATATTGTACTTAAAGTCTTAGCTGAAGCCATAAGACAAGAAAGGGACATAAGAGGGATTCAAATCGGCAAGGAAGAAGTCAAGCTATCCCTATTTGCAGATGACATGATCTTATACCTGAGGGATCCCAAAAACTCCACCAGGAAGCTCCTGGAACTAATTGAGAAGTTCAGCAGGGTGGCAGGATACAAAATAAATGTGGAAAAATCAGAGGCCTTCCTATATGCCCAGAATGAAAGAAGTGAAAAGCCTTGAGAGAAACAATCCCATTACTTATAGCCCCTAAAAAAATGGTATAAACCTAACCAAGGAGATAAAAGACCTTTACAATGAAAACTTTAAAACCCTAAAAAAAGAAATTGCTGAAGACACCAGAAGGTGGAAAGACCTCCCATGTTCCTGGAATGGCAGAATCAACATCGTAAACATGACCATTCTACCAAAGGCAATATAAAAATTCAATGCTATACCAATTAAAATCCCAAAACAATTCTTTAAAGAAGTTGACCAAACCATCTCAAAGTTCATATGGAGGCACAAAAGACCCAGGAGAGCAAAGACAATCCTGAGTAACAAAAACACTGCTGGAAGTATTACCATACCAAACCTTAGTCTATACTACAAATCCATAGTTATAAAGACAGCCTGGTACTGGCTCCAAAATAGACACACAGATCAATGGATAAGGATTGAAGACCCAGATATAAGCCCACAAAATCACAGCCATTTGGTCTTTGACAAAGGGGCCCAAAAATCCAATGGAAAAAGAATAGTATCTTCAACAAATGGTGCTGGCAAAACTGGTCTCCACATGCAAAAGATTAAAGCTGGACCCGTACTTGTCACCATGTACAAGACTTAATTCCAAATGGATCAAGGACCTTGATATCAGGCCAGAGACTATAAAAACCATAGTTGAAAGGACAGGGAACTCCGTCGAACTGATTGGGCTAGGCCAACATTTCCTAAACAGACATCCAATGGCACAGTCACTGCTACCAACTCTCAACAGTTGAGACCTTGTGAAATTAAAGAGCTTCTGTTCAGATAAAGAGATTGTAACACCAGCTCAAAGGCAACCCACAGAATGGGAGAAAGTCTTCACTAACCACACATCTGATAGAGCTCTGCTGTCCAGAGTGCACAAAGAACTTAGAAAACTAAACACCAAGGAAACCAATGGCCCAATTAAAAAATGGGCCCTGGAACTTAAAAGAACCTTTACCAGGGATGAAATTAAAATGTCTAACAAATATCTTAAAAAATGCTCCACTTCCTTAGCCATCAGGGAAATGCAAATCAAAACTTCCCTGAGATATCATCTCATCCCGGTCAGGATGTCAAAAATCCACAATACAAACAACAACAGATGCTGGAGAGGATGTGGAGAGAGGGGAACTCTCCTACATTGCTGGTGGGAATGCAGGCTCATACAGCCACTCTGGCGAGCTGTCTGGAGATTCTTAAAGAAATTAAAGATTGAAATGCCATATGACCCTGCTATTCCACTTTTGGGAATAACCCCCCGTACAGTAGAGGTTCACCTCGATAGCACCAGCACGACCATGTTCATAGCAGCACTGTTTACAACAGCAAAGTCATGGAATCAACCCAAATGTCCAATAGTTGACGAGTGGATAAGGAAAAGTGGTACATCTATACAATGGAGTACTACTCAGCCATCAAAATGATGAATTACTGGAATTTGCCGGGAAATGGATGTCATTAGAAACAATTATATTAAGTGAAGTATCCCAGACCCAGAAAATTAAGCGCCAAGTATGTACTCCCTAATAGGTGGCTCCTAGTACCAAACCCACCCAGCCCACCTAGAGACACTCAAAGAAAAAATCTCTGTAGTACCTTCAGTAATTGCAAGGATTATGAACAGGAGGGATGGGGTAGGAGGGCCACACCAGAAACAAGGAGAGCAGGGACCATGTTACAGCAGAGAAAATAGGCCTCCATCAAGGACTCAAATAATTAATGAGACATCTGATTAAGTTCACAGACGTTCGTTCCTGATCATTTACTACTGAGGGGATATGATCTTACCAGAAGAGGAGGGCATATAGTCTGGCAGATAAAAAGTAACCATTTTGCAAATGGGTGATAGACCCCTCCCTTACTGTGGTTTCCCACTTTTATTACATCTTCCTTTGAATGTGCTCTTATAACAAGACTTTAGTTTAACAGCTTTTTGTCTCTGGCCAGTGGGTGACATACAATGCCTATCAGGATGGAGTGAAGGGCATTGCAGGAGCAGCAAAACTGCAAAAGAAAATCAACAAACCACAATCCAGAACTTCAGAGACTCTATATCAACCACATAGAACTAGGCCAGACTAATCTCTCCCCATCCTGAAGCTCAGGGACATTTGCGGAAGAGGGAGCGGTAAGAGTGTAAGAGCAAAAGGATGGGAGGAGCAATGATATGCAAGATACTCCATACAATTTAGGGCTGAAGCAATCATAATTGGACTTTACATGCCCTGCACAATGTCCAACACACTATTGACCTCACAAAGTCTAGCATCTGCTAAAGGCATCAAGATCCTTGGAGGCAAGGGATTGGCAGCCACAGCAGTGTTCCTATACTTAAGGGGAACATGGGAAAGTGTTCAGGGAAAGGCCAGTGGGTCCTTGTAGATCATCGAAGAGGACGGCCCAGAGGAGAATCAGGCATGCACAAGAAAGGACTCTCTGGGGGATGGGGAGAGAAGGGGGAGGGGGGGAGCACGGGGTTTGGGGGGAGGAGGAGGGAGGGAGGGAACTGGTGTACCTATTAAGTTTGTATGAGCTGAAATAATAATAAAAATGTATTAATAATAATAAAAAAGAAATGACAGCATCTTGCACTTCCAGTACCGGAAGGCTGAGCCTGGGAAATCCCAGGCTGAGAAAAAAAGGAGGTAGAGGTAATCCAGGATGATTCCTGGAGTCACCCCCAGTCCTCCATAGGTATACACAGTCCCCTCAGATACATACATACATACACACACACACACACACACACACACACACACACTCAAAATAGAAAAAAATTTTAAGTGTGTACTATTTAATTTTAACAAAATTCAAAATCAGAGTGAAAAGTATAACTTGGGAAGTGAAAATCAGAGAAAACTAATATATAGACTATTTAAGGTATAATTTCTCCAAAATTTAATGTGCTGCAAAAAATGCAACACTTCTGTGGAAACTATTTTGGAACTTGCACTTTATATTTTAACAATCCTTGGATGTCTTTATCAGTATATATAGATCAACCATATTTTAATTTTGTATTTTATACATGGATTTATATAAAATACCAAATAAAATACTATATTTTGATTATTAAATTTTCTATTTTTGTGTAAATATGAGTGCTTCAGGACAAATACTGACTCAAAAGGGTGCAAACACTTTTTAATGGCTGCTGCTAAATAGTCCACAAGCATTGAATCTTTAAGTAGTCCCACAACAATGTATACACCTGTTCAATAAACTGATCTATTTTTGTTGCTGATATTTGCCAATTTATAAAACCTCAGATGTTTTCAAAAAATTTTCATATGTGATGTTATGGACTGAATTGTGTGTCCCCAAACTTCATATGTCTAAACCCTAAACCCAATTTGACTCTTTTGGAACAAAGCTTGCAAGAAGGTGATAAAGAGTAAGTGGTGATAGAAGAGCTGGGCCCTAAACTGATATGGATGATAATCCTTATGAAAATGTGCAAAGAACACTAAAGAACCCCAGTATATCCTCTCTTTGACTTTATAGGTCATGTGTGGTTAATATCAATAACTAATTTTACATAATCTAGCATCACCTGGAAGAAGGTCCCAGATATGCTGGTGAGAACTATTTCATTACTTAAGTTAATGTGGGAAGAGCCACATTCCCTAGGCAGATCCAGAGTTGTATAAAACAAAGCAAGCAAGTTGAATACCAGCAAGCATGCATACGTTCACTCATTGTCCACTACACTTCCATGATGGACTATGTCACAGTGTACCCGCATTGTTACTCTTAAAATTACCATCAAACTGCTTAAGGAGACAAAGGGTTTATTCTCTTACAATTGTCTGGTTACAGCTGTTTGTCCATGTTGACAGGAGAGCATGTGCCATCACAAATAGTGGAGGGAACTGGCCATGACATATCCGCAGCTAAGAGAGGGACAATCTTACTTGCTAGACCAGAATGTCTGGTCAAGTATACATAAAGGTGCATCTTTCTCAAACAGTTCCCTCCATTTTATTTGCCTGCCTGGGGACTAGTTCCACCCATCATGGGCCTTCCCCATTAGCTAGACAATCTCCTGCAGATTCGCTCTGGACTTAACTCATCTGCTAATTCTCTACAAAAGTGTCCAGAGCTAAACCCTCAACCATCAGGTTGACACCTGTACCTAACTATAACAGACTGTAACATGGAATTGTGGGCCAAGTAAGCCCTGTCTCCCTTAAATTGCTCTTGTTAGAGGAACAGCAACACGGCAACAGAAAAAATAAATTAAGACACCATATTTTAATGGGTGTTCTCAGATGGCTTTTTATTTTAACATTGTTAATACATCAGGGATAAATGACAGCAAAGGTAATGTAAAAAAACTACCATTGCATTTAGTAGTACTAAGTGCTATAGCTTTCAATTAGGCTATTAAAATGCAAAAGAAGAGGAGCCACACTCTGTTCTCTAGGTCCATGTGAGGATGCAAGGAGGAGGCTCCTATCTACAAGCCAGAAAAAAAGGCTCACTGGAAACTGATAGATCTTAGTGTAGACATTTAATCTCCAAGACTGTGAGCAGAAATTTTTCTTATTAAGGTTTGTAGTCCATGAGAGTTAGATTCAAGTGTCAACTTGACAGTTGCAGGCTAAGTTTGGGGCACAGTTGTGAAGAATTGATAGTTAGGGCAAGCCTTTGAAGAGTCTGTAGTGACTGGTTAATTAATATGGAAGATCCAAAACCATAGTAAAAGTGCTTTTCCAGCAAAACTGAAAAAAAAAATCAACAAACCATAATCCAGAACTTCAGAGACTATATCAACCACCTGGAACTAGGCCAGCCTAATCTCTCCCCATCCTGAAGCTCAGGGAAATTTGCAGAAGAGGGGGCGGTAAAATTCTAAGAGCACAAGGATGGAAGAAGCAATGATATGCAAGATACTCCACACAAGTTAGGGCCAAAGCAATCATAATTGGACTTTGCATGCCTTGTGCAATGTCCAACACACTATTGACCCCACAAAGTCTAGCATTTGCTGAAGGCACTAGGATCCTTGGAGGCAAGGGATTGACAGCCACAGTAGTGTTCCTATGCTTAAGTGGGACGCAGGAAAGGGTTCTGGAAATGCCACTGGGTCCTTGCACCTCATCGGAGAGGAGGACCCAGAGGAGAGTTGGGCATGCACATTTAAGGATGCTCCAGGAGATGGGAGGGGGAGGCACTGGGGGATAGGAAGGGATGGAGGAGGGGAGGGGGCACAGGGCGGTGGGGGGCCGGAGGAGGCGGGGGATGGGTGTACCCGTTAAGTCTGTATGAGTGGAAATAAAAAAATAAAATAAAAAAGTAAAAGTGCTTTTCAGTGGTGGACCAGATGAAAGAAGTTCAAGGGGGTGATACTGGCCTTTTCTTACCCTGTGTGGGCAAGGAATGAGGTAACCAACTGCTTCTTGATTAGATTCAAGGCCTGTTCTAAGAAGGGAATACACACCTGTTGTTATGGGAACTTGGATGTCTGAGTTTGATAAGGGCATCCTGTCCAAATTCAGTTCAGGTGGACTTTAACTCAAAAGTCAGAGCACTGAATACTCATGATCACTCAAAACTTCCACTGAATCAGTAGCTTTCAGGTTCTTGTCTCAAGAACATAAAGAATGAGATGCAGATGCACTGATCACAGAAAGGTAGATTTTAGAAGGAAGCTTTATTATAGGATTGTAGGTGAGAGTTTAAAAGAAAGAAATCACAACTCTTGTGCAACAAGTGAAGGTCATTAGAAATGGGATGCTATGGAACTTGTAGTCCAGGGTTTTGTTTTAGGAACCATAGGAACTGGGATGAGACCTAGAGGTATCAGTCCAGTCAGTCCATGCACGTGGCGCTAGGTGTCTTTCAGTTTGGGTCATGATCTCAGAGGAGCTTCCTTAGAATCACTTCATGGTCACCACATACTGTCATGGAGTTGGGGGATTTCTTTGGAATTCTTTTATTAACAACACAATTTGAAAACGGATTCAGAAAGATGCTTATGTCCCATTTTGTTAAAGTCAGAAAGAATGCTGCAGAGTTCCAGGGACACAGTTTGAGCTTCCATCAGGATCACTCAAACTGGGGCTTTTCAGTGATGTGCTGCCTCTGTGTCATTCCTAACTCATACTCCTGTAAACTAACTCCAATAAACTCACTGGTTTACCAAGTTGGATTTTGGTATGATCCTTATTTGGTCTGTCACTGGCTCCCTATAGAGAGGAATAGACTTTTGTGTGGTGTCTCTCCAAGGACAGTGTCACAAGATAGGAGGGTGAACATGATCAAAGTGCATTGTGCTCAGATCACAGGAGCTACAGGCAGTCATCAAGCAGTGGGCAGAATGCAGCTGTTGAGGTAGAGCTGTTGAGTTTGACTGTGGAAGAGCATCTGCTTTACTACAATTCCTACCCATTCATTAGCATTTACCTTGGAAAGCTTAATGAGGTATACTGATTGAGTTGGAAAAGCCTTTAGAGATTATCTAGTCTAGCAAGAAAATGAGGTCCTGAAAAAAATCAAATAATTGGCCCAAGTTCACACAGCTATCTAACAGGAAACCTGGAGTTGAAATTCAATTTTATTTAACTTGTTATTTAACCATGTTTTTTAACGTGAGACTCATAGTTCAGATCTATTTTTTCAAAGGTGTGAATTATTCTTACCTAAGGCTAAATCTGTGTAGTATAATGTTACTTTTCAAGTCTAGAATTCTATTTTACAGAATAGAAGTTGCCCTTTAAAAGTCCCAATAGAATTTATATTCTGATGCCCTTTGATAAAGTTACATAGCACATAAATGCTTGATGTTGGTCTCAATCTTTTCCATAAGAATGTCTGGGCTTAATTCTTTTATATATGACTCTATTACAGGACTTAGTCCATTCAAGGGACTGAGGGTTTCCACATCTCTCATTTCTATGCTAATTAAAATTTATTTTTTATTCTTTGGGATTGTGTAACAGGAGATTAGGGTTGTATCTGCTTCCTGCATATCAGCGAAATGGAGCACCCTGCTGCCAGAAGACTCCCATTAGTGTCATAAATCTTAGAAACACTGAGATGAAACCTGCTTTTCAGTTATTTCTCATGATGGTTTCCTTCTTCAGGACTGAAAAGAAAGAGAGGTGCTCAGAGGCAAAGGGCACATTATTAACATTAGCAAAGTTATTTTTAAAATAAAATAATTGCTTTTATTCTCTCAAAATTAGATTTGGCAGTTTTTCCCCCTTGAATATGAGAGTTAAATTGAGAACTGCCAAGAAATTACTCAAAATGCTTTTCCCTGCCATGACATATTTAATAGTTTGATATTTCAAATACATTAAAAATAAAAAGGTATTAAAGTTAGTGATGTGTTATTGATACCAAGTAAATTCATTGTTTTCCTATAAAACTGCTTATTCTTTAGAACCCATTAGTTATGGTTATTAATAGAGAAACCAAGGGGTAAAAATGATTTCCTGAACATTTCTAAGATTTAAGTGAACCTATGAGAAAATAGGATTCATGTTCTTTCTCCACCCCCAGTATTCAGAGAGATAATATTGCTCTTAAAATCAGCTCAGAATTCTTAAGTATTTATTCAATTATGTATGAGTTGTATTTCTCTTTTGAATCAAACATAAGAACAAGTTATAGTCACAGTGACTATAACAATGTTGATTATTAACTATTTCATTATTTAAAATACAATATATGTTCCACTCAGAACAGAATACAGCAGAATGAAGGTAGTTGGGAAGAGGATGTTCAACAGCAAAGGAAAAATTACAAATCTCTATGTATCAGACCACTGCAGAGGCTGCCCAGAGCACAGATGGCCACATTCTACCCTGAGCCTCTTACTCAGCTAGTCAGGATGGAGGTCTGACAGATTCTCTAGCTAGGCTAAGTTGAAAAGTACTGTGAGAAGCAGCAGTACAATATGACCAGGGGCAGATGAGCAGATGTGGTATCTCAGAGGCCTCCTGAGCTTTGCCAAGAATACACACTCTTATAATCTGAAGACCAGCACTCCAAGCAAAGATTCCACCCTCTCCCAAAACAGACATGCTGGAATCTTGGCACCTAAGTACTGGGCAATGCTCTTATAGGTTGTTTGTATTTGGCTTACAAATTGGTTGGTTACTCAATATTTGGTGCTTCGGTTTTCATGTCTGGTGAGTGAGAATAATTGTAGGGTCTCCTGAGCTTGTCCTGCAGGATAAAATGAGATAATGGGCACTAAAGTTGAGTTCAATGTCCAGCATATAGCTGTGTTCTTGTTAAACCTTATCTCATAGCTCATTTGTAAAAGTCATGAAAACATTCCTTTGCCTTTTAACTCAGCTATCTACCTAAAGAAAACAACTAATGCCAGCAACTCCTGCTAATCACTTTATAGAATGAGGGATGAGGGTCCTAATGGAGCCTTCTACACAATCATACTCAGATTTCAACAAGGCACCACCTCAGGATATTGCTACTGTACCATGGGTGAGAGTTGGCATGTCTAGTAACAGACGTTTGAATTATAAGAGAAGCTAAAGTGAGTGGGTCTAGTTGCTGTTACTGTTCATATTGTTCAAGATGAAGAAACGTATACATCTAACATAAAAACAGATGGGGAGACTACTGAGGGAAGGAAAGGAAGGAGGTTTATGGAGCAAGGAGCATGGGGAGGGGGGAGGACAGTGGGAGGGAGAATGAATGAGAACAAAGCCTGACGACATGTGCCTATGAAAGTGTGATAATGAAGCCAGTTACTTTGTATGCTAGGTTAAAATCTGAAGAAAAAAATCAAATAAATGAGTAAATCTAAAGTCTAAAAAAGCCAAAGGGAGGGGAGGGAAGAAAGAGAGAGGGAACACATATGATGTTACTGCAGGGAGAAAGAGGTGTCTGGTGGAGAAGGACCCTACAAATCAGCCATCAGCATGGATGGAGCAAAGCAAGAGACTCCCCTGAGGTGGAAGGACAGGCATTAGGAAGTTACAGAAGCTGTCCAGCAGGAGAAGAAAATAGTTCTACCTCCTTAGTCCTTATTTTCTCTGGGAAATATGAACTGTGGTCTTCTAGAGGGGTTCCAGGGGAAGAAGAGCGAAAGGGAGATGGAGGTAACCAGCCAGGATTCGAAAGAGATGTTGGGGCATGTTCAGGGTGCCAAGGTATCCCTTACTAAAGTAAGCCATTGAGATGGCTGGGCAGATTCTTGGAAATTTGCAACCATTTGAAGATAATTAGTTTTCCAAATACATCCCACTCTGGTACGACCCACATTGCATCCTTTTCATTCAGGCTTTTATAAACAGAAGTAAAGCATCCTTTCAAATAACCATAAAGTAAAAGTCCATATAAAGTCCTCTCTTCACTGAAAATGGAGACGCTATCTTCTGAAACTGTTGTAAATATAGTTCCTTCCAGTACATTCCAAGTCCCTGTATTGAAAATATCCTATTATCTGTTGATGGAGGAAGTAAAGGTTAAAAGCTGCTATTTTTACCCAAAAGATTTTATTTCTATCAAAGACAACTTTGAGATTATTTTTAGTGTGTGGGGAAGACTAAGAAATATTTAAAAGAAACATTTTCAAGGAAAACTAAAAGCTATATGGGAAAGCAAATATGTAAACCTAGATGTCAAAAGCCGACTACCTTTCCTATTTTTCCAACTTAACCTTTAGCCATGCATTCCATGTACTTGGTGCTAATGAATAAGAAGGTCAAAGAGCTGAAGAAGATAATAGAAAGAAGCATCAACAGCAGAGGGATGAGGAAAGCCAGAGCAGAAGCTTTGCTGCTGGATTTATGCAAGGGCCATATACAAGCCGGAACTTGAAAAGCACTTGAAAGCTTAAAACGTACAGCAATAAGAAAGCACAGCAGAGGCCAGGAAAACTCTGCAGGGGTCTAATCACAGCTCAGGAGAGGGTCAAAGCTTCAAGGAAAACAGCAGGGGCTTTAGAGAAAGTCAAAAGCAAAATAAAATGCTAGCCTCCAAAAAAGAATTAGAAACCCACTGGATCTGAAAAAAAATTATAGAGAGAATAACTATTTTTTTATTAACTGAAACTCAACATCTTCCTAATGTGTGTTGGTTTATTTCATGATATATTTAATTCTTTTCAATAAAACAAAGGCAGCGATGTGAGCCTGGACTTGGAAAACACATACATGTACACAAGTGCTTAGGTATTAATTCTTCCTGTTTTTTGTTTGTGCTTTTGCATTTCAGCTACAAGATTGATAAGTAACAATTTTGTACATATCAAATTGGCAAGTAGTAATAATAAATTAGAGACAATAAACTCTTAATCTCATAACAACAGCTGATTTGAGTCTAAATTATACAAACAGGATTCCATGTTCTTATCTTGGAGAAGGACAAGGAGGTACCTAGAAGGTTGATCAGTTTTTGGAATAATGAGAAGACTTTGCTGTTTCTCAATGTGTTTAATTCCTACAATGGAATTATATGCAGCAGTTAAGAAGACTGAAACAGATCTGCATTTATTGATAAGGGCAAATCTCGAAAGTCAAAAAGAATGAAAAAGCAACTTGTAAACTGACATGTTATGTGAAAGGAAAAGGAGATAGAGAACAACACTGACAATATGTAGTAGCCATGTGGGGGCTCATGAATAAAGACAACTACCATGCAGAAAGTTAAGAAATACAACTTTATTAGAGTTGAGAGGAACTAAGGCGGGCTTACAGCAGCTACACTGGGGACGTCTCTAAAGGTCTTTGAAGGTCTTTGAAATTCCCAAAGGTCATTCCCCTCTGCTGAGATCACCCTGAAGGAACCCCCTGCTGAGGAAGTGACCTTAATCCTTCACAAGAGACAAGGTAGCCAACTTCCTATGAAAGGATAAGGAGATGAGTTCTTCACATCAACAAGCTAAGCCCAACAAAGAAGTAACTTGATTTCTAGCCCCAAGTGAGCCCAAAAATCATCCAGGCCTCAAAATGAGCTAAACAATCGAGAAAAGCTATTTTTCCCTGGTTTATCTAAGTGTATAAATATACCTGACCCTAACAGCCATCTTCGTGTCTGCCCCTCATTGCACTCAGAGTGCCATGAGTCCCTTTCTAACTGCCTGCTTCTCATGGATTCCATGAGTTCTCTGGGGCACCCAGTCCCTCATGGCACTTCACGTCTGGAAACCATGAGTTCTGTTCTTTCTCTCCTCTAATAAACTCTACCTTAATGCTCTACACGTGTTCAGGTTGCAACTTTCAACTTCGAACACAAGAACCCTACAACATTGGGACAGTTGTTCCCACAATATTTAGCACACAAACAGGGACCCTGTAACATTTGGCACCCCAGATGGGACTCTGTAACATTTGGTAACCAAGAAGGGATATTTGGTGAACAGAGGAAAGACTGTCCCATAATAGAACCATACTTCACCCTTAAAGTGGTAGAACACTGGAACAGAAGAGATATCTTAACATCAGAGAGAACAGAGGACCACATGGCATGGGACCTGACAGATTGAGAAGAAACCAGAGAACGAAGTTGCCCCTGGGCTTGGAGTGGAATCTCAAGGCAACAGATGTTGCTAAGAAGTTTCTGGGGAGTTGCTAGGGAAGTGGGATAGTGAGGGAGAGGGGAGGAGGGAGAGAGTGAAGACTCAGGGATTTAGGTGATCTGTTTAGGGAACCACATTCCAACAACATTTAAATACATCACATATGTAAATGTTAAAACACATACAATCATTTATTGTTGCTGAATAAATGCATCCCTAGAAAAATAGTGTGTGGGCACATTTCAAGATCAAAGTTACTTTTGAAAAAAGACAAAAAGATTGAGAAGAAATGTGTCAGACATTTTGTTGATGTCTTCAATGACAATAATGAAGATGGTGGTTAGAGGGTCTGAAACCCAGGCTAACTTAGATTTTAAGCAATCCTCCTCCTCAGCCCCCCAAGTGCTGGAATTACAGGCTTGGTCATTTTTTCTATTTTTTTAAGACATCTGAAGCGGACATACCTAAGCATAACCTTGTGCTTAATCTTATCATTACAAGTTATTATATTTTTCATACTTTCAGTGCATTTTGAGATTTGCAAAGTTGAACACTAGAACCTTAGGAAAAAGCCTAAATTCTTATGTTTACCCTTAAATTTTTATATTACAGTCTATGAAACTAGAAGGGGATAGGATAATTTCTAAATCACCGTAAGAAAGATAGAAGATCCTAAGCTCTTAAACTTACCTTATGTAAAATAAAACAGTAGTATTTGTATAAGGACTAAGCTGATGTGTGTAATACAGGAAAGTCTTTGGCCACCATAGGTTGTTTCCCTTTTAACAAGATGATTATCTCTATTCTGAAAAAGTCATTAAAATTATGCATCTATATTTCCTCAAAGAAATGAAGAGGTTCTAGGATGTCAAGCTAACTGATAGAAGACAGCAACACAACTAAACTCTGTTTCAAAAGGGACGCATTCCCAACAAAACCAATCAAGGCACATTTAAATTTAGTGTGACTAAATACTACACAAATTTCTGCCAAACCTGATTTTTCCTTGAAGAACTTTGAAAGTAAAACCATCACCATTAACAACAAAAAAATACATCCTACCTGCTTATACCTTTGGACACAGCTGGGTTATCAGAAGCTCTTCTATGTAAATTGCTTTAATTTTTTTAAGTTCAATAATTCTAGCTTTCTTGACATGAAAAGCATTTCATTTTCTCTTATGCAAAAGCTGCAGTCTTGTTATATTTATAATCACATTTTGGATTGGATGAGACTGAGTAGTAGATATAAGCATCCAATCTTTCAGGAATTTATCCAGAATAAATCCCGAGTAACTCTCTAAACTTTGAAGGAACTGCCTGAAAGCTAATCTTTTTGGCTTTGAACTGGAGTCAGCCAATAATGAACAACAAAATAGGAATTTAGGGTCTTTCCTGCTATGGTTGCATTTTGGTGTCAGCTTGACAGTTGCAGACTGTTTGGGGCACAGCTGTGGAAGGTTAATGGTTGTATTGTCCCTGAACAAGCCTGCAGGTACTTGACTGACTGCTGTGGCGAACCCAGCCCATAGTGGGTGGTACTTTCCAGTGGTGGACTGGATAACAGGAGGTGCAAGGAGGAGGGACTTGCTCTTCCCTTACCCAGTGTTGACTTGCTATGCAGTCCACTCTGTATGCATCATTAGGAGGAGGGACTTGCTCTTCCCTTACCCAGTGTTGACTTGCTATGCAGTCCACTCTGTATGCATCATTCGCTTTAGAGCATCGTGGCCTTCTTTGTTGCTGCTGCTGCCTCTGTCCTTGGCTGACTCCAAGCTTCACCTTTTCCAGCATGTCGTTGCTGTTCCAGCTGCCTTCAGAGCCTGGTCTCCAGGTCTTGCTGCTATTCGCTGTTCATCACCAACGTCATCTAAACCCAGCTGTTCTTCACCAGTGTCAGAACCCAGCATCTTCAACCCTCAGAGGAGCAAAGGCTTGAGACCTTCTCGGGATCTTTTGGCTTTGTGGAACATTTCATCCAGGAAAGAAGTTGCTGTGGGTGTCTACCTTGAAAGACACTATTTTTATTGAGTTATTTTTTAATAAACTTATTTACATATATATATTACATTATAGATTCTGTTTCTTCAGAGAACCCTGACTAATACATTTCCTGATTGTTTTTTCCCAATAATAGTAAAATACAAATTGAAACCATTTGCTTTAAAGGAGACATCTAAATTATTCCTACCCCAAGGCTTAAGGAACATCATGGAAGGGTCAATAAGAATATGAGAGTCTGAAGAGCGAGGAGGTATAGCTAGACATTATCTTCTAGAAATAACACTACTGTTGAATACTTGAACTCACTGCATCATGTGTATTTCCACAAGACCTGCACAGGCTCAACATTTCACCGTGGAAGAGGCAAGCCCTTGAGAGACACTACTCTAGCCTGAGATAGATTGAAGGGTAATGCTGGATGGGAGTGAAGAAGATGCTTTCCTTAGTGGAATACCCACTGATATATGTTCCGTGATCCAGCAAGTGCTTTGACACTTTCTAGTTCACATCCTAGATGAAACTCAGTGGAGCACACACAAAGTAAGACATGAAAATAGGAGAGAGATTAGTAGGGAAGAAGAAAGTTTGCAGTAGGAAAAGGAGGGAAGATGGGATTGGGAAATAAGAGATAAAATAATCTAAACTCATTGTATTTATGTATGAAACTGTCAAGGAATAAAAATAAGTTTAAAAAGGTTGAAGAGATGGCTCAGGGGTTAAGACTCTGTTTTGCAAGCAGAAGATCCTGAGTTGGATGCCAAGTCCCATGTAAAAAACACCAGGTGGGGGGGCTGGAGAGGTGGCCCAGGGGTTAAGCCTCTGCCTTGCAGGCGGAAGGTCCTGAGTTCGGATCCCAGATCCCACGTATAGACGCCAGGCGGAAGCGGGAGCGGCCTGCGCTTCTGGTCCTGGTAGGGCGGAGCCTGTGAATCTCGGGGCAGAAGGAGGTGGAGGCGTCCATGGTGGTTCCTGATTCGTCCGTGGTTCTACACACACACATACACACATGCGCGCGCACATACATACACACGCACAATTGAATAAATAATAATAATAATAAAAATTAAAAAAAAAAAACACCAGGTGGAAAAGGCGGTGGCCTGTACTCCCAAGTCCTGGTGGGCAGGGGCTGGGAAATCCTAGAGTGAAGCAAGAAGGAGTAGAAGCAATCTAGGATGACTCCTTAAGTCACCCCCCTTGGTCCTCCACAGGGACACACAGTGCCCTAGGATGCATGCATGTGCATGTGTACCTTCCTACAAGGAGGACTTCTCCATCCAGAGACCCAGGGCTGCTTTCCTTTGTATGTTAGCCCAGTACTGTTTTGAACCTAGGCCAAAAGCATAAATCACTCTAGTCATAAATTTCCCATTCTGAAGAGTCCAAACCCTCATGATTATTCTACAAATCACTTTTGTCTTCTGTCATGTCATTTATCATCAAATAACAAATCAATAATTACTGAGCACCTGCTCTGAGCAGATTCTCAAGGAGGCATTTCACAGGTGACCTCTGGATCACAGAGTGCATATCATTTCTTGCTTTCTTTTTATATCCATTATGCTGTAGGAAAATTAAGTCATAGAATTCTTAGTGAAAGATATGATTTCACGTCATCAAATCAGAGACTCTACACTGTGGTGATATTTGTGGCCATAACTCTCCATCACCTATGCTGCATTGCCAGCAACTCAGCAAAGTAAACAGAGAGGGATAGCACAAAGAAATCAAGGCAATTTGTAAAGCAAAGATTTCTTACATGTTCAGTGTTAAAACCACATAGTGGATTTCCCAAAATGGAAGTCATTAGTAGGAAGACGCACTTCATTAGCCTGGTTTCCTAAGGACACTCAGCTTATTAGACCCTCTGCCGTTAATCACCATGTGGTCATGAGTGTTCTATGATAGACTTGAAAACTTTATGAGGAGAGAGAGAGATAAAGAAAACAAACATTTTGGGATAATGTTGGACATGATGGATTATATATAACCCTTCCTTTCCTTCCCCTGGGAAATTTCAACCAAAGCTCAAATTTCCACTTACTGCACAGACAGTTTTGATATATATATATATATATATATATATATATTTCTATAGAATGAGAAAAGACAGATAAATTCTGGAGAGCTTAAATTTTTCTTTTTTTAATTTTTTTTATTTATTCAGTTGTGCGTGTGCGTGCATGTATATGTATGTATTCAGTTGTGCGTGTGTGCACATGTATGTGTGTGTGTATGTGTGTGTAGAACCACAGACAAATTTGGGAACCACCATGGACCACCTCCACCTCCTTGTTTACTTTGCCCCGGGATTTACAGGCTCCACCTTACCAGGAGCAGAAATGCAGGCCTCCCCTGCTTCTGCCCGGCGTCTATACATAGGGTCTAGGATCCGAACTCAGGAGCTTCTGCCTACAAGGCAGAGGCTTAACCCCGAGAGCTTCAAGTTTTCAAGAGGAAAAAAGATTGCTTTATATCCATTTGGGTGGAGTTAATACACTGTGCTGATATGATCGTATTAATTCTGAGAATGTCTCCACGTTCACATAAACAGAACAGGGTAAACAACATAAATGCATGCATGGATATGCATGTGTGGATACACATATGTTTGTGTGGATTCATGCCTGGAAAGGGAGGGAGGTATAGATGGGGAGTAGAAGGAGAACAATAAAAATGAGCCATAGGAAAGCAAGGGAGACAGAAGAGGAACAATTTGAACTAAAACAACAAAAATCTGTCATGAGTTAGTACTCAGCAATTACATTTTATGGCAGAATTTGTGAGGTGAAAAGAGAATAAAAAAAAAGCAAATGACCTTCATTTAAAGTAAATGAACTGAACTAAAAATTGACAGTGCTTCTTAACCATGGAAACAGTTATAACACTACCAATGCAAGCTCATTCCTGCAGCACTAGCATCTAAGCAAGGCATCTTTGCATATGTCCCAAAAAGACCCTCACCAACATTGGGAGGTTCTCTGAGTGTTCCACTGTCATGTCCAGGGCAATTTAAGATTGCTTTTCTGATATGTCTGCATCCTACAAAGCAGTCTTCTTGAATTAACATCAAAGGACGAAAATAAAGAAAACTTTGGAATTACCCAATCAATAGGGCACACATGTCTGGTATAAAATGACTAAAAATATAACAGAATTTGGTAGAAGTCTAAAACATTAAATTGGGAATGTACCCAGACCAAGATCAAAAAGGAACACCCACAGATGACCTGTGTGTTATTAATGTGAACTTGATGTTCTATATGACAAAATGTTATATGCATTTATGTGTATTTTAGTGCATGGATAAAACTGAAGATTAGGCATTACATCATGTTTGTTTCTTTAGCTATCTCTGGGGTTAGATTATGATGTTTTAACTTTGTTTTTGACTATTTTTATTTGTTGATGTCTTGCTTTGTTGTGGTAAAATGTTATTGAAATAATAATCAAACATTAATAGCAGAGAAAAGTGAGAAGAAAATAGAACCCACTATAAAAGAAAAGCAAGATAGGAACAGGTGACCACCAGAGTAATAATGGCATGAGTACCAAGGAGACATCTAACAACTTTCTGATTGGATTCAAGACCACTTGTCAGAATATTACCTATCCCTGTTACTGTAAACTAGAACAAGAACCTAAAAGGGGGAAGGAAATAGAGCAATAGGGAAGACAGTCAGTAAACCTACAGGTAGGAAGACAGTACATCAAACTGCTCTGTAGGTAGCTGTTATACCCATGGAATGGGAACTTACAGTGGAAATCTTTGGGTCTAAAGCTGGATGAGTGAAGGGAAATGCACTTAATCAGTGGGGTGGCTTGAAGAGAGATAACTTGGTATACTATGGAGACCTGAAACCCCATGGGAGTAGACAAACTAGAATGCACCCTGGGGTTCATAGAAACATACAGGCAGAACTGTGAAAGGGAGTGGAGGGAATGGGAGAAAGGGGAGAGAGTGGGAAGCTGGGATGAGTACTCAATATGCTTATAAAAATAGAAAAAAATAATAATAAAAAGAAAAGTAAGATAAAGTGATATGAACAAATTTTTTTTGGATGAGATAGGTATCCAATAGAAAAAGTGAATTTAAAGCATCCAACAAAACAAGAAATAAATCAGAGAAACTACTTTAAAGTGAATGATAGGGGCTGGAGAGGTGGCTCAGGGGTTACGCCTCCGCCTTGCAGGCGGAAGGTCCTGAGTTCAGATCCTAGATCCCACGTATAGATGCCGGGCGGAAGCAGGGGCGACTTGTGTTTCTGGTCCTGGTAGGGCGGAGCCTGGAGGCGTCTATGGTGGTTCTCGAATTCGTCCGTGGTTCTACACATACACACACATACATACATACACACACTCGCACACACGCATACACGCACAATTGAATAAATAATAATAAAAAAGAAATATTTTAAAAAATAAATAAATAAAGTGAATGATAGTAGCTGGAGAGATAATTCAGGGGTTAAAACTTTTGCCTCCCAAGCAAAAAAGCCTGAGTGCACATCTGTAGATATCACATAAAAATGCCAGGAAGATATGGTGGCAACCTGTAATTCCGAACCTGGAAAATGGAACCTGGGAAACCCCAGAGCAAAGTAGTAAATTGGAAGTGCAATCCAGAGTGGTTACCAGTGTCATCCTTGGACCTTCACAGGCATACACACTCAAGTTCACTCTTGCATACATACCCACACATATATGTATACACACACACATGCACACACACAAACACACACACACACACACACACACACACACTCATGAATGTAACCAAATCAAGTAAAAGGTAAGAAAAATAATTTCAATTTTTCTTTAGTCACATGCAAAATACAAATTAATGGAAATGTAAGTCTTATTCTGAATCATTTTGAAACAGAAATAATGTCAAATGAATTATAAATGTAGAATGTAACTATGTATCAGTAATGTTATAAGAAATTAAAAACATATGGTAGCTACAAAATTTAGAAAGATAATCTGAAAGATAAAAAAGAGTTACATTTCCTCATTGTTCATTGAGAAGGAGAATGATTTCTGTATAAGAATGATAAAGCAAATAATAGGAAGTTAAGGATGTTTGACTCTATGAATATGTCTTTAGGGAAAATACAGAGGAGCTAGAAGGGTTTCATAATATCCTTGCAGCTAAAAAGAGTTCATGACATCCTTTTTTTTTTATTAAAAATTTAATTATACATTTTAAAAATTTTTACCAGTTCCCTCCCTCCCCCCTCCTCCCCCTCCCCTATCCCCAGTGCCTCCCCCCCAATTCCCAGAGAGTCCTTTATTGTGTACGCCTAACTCTCCACTGGGTCCTCCTCTCCGATGACATATAAGGACCCAGTGGCATTTCCATAAGCCCTTTCTCTTGTTCCCCTTAAGCATAAGATCACTACTATGGCTGTCAATCCCTTGCCTCCAGGGGTCTCGGTGCCCTTAACAGATGCTAGACTTTATGAGGGCAACAGTGCGCTGGACATTGCGCAGGGCATGCAAAGTCCCATTATGATTGCTTTGGCCCGATCTATTGTTGAGAATCTTGCAAATCGTTGCTCCTCCCATCCTTTTGCTCTTACAATCTTACCGCCCCCTCTTCCGCAAATGTCCCTGAGCTCCAGGATGGGGAGAGATTAGGCTGGCCTAGTTCTATGTGATTGATATAGAGTCTCTGAAGTTCTGGATTGTGGTTGGTTGATTTTCTTTTGCAGTTTTGCTGCTCCTGCAATTCCCTTCACTCCATTCTGCTGGGCACTGTATGTCACCCCCTGGCCAGAGACAAAAAGCTGTTAAACTGGAGTCTTGTTGTAATAGCACATTCAAGGGTAGATGTAATAAGAGTAGGAAACCTCAGTGAGGGAGGGGTCCATCACCCATTTGCAAAATGATTACTTTTTATCTGCTAGACTATATGCCCTCCCCTACTGGTGAGATCAGGAAAGAACGTCTGTGAACTTAACCAGGTTTCTCATTATTTATTTGCAGACCTTGATGGAGGCCTATTTTCGCTGCTGTAACATGGTCTCCTCTCTCCTTGTTTCTGGTGTGGCCCTCCTAACCCATCTCTCTTGTTCATAATCCTTGCAATTACTGTGTTACATAGGTTTACTTTTGAGTGTCTCAATGTGGGCTGGGTGAGTTTGGTACTAGGAGCCACCTATTAGGGAGTACATACGGCGCTTAATTTTCTGGGTTTGGGATACTTCACTTAATATAATTCTGTCTAATGACATCCATTTCCCAGCAAATTCCAGTAATTCATCATTTTTGATGGCTGAGTAGTACTCCATTGTATAGATGTACCACTTTTCCTTATCCACTCGTCAACTGTTGGACATTTGGGTTGATTCCATGACTTTGCTATTGTAAACAGTGCTGCTATGAACATGGTCGAGCTTGTGCTATCGAGGCGAACCTCTGCTGCATGGAGGGTTATTCCCAAAAGTGGGATAGCAGGGTCATACGGCATTTCAATCTTTAATTTCTTTAAGAATCTCCAGACGGCTCGCCAGACTGGCTGTATGAGCCTGCATTCCCACCAACAATGTAGGAGAGTTCCCCTCTCTCCACATCCTCTCCAGCATTTGTCGTTGTTTGTATTGTGGATTTTTGCCATCCTGACCGGGGTGAGATGATATCTCAGGGAAGTTTTGATTTGCATTTCCCTGATGGCGAAGGAAGTGGAGCATTTTTTAAGATAATTGTTAGACATTTTAATTTCATCTCTGGTAAAGTTTCTTTGAAGTTCCAGGGCCCATTTTTTAATTGGGCCAGTGTTTTCCTTGGAGTTTAATTTTCTAAGTTCTTTGTGCACTCTGGACAGTAGAGCTCTGTCAGATATGTGGTTAGTGAAGATTTTCTCCCATTCTGTGGGTTGCCTTTGAGCTCGTGTGACAATCTCTTTATCTGAACAGAAGCTCTTTAATTTCACAAGATCCCAACTGTTGAGAGTTGGTAGCAGTGATTGTGCCATTGGATGTCTGTTTAGGAAGTGTTGGCCTAGCCCAATCAGCTCGAGGGAGTTCCCTATCCTTTCAACTATGGTTTTTAAAGTCCCTGGCCTGATATCAAGGTTCTTGATCCATTTGGAATTAAGCCTTGTACATGGTGACAAGTACGGGTCCAGCTTTAATCTTCTGCATGTGGAGATCCAGTTTTGGCAGCACCATTTGTTGAAGATGCTGTTCTTTTTCCATTGGATTCTTTGGGCCCCTTTGTCAAAGACCAAATGGCTGTAACTTTGTGGGCTTATATCTGGGTCTTCAATCCTTATCCATTGATCTGTGTGTCTATTTTGGAGCCAGTACCAGGCTGTCTTTATAACTATGGATTTGTAGTATAGACTTATAGGTTTGGTATGGTAATACCTCCAGCTGTGTTTTTGTTACTCAGGATTGTTTTTGCTATCCTGGGTCTTTTGTGCCTCCATATGAACTTTGAGATTATTTGGTCAACTTCTTTGAAGAATTGCTTTGGGATTTTGATTGGTATAGCATTGAATCTGTATATTGCCTTTGGTAGGATGGTCATTTTTACAATGTTGATTCTGCCAATCCAGGAACAAGGGAGGTCTTTCCACCTTCTGGTGTCTTCGGCTATTTCTTTCTTTAGGGTTTTAAAGTTTTCATTGTAAAGGTCTTTTACCTCCTTAGTTAGGTTTATACCAAGGTATTTCATTTTTTTAGGGGCTATAGTAAATGGGATTGTTTCTCTCAAGGCTTTTTCACTTCTTTCATTCTGGGCATATAGGAAGGCCTCTGATTTTTGCACATTTATTTTGTATCCTGCCACCCTGCTGAACTTCTCAATTAGTTCCAGGAGCTTCCTGGTGGAGTTTTTGGGATCCCTCAGGTATAAGATCATGTCATCTGCAAATAGGGATAGCTTGATTTCTTCCTTGCCGATTTGAATCCCTCTTATGTCCCTTTCTTGTCTTATGGCTTCAGCTAAGACTTCAAGTACAATATTGAATAGAAGTGGTGAGAGTGGACAGCTTTGTCTAGTTCCTGATCGAAGTGGGAATGCTTCCAATTGTTCCCCATTGAGCATAATCCTTGCTGTGGGCTTGTTGTATACAGCTTTTATTATATTGATAAAGGTTCCTTCCATTCCTACTGTCTCTAGCGTTTTGATCATAAAAGGCTGTTGGATCTTGTCAAAAGCTTTTTCTGCATCTATCGAGAGTATCATGTGGTCTTGGACTTTGGACTGGTTTACATGGTGAATTACATTTATTGATTTGCGTATGTTGAACCAACCTTGTGTGCCAGGGATGAAGCCTACTTGGTCCTCGTGAATGATATTTTCGATATGTTTTTGAATCCGATTTGCTAAGACTTTGTTGAGAATCTTTGCGTCTGTGTTCATCAGGGAGATCGGCCTATAGTTTTCTTTTTTAAGTGAATCTTTATTAGGTTTTGGGATTAAAACGATATTAGCTTCATAGAAGGAATTTGGTAGTGTTCCTTCCTTTGCTATTTGATGGAACAGTTTAAGGAGTATTGGTGTTATTAACTCCTTAAATGTCTGGTAGAACTCTGTGCTGAATCCATCTGGTCCAGGACATTTTTTGGTGGGAAGATTCGAGATTACTTCCTCAATTTCCTTATATGTTATAGGACTATTTAAATAATCACAACTTCCTGATTCAATTTAGGTAAGTTGTGTTTACTTAGAAATTCATCCATCTCTTTTGTGTTGTCAAACTTCACAGAGTATAAGTTTTTGAAATATGATGTTATAATTCTCTGGATTTCTTGGGTATCAGTAGTGATAACTCCATGTTCATTTCTAATTTTGTTAATTTGGGTTTTCTCTCTCTTGCTTTTGGTTAGTTTAGCTAGGGGTGTATCAATCTTGTTGATTTTTTCAAAGAACCAGCTTTTTGATTGGTTGATTTTTTCTATCGTTTTCTTAGTCTCGATTTCAGATATTTCTCCCCTTATTTTGCTAATCTCTTCTCTTCTACTGCTTTTGGGATCAGATTGCTCTAGTTTCTCTAAAGCTTTAAGCTGCATTGTTAAGTTGTTTATTTCTGATGTTTCCATTTTTTTGACGTGGGCATTAAGAGCTATGAACTTACCTCTTAGAACAGCTTTCATTGTGTCCCAGAGATTTTGGTAAGTTGTATTTTCGTTATCATTCACTTTCAGGAAATCTTGAATTTCCTTTTTAATTTCTTCCTGAATCCAGTTCTCATTCAGCATCATAGTGTTAAGTTTCCAGGAGTTAGTGTATTTTCTCTTGTTTGATGTGTTGTGGATGTCCAGCTTTAGGCCGTGGTGGTCTGATAGGGCACAGGTTAGAATTTCAACTTTCTTGTATATGTGTAGATTCATTTTGTGGCCCAATATGTGATCTATTTTGGAGAAAGTTCCGTGTGCTGCTGAGAAAAATGTGTATTCTTTGGTGCGTGGGTGAAAAGTTCGATAGAGATCTGTGAGGTCCATTTCTTTCAGGGTTTGATTAAGTTCCAAAGTGTCTCTGTTAAGCTTTTGACCTGTTGATCTATCCCATGTAGAGAGGGCGGTGTTGAAGTCCCCAAGAATTATCGTTTGGGGGTTGATTTCTTGCTTTAGACGCTGTAGGGTTTTCTTAATGAATGTGGAGGGGCCCGTATTGGATGCATATATGTTCAGTATTGTGAAATCTTCCTGGTGAATTGTACCTGTGACTAAAATGTAGTATCCATCCGTGTCTCTTATAATTTTTTTTGGTTTGAAATTCACTTTGTCTGATAGCATAATGGCTACCCCTGCCTGTTTTCTGCTTCCATTAGCTTGTAGAATTGTTGACCAGCCTTTTATTTTTAGAGCATGCCTATCTTTTGTGGTGAGATGGGTTTCCTGCAGGCAACAGATTGATGGATTGTGATTTTTAATCCAAATTTGTAATCTGTGTCTCTTGATCGGTGAATTAAGTCCATTAACATTTAGTGTTATAATGGAGAAACTATTGTTAATTCCAGACATTTATTATGTTTAGTAGCTTTTATAAGTATATTGCTTCGCTTTTACTGGTGTTATATTTGCCTTCTGTTCTCCTGGATATGCCTGTTTTTTTCTTCACGCTTGAGTATCATTTCTAGCAGTTTTTGAAGGCCTGGTTTGGTGGCCATGTATCCCTTAAAGTTGTCTTTGTGCTGGAAAATTTTTCTTTCTCCCTCGATCATGACTGATAGTTTTGCAGGGTAAATCAGCCTGGGTTGACATTTTTGCTCATTCAATACTTGAAGTATGTCTCTCCAAGCTCTTCTTGCTTTTACTGTTTCGACTGAGAAGTCATTTGTTATTTTAATAGGTTTGCCTTTAAAAGTGACTTGCTTTTTCTCCCTTGAAGCTCTCAGCATCAGTTCTTTATCTTGAATGTGGAGTGTTTTAACTATTATTTGCCGCGGTGTGCTTCTATTTTGGTCGTATCTGTTTGGGGTGCGGAATGCCTCTTGTATAGAAATGGGCCTCTCCTTTTTTAGATGAGGAAAGTTTTCCTTGATGATCTTTTGAAAAATTTCCTCAGGGGTGGTATTTTGAGATTCTTGCTCCGGTATTCCATGAATACGCATGTTAGGCTTCTTCAGGGTGTCCCATATCTCTTGGATATTTCTCTCAAGTATCTTTTTGGCTTTAACAACCTCTTCCATTGAGCTGGTTAGTACTCCCACTTTATCTTCAAGGTCTGAAATTCTGTTTTCTGCTTCATTAGTTCTGTTGATAAGACTCTCTGTGGCGTTCTGGGTTGAAGATAACTTGTCTTTTAGCTCAGTTTTAAACTCTGCTTGAGTTTGTTTTAACTGCTCTATGCCACTTCTTGTTTCTTGCACTGTTTTTCTCAACTCCTTCAGATGTCTGTTGTGCTCCTCTTCAAAGCGATTGATTCGATTATGTAATTCCTCCCGGATTTCCTCTTTCATAGTATTGAACATGGTAATGATCATATTTTGAAAGTCGTTATCCTGGGTCAGGCTTTCTTGGCCTTTTTCCGCGGGTTTGTTCTTGTTGGAGTCTAACATTATGGGATTAATTCCTTCAGTGGGAAATTTGTTTATTTGAGTGTTGCTTCTCATGGATTTGCACTTTGACTTTGGCATTGTCATTTTAACTCTTAAGATCTCTCAATTTCACTAAACTGAATTATTTGGCCTGGGGTACTGGTGGGCGGGGCCCGAACGGGGACTTACCTAGGGCTCGGGGTGAGGCCCGGGTGGACCGCGCGAGTGTCCCGACCGGTGGAGCGGGGTGGGGTGAAAAGGGAGGATGGGCACGTCGGCGTGGAGCTATTTAACCTGAGGGCAGCTGGGGCGGGGCCCGGGCGCAGGGGGAGGTCCTCCTCGTCCCTCGGCCCCCGCGCGGCTCCGGCTGGATGGCGGGAGTCGGAGCCGGGTCCCTGTGGGCTGACCTGGGGTCCTAGAGCGCGTGGTGAGGCCCGGCTGGATCTCGCGTACGCGTCCCCACCGGCGGAGCGGGGTGGGGTGAAAAAAAGGGACCAATGACATCCTTAAATTACTAAGAAAACTAAGGTAATTTTCAAAGGACTAAATCACAATTTGGGGGACACAATATAAGCAAGACAATACTCAATAGGAACTTATTGCAGACTATTCAAGAAGAAATACTGTAAGGAAGTAAAGTGTGATGAAAGTTGCATTCACAGCAAAATATAATGTGAAAAGAATCTGCAAAGCAATAAAAGAAAAAGTAAGTATATTTCCATAAGGTAAACAAAGCAGAGCTCATGAACAAAGGCAAGAAGAGAAAACAACACGAAAACACAGAGAATGCCAAAAAATATAATAATAAATTTAAGCACAATAGTTAGCAAAAAAGTAAAGCTTATTAGATAAGTTTGAAATATTTGAATGAACTACATGATATTTTAGAAAAATATTACTAAAATTAATCGAGAAAGTGCAGATTGTCCAGTTATACATAGGAATCTGGTCAGATTGTGGTAAAAATCTGTTAGGAACTCAATTCTAATGATAAAAGACCAAAACAATTTTTTTATGGAGAACAGAAGTTTTATTCTTGCTTATGATTCTGGTTACAGTTCACAGTCCACCTTAGCAGAAAGTTCATTCCAGAACCAGGAGCCAAGGAAACTGGCCACACCATATCCACAGAAAGAAGCTAAGAGAGAGGTGTACTTTGTCTCTTGCCAGAATGCTTGCCTGTCAACATGTCAGAGGATGCCAAACCCCTGAGCCAGCTTATCCACCCACCCAGAACTGGACCCCCCATATCAGTTAAATAATCCCCCACAGACTTGCTCAAGTCTTGCCTTAACTACCAATTTCTCAATGATGGACCCAAAACTTCCTCCTTCAACTGGTCAAGTTGACACGTGTATCTAAATGGTACATCCCCCAAGGATCCCCCACCATCCTGAAGTCACATTCACAGCATTTCTTCATTCTGCAGATGTTCTCCAAGCATCTGCCATGTGTCATACTCTGGGATCGATGACGAGGAATTGGTTCCCTCCTCAGAAAAGGGACTTGCAGAGCTCTCAGCATGTGACCAGCACTGTCTCCCACTTCTGCACCGTGAGACCTCAGGACAGTCAGTAGTACTTGTCCCCATTCCATACACTGGGAGACTGAGCACTTAAGAGGAGACCATTGGAGTTAGCAGGTATTAGTGCCGATGAGTTAACGGTGGGTAAACCCCTTGGGAGCACCCGGGTGGGGGGAGCGAGGAAAGGATGAACTCAGCCCTGTCCCTTTCCAAGCCTCATAATTGCTGAGGCCTGGTAAACATGAGGCCCGGATATGTGGAAGACCAAAAAATTTTTAAAAAACAATAATTGCATCTGTCTTCAGAAGCAGTAATACATGTGTGAAAACCTATATTGTTTCAGTGCATAACAAAGGAGATAAAATCTCTCACTACTTTTTTTAGAATAGAATATCCATACCGAATCTTAACAAGGTTAGAAGGATTGTTCAACCTCATTTACAAGGAATAGCAACTAAAAAGCTCTGACTTAAGCTTGGAAAACATTTTTTATAGCATACTTACAAATCAATGCTCCATAGACAAGTCGGCAGAATTTATTCAGAAATATTAGCAAGATCTATAGAAACCAACAATAGGAAACCACTTAATATAATTCACGGGAACAATAGTTACACTTCTGTAGGTAAGGAAAAATAAAATTCCACAAAATTCAAATACTCCTTACAATCTAAAGACTCCTTCTGGTGAGGTGCATTTGATGAGGGGCATTTAAATCGCAACAATTTAGCCATTGAAATGAAAAGCAAGGTTAAAAGAAAAAAACTTTTATCAGCAGTGTTCTGAAAGCGTCAATCAATTCAATTTTCTGTGAGAAAAAAGAATGTTACTTCAAAATTAGCTTTCTAAATAAAATCTGTGACCATTTCCAAAATACGATGAAAGTCCTATTTACCAAGCCCAGGATTCATGCTCACACACATAACCAAATCAAACAAATGGCAAGAAATGCAAGAAAATTCACATGCAAAATAAGAATTAAAAGAGATGGTAAGTCTTGTTCTTGGTTTAGAATATTCTAATACAACTTAGTGTGATATTATTAAGTAGTCCTGAATAGTAACACAATTTTGTGTGATATTATTGACAATAACAATCATTTGAAGAAAGAAATTGGTTTTTAGAGTTTTATCACAAAAAAAATAAAACCCTGCAGAATATGTTTTTCCAAAATTTCTGGAAGAGGGTATAAATACAGTGGGGCGCAGAGCTGTGGCCACATTCAAGGGCAGTCACAGACCTGGAGAACATACAAATATGTACATGAGCAAAGTCTGTGCAAAAGGTACAGAAAATAGAGCTTACTCAATAAACTTTGACTACACAGTTAGTCATTTCAACTATAAGGGAAGTGATTTCCTCCCTTAATCTTTGTATCAAAATAAATTCCAGCTATATTGAACTTCGAAACGATAATAATGGTTTCACATTATAAAGCAAACGTCACAATTTTTCAGTATTCTGAAATTGGGTAACATTTAAAACAAGATGAGAAAATCAAAAAACATGATTATATTCATAAATTAATCTTCATGAAAAATTTCAAATTTAATCTTGTCAAAGCAAATAGTAACATGAACAGAAATGAAAGTTTCACAAAAATGGGGAGAATATTTACACTATATTTAAAAATAAAAGGTTATTTTCCTTAAAATATGGAATGCTTTTAAAAATTACTTAAATTCTTTAGAAACACATAATAGGCAGGAAAAAAAAAACATGACTTAAAAGCACATGCAAGGATATTCAAGTCTTCTGATAAACAAGTGAAAATAAGGCAAAATGAAAACAGCAATTTCGATCTGCCAAAAAGTATGCAGTCTTGGCAAGTCTGTAAGGAAAATGGAACTAAAACATGCTAATAGCTACAGTACGCATCGTCACAGCTTCTTTGAACAGTTGTTTGAGCATAGCTACAAGAACTAATATGTATGCAAATGTGAATACTTAAAAAAACATTTACAGCAGTTTGTACATGTAACATACTGAGCAGTCTAAATATCTACATAATTAAGTTGTTGTGTGTTCATGCCACTAGGACTACTCTGTCTGGCTCAGTACCACCACTTCCCAACTCTGTAACGTAGAGAGGGCTCTCAGCATCACAGGGTCTTCATCTTAATCTAGTAATAAAGAAGCCACTTTTAATGTTAAGATTGAGTTACATATAGTAATTGCTTGTGATACAATGGATGTCATAAGTACAAAATATACATTTGCATGTGTGTACATATGCACTGTCATTGTATGATGCAATTATTTTATAAACAGAATACTAATTGTCAGCATAGAAATATCTCAAAGACATATTAATACATTCAAAAATAAGAAGAAGAACAGAGAGTATTCTATGCTCACACGAATGTCTAGGAAAATATGTGTTAACATAAAGCCTATAGGATACATAGAAATAAACCACTGACGATTATTGCTTTGGTGAAGCAATCCAAGATCAGAGCTGAGAAACACACAATTTGGTATATATGTTTGTATGGCTTGGCAAAGTTTCTAATTTACAATGATTTACATGATTTCTAATTTATAAATGTAAGAAACTGAAACAAGCAGTGAATCAAAGGAGTCTTCACATTAAATTATGGTGCTCGGGGCTGGAGAGGTGGCTCAGGGGTTAAGCCTCTGCCTTGCAGGCGGAAGGTCCTGAGTTCGGATCCTAGACCCCACGTATAGACGCCGGGCGGAAGCGGGGGCGGCCTGCGTTTCTGGTTCTGGTAGGGCGGAGCCTGTGAATCTCCGGGCAGAGTAAACAAGGAGGAGGTGGTCCAAGGTGGTTCCCGAATTCGTCCGTGGTTCTACACACACATACACGCACACACACACAATTGAATAAATAAAAAACTTAAAAAAATAAAAATAAATTATGGTGCTCAGTTTTATCTAGGAATAATTCCACCATCCACGACTCCCCTCTCTTACCTTCCTACAGAATGCTGCTTTGGATCCTGCTGTTCCATACTCCAGACAAAAAGCCAGGGGATCATGAAAATACTTTTGTGCTTTAGAGTAGCACCAATGAAGAGCAGTCAAGATTTCCAAACGAGGGAATGATGATGGACCACTCTCCACAGGGGCCCTTGGCCTACTCAAGCAACTTCTACCAAGCAATTTTCCTATTCAAGTGGGCAAACGATTTGCTTTTCCTTGTCCTCTCATTTTTACTTAGAACTAGAGAGTCATTTACTACTAACTTCAGTGAACGCTATCAAAGTGAGCTGTGAGAAAATGGAAATTATTTTAAATTATGTTAATATTCTACAGTCCAGTTAACATCCAGTTCTTCAATAAGAAAATGAAAAATAGAGACAAGCCATATAATATAAATATTCAGCAAACTACCTCATGATCTATAGAAACCAATAACAGAAAGGGCTAGACTTAACTGGGTCCTACGTTCAGGATTCCACTGTTGTCAGCTGAGCTGTGTTCTTATCTGGAACACAGGTACCTTTTCCAAGTTCATTCAGGTGTTGGAAAATGTATTCCTCATGGCTCTGTGATTGAAGTTCTCTTTTTCTTTCTAATAGCAGACAGTAGACTGTGCTTTGATCCTAGAGTACATCCCAGGTTCTTGTCACATGTTGTCCTACATCTTACAGCACTTAGTTTATTTCTCCCACATGACCAAGGCCATGCCACTCTGATTTGTAAAATGGATACTGAGAAAACAGCATCCTAACACAGGAGCCAGGCCCCTTCACTTCTGCCATCTCATGAAAACATCACACCTTTGCCATATCTACTGTCCAGATGCAATTATAGATTTATTTCTCATTAGAGGGAAGGTCATATGTAAGGACATGAATCAGGAAAGCGACTTAGGGTGTGTCTATTACATTGTCCCCTCAGAAATCTGTAGGGAATGATGACATTGCTCTTGGAGGAGTTTTTTTTTTTATTTAATACATTTTTATTATGATTTCAGTTGATACAAACTTAATAGGTACACCGGTTCCCTCCCTCCCTCCCTCCTCCTCCCCCCGAACCCCCTGCTCTCCCTCCCCTCACCCCTCCCGCCCCATCACCCCGTGCCTCCCGACCCAATTCCCAGAGTCCTTTCTTGTGCATGCCTGACTCTCCTCTGGGCCCTCCTCTCCAATGACATACAAGGACCCAGTGGCATTTCCCTGAACCCTTTCCTGTGTTCCCCTTAAGCATAGGAACACTACTGTGGCTGCCAATCCCTTGCCTCCATGGATCTTGGTGCCTTTAGCAGATGCTAGACTTTGTAAGATCAATAGTGTGTTGGACATTGCACCGGGCATGCAAAGTCCTATTATGATTGCTTTGGCCCTAACTTGTGTGGAGTATCTTGCAAATCATTGCTCCTCCCATCCTTTTGCTCTTACACTCTTACCACCCCGTCTTCCACAAATGTCCCTGAGCTTCAGGATGGGGAGAGATTAGTCTGGCCTAGTTCTAGGTGGTTGATATAGAGTCTCTGAAGTTCTGGATAGTGGTTCGTTGATTTTTTTTTGCAGTTTTGTTGCTCCTGCAATGCCCTTCACTCCATCGTGATGGGCACTGTATGTCACCCCTGGCCAGAGACAGAAAGCTGTTAAACTGGAGTCTTATTATAAGAGCACATTCAGGGGTAGATGTAATACTTATACCCAAAAGTGGAATCGCAGGGTCATATGGCATTTGGCAATGGGAGGGGTCAATCACCCATTTGCAAAATGGTTACTTTTTAATCTGCCGGACTATGTGCCCTCCCCTTCTGGTGAGTTCATACCCCCTTAGTTGTAAATGATCAGGAATGAATTGTGAACTTAACTAGGTGTCACATTACTTTCTTGCAGTCCTTGATGGAGGCCTATTTTCTCTACTGTAACATGGTCACTTCTCTCCTAGTCTCTGGTGTGGCCCTGCAGCCCTATGCCTCCTGTTCATAATCCTTGCAATTACTGTAGGTAATACATAGATTTACCTATGAGTGTCTCAAGTGGGCTGGGTGGGTGTGGTACTAGGAGCCACTTATTAGGGAGTACATACAGCACTTAATTTTCTGGGTCTGGGATACTTCACTTAATATAATTGTTTCTAATGACATCGATTTCCCGGCAAATTCCAGTAATTCATCATTTTTGATGGCTGAGTAGTACTCCATTGTATAGATGTACCACTTTTCCTTATCCACTCGTCAACTGTTGGACATTTGGGTTGATTCCATGACTTTGCTATTGTAAACAGTGCTGCTATGAACATGGTCGTGCTTGTGCTATCGAGGTGAACCTCTGCTGTATGAGGGGGTTATTCCCAAAAGTGGAATAGCAGGGTCATATGGCATTTCAATCTTTAATTTCTTTAAGAATCTCCAGACGGCTCACCAGAGTGGCTATATGAGCCAGTACTCCCACCAGCAATGTAGGAGAATTCCCCTCTCTCCACATCCTCTCCAGCATTTGTTGTTGTTTGTATTGTGGATTTTGGCCATCTTGACTGGGGTGAGATGATATCTCAGGGAAGTTTTGACTTGCATTTCCCTGATGGCTAAAGAAGTGGAGCATTTTTTAAGATATTTGTTAGACATTTTAATTTCATCCCTGGTAAAGTTTCTTTTAAGTTCCAGGATCCATTTTTTAATTGGGACATTAGTTTCCTTGATGTTTAGTTTTCTATGTTCTTTGTGCACTCTGGACAGTAGAGCTCTATCAGATATGTGGTTAGTGAAGATTTTCTCCCATTCTGTGGGTTGCCTTTGAGCTTGTGTTACAATCTCTTTATCTGAACAGAAGGTCTTTAATTTCACAAGATCCCAACTGTTGAGAGTTGGTAGCAGTGACTGTGCTGTGCCATTGGATGTCTGTTTAGGAAATGTTGGCCTAGCCCAATCAGCTCGAGGGAGTTCCCTATCCTTTCAACTATGGTTTTTATAGTCTCTGGCCTTATATCAAGGTCCTTGATCCATTTGGAATTAAGTCTTGTACAAAGTGACAAGTACGGGTCCAGCTTTAATCTTCTGCATGTGGAGATCCAGTTTTGCCAGCACCATTTGTTGAAGATACTGTTCTTTTTCCATTGGATTCTTTGGGCCCCTTTGTCAAAGACCAAATGGCTGTAATTTTGTGGGCTTATATCTGGGTCTTCAATCCTTATCCATTGATCTGTGTTTCTATTTTGGAGCCAGTACCAGGCTGCTTTTATAACTATGGATTTGTAATATAGACTAAGGTTCGGTATGGTAATACCTCCAGCTGTGTTTTTGTTACTCAGGATTGTCTTTGCTATCGTGAGTCTTTTGTGCCTCCATATGAATTTTGAGATTGTTTGGTAACTTCTTTGAAGAATTGCTTTGGGATTTTAATTGGTATAGCACTGAATTTGTATATTTGCCTTTGGTATGATGGTCATTTTTACGATGTTGATTCTGCCAATCCATGAACAAGGGAGGTCTTTCCATCTTCTGGTGTCTTCTGCAATTTTTTTCTTTAGGGTTTTAAAGTTTTCATTGTAAAAGTCTTTTACCTCCTTGGTTAGGTTTATACCAAGGTATTTCATTTTTTTAGGGGCTGTAGTAAATGGGATTGTTTCTCTCAAGGCTTTTTCACTTCTTTCATTCTGGGCATATAGGAAGGCCTCTGATTTTTCACATTTATTTTGTATTCTGCCACCCTGTTGAACTTCTCAATTAGTTCCAGGAGCTTACTGGTGGAGATTTTGGGATCACTCAGGTATAAGATCATGTCATCCGCAAATAGGAATAGCTTGACTTCTTCCTTGCCGATTTGAATCCCTCTTATGTCCCTTTCTTGTCTTATGGCTTCAGCTAAGACTTCAAGTACAATATTGAATAGAAGTGGTGAGAGTAGACAGCCTTGTCTAGTTCCTGCTTCCAATTGTTCCCCATTGAGCATAATCCTTGCTATGGGCTTGTTGTATACAGCTTTTATTATATTGATAAAGGTTCCTTCCATTCTTACTGTCTCTAGCGTTTTGATCATCAAAGGCTGTTGGATCTTGTCAAAAGCTTTTTCTGCATCTATCGAGGGTATCATGTGGTCTTGGACTTTGGACTGGTTTACATGAAGAATTACATTTATTGATTTGCGTATGTTGAACCAACCTTGTGTGCCGGGGATGAAGCCTACTTGGTCCCCGTGAATAATCTTTTTAATATGTTTTTGAATCCGATTTGCTAAAACTTTGTTGAGAATCTTTGCGTCTGTGTTCATCAGGGAGATCGGCCTATAGTTTTCTTTTTTAAGTGAATCTTTATTAGTTTTGGGATTAAAAGGATATTAGCTTCATAGAAGGAATTTGGTAGTGTTCCTTCCTTTGCTATTTGATGGAACAGTTTAAGGAGTATTGGTGTTATTAACTCCTTAAATGTCTGGTAGAACTCTGTGCTGAATCCATCTGGTCTTTTTTTGGTGGGAAGATTTGAGATTACTTCTTCAATTTCCTTCTATGTTATAGGACTATTTAAATAATTGACAACTTCCTGATTTAGGTAAGTTGTGTTTATTTAGAAATTCATCCATCTCTTTTGTGTTGTCAAACTTCACAGAGTATAAGTTTTTGAAATATGATATTATAATTGTCTGGATTTCTTGGGTATCAGTAGTGATAACTCCATGTTGATTTCTGATTTTGTTAATTTGGGTTTTCTCTCTCCTGCTTTTGGTTAATTTAGCTAGGGGTGTATCAATCTTATTAATTTTTTCAAAGAACCAGCTTTTTGACTGGTTGATTTTTTCTATCGTTTTGTTAATCTCGATTTCAGATATTTCTCCCCTTATTTTGCTAATCTCCTCTCTTCTACTACTTTTGCGATCAGATTGCTCTACTTTCTCTAAAGCTTTAAGCTGCATTGTTAAGTTGTTTATTTCTGATGTTTCCATTTTTTTTGATGTAGGCATTAAGAGCTATATAAATTTACCTCTTAGAACAGCTTTCATTGTGTCCCAGAGATTTTGGTAAGTTGTAATTTCGTTATCATTCTTTTTCAGGAAATCTTGAATTTACTTTTTAATTTCTTCCTGAATCCAGTTCTCATTCAGCATCACATTGTTAAGTTTCCAGGATTTAGTGTATTTTCTCATGTTTGATGTGTTGTGGATGTCCAGCTTTAGGCCGTGGTGGTCTGATAGGGCACAGGTAGAATTTCAACTTTTTTGTATATGTGTAGATTCGTTTTGTGGCCCAATATGTGATCTATTTTGGAGAAAGTTCCGTGTGCTGCCGAGAAAAATGTGTATTCTTTGGTTAGTGGGTGAAAAGTTCGATAGAGATCTGTAAGGTCCATTTCTTTAAGGGTTTGATTAAGGTCCAAAGTGTCTCTGTTAAGCTTTTGACCTGTTGATCTATCCCATGTTGAGAGGGAGGTGTTGAAGTCCCCAAGAATTATCGTTTGGGGGTTGATTTCTTGCTTTAGACGCTGTAGGGTTTTCTTAATGAAATGTGGAGGGCCCGTATTGGGCGCATATATGTTCAGTATTGTGAAGTCTTCCTGGTGAATTGTACCTGTGACTAAAATGTAGTATCCATCCGTGTCTCTTATAATTTTCTTTGGTTTGAAGTCCACTTTGTCTGATAGCATAATGGCTACCCCTGCCTGTTTTCTGCTTCCATTTGCTTGTAGAATTGTTGACCAGCCTTTTATTTTAGAGCGTGCCTATCTTTTGTGGTGAGATGGGTTTCCTGCAGGCAGCAGATTGATGGATTGTGATTTTTAATCCAAATTTGTAATCTGTGTCTCTTGATCGGTGAATTAATTCCATTAACATTTAATGTTATAATGGAGAAACTATTTTTAATTCCAGACATTTATTATGTTTAGTAGTTTTTATAAGTATATTGATTAGTTTTTAATGGTGTTATACTTGCCTTCTGTTCTCCTGGATATGCCTTTTTTTTTCTTCATGCTTGAGTATCATTTCTAGCATTTTTTGAAGGCCTGGTTTGGTGGACATGTATCCCTTCAAGTTGTCTTTGTGCTGGAAAATTTTTCTTTCTCCCTCGATCATGACTGATAGTTTTGCAGGGTAAATCAGCCTGGGTTGACATTTTTGCTCATTCAATACTTGAAGTATGTCTCTCCAAGCTCTTCTTGCTTTTACTGTTTCGACTGAGAAGTCATTTGTTATTTTAATAGGTTTACCTTTAAAAGTGACTTGTTTTTTCTCCCTTGAGGCTCTCAGCACCAGTTCTTTATCTTGAATGTGGAGTGTTTTAACTATTATTTGCCATGGCGTGCTTCTGTTTTGGTCGTATCTGTTTGGGGTGCGGAATGCCTCTTGTATATGGATGGGCCTGTCTTTTTTTAGATGAGGAAAGTTTTCCTTGATGATCATTTGAAAAATTTCCTCAGGGGTCGTATTTTGAGATTCTTGCTCTGGATGCCATGAATACGCATGTTAGGCTTCTTCAGGGTGTCCCATATCTCTTGGATATTTCTCTCAAGTATCTTTTTGGTTTTAACAATCTCTTCCATTGAGCCGGTTAGTACTCCCACTTTACCTTCAAGGTCTGAAATTCTGTTTTCTGCTTTGTTAGTTCTGTTGATAAGACTCTCTGTGGAGTCTGGGTTGAAGATTACTTGTCTTGTGGCTCAGTTTTAAACTCTGCTTGAGTCTGTTTTAACTGCTCTATGCCAGTTTTTGTTTCTTGCAGTGTTTTTCTCAACTCCTCTAAATGTCTGTGGTGTTCCTCTTCGAAGCAATTGATTCAATTATGTAATTCCTCCCTGATTTCCTCTTTCATAGTATTGAACATGGTAATGATCATATTTTGAAAGTCGTTATCCTGGGTTAGGCTTTCTTGGCCTTTTTCCGTGGGTTTGTTCTGGTTAGAGCCTAACATTGTGGGATTAATTTCTTCAGTGGGAAATTTGTTTACTTGAGTGTTGCTTCTCATGGCTTTTCACTTTGACTTTGGCATTGTCGTTTTAACTCTTAAGATCTTTCAATTTCATTAAACTGAATTATTTGGCCTAAGGTTCCGCGTGGAACTATTTAACCCTAGGGGAGCTGGGGCGGGGCCCGGGCAAAGGGGGAGGTCCTCCTCGTCCCTCGGCCCTGCGCGCGGCTCCGGCTGGATGGTGGGGTTAGGAGCTGGGTCCCTGAGGGCTGACCTGGGGTTCTGGTGGGTGAGCGCGGGCGGAGCTTACCTAGGTCGCGGGTGAAGGCCCGGCTGCACCGACCGCGCGTGTCCCGACCGGCGGAGCGGGGTGGGGAAAGGGCCTCTTGGAGGAGTTTTAAGGAATCAGAAAAAAATTATTCAACATCATGTGCTTATGGATGGAGCAATATCAGCATGCAGCAGAGGCTGCAGTGTGCTGATAGTGTTTGATATTCTCCTTGGTAGTTAGAGACCAGTAAGTAAAACTTAGAAGACCTTAGAGTGAGTTACAACAACTGTCAGGAACATTTTTAAAACATACACACAAAAGCCCATGTTCCCAGAAATGATCTCATCTATCAAAATTCAAGCCTGACATTTGGATAATATTCCTCAGGGAAGTTCATGTATTGGCATCATTTTTATTGTTATTTCTTGAGCCTTGAAGATCAAGAAGATGGCAGCCAACTGTTTAGAAAAGACCAAGCAGGGCTGGAGAGGTGGCTCAGGGGTTAAGCCTCTGCCTTACAGGTAGAAGGTCCTGAGTTCGGATCCCAGATCCCACATATAGACGCCAGGCGGAAGGTGGGGGAGGGGGGTGGCTGTGTTTCTGGTCCTGGTAGGGCGGAAGCCTGTGAATCCCGGGATGGAGGAAGTGGAGGCGTCCATGGTGGTTCCCGAGTTCATCCGTGGTTCTACACACACACAGACACTGCGCACGCACATACATACGCACACACGCACAATTGAATAAATAAAAAAAAATTAAAAAAAAAAAAAAGAAAAGACCAAGCAGGCGATGCTGGGAGATACAGATGTTTAGAGGGTACTGAGCTCTTTATCTCTTACTCATCTCCCTTGTAGTTAGTTATAGAGATACCCTTTCTTTAGTCACTGAATTTATTTAAAAGAAATTTGAATCATCGAATTCACTTGACCCTCATTAACCACCTTCCCAGAACATTTCTAATTCAGATTTCACTTAAAATAACAAGTTTGCCTATTGCCAACTTTCCTTAGAAAATTAATACAGGATGCTTAATAACTTGTATTTGATTATGAACATAATTTAAATTCTTCATAGATTCCCCTGTGAAGTTCAGAAACAGAAGTAGGGCATTGCAAATCAGACGAGAAGAAAAAGCACCTAAGTTTCAGTGAATGAGATGGCATACATAGTTGTCTTTTGACGACAAATTGTTTCAGAATTGAGAAGGTTCTCAGGTGACAAAGTATTGCCTTCCAAGTGTGAGGACTTCAGCTGGATCCTCAGCTGGTCAATAGTTCCAGTAACGATTCGATGGGAGGTGGAGACAGGCAGATCTCTGGCCTGTTTGGCAGTTTCTGGGCAATTAGGGAACCTGACTGTAGTAGTTACCCTTCTCTGTTGCTGTGAAACACCACTAAAGGTTAAGCAACCTAAGAGAGCAAAGGGAAATTTATTCAGCTTATGATATCAGAAGGGAGATACATGTATCAAGGAAGCTAAGAGCTACAATCAAGCCTACAGCAGACTTCTTCCAAAGGTACTAACAAATCTCAAGTTCTATCCCCTGTGACTGTCTTCCTCAAGCAAGGCTCTTTCTCCTAAAGGTGCCATTATCTTCCCAAATAACTAAAGATTCAGTATATGAGTTTGTGAGAAACAACTCATTTTGATCTGTGACACTGTCCAAAACAAAAAAGTAGGAGGTATTCCAACTTCTACACATGCAAACGTGCATACACATACACACTCACACACAAATAAGTTTTCAAAGTACTGAACCAAAGCCTAAGAGGAAAAGGCTATTTAATGACTCTAGAACATTTGGTTGCTCAGATTTATCCTTTATACAAAAGAATGACTATAGTACTTGGAAATGGAGCTGACATTTGCTTGAAAGTCCAAGACATAGTTAAGCCACCTGTTGTACTTAAAATCTCTTAAAATCATCTTCACATAGACATTAAGCTCTAGGATTGCCCAGTCTTGGCCCTTACAGATCTTAAAATGTCACTTCCTATGACTTTCTTTCTCCATGGATTCCTTCTCACATTACCAAGTTAAAAATTTCAACTCCCTCGTTAGAGAAAGAAGTTACTGCATGTGACTGTTTTTAGCACAGATTCTTGTTCACACAAGCATTACTTAAATATTAGTAATAGCCATGCCTTCCCCCCCAAAAAAAAGCATTTCAGTCAGAATCACATACAGATAAGTCTCTGTACTGCCTTGTTAACAGAGTATATGTGCCATTTGTGGTTCTTGGTGGTGGGCATTTTGATTGAGTCTTGAAATATAAGGTAACATAATGCTGACAGGGGTGACAGATCCCTATATGTACTAACACTATGTCGGATTTCTTCAAAGGCCACCAGCACATTCTGTAATTGGGAAGAAAGAAACTTATTACCAAAGTTTCACTCATCATTACCGAAAGAAGGTCCAGGGAGAATTTGCAGAAAGTACCATGATTCTCTGAATCCATAGAAAGACCCTAGTAGCTGCTTCTTAGCTTCTTACTCCTGGGGAGGAAACTATAGCACAGTATTGTTTGTTGCTGTCAAAAAAGAACAGTTTGATTTCCTGTCTTCTTAATCTCCTTTTACTTAATTTGAAATGCTGTCAAGAGCTGTGAAAATCTCTCTCTCTCTCTCTCTCTCTCTCTCTCTCTCTCTCTGTCTCTCTCACTCTCTCTCCCCTTTATCCCCTGCCCCTCAGTCTCAGTGGATTTAATCATCTTATTATTCTTATTATTGAAAAGCATTGTCCTTTGTTCACATATGAGGGAGATATTAACATTTTTATTAAGAACCAAAGTAATTCACTTACTCTGGATTTCCACTGCAATGAATGACAGGAGACCCTCTCTGCCAAGTACAGGCATTTCAGAGGCTTTATCACATACAAGAAAATAAAAGGTCTAGGTTAAAATGAAGTTAACGGATTTGCTGAAGGGCATATTTCTACACACCGGTTAGTGTTTCCCGCCTAACATATTCCATTGTTGAACTTTGTGACCTCAGTCTACAGAGTTGCCTGTCATAAAGGACTCCAGATATTTCAGATGCAAACTCTAAATGTAAATGCTTGGTCTCTTAGGGCCACAGTTTATGAGATCCAAAGCAGTCTACACACCCATGGTAATGACCAATATTTAATTTCTTTCAACCAGATATTTTTCTGATCCTGGGAAATAACAGGTAGGATATATACTTGGTTCAAGACACAAAAGGTCAAACCACAGGATGCATGTCGGCTTCTAGGCGTAAACTAACAGTTCCACACCTTTTAGGAAGCTCCCACAGGCTCCGTTAGAGACCTAGTTGTATTTATCTGAAGTGTGGCAAATGGCAAAGACACACTCATTATCAGCACTGCTTTAAGGAATATTGTTTTTTTTTTTTTAATGGTCCTTGGCCTCTAGGAGACCCTTAGAATTTAGACCTGTTTTAGGGAGCCTCTGATGCTCATCAGCTGCAAAAGGCATGGAAGAATTTATTGATGGCATTAAATTACTGGATTGTCTAAGGTAGTCTTTATACTATTCACATTTAGAAGGACCAACTTTCAGTCATCTGCAAACAAGCCCATTTGCAGAAAACAATCTGACATTGTTTTCTATCTTATTCTCTTTCTTTTCCTGGCATGGTTTTGGTTTTGTGTGTATGTGCAGGGCAAAGTATATGTATGAACATGTATTTGTGTATGTCAGCACATGTGCAGGTACAGATACACATGCACTTCTGAATGTGTGCTTCTGGAAGTTCAAAATTAGTGAATAATAAATTAAATTTTCGTTTTCAAAATGTGTTTGACTGGCAGCCCATGCACAGCTACTGACATTATCTTTGAGCATTCTCCTCTTGTATTAGTGAGATAGGGTCTCTCATTCACCTTGCGAAGCTGGCCAGCTTGCCTGGAGATTTCCTGTCTTTGTCTCTTGAGTGCTAGAATGACATGTAGCCATATGTCATGGCTTAAAATGTGAGTTGTCTCCCACAGGCTTATGTGTTTGAATCTTGAGTTGTTTGAGAAGATCATGGCATCTTTAAGAGGTGGAGTCTTGGTGGAGAAAGGCAGTCATGGGGGGGGGGGAAGAGGTCTTGAGGCAGATTAGCCCCACCCTACTCCTGGAAGAAGTCTGCTCTTGCAGTTGACAGTTTTGTGGCTCTCAGTCTCCATGACCTGGATATCCTCCAGTTTCTGCTACCCTATCATGCCTTTCCTGACACAAAGGACTGTATCTCCCCTCTGGAACTGTAAACTGATAAATCTCCTTTTTCTTCCCTTAAGCTGGTTGAGTGTCTGTAGTGTATCTTAGCGGCACAAAGAATGACCAATACACCATAACTGCACAGGTTTTAAAAGAGTTCTGGGGATCCAAACTCTTGATCTCACACTTGTAGGGCAAGTGCCTTATTCACGAAGCCATCTTCCCAGGCTACCATTTTACAGCTTTGGTGGATAAAAAGAAAAATCCCTTTGGAGTCATTTTTATCATATCTTTCAAATTATCAACTGGACCCATTCTTTTGCTTTTTTTCATCTTGTGTAGGATTTTACTGCATTGTGTGGCTATTCTGCTTAGAATATAAATATGGAGGGGTGGCAAAGAGATGATTCAAGAATTAAGCCTCTGCCTCGAAAGCAGAAGGTCCTGAGTTCAGGTCCCATGTAAAGATGCTAGGTGGAAATGGCAGCAGTCTGTACTTCTGGTTTTGGAAGACAGAACCTGGGAAACTTCAGAGCAAAGCAAATAGGAGGTAGAAGCAACCCAGGGTGATTCCTGAAGTCAGCCTTTAGCCTACACAAGCATGTACATTACCATCTGATACACACAGACACACACATACACAAGCACACACATATACACACAGATACAAAAATAAAAAAATTAAGAAAATAATATAAATATGGATCCTAAGGTGGTCTAAGGACAATTGCTCCAAAAGAAAAAAAATGTCAGCAATACTTGACAAAGATGTACATGATGCCAGCCTTTGCCTGCCTTGTCCAGTGTTAACAGCCCACCAATTTCTCAGAGTCACAGTGACCTGCACTTGAAGAGAAGTCACTCTGCACCACTTAGACAAAATGACAAGCATGTCCCTGGTGCCACAGTGTTCAAATGATTATTCACAAGTTTGTTGGAGTGACAATCCTTAGGTCTAATGGGGACAGCAATTGTCCCCAAAAGATCTCTTAAAGGTTGCTTCCATTTCTGGCTTCTTTCATTCTGAAAATATTTTTATTTTAGAGATACTGCAGTAAAACTACCGATCCAGAATTCTGCTCTCCTATTACTTTGTCAAACCCATCATTCACTTGAAAAGAGTTACACAAAAAGTCAAAATTGGATGATGACCAACCATTGACCTTGAGGCTGAACAGAAAGCAGGAATCACACAGGGGAAACAGACAGAAAGAACCTGCAGACAACTCTCTGGTCGCAGAGGTGAAAAACAGTGACAGGCCTTCTTTTTCCCCAGATCCAAAATTGCATCCTGGTGACCCATATCTTTCTAAGTTATATATCATTTTTCCAAAGGGAAGAAAAAACATTTTAACAGAAATTTCACTCCCAAGGTCCTTAGCATGAAACCTCATTATCGACAACTATAAATCCTTCAATATTCTTGTTTCACACATCTTTCCCACTTCATACTGCTGAGAATCTCAATTTTAGCAATCTTATATACAGACCCTGGTACTTCATGTTCATCTTGACCCCGTTACCTCTTCTCTTCTCCCTCACATTATATTCCCTGGCTAATCTCTGAAGTTGCTTTTCTGCATGTGCTACATGAGGAATCTTCTTGCTTCTCTTTGCTTTTCAAACAGGTCTGTTGATGACAAACGGCCTCAGCTTTTCTCTGTTGGAGCATGCTATCACTTTGCCTTTACGTAGGCTCTCTTTGCTAGATATGTTCAAGAAGGATTTCAAATGAAACATATTTGACTTTGATAAGTTAAAGATTATCTTCTATGTTCCACGGATTGCCCTGCTTCAGATGGGAAGTCTATAAGAAAATATCACTTTTCTGCACTTCTGTTTTCTTTCTTTTCATTCCAGATTTTCAGCAATTTGACTTTGATATACTTTGATGTGATTCCCTTGCATTTATCCCCCTTCTAGATCATTAAGTTTATTGGACCTGTCAATTCATAAATTTCATCAAATCTGAAAATTTTAACCCTTTGTGAAATCAAATATCTAAACTCTCCTCTTTTCCTTCTAGGACTCCACCAACATAATTTAGGCCTTTTTTTTTTTTTTTAGCATTGTTCCAAAGGTCACTGAGGTTCTGATCCTTGTTTTGAGATGTTTTGATTTCTTTTTTTTTTAATTTTTTTATTATTATTATTTATTCAACTGTGTGCATGTGCATGTGTATGTGCGCTCTCGTGTGTGCGTGTGTCTGTGTGTGTGTGTCTGTGTATGTGTAGAACCACGGACGAATTCATGAACCACCATGGATGCCTCCACCTCCTTCTGCCCCGGGATTCACAGGCTCCGCCCTACCAGGACCAGAAGCCCAGGCCGCCCCCGCTTCCGCCTGGCGTCTATACATGGGATCTGGGATCCGAACTCAGGACCTTCCGCCTGCAAGGCGGAGGCTTAACCCCTGAGCCACCTCTCCAGCCCCAGATGTTTTGATTTCTGAGTTTTGTTCAAGCCACATATATTTTTATGAGATCACCACCAACTTTTTTCCTGTCCTGTTTGTTCACACTAACCTTACTCCATATTTTTTTTTAATTTCTGACACTGTTTTATGATTTCAGTATTTCCATCTGGGTCTTTTAATTTTTCATCCAATGTTGCCTTTATTTTCTTAAAATCTACAAGTTGGCCTATCTTTCAAGTTTTTGTCTTTCTAATTTCACATCTCTGATAATACTTTGTATCTCTGAAGCAAACAATTTTTTTCCTGGTAATGGGACACATTTTCTTGCCTCTTATATTTGATTTTTAATCATATGCTAAACCCTATGAATTTTAAGCTCTTGATTATCTAGTTTTGCTTTCTTTAAAAATTGCTGAGGATCTTTTCTGTCAGATGAATAAATTACTTGTAAATCACCTTGATCATTCCAAGATTTGTGAGACCTGGCACTACGCCGTGGCTCCCCTTGAGTGTCTTTCAAAGACTCTACTATGGCTACTTGGAAATCAAATGTTTCTCAGGCAAATATGAGCTAAGGAATTGATTCAGCAGAACATTCCTCCTCCTCATCTTCCCTCTTTTTTGGCTAAATATTTAGTGATAGAAAATAAAAAATTACAGAAACTGTTCTATAGCTGTTTTCTGCAGTTGTATCCTGCACATTCTGAACACTGCAGCCTTCCTTATCCTGTCTTTTTCTTCTGAACTCACCAAAGCCACTGGTTTTTGTTTGAGTACTTTTTGTATTATGATCCAGAAATACCTCCAGGAGGAAAACTAGAAGCTCATTTTATCTGTCCTATTTGTCTTCTCCAACAACTTAGTAACTATTGTGTCAAAATTATTCACTGTTGCAGATGGAATATTGATCCTGTGTAGGAAGATATACTCAAACCTCACACTTCTTATTTAGAAAAAATAAAATTAAGATCTCTTCTCTCTCCTTTTTTAAGTAAAAATAAGGACTGTAGAGATTGCTGTGCAAATGTAAGGACTAGAATTCAGATCACAAGTACCCGTGTAAGAGTCAGGTGACATGTCTACTTATATACTTACAATGCTAGCGCTAGGCAAACACAGGGATTCCTGGAGCAAGCTGGTTAGCCAGATTAGTTAGAATCAGTTAACTCTGAATTCAATTGAGAGGCTCTACTTTAAGGACAAAAGTAGAGAGTGATTGAGGAAGACACCTAAATGCAACTTTGAGCCCCCATACATGTGCACATGCACCACACACTGACACATGTGTTAATGTATATCATATATATATATATATATATATATATATATATATATATGTTAAAAAGCAAAAGAAAATAAATAAATTGAAAATAGCTTATTTGAAGGAGACTTTCTTTAATGTAACTGGCCTGACCTATCAACCTGATACTGTGAGTGAACCTCATCAACCTAATTGAAGCACCTTAGAAACCAGTACCCAGTTAATTCCCTCATCTTCAGTTCTCAGGACTCATTTCTAGGACTCTTGCACTCTTGGGTTTCTTCCTTCCTTTTGCTTTCACTCATTCGTTTTCTCTTACATGGGTATCTCATTTTGATTTCTTGATGTTGAAATATATTATGTCTCCTTACCTAAGTCTGTCTTCCATTTCCACACTTTTGCTAAATTTCTTTCAGTCTTCATGCTTATAAACAATATATTAATATATGCCAAGCTTCTACTCTGTAGAAGGTCCCTTGAAATCTGTGGAGGATTGGTTTCAGGACCCCCAATAATAAAACTTGCAGACATTCAGATCCCATGTACAATAGCATTTATGTATATATGGTCAAATCCTTGTGCATATTTTAAATTGTTCAGATTATTTGTAATAGCACATACAATAACTGTTCTGTGACTACCAAGATAAGAAGAAGTCTGTATGTGCTCCATACACAAATTTTCCCAAATATTTTTAACCTAAATTTGGATACAGAGAGCTACATCATAACTACATCTCCTGGATGCCAACTGTGTATATACAGCAGCCTATTTAACAGGTCTATGTATATATTCAGTTGACACTGGAAATTAAATATGCTCACAACTGAAATCAGAATCTCTTCCAAGACTGTTTCATTAAAAAAATTTCCATCTGAATTAATCACATTTGCAACTTTTTAATTACTCAAGACAAAAGCTTTAGTCTTTCTTTGGTTCTTTTTCTCACATCCATATCCATTATCACTGATCACTATTGATCCCTCAATGTGTGGATAGGATCATACTTCTCAGCATTTGAATTGCTACCACCATGGTCTTTGCCATCTCCTTTTCTATCCTAAATTGGACTTCACTCCCACCCACCCACTACACACAACAATTACGGTATTATTCTTTTTGACTGTTAATCAAATGTTTTTAGTTCCTAATGTCAAATTCCTCTGAAGACCTCCCATTTAATTTATATTAAAGCCAAAGTCCCCAAAATGTTTTATTTTTAACCTTATCACCGACTTTACTACCCCTCACTCCATTTCCACAATTTTAATATTTTGATGTAAAATCTTTGCATTCCTTGAATCTGCCTGGAATGTCCTTTCTCCATGAGTCACTTATGTATATATGGCTATATCCCTCACCTTCAAGTCTGTACTTGAATACAGGTGTTCATAATCTCTTCACATCTATGTCACTTCCATACTCTAGTTTTTTGCTATCTTCTAATTCCCTTGACAAGATTTTAGTATGTCAGGTCAGATGTCATGATCCTAATATATCTCAGGATCTAAGGTGTCTATAAAATATCTGGCAAAAAAATCCAGGTTCGAAATATGTCTGTTAAACAAATAAATGCATATTTATGCTAATAAACTACGCAAAACCTTAGAATAACATTGCCAAGATCAAGCTGGCTTATATCGTGTCAGTCTTATTACTCTACAAACTTTATACTTATTCCTTCTTAATTCTTACAGTATCTTAATCCATTTATTGCCATCTAAATCCTATAGACTATTGTGAAGCACTACAGATGCTAAAAATATGTACCTTTAGCTACCTATATGGGGAGTGTCTGCATTTATAGATTCAATCAACCACATATGTAAAATATAATAGTGTAGGAAAATGTGTATGATGATTACATACAGATTTATTTACATTTAAATCCTACTGACTATTGTGAAGCACTGAAGATGCTGAAAACATGTACCTTTAGCTAAAGGTACCTATATTGGGGGTGTTCTGCATTTGTAGATTCAGTCCACCACAAATGGAAAATATAATAGTGTAGAAAAAATATGTATACTGATTACATACAGACTTTTTAGTGTTATTATTATCTAAACAATAAAGTATAACTATTTTCATAATATTCACCATTTTCTAGGAATTATGTACAATCTATTAAAGTAAGTAGGAAGATGTACTGAGTATATAAAAATACTTTACTATTTTTATATAAAGGATTTGACCATCTGTATATTTAATCATCCATATGGCATAACTGGAAGTAATCTTCTATACACATGAAAGAATGACTATATTCCTTCTGTCTTAGGAAACCCATAACTAAATGACCAATTTGTCATATTGAGGATGTTTTCATTGCTGTCCACAGAATTAAGTACACTTTTGTCCTGTTGTCAGTATAACTGTCTTCATAGGTTATTGGAGAATCCTCATAGAAGTTCTTAACGGAACTTTTTGATTTGTAATCTTAAGGATAAAACAGATTTCAAGAGAGATTTTACTTACTCTGTGTGTTCTTGCTTATCATTTGCCACTTTGAAATGCATTCTATTCTGAATAGAGCCTGAGTTTCTCGACAGCAAGCAAAGGTTTTCCTCATACTCGTGTGACTAATTCTGTTCACATTACCCATCCTGGTTGTATATTCTCAGAGCATGTCTCTTGAATGAAAATTAAGGAATCAAAATGTTAAAGATTATCTAAGATCAATATATTCCATAAGGGACAAGATATACACAAAGACAAAAACATGAGGTAGCAAACTGAAGATAGGGCTACTTACTCCAGAATGAAAACTTTCCCACCTAGCTGTACTTACAGAGACCCAGTAAACTGGCATGTTTTTTTAGCAAGGTGAAGTAACAAATAGGGTGTTTCTTTTGGTTGAGATCACCATGAAAATAACAAGAAAAATAGTACCCTCAGAAAGAAGGATTAAGGAAAAGAATGGAAAAGAAATATCTACTTGTGTTACTTTCTCCTATTTCTACTCTTAAAAGTTTCCTAAAGCTTGTTAATCAAAGCAGGATAAGCCCAAAAAACTAAGAGTTGATCTTTAAGAAGATAAAACTAATCAGTCATTGGCTACACTAAGAAAAAAGACTCAAAGAAATAAAATCAAAAGTAAAATTAGACACTTTAGAAGTGATAACACAGGGACTGGAGGGATGGCTCAGGAGTGAAAACCTTTGATTCCTAAGCAACAAGACCTGAGTTCAGAGGCCACATAAAAACAAAAACAACAGGCCAAGATGGCAATAGCCTTCACTTCTGGCCCTGGAAGGAAGTGGAGCAATCTAAGATGGTTCTCTAAGTCACCTTTGGACCCTTCCCCACTCAAGTGCCTTCTTATATACCTACACATGTAAAAACAAAAAAGAACTGATAATAAACAATTATTATGGAGACATCTGAAAGACTATTACATTATATTATAAAAAATGTACAATGTATAAAAATTGATAAATCCATGATATTAGCTGCTAAGACTGTATTAAAATGTTGTAAATCAGAACATACAAATGAAAAAAGAAAGCAAATCAGTAATTAAAAAGTACACCTCAAAGACAAGTTCAAGACCAAATGACTTCTCTGTTGAAATCCACTAAGCATTTAATATATAACTAATATCAAGCTTCTTCCTTGTAACTCTCAGACTGAGCTTACAAGAGTTCCTCTCTTTTCTTTCATTCTCAATAAATCCTACTTTAACTTCAGAAAAAGAATAAGTAATATTATTATTTCTCAGATTCTTCTGAAAATCAGAAGAGGAAGAAATACTTCCAAACCCATTTTTTTGAAGCTAGCAATAACCCATTACTAAAGTGAGGTAAGGGCATTGTATGAAAAATTAGGCCACACACTGAGGAGCACAGATGTAAATGTCCTCAACCAAATACTGGCAAACTATACTGAGCAGTGCACTAAAAGAACTATTCAACATGATCAAGCAGGATTTACCCTTGTGATGCAAGAGTGGTTCAACACATGCAAATCAATGATTCATTGCATGATAGAATAAGGGGCAAATTATATGGTCATCTCAATAAGTGAAAAATAATATTTTATAAAATTGTATAAAATTCAACAATGTTTCTTAATTAAGGAAAGAACTCCTTGGTGCTGGGGAGATGTAAATGTAAAATGTCTGCTGTGCAATATGAAGAACTGAGTTCAGATCCCTAGTACCCATGTAAAAAACCAGGTGCAGTGGTTCACAACTGCAGTCTCAGTACTGGGAAGGTGGAGCCAAAAGGATCCCAGGGGTAATCTTGCCAGTTAATCTGACCAAATGATGTTCTTCAAGTTCAGTAAGAGACGCTGACTCAAAATAATGTCTCCATCTTCCATAGAAAAAACTTACAGAAAAATAACATCTGTACCTATAAAAAAAAACAACCAACATGGACTTTTTGCCTCCACATGCACATGTACTTTGTGCATGTATGCACATGTTCTACCATACAGATATCGATAAAAGCAGGCGGAAGGTCCTGAGTTCGGATCCTAGACCCCACGTATAGATGCCTGGCGGAAGCGGGGGCGGCCTGCGTTCTGGTCCCGGTAGGGCGGAGCCTGTGAATCCCGGGGCAGAAGGAGGTGGAGGCGTCCATGGTGGTTCGCGAATTGGTCCGTGGTTCTACACACACACACACACACACACACACAGACATACACACACGCGCGCACATACACATGCACATATGCACAGTTGAATAAATAAAAATAAATAAAAAATAAATAAATAAATAAATAAATAAATAAATCTCAAAAAATTAGGTATGGCAGAAATATAACTCAAAATACATACTATATGTAACAAACAGCTATATTATATATACTGGTGAGAATTGAAGGCTTTTATAAAACAAAAAGTCCACTTCTATAAATAACCCTAGATACAGCACTGGAAGTCTCTAAATTCTCACCACAAACAAGCAACAAATCTTTGAGATGTATTAAGTAGCTTTAATTGAATATTTCAGATTCATACACACACACACACACACACACACACACACATACACACATTATATCACTAGTTAATCTAGCCAAGTGATGATCGTCAGGTTCAGGTGAGGGACCCTGTCTCAAAAAATAAGGTAGTGAGCATAAATGTACAAAATTGTTATTTTTCACTTAAGAGAAATAAAACTTAAAAAGTCCAACAAAGATTGTAGTGTAACTGTACAAGTGAGGCAGACACTGGCTGAGGTGTTATTTAGTTTATAAAGTCATTTTCCATTATTTTAAAGGCAAAGTGACCTTTTAGCTTCTCCTTTTTTCTTTTCTTTGAACAATTTTTGGAGACTGGAAAGAACTTTGAATCTGGAGTCATAAGCCTTGAGTTTTAAGCCCAGTTCTACCATTAACTAGCTATATGATTTGAGGTAAGTCTTTTAACTATTTACAGCTTCAATTCCTTATATTCATGAAATGAAAGTAGGTTCCCACACAATTACTGAATTCCCTTCAGGGATGAAATTAGATGACAATCATTCAGTAAGTTCACAATTTACCACTGTAAATCCGAGTTACAAATAGAATTCTTTGAAAGAGTCAGACGCCAGTTGAAGAACAACTCAATTCATTATGTCTGTAGGAATTCTGTTCCTTCTCCCTGCAATCAATAGTGAAAGCTGCCTGTGGCAAGTAGAGGAGCCATAGATCATCCCTCCTGTGATTAAACAGAGAAAACCCAGAGCCTGCTGACTGCTGGTGAAGTTATAAACTTTGCTGTGGACAGTCATAGTGTACTAGTTACTTTTGTGTTGCTGTGAGACAAGACCCAAAGTCAAGCAACTTAAGAGAAAAAGGAGATTTATTCAGTTTACAGTTCCAGAAGAGAGATACGTCTTTCATGGTGGAAGTGGCATGGCTGTTGGCAGAAAGTGGACTAGGCCTAGGTCACTGCAGGCATCTTGGAACAGAGAGCTGTGGGAGCGCCTGCTGCAAGAGCAGACTTTTCCCAGAAGTAGAGAGGGACTAATCCACCTCAAAGCCCAACCCCTTTGTGACTGCTTCCTCCAGCAATGCCCCAACTCCTAAAGGTGCCCAAACAGATGAGCCTGTGGGGGACACACTTCAAACCATAACACATAGTCCATAGTTTTTTTTTACCTGTAAGATGTTACTACTGATTACTGATCAGTGTAAGTGGAAATTGTCTTAATCAGCTCTTGGCCACAAGTAAAATTAATAGTTCTCAGCTATTCACAGTAAAAAAGGAATGATTTAGAAGGACACTGGGGTCTCTCAGAATTGTTCTTGAAGAGCAAGTGAAAAATCAAGAAGGACGGCAGGTTGCATATCCTAGTCAAGGCCCATGTTCTTGGGAACATGGGAAATATCTGTCCATTGAACCCTCTGTGACCAGTAAAACCAAAAATATTCTTTCTAAGCAAATCTTAAATATGAGTCCTGAAAGAAGTGTTTCACACTGGTGACTGATTCAAGGACTCCTTTTCTCATATTAGACCATTTTATAGGCGAGAAGTAAACTGACATTCTTTCTAGATTGTACATGCTGGAAACATTCTGAAGAAAGGAGAGGTGGGCCTGGAGGGGATTCCAAGAGGAAGACAGAGGAGGAAAAGGAGAAACAGGAGGAAAAAAGGAGGAGGTAAAGGAAGAGAAAAAGGAAATATTTTGTCCAAAATATCAATATTAGAAAGCAAATAATATGAATATTGAAATGTTTTCTACATATTTCCATATAGTTCCACCTTATTGTTTTTAGTTACAGCACGCCATGACCTGTTAAAAACATAAACCATTTCTACATTGACAGATAAGACAGTTAAATTGATTCCAAACTCTTATTCAAATCCAAGTAGAGTACTAAATTATTTTAAAGTATTTTCAGGGTGTATGTGGGTGGCATGAGTGCATGTGGTGTGTGTGTGTGTGTGTGTGTGTGTGTGTGTGTGTGTGGTGTCCACCTTATAATGAAGCAGAGAATAGAGCGGGGTGACATCGACAATGTGTTCATCTCAGTAGCACAGTCACTACTTTGTATAGAAAGGCACAGGCTTTATTTTGTATAGAAAGGAAATAAAAAAATTCACTTGGAAATCTGATTGTCATTTGAGCCAGTTCAGATTATTTTTATCTGCGCTGGCAGCCAACGAACCAGTGGACACGGAGAGTCAAGTTCATGGCTTCCCAAGAGATTAAGAGGTGGAAGTTTCAGGAACAAACCAGAACCAATAGAAACCTATGCTTTGTCCATCTCTCTTACCTGTCTTCCTCAGCGTGCTGATTCTGTCCTTTGTTCCCACATGGCAGGAAGAAGCACGAAACCATTTCCTCGCACAGTATTAAAATGGATAAGAAATCAAACTTCTATGAACCCTTGTTTTAAGATTTATAAAAATCTCTAGGGCTGACAAGATGACTGTGGTGAAAGGTCTTGCCAGCAGTCTCAAGCACGAAAAAGGAAATTATTAAAATGGCAAGCATTTCACTTCTTTTTCTTGAGAATTGCAAAGGTTTGAGAATATGGGCATTTTCCAAACCAAGTCATTGTGACCCAAGGAGCCAAATACGTAGTCAGAGAACTTTTGCGGGAAACAACCACAAATATGATTTCACTAAATCATGGGATCCAAATGATGTTCTATGGAACAGAGAGCAATATTGTGCCTGCCAGGAGATGAGATGAGGACAGAAGAGACAATGTGAGCAAAAAGTACAAACCTTTATCCATAAGATAAATTAGTCTAGTAATCTAGCACACAGCATGGTAGCTATAATTAATACCATGTATTGTGTGCTTGATTTGTCAACAGAGATGGTCTTGAATGTTCTTTCACAGAGAAAAGTAACTATATGAACTGATAGACATATTAATTTCTTGATTTTTAAATTTTTTTTGTATGTGTGTATGTGTCTATGTCTATGTGTCTGTATGTATCAGAGGGCACTATGTGTACCTGGGAGAGCCCAAGGGTGACTTACAGAATCATCCTGGATTACTCTGTCTCAATTTTGCTTTGCTGTGGGATTTCCCAAGCTCTGCCTTCCAGGGACAGAAGTACAGGCAGCTTCCATTTCTACCCAGCATATTTACATGGATCTGGAATCTGGGATGTGAACTCTGGTCCTTCTGCTTGTGAGGCAGAGGCTTAACCCTAATTTACTTGATTGTAGAAATCACTTTGAATATTCACATTGATTATAACATTGTATATCTTAAATATATGCAATTTTATTTGTCACTTATGCATCAATATAGCTCAAAATATAGATGTCAAATTAGTTATGACTTTCATAATGAAGGAAAGTGTTATGTTGTTACCAAGGCTCAGAGTGAAGAGGATGAGAAAGATTGCTAATGGGCATGAGATTTCTGTGGGTTTGATAAAGATGTTTTGAAATTACAAAGTGATGTTGGTAGCAAAACTTTGTGAGTAAAATAAAAAATAAACAACCCTTCTGTACAAGCTTCTTCATAATACAACAACAAAAAAAAATATCAGGCTAAGCCAAATGAAAACTTCTACTATAAACAGTAATCCCAATACCCATACTCCAGCAGTAAAGCTCAAAAGTTACAAAGTACAAGGCAGCATATATTCTGATTCACTAACTTTTATCACACAATATTCATAGATAACAGCCTTCAGAGAGCAGTTGTGTCTCTGACTCAAATGTTCCATTGGCATTACTTCTTTCTGGAATACTGGTACCTTTCCTCTAGACCACTTTAGAGTTGGTCCACTAAGCCAATAAGCAGTGGTATGAAAGAGAAATGATGGCCAGCACCAATTCCAACACTATAGCAGTGGAAATGAGTGTTCTTCAATTTAGACAATCAAATACTATAAGACAAGACCTTCAGTAATAATTTCACTGCCTGATTAAGCCAATGACTAAATGATCACATATCCAGGTCATTTGCTTTCATAATTTCCTCTGATTATATGTGAACACATGCTTGCTTACTCTTAGACTTCAAAAGTTAGAGATAAACTCAGATCAAAACATGTCATGCTCTGACATCTGAGACATGGAGGACTATGACTGCATTGTGTAGTGCATGTGGGAAGAGGGACTGTAGAAAGATGCTACTGAATGTTGGCTTATCCTGTGACAGCCTTGGAAGCATTGCCAACTGCTGATATCTGTGCCTGGTCACTGTCCTTGTTAGAGTACAGCTGCAGGGCATCTAAAATAAAGCTATGCCACAATGGAACCATAGCGTCACATCCTATCTCCACTCAAACATCATCTTTGGGAAGGAGGTAGAATTAGAGGAACCTATTCATTCGAGATGCAGAAGATAAGTGGGCCAGCAAAATGCTCAGCTGTTCAGCCACTTATTGCACAAGCTGTAGAATTAAAGTTTGGATCCTTAGAATCCACATAAAATGGCAGGAGACTATGGATTTCTGCGTTTAACTCCAGCCTGAGAAAGCAGAGTGGGATCTCCAGAAGAACCCGGCTAGCTAGAGTAGCTCCCCATTGGTGAGCTGTCGGTTTGATCAGCAACCCAACCTCAAAAGAGTAAAGTAGAAGAATGATCAAATATGATTTCCAGTAAAAGCTCTCACATTGCTTCTGCCTTTTGTTTGCAATCAAATATAAATCCCAAGGCGATCCAATATAAATCTCAGGGCTCTAAACATATGTGCATACCCAAGCACACATATTTACACACATAGATATATAAACACTCTCTCTCTCACACACACACACACACACACACACAAATGGAAAAGAAGAAATCCTTTAATGGTTGGTGAGATGGCTCAGTGAATAAAAGTGTTTGTTGCTTTTGACCTGAAAGCAGAGTTTGAGTCCCTGAATCTCATGGTGGAAGGAGAAAACTTACTCCTTCAAGTTGTTCTCTGACTTTCACATATATGCTATGACATGTACACACACACACACACACACATACGCACACACACACAGTAAATAAATACAAAACATCTTCTATCATAATATATTAACATAGTATTAAAACTAACAAATGATGACAAAGTCTAGCATTTGGGGCCATAGAAAGAAGCTTTTAAAGAAGAGAGTGTTAATAATAACTACTTGATATGTTATGTACAGAGACTGCCCTTAGTGTAGGGTTTAATGTGTGACATTAAGGAGTTACCTTCATCCATGTCTCACAGTAAGACAGGTTCCTTCTGTCAGTAATCATGCAATGCTTGTTCCTAAACATAAATATGCACCTTGGCATCTGAATTTAAATTGTGTATTATTCTTCTGTGGTTCAACAACCTTATTATTCTTAGGTCTACACTTAAGGTAAAAGGCAACTGGGTTTATTTACAGAGGCTTGCATTGGGGTCTAATAGTTCATAATGTTCTGGCATTTGATCAGAAAAGATATGGCTTCTGAAATACAGGAAGTCACAGTTGCAGGTACCTAAGAAATGCCATAGGAAGTCTCTGATTCCTGGAAGTTCTGGCTGGTGGTCTGACACACTTGAAGTTTTCCAAGTCTCCTTGGCTAAAAGGATAAAGCACATATGAATGTCCTTACTGATGATGAGACAGAGGAAGAAAAGAGGACAATATTCTTGATCTGATTTTCAGGACTCAGAGTAACACAGGTTCCACTCAGCCAATCATCCAATAAACATTCATGAGCCATTTATAATGCTTCTAACACATTAGATGCCTGAAATACAATGCTGAGGGAAAACAAATGAGGCCATGTTTTCAGAGTGTTCAAAACTTAACATAAGTGTAAATGGCATGACATTAATGATGTAATTACATAAGTAGGTGTAATATTGTAGCTATGGTAAAGTGTTGCCAATGGAAAGTAAGTCTATGGCAGTACCAGGAGATAGACAACAGAGATATGACAGCACTCAGGGGGAAAGGGTTAGTGAAATCTGAAGGATGAGTAAAAGTGAAGGAGATCATTCCACATTGGATGGATGTGCAGAAGCCAAGCTGCAAAAGTATTGGGTGTGTTTGGGGGTCTGGCAGGTAAGTTTGGCTAAAGCAGAGAATGAAGGCCATTAGGGAATGGACCTAATGAGTTAGGTAGAGTTGAATCTGACAGGGTTTTGTACAGCACATTAGACTTGTATTCTTAGGTCACTGAAGAAAATTGCATCCACAATATTTTTAAAGTGATCAACAAATGGCTACAGAGGAAAGGAAGTCATGATGCCCACTAGCTTCACAAAGGAATGACAAATGACTGCAATGTTTGCATCCGTAACAGGTAAGCAGTCCAGTGTTAACAGTCAGATATGTCTCATGTTGTAAGAAACATTATTAAGTAATAAAAAGATATACAGGGGGGAAGAGATGTAAGATGACTTGAAGGAATGCAATCTGGGGAATACTTAATACAAATATTGATGAAAAGTCAGTAAAATTTCTGACAGTAGGTATGAAGATTGAGGCTGGTACTGTTGACAGTAGGTATGAAGATTGAGGTGATACTGTTGACAGACATATTAATCTAAATAGCAACAAACTCCCATTAAAAAATGGACTGTGTTTATTCTATTATCTTGGAGAAACATTGGGAATTCCAGTTGGGTTGTATCACAGTTGATGCATGGAGAAGGTACAAGTGTTTATATGCTGCTTAACATGTTACTGTTCAGTGAGTCTCTAAATGGATACTATGAGAGTCCTGGAGAAGCAATAACAGTTAACCCCATTTTACTGAAACCCACAGCATGTACACAGAAGGTACCTGACTGGAATGAAACCACAGATTCTGAGTTTCTCCTTCATCAGTGGTTCACAAAATTCAATCATTAGAAATCTACTTTCTAATCTCAACATGGGTCATGGTTAGGCACAGGTATCAACTTGACTGTTGAGGGTGTGAGCTGTGGGCACATTTGTAGAGAATTAGTTGAGTTAAGCCCAGAGTGAACCTGAAGAAGATTGTCTAGCTGATGGGGAGGGCTCAGCCTATGGTGGATGGGATTAGGCCCTGGAATAAATCACGGAGAGCTGGTTGAGAGAGTTGGCATCCTTCTGTTCACTTGGCCAGACATGCTGGTCTGGAAAGTAATGATTGTCCATCTCTCAGCTGTTATGTGGTGATGGTACAGCCAATTCCCTCGGCCCTGGTGTTGGTGCGTGCTCTCCCTTCAAGCTGGACTAAGAACTGTAACCAGGAATTGTAAGAGAGAATAAACCCTTGTTCCTTTAAGCTGTTTGATGGTCATTTATCAGCAACCATGCAAGTGAACTGCAACACCATGTAAGTATGCCATATATTTAAGTTTTATCTTTCAATCAATTTATTAAATAGGCCAAAAAATGGGCAAAAGCACATTTCTCATAAAAGAAAAGCTCACATCAATTGGCAGAAGCTAAAAGTAATTGAAAAGAAATTGTTTTCAAACTAAACATTTCTAAACACCCATTATCTTTCAGAGAACTTGAGACATGAATATTTCTTTGTTAAAAGACAGCTTGGCACATAGCACAAAAGCATTAAAAACTATGTTGCTTAGGATGTACGGCAATGGAAACATTTGTGTACTCCCAGCAGGAGGAGCACAAATTGAAGCAGCCATTTTGGAGAGTAATCTGCAATGTTTCAGTATGTATGTGCATTATGAGCACATTCTGGAACATGTGTGTCTTGGCCATCTATCTTACTGCCGTGACAAATACCCAACAAATGCAACTGGGGGAAGGAAGGGTTTTTACTGATTTCAAAAATCTGGGTCATCCCAGAGGAGAGTTTGGCATGCACATTAAAGGATGCTCCGGGGATGGGAGGGGGAGGCACTGGGGGATGAGGAGGAAAGGGGGATGGAAGGGGGGCACAGGGGGATAGGGTGTTAGAGGGAGGGGGGGACCAGTGTACCTGTTAAGTTTGTATGAGTGGAAATAAAAAAAAAAGAGGTATAAAAAAATCTGGGTCATAGTCCTTCACAGTAAGAGAACCAAAGCAGCATCGGGAGCAGAGAGAACTTACCACATCATACCCACAACAAGAGCAGAGAGCAAGGGGCACAGCTGCATGCTTGCCTACTTGCCGCCAGCTGGCCAGAGCGTCAAACGCCCAGTGACTTTCTCTCCATCTTTATCCAGCTCTCCAAGGAATGGTCCCTCTCACTGTGGAATAGATTGTCCCACATCAATTGTTTAATCAATATCCTGCGAGCTTTCCTCAGAGCCTGCCTTACCTGAATAATTTCTCACAGGTATACCCTAAGTCTATACCCATAGTTTGACATTTGAGACCAACCAGAAAAATACATGTAGACCATAAATGATGATTTAAACATTTATTTATTTGTTCATTTATTTACGCAAGTCAACTTTAACATAGAAATCCTGCTTCTTAATGTATGTCCTAGAGCACAGGTGAATGCATTTATTTTTCTGTAAAGGACTAGAAAGGAAATATCTTCAACTTTACAGGCATATGGTCCCTGTAGCATCTCATTCTCTGCAGGGTGATACCATAATAACAGATACTCAGCTAGCAAATAAAATGGCTCAGTGTCATCCATCCTTTGTGGACAGTCATCTTTGAATTTCATCTAATTGTATATGTCATGACATATTAATATGGTTTTGTTTTATCCAGCCTTCTAAAATGTAAACTGTATTCTTTGTTGCTGTATATGAAACAGGTGGCAGACTGGTTTGAACCTCCAAATTACGTCAGGTGTGAGAAACAACCAGGATACTTATCCGCCGGATTTCTATCTGCTGCTGAAGGAAGGCTGATTTTCATTCTGGCATTTTGATTTGCCCTGCAAGTATGCTGTCAGTATGCTAGGACAAAATCTCCAAGAGCCACAGCTGTTTGCAGGCAACAGGCTTCAGCTACAGAAGTGAATGTCAAATGTCGAAGGGCAAAAACTGCACGAGCTAAGCAGTAAATATTTATAAAAATAGACCTAAAGATATATTGTTATTTGCTGGAACAAAAAATATAGATTCAAGTGGATAATATAGTCAAAATGAATATATTTCAATATAGCAAAACATATTGAGAAAAAGTCATTTTACAGTAATTTATTTCTTATATAAAATTTATATCCCATATAAATAAAATTTATATTATAGAAATTATAATATATAGTGAGTATAATGGTGCATGCCTTTAATTTCAATACTCTGGAAGCAGAGGAAGGAGGATTAGAAGTTCGAAGTAATCCTCAGCTGCATAGCAAGTTCAAAGACAGTCTATATGACATGAAAACCTACAACAAAAACAAATAGAAATAGATATGCATATGAAGAAAGAAGAATTCTTATTGATTGTTGGTGAGAATGTGAGCTAATACAGTCATTAGGAAATCAGTATAGAAATTTATTTTAAAAAAATCCTAGAGACAAAACTGCCATATACAGCTATACACTCCTAGGAATATTCCCAATGGACCTGATATTGTACCACAAAGATACTTTTGCATCCTCATTCGTTGCTGCTCTAGTCACAATAGCAAGGAAATGAAATCACCAACAGATGAATGGATAATGAAAATGTAAGACATGTACACAATGGCTCTAGGATAAAGCAAGCTACTAATGTTTAACTATAAGGACATGATATCAAACTGCCAACTAAATACTTATCATTAGATAGATTAGAGGAGTTCTCAGCTCTCCCCACAAAACTTCCTATTAAAAAGAAAGGTGTTTAATACAGAGCATCAAAATTGACTAAAGTGCAAAGAATAAGTAGCAAAGCAGTGCTCAGTAAATCTAAATCACTTCTGTATCCTCAACGCTCAGTGAACACTACAGAAGAGGGAACACTATACTTTAGGGGGCTAGAGAGATGGCTCAGGGGGTTAGGACTCTGCCTCACAAGCAAAAGGACCTGAGTTCAGATCCCACATCCCACATAAAAATGACAGGCAGAAATAGCAGAGGCCTGCACATCTAGCTCTGGAAGGGGAAGCCTGAGAAATCTCAGAGCGAAACAAAAGAAGGTGGAAGCAATCTGGGATAAGGAACCACCCTTGGGACTCTACAGGCATACACAGTGACCTCTGACACACAGAAACACGCATGAAAAAGAAAGAAAAAAGAATGGAAGAGTCAGAGTGTGGGAAGATGAGCATCAAAATCAGAATCATAGGTGAGGATAAATTTCAGTGTTCCCACTCAGAATGATTTGAGCTTCTTTCAATCCCTTTATCTTCTCCTCCCAGGAGAGAAGGAAAGCAGGAACGTTTATCTGGGAAGCTGCACTTCAGGTCTGTCAAGTTCACTCTCAGGGAAGCTCCATGCCTAAGAGAAGAGTATTTTCTAGTCTTGGTGTTTCCTGAGTTAAGAACTTTGCTGGTGACAGTTGTGCCGGTGCCTGGATGGGAGGGTTTCATTCCAAAGTGAAGAAATAGATAGAGGTATCTATTTCTCGGGCTCACTCTCAAAACTCTAGCAACCAAGCTGACTGTGGTGGCACAATCTGTTATCTTAGCAATTGGAAGCTGAGGTGAGACAATCATGAGTTCGAGGGCAGCCTGGGCTGCATAGAACTTGACACAAAAAAAATTAAAGAGAAAGTAAGTCTAGTAGTAATGATAATGGTAGATAGTGTCCTTTGAATATCTACAATTCAATTATAGGATTTCACTTCATTATCAAAATAAATCTGAACACGGAGTTCATTTCCTAATTGAAGAAGCTGCTCCTCAGAAGAGGTATGCAGTCCTTCTAAGGTCACATAGTATCTTGGTTTGAATGTGAGTTCAACCCTACAGACTCATGAATCTGAATCCTTGGGAAAGCAATGGCACATTATGGAGGTGGCCACCTTGATGAAGAAATCATGGTCACAGGGGGTGGCGGATCATCAGGTTTTGGTAGCCCAGCCCCACCTGCAGTTTACTCTTGCTCTTTCTGACTCCAGCTGCTTCTGCCTGCCATGTCTTTTTGCCATGATGGACTATATTTCCCCTCTGCAACAATAAGCCACACAAATCCCCCTTTGGCCCTTAAATTGTATATGAATATTGTCTCACAGCAGCAGAAAAGAAAAGTTACTGTAACACAGTGCTAATCAAGGCCAGGTTTATTAGAGGCTAAAATATATGAGATCTGTCTTAGTACCCATGCCTGTGGGAGAGGGTGGTACTAGGGGCCAGCACGGGACAGATAAGACTGAGTGTATGTCAGACACTCTTATTGTCTTGTTCATTTAATTCTCAGAATTTGTTAGGTTAACAGCTTAAACTTTCTCTACAGGGTTTTTCTTTCATCTTTATATGAGTTTCAGTAATTTATTAGTATGCCTCTGAATTTTGTCTGCTAAGATAATGGATTCATATACCTCTGACTTTCTCAGATTAGTAAAATATATTAGTTCATGCCTATGCCTTTGTTCAAGGACAATGGTGAGAAAGGGTTTAGATCCATAGACACTTTCCCCTGGTATAAACCTTACAACTTTATCTCCATTCTATGCACAGTATAAGTAGATATAAGTCTACTAGTAGAAATACGGGTACTGACCCTCTGTGGACATTTGCTCAAGGGCCACCCTAATCTTGCAAAGTTTTCTGGGGTGCTGAAGCTCTGCAGCTGTTTGTCACTGATTTGCAGGTGTCACTTTATCTGTATAAAGGACAGGGCTCTTGGATTTAGCCGGGGTTAAGAAAATTTTCATCAGGGGCAGGTGAGAGGATTTTGTTCTTTACTTGACATTTGTGTATCTTTTTTGACTTCCTTGTTTTAATTTCAATGATAATAGGATATCATGTCTCTTTTTCTTTGAGCCATGAGATTAATAAAAATGTATTCCTAGAGATTTCCCATTCACATAAGTGCCATTATCTCAAAATCTTGATATAAGAACGCAGCACGGGCCTCAATTCCTTCCTGCCCTTTTCCCATGTCACTTGTCAAACCGTTATTGGAAATGAGCCTCTGACCTTTTTTTCTCCCACACAATTTCTAATAAAGATGCTGCCACACGGCCGTCTCCTAGTAACTAGGTTTTGCACCAAGAAGCCCGATTAAGAAAGAGTCCATAAGAGCGCCTGCTTTGACCATCATCGGAGGCAATTTGCCAGTCTTGCTCTCTTCCTTGATTTCCTTAATTTAGATGAATAACTGGCCTGAGCTTAATGCTCTTTCTTATAAAAAAAATACTGTCCTGTAGGCTCAAATTAGCATATTTGCTTTTGATTACCTTGCAAAACTCTGTTTGCTCTCCTTCCTAAAAGCTTAATAATTCATATAAAGCTCCAGAGGAATAAAATCACCACGTGGCTGAAAATCCCAATTCTCCTGCTAAGGTTAAACGGCAGGCTTCAAAGAATTTTTTTTTAAATAAATAATCATGAGAGATTCTCCAGCCTGCCTCTGAACTGCTGCATAAGCAGTTCCTTAGTCCTTAGAATCTAGGGAGACACGAAAAATCAGTAGTCACAGAAGCCCCTTTTCTGCCCTCATGAAGAGCAGGTCTTTGAGACTCAGCATTCATTTCCAAGCAGGGTCTGGCTATTGCCCTCCCAAGCTGAAGGTGAGAAACCAGATGACAGAATGTGCATCCTTAGATAGAGACCAAAATTTGAAAAGAAGAGGCAAATGCATAACTGACCTAAAGAAAGGCCCTCTGCCCTTGGCATAGGGAAAGTGTGAGGGAGTAAGTGTGTGCGGACTTGTTGCTGTGGTTGGGCATTTCTTCTTTCTAGGTCATGGAGGATGCGCAAAGTGAAACATCTCTTTCTTCTGCCCTGCCTCAGCTTGGTACTAATCTGGCACCTGAAGCCATGGAAGCACCATCAGGCAAAATGCCAGTAGCATTGGATGTGAATAAAAGACGAAAGACCGATTTCCAGGGCCACCCTTTCCCCTGTTTGCTGCCTAGTGCTGGGTGACCACTGAGCTGTCAGGTCTGCAGGAGTCAGAACGGGCAAGTGGTTGAATTCACTCTGTATGGGAATCACATTTGCCCAGCACATTCATTACTGTAATGTAAAGTTAATTTCTCAGTCAAAGTGGATCAGCCACACAGCATTCACGGGTTCTTCATTTGGTTACTATACAAGCTGCAAATAACTTACTTTTAAGATAGATTTTCTTTTTTATCATTTATTATTTATTAAATTGTGCATGTGTGCATGTGTGTGGAGAACCACGGGCAAATTCGGGAACCACCATGGACGCCTCCACCTCCTCCTTGTTTACTCTGCCCCAGGATTCACAGGCTCCACCCGACCAGAAGCTCAGGCCACCCCCGCTTCCGCCTGGCGTCTATATGTGGGGTCTAGATTCTGAACTCAGGACCTTCCACCTGCAAGGCAGAGGCTTAACCCCTGAGCCACCTCTCCAGCCCCAAATAACTTACTTTTATTTTTTTATTTTTTTTTATTTCAGCTCATACAAACTTATTAGGTACACCAGTTCTCTCCCTTCCTCCTCCTCCCCCCCCCCCCGTACCCCCTGCTCCTCCTCCCCACCCCTCTCCCTCCCCATCCCCCAGTGCCTCCCACCCCATTTCCCAGAGAGTTCTTTCTTGTGCATGTCTGATTTTCCTCTGGGCCCTCCTCTCCGATGACGTACAAGGACCCAGTGGCCTTTCCCTGAACCCTTTCCCGTGTTCCCCTTAGGTATAGGAACACTGCTGTGGCTGCCAATCCTTTACCTCCAAGGCTCTTGGTGCCTTTAGCAGATGCTAGACTTTGTGAGGTCCACAGTGGGTTGGACAATGCGCAGGGCATGCAAAGTCCAATTATGATTGCTTCAGCCCTAACTAGTATAGAGTATCTTATATATCATTGCTCCTCCCATCCTTTGCTCTTACACTCTTACCGCCCCCTCTTCCGCAAATTTCCCTGAGCTTCAAGATGGGGAGAGACTAAGCTGGCCTACCCAAATAACTTACTTTTAAATTGTGTGTGTGTGTGTGTGTTTGTGTGTGTGTATACTTATGTGTGCATACTTGTTTGCACATATTTGTGCATGAGCACCTGTGTTTATTAGTGGACATACACGTATGTGTAGAGGCCAAAAGGCAACATCAATTTGAAGGGAAATATATTGAGGATAAAGCTAGAAAATAATAATTTGGAAGGCCAACCTCAACAACAATGGAGCAGACCTTTATTATAAGCTCTGGAAGGATACACCAACTCCTTTAGCCGCCACTGACTCGAATGACCAGAGTGTCCACCTGTTATACAGGTGAAGCATCATCCAAGCTTCTACAGCTCAAAATGGGGGAAGGGAAGAAGGAAGCATGTCCTTTGCAGTAGTCATCTGGCTATTATGGCATCTCTGGGCAGCGTAAAGCTACTAGGAAGTAAAGAATTTACTAACTCTTTAGATAAGTGTATTCCATTCTGGTTCTGGTGTTGCAGACTTTCTGGGTCATTAATTACCTTCCTAGTGATTTACCTCAACTGTTCTCCATCTCATTTTTTTAAAACAGGTTCTCTCACTGAAGCTGAAATTGGATTTGGCTAGACTGGCTGGCCAGCAAATTTCAGCAATCCTACTGTCACTTCCTCATGCTGAGATTACAAACTGTGATGGCTAATCTTGCTTGTCAATCTGACTGAATCTGGAATTAACTAACAGACAAGCCAGTGGGCATATCTGTAAGGGATTTTCTTGATCAACTTATTTGAAACGGGAAGAACTATTCTAACATGGGTAGCACATTTCTGTGGCAGCCTAGATTAGAAAGGTAGTCTAAGAGAGGAAAAACCTCACTTTTGCTTGTTTGCCTTCATAGCATGCTGAGGAGCCCACTTTTTCCTGCTTGATCTTGCAGCTCCTGCCATTTTTTGCTGATAGAACACAGTGTCTTCAGCCCTCCAAAGTGTCCAGAAGAGCAGTAGCTCTCCAGGATTCTTCTGGGTCTGCAGCGGCACTCTGGGACTGCTGAGGCCTCCTGCCTCATGGACAGCTACTGCATTCTAAATATCTCCAGTGTAGAGGCAAGCATTTTGGACTATTTAGGCAGTATCATCTAAACTGGCCTAATAAACTCTTTTAAAAAACATAGTCATTCTATCAGTACTATACCCTAGAGAACCCTAACACACAGGCACATGCCACCATTCTCAGTTTTAGGCATTGGGGATTGATATCAAGTCCTTATGTTTGCACAGAAAGTGTTTTACTGACTTAGCAATTGACCCAGCTCCTTATTTTTAAGTATTTCCAATTGCATCTGTATAGAACATATATAGTATACCAGGTGTCAACTTGACAATTGAAACCTGAGCCTTTGAGTACATCTATGAAGAAGTAATAAAAATAGTTAAAACAAACCTGGAGCAATCCTGTGGGAGATTATCTGATTGACATCACATGCAAAGAGCCAACTCATGGTAAGTATGGTCATTCACTGGGCAAATGGATAAAATGGAGGGAGCTGGTTTAATACTTTGGCATACATTGACATACAAGAATGCTGATGAGCAAAAAAGCATGTCTCTGTTTCTGCATTTCCTATGTAGATGTTGTGGCCAGTTCTCTTGGCTCTTGATGCTGGCATGAACTCTTCTGCCATGCTAATGACTGTAACTGTGAATTGTAAACAAGAGTAACTCCCTCGCTCTCCTGAGTCATTTTGGGACCTAAAACTAACACATGCAGACATTTCTTGTCGCTCTTCCCTAAACAATATGATTTCTTAGCATTTGATATTGTACTAAGTATTGTGAGTAATCTAGAAATCATTTAAACTCTATGGGGGAATGTAAGTTATATGCAAACCCAGCAGCATTTCATATAACAGACTAGATATCTTGGGATCTGCGGGGACCCTGGAACCAACTGAGGAGCTAATGTTCATTTTATTTCTCTGGCTCTTATTTTTTCCTGCTCTTTCAGTGAAATCAGCTCAACCTTTACCAGATTGGGACCGTGGACACCACACTGGCCAGCATTTCAGCTGCTGCAGGTTCCTTTCCTAACGTATCATGCATCTGCTTCTTTTTCCTCTTCTCCTTTACTAACAGGCCCCATATGTTTCCTTTCATCACAGCATGCTTGCAGCCACAGGAGATTAAATGGATGCCAGTTGAGAACCATATGGTAAAATGTGAGAGTCCAAGCCAAATCTTTGCCTTCAAAATATAGCTATTCTCAAATTTTAGTCATTTGTGTACATCATCACGATTTTTGTCATGTCTTCAGTCTACTCACAGTATTGGATATGTAAAAGTTTTCTTCATTACCCCCATTAATTAATGTCAGAGGAAGTTCTATAAATAAACCATATCATTCATCATGAATTAAAAGCAAATATAAAACATGTAATCACTGAAATATAAAAAAGTCCATGGTTCCAGAGAATCATTTTGCAAGTCAAATGCACATTCTATATTCTGTAGCATTCTTGTATAAAGTTTGTATTATAGAGATTTCATTAAAGCAAATGAAAGTGACAAAGCAGGTATAACCATTCCGCATTCTAAAGATGGGCCAACTTGTGCTGATCTAAGAACAAAGAATATTTATGTTGAAGGAGATCTTGATACCATTCCCATCTTAAGGATGAGGGAAAAGCTACATATTGGCTTTAAGAAAATTTTAATTTTTGATACAAAAAAGATCTTAATGTTAATTTCATATGACAAATATATTTTCTCATTTTTCTTAGGCGATATGACTTTTCCATGATTCTCTGTGGTTTTAGACTCATTTAGACCATTTTAGACTCACATTTTATAGAGTGGTTCCTTTTTCAAGTAAGTCCATGCTCATTCATTACCTTCCTGATAATTGCCCACACTTACATTCCTTTAAAATTTCCCCAAATTGGGCTGGAGAGGTGGCTCAGGGGTTAAGCCTCCGCCTTGCAGGCGGAAGGTCCTGAGTTCGGATCCCAGATCCCATGTATAGACGCCAGGAGGAAGCGGGGGCGGCCTGTGCTTCTGGTCCTGGTAGGGCGGAGCCTGTGAATCCCCGGGCAGAAGGAGGTGGAGGCATCCATGGTGGTTCGCGAATTCGTTCGTGGTTCTACACATACACAGACACACACACACACAGACACACGCGTGCGCGCACATACACACACATATGCACATAGTTGAATAAATAATAATAATAATAATAATAAAAGCTTTAAAAAATTTCCCCAAATTAATATATTTGAAATAATTGATCATTATTGAAGCCCCCTCCCAAAACTTTATTAAAAAATTGTATCTGGTGAAGCAAGTGATACTTTCCCTTCTACTTTGCATATTAAAATAAAGAAATATTTATAGTAATCTTCCACAGAACATTTTTCTGCAAACTGTAATATCAAGACTCCAGAGGTGGGCTGGAGAGGTGGCTCAGGGGTTAAGCCTCCGCCTTGCAGGCGGAAGGTCCTGAGTTCGGATCCCAGATCCCACGTATAGACGCCAGGCGGAAGCGGGGGCGGCCTGGGCTTCTGGTCCTGGTAGGGAGGAGTCTGTGAATCCCGGGGCAGAAGGAGGTGGAGGCGTCCATGGTGGTTCGCGAATTCGTCCGTGGTTCTACACACACATACAGACACACGCGCACACACACAGACACACACACGCACGCACATGCGCACAGTTGAATAAATAATAATAATAAAAAAAATTAAAAAAAAGACTCCAGAGGTGCTTTATAAGTCACATTTTTCACAGCCTTATCATATGAAATTCTCCAAAGTAAAAAAACACATTCAAATGGATAACTGTTCAATTAGGAAAAAATTTAACAAAGAGGTAAATTATACTCACTGAAAGCAAATTCTAAAATTTGATTTCCAGACAGACATGCAAACAGAAGGCAACCCATACTAAATTTTCCTGGTCAAAGACTCAAGAGCTATTACACAAAAATTCAACAAAAGTCCCAGTTAGAAAATTGGTGCTGTCATCTCTGTTATGCCACTGAACATGGCACTGATTCCCACTGCAAGTACTAATATTTTTAAAGGCCAAATTGATGGACTGACAGATGGTTCAGTGAGTATTAACATTTGCCACACAAACATGAGGGGATCTATCTTTGAATTCCCAGAGTTTGACTCAGCAATGTCCATCTAGAATCCCAGTGTTTCTATGGTGAGGTGGGAGATTCTCCAAAGATTACAGGTCTTCTAGCCTGGTGGATGCAGCCCAGCAGCAAATAACAAAGACACCCTGCCTCAAACAAAGTGGAAGGTGAGGACTGTCACCTGGGGTTTTGCATTCTGACTCCCTCATGGTCCTGGGATCATGGATTCTACAGATCCCATGGATCACATACACACGCACACACCAAAAACAAGAAAACTATACATTGCTTCTATAAATGTAGCATACTACTTTTCAGTTCTAAATTTGTCATGTGGCCATTTTTCAATGTCAAAAATGGAATAGATATTTCTCTCCCTCTTCCATTCCTTAGGTCCACCTTCTAATACCTTCTATCAGAGGTAATTATTGTGAAAATGTTCATGCATCTATACTACTCTACAATACTTGATATGTATGTATATCTTTTATCTTTAGGCAAGTAGAGTCTATAAGTATTTATACTCTAATTTGAATATCTTTCATTGATATTGTATATATTTCATACCATTACATATACATCTCTTGAATTCTTTTAATAATAGTTGTGCTTCACTCAATGTATGCAAAATCATTTGTGTCAGGAGTTGGTAAGTTTGACTTTGTTTTGTTTTTGCCATGCTTTGTGAGTTATGTAAACTCTGCACTACCACTCTTCCCTGTCATAAAAAATACATACTTGATCAGCACATCTAGGTTCCAATAAAACATGAAAGAATAGACTGCAGGCTTAGTTTGTTGACTCCTGACCCATGTAATCAATTATCTACTAATAGAAACAGGAGAGTGGGTCTTTTCCAGCTTCTTGCATAAGTACATTTGCTTGATAAAGTTGGAATGTATCTACTACAGAGTATTTGAAAACAGTAATGAGTAGTGCCTCCTGACTGCCTCACATCAAGTTCTTATATTCTCTACATAGGCTAGTGATGTATCCCAGGCTGGTCTAGAACTCACCATGTATCCCAGGCTGGCCGCTAACTCATAATTCTCATGCCTCTACCTCCAAACTTCTGGGATTACAGTTATGTGCAGCTACCTCTGGTCATTCTTTCTTTTAGTTTTCTAATATTCTTTCTGGCAAGTTGAGTTTGTACTCACAATAATATCAGATAATAGGTTGTTTCTGAAGCCAATGCACAACATCGTGTTGTGCCACTTGAAAGGGCAGCGAGGCAGATATATCAGATTGAACTGTGTTGCTTCATAGAGGATTGGGCACGACTTCCTTTTTCTCCTGTGTTAATTGTTTATAGTGTGTCTGCCAAGACATGTACAGAGAGAACTAAACAGGATTCTCTGTTCCAGCTTTTCAAATGGCTTCAAGAATTTTAACTGCTTTTTGCTTCCTTTGTATTCGAAGTGCTCATCGGGGATCCATTACTGTCCAGAAGAACTTTGTTCTTCATTTCACTATTACTTGAAAAGATAAAACTCTGTGTCTTTGACTCACCATCATCCCTGCAGACTTTTAGGCAGAGAGCTTTGAACAAATATCTTTGTGCTTGAAATTTATTGATTTCATGACTCGGTACCTTGCTTTCAGAGGGGAACACTCATCACCTAGACGAGGGTCCCCAACTAACAAAGGAGCTATAAACCCATGAAGAATTACTGATCCGGCAGTTAATATTTATCTGGGACCAGAATTTAGTTTGACTGAAATCTAATCAGGCTCAGTGGATTCTGGCTGTCATGGTGTGCAAGGTGGAGCTTTTTTCATATAGCTAGCTTATTCTAAGCAATAACATTAGTCATATGCACCTCATGAAATGAGTTATATAACCTTTAACATCTAAATTACACCACTATGGGTCATCCCTATTTATTTAGAGAAGTGTTTCTTATCTGGCTAATGTCTTACTTCCTTTCCAAAATATCCATGAATTGTGTCAATCTTGGCTGCTCTTGGTCAATAGAAAAGACAACAGAAAGTTCAGTTCCTCTCCTAACCCTCTACTGCCCCCCCCCCCGCAATTCATTATTCTTAAACATATTTGCTATCATTGCCATTAAAGAGTCTGACAGGCTGAAGTGACCTGGCCATGAATTAGTAGAGAAATGAGGTGACATCTCAGGAGCAAGCAAATAAATAAATAAGAAGCCTAAAGAAAACATTTCTTCTTTGCACTATCTCTGGTCTGCCTACATAAAACAACCTGGGAACAGGAAGAAGTTTCTCCAGGAGATAAAGCCCTTATGTTACAGTCTTGAGATTGCCCAAAGGAAACCAAGCAGGAATAGGGAAAAGTGAAGTGTGTCCATCAAATTAGTATAATGGAGGAAAAGAGGGTGCAGAATTTCTCTAGCCCACAGTAGGGTGAAGAGCTGTGATCACAACTCAGCTGTCCCTCCAGCACTACCTGCAGCTGAAAACATGTATGCCATTGTTCAAAAAATCACAACAGGACTGTTGGATAAGTCCCCATGTGGACTCAAGAAATCATTTTCAGATTTAGACTAGAAGCATCTAACTTTTACAATGGATTCTCTTTATCTATTATGTATGCCCAAGTTTTGCCCATACTGACCCTGATATCAAACAAAACTTGCTTCAAGGAATGAAATTATCAATTGAGTTGCATATTTGTCATGTGTAAGGCCAGAGAAAGTCTGTCATCAAAGCAGCACAGCTGCATGTCACCCTAAGGGTCTCTGGGAGCCAGGGTAGTGCTGTGACTTGAGGAAGGCAAAATGTGTGAATAAGAAAACCAAGAATATTCTCTTCTCTCTCTCTCTCTCTCTCTCTCTCTGTCCCTCTCCAATAGCAGAAATGCTGAGTCATTCCATACCCTCGGTTTGGAAATTCAGAGCATAATTCTTTTTCCAGTGAGTTTCACCTCAGGTTTAAAAACCTTTGAACATAATAGAAAATGTTCAAGGGAGTGAGTGAAATGATATCTCTGAAGATTCTTTGGCTCCTTGACATTGCAGCCTATCTCTTCTCAAGAACTTTTAAAGAACCAAACATCTAGAGTATTCAGGAGTTGAATTATGACATTTCATTCAAATTAATAAAAGGAGAAGCTTCAGTAGACCTCCCAAGGAAAGCAATCTATACAGTGTCCAGAATCTCTGATCTGTAGGAACTTTCATCACAGTATAACTTACTAAATACATATGAAAAATGTTCCATATTTTGGTCCATTCCTCAAAAAGTAGGCAGATACTTAACTTTCAACACATATTTCACAACACACAAATGAAGGCAACTGAGCAGAAATCAATATTTTATACTAAACATGGATTCATCACTACATTGACTCAATAATGCACAGCTAACAACTCTGATACATTTTTTTAGGAAATACTATGTTTATATGTATAGAAAACAATATGTTCATATTGCTTTAGAAATATTGAGAAAGGAAATATGAACTTCCTACATTCTAGAGAAAGTTGAACTAATTAAATTCTAAATTTTCTTCCAACCAGTGATCTCAGAGGTTGCCTGGCCTAATGACCTTCTTATCATCAAGGGATCTCTTCAGTTCCCTCCATCTCTAACTTTAGGCCATTATGTTAAAAAGCTTTCCTCACTATAAGACCATATCTGCCTCTCTGTGACACCTACATTAATCCTTATAACCTCATTTCCAGATCACTGTTACTTAAATATTGGTGGGCACCTACTCGATTCTTTACAGAACTTTTGTTCTCCAAGTTGAGTATCTTTGTTTCAATCCCCTCTCCATGGTTTGGTTTTGTGAAGCATCACCACCCTTTTTATTTTTTTCTGGGAACCCTTCAGGATAGTACAAACATCTTGCATTTCAGAGACCATGTTTGCAGTGTGTTTCATAAAGACAATCATATTAATAGTATGGATAATAGCAAACCAGTATTTACCATATACCAGGTATATTCTAGGACCACTGTGAGTGATAAAGTCACCCTTGCTCACTCAGTCACTTCCTACAATAATGTAAGTAAGTTGGTTATTCTGCAACTGAGAGCTGAGACAGGGATGGTGAAATGATTATGGGGCTGGATGGAAGTCCACATGATAAAGAGAAATTTGTAAAAGGAGAAAAGGAGAAATCAAGCTGCAATGCAGACTGGAGAAAGCCTCAATAAATCTAGCAGTATGCTCTAAAGATAAATTTGCCTAACAAAATTGTCCACTATAGAGTCCAAGTGGGTGGTCCTTTAACAAGCCCCAGGTGTATGCAGCGATCAGCCTGGATGGGATTGTCCAGGGAAGGGTGCAATCACAGAGTAGTACCACTCTCGGGTCTGGGTGCTTCTTGTCCTTCAGCTAAAAAATTAAAAGACATGAGGAAAGTATGGAGCAAAGGCAAAGAAAAGGAAAGTCTATTGGCAAGCTACATAGACTCTTCCAGTGAGCAAGGGAACCAGAGCTAGTAGTCTACAGACTCCAAGTGATTCCACTGCTTTTCCTCCTCTCCTCTCAGTGGTCTCAAGTTCTCCATGAATCCTTTCTTTCACGGGGATTTGTTTCTCCCTTGGAGCAGGAGAACAGATGTCTGTACAGATTGGATTCTACGTCTTAAGATACCAGGATGAAGGTGGACAACCAAAGACATGATGGAGAAATGGAAATTTACAGAAAAGGCAAGACTTAATTTCTTCTTTCCCCTCCTTCCTCTGGAGTTGAGCAATAAACTTTCATATTGACACAAACCTCTGGGGCAAATACTTTTATTCTTCCCATTTTATGCATAAGGAAATTGAAATGTAGACAGATGAAGAAATGTATTGAGATAACACAGTCAGTGTCTGAAAAAACATGATGAAAATGTTGAACATACATCTGAAATAAAACCTAAGTATAATTAAATTAAATGTTTTCACAACTAACAATCAAAACACTTCTATTCATCATACAACAGTATAGTATACAGTAGAAAAACCATCAAGAATGGGAAAGGAGTTGAGATTTTGGTTTCCTTGTGAGCTAACAAAGTAACTAGCTCTTTTACAAAAGGTTGGCGGACAATATGAGACCCCAAGGTGGGGGTCAGGGCAGGGTAAATGACTTGATCATTTATTTCACAACAGGCAACATGCACTTCCTGTCGACACTCATCTCCTGTGCCTACCTTCCTCCCACTGTTGTATGTATGTGATGGGTTATGCAAGATGGTTTTTCTGTACATAGTTTGAGTTCATCACACATATGCAAATCCTGGAACTTAAGAAATACTATCTTTTAATAGCATTGCAAAAAATCCTCCTCGACCCTCACTGCTTAAGCAATATTTCATTATCCTGGTTCAGAAAGTTGTTTAAAAGATATTTATCCCATGATATGATTTCTGCCCTCCTTCACACTAGAGGAGACAAAACCATACTAAAATTATAAAATGCTGTGAGACTCTCCAACCAAGTATGAAGAAGTACGCCTTCAATTCTAACATTCAGGAGGCTGAGACCAGATAGATCTCAAATTCAAGGCTGGTATGAGCTACATAACAAGACTATCTCAAAGATTTTTTTAAATCTACTAACAGGTAACAACAGAAAGCTACAGGAGCAAATTAAAAAATAAACCAATAATTGGGCAAGGCTGCAAAAACCTTTATACACTAGGTGTTGTTTCTAGTTAGCCAGTCCACAAGCACATGAAGAATGTTGACAGTGCTTTCTCATGATTGATCCCTAGTACTTAATAAGCTTTATACAATTCAATTTCCTAATAAAGTGAAGGAAAGATAGGATACTATGTGACCATGGAAGTTATCAATATACAAAAAGTACAATCAACTTTTATAGTGGAATATTGAGACTCAAAGATTTTGAAATTTGGGGGACAGATATTAATAGAAACATAGAAAACAGCCTTTCCAAGTCTAATGACCGTTTTCTTTCTGAATTCTTTTATAGAAAATGACAGTATCCAGTCACTGGAACATCTATATATCACACTTGATACGCAGATTAATATTTTTTAAAGAATACTGCATTTCAGGATAATTTAAGATAAGTCACTACAAATATACACCTTTGTTGGCTTTCTCTAACAGAAGATCGTTAAAGACCATTTTCAACCTCAGAGCAAATATTCCATTTGTGAAGTTCAATAACTTTTCATACATCGTATATTAAACCTGCATTTCATCTCATTTCTCTTTTGTTCTATTCCCCATTACAGAGATGACTATTAGACCATCTCTAATTCACTGAGTTTTGGTCTTAACCATTTCCAAACACACTGGGTTAAAAAGCCCTGCTGTTAGACTACAGAGGGGGCAGCTACATGGAAGCCATGTAAGACAAAGAGAATACTGGAGAGGAAGATAAGAAAATCAGAGATAAAGTGCCAAAGTCGTTGCCATGTTTTTGAGACCCAATTGATCTCTAAGTGTCTGTCTCCATCTAAATTCCAAAGAGATCAAACACCCCATTTCCTGTCAAACGTCCATCCCCACAACCTACACCACTTAAGTCAGCAGTCATACCTTTTTATCAAATACTGAAAGGAATCGATCTATGTGACTAAATACGTTACATAATTTGCATGGAGTATAAAAAAGAGCATCTTGCACAGAACACAAAGGAAGTCTGTAGTCTTAGTCTCTCCACCATTCCTTACTCTGTTTCTCTCACTTCTTTCAATGGCCCAGCCCAACACGGACAAAATAGAGGTCACTGGTAGGGACTTAAGCAACACACACCAGCTGCATGCCTTCCTGTGCAGTTCTGCACTGCATGTTGGTGGTGCAAAGGCAAACTAGACAGACCCTGCATTCCAGAGGCTTGTTCCTCCTATTATGCTGCTTCTCCCTGAATGTTCATTTCGCCAGCACCCTTCGATTCCCTTGCCTTAGATCAGTGTTTCCAGACAGAGCCGCTGATTGTAACCTTCCCCTCCATTCCTCATACCTCTTGCTGATCGCACCACCTAAATTCATGCAATATTAATGTAGCAGTTTGCCTGCGTATTGTCAATAAGTTCATGACCAAACAGTTCAGGAGAATAAAAATTCTGACTTACCATCAGTTCAACTTTGTAGGAGAGCTATTGCCAACACCAAGAACTGAGGAAACTGGCCACCCAGTATATCCACAGAGATTGCTGAGAGAGGGTAAAGCTCACTTACCAGACTGAAAGTGTCTCTAAATATACCAAAGAATGCCAACTTACTGAATTTCTATTTTGTCCATCTGCACAAGCAGTGGTACCACACATTTTGGGCAGGGTCTTCCCCACATCAATCAAACAATCTTTTTCAGGTTTGCTCGAAGACTTGCCTTTTTTTTTTTAATTTCCACTCATACAAACTTAACAGGTACACCGATCTCCCCCTCCCTCCAACCCCCTATCCCCTTGTGCCCCCCTCCCCTCCCCATCCCCCAGTGCCTCCCCCTCTCATCCCTGGAGCATTCTTTAATGTGCATGCCAAACTCTCCTCTGGGTCTTCCTCTCCAATGAGGTGCAAGGACACAGTGGCATTTCTCAGAACCCTTTCCTGTGTTCCCGTTAAGCATAGGAACACTACTGTGGCTGTCAATCCCTTGCCTCCCAGGATCCTAGTGCCTTTAGCAGATGCTAGACTTCGTGAGGTCAATAGTGTGTTGGACATTGCGCAGGGCATGTAAAGTCCAAATATGATTGCTTCAGCCCTAACTTGTGTGGAGTATCTTGCATATCATTGCTCCTCCCATCCTTGTGCTCTTACAATCTTACCGCGCCCTCTTCCGCAAATTTCCCTGAGCTTCAGGATGGGGAGAGATTAGGCTGGTCTAGTTCCAGGTGATTGATATAGAGTCTCTGATGTTCTGGATCATGGTTTGTTGATTTTTTTTTCAGTTTTGCCCTTGGCTTCACCCTGATGGGTACTGGATGTCACCGCCTGGCCAGAGATAAAGACATGTTAAATTAGAGTTTTATTATAAGAGTATATTCAAAGGTAGATGTAATAAAAGTAGGAAACCGTGGTAAGGGAGGAGTCAATCACCCATTTGCGAAATGGTTACTTTCTATCTGCCAGACTATACACCCTCCCCTTCTGGTGAGATCATACCACATCAGTTGTAAATGATCAGGAAGGAAGGTCTGTGAACTTAACCAGATGTCTCATTACTTACTTGCAGTCCTTGATGGTGGCCTATTTTCTCTGCTGTAACATGGTCAAAGACTTGCCTTAACTACTAACTCTCCCCAAACCAGATATATCTAGGTTTACATCCTCCATTGCAGCCAATATTCTTAGTATAAACAGTTCAAATGCAGGACAGTTGCAAATGCCCTCACTCACACCAGTGAGTGAATGAATTAATGAGTGGGAATATGAATTCAACTGTCAGTGCATATATTAGGGTGCTAAAATAGGAGATAGTTATAATGCAGGTACCAGAACTCATATATAGTATAGATGTATAAAACGGTAGCTGGGCAATGGCGATCCACACTACAGTACTAGCGAAGCGAGGCAGGAGTGTATGTTCAAGACCGGAGCTATAGCACAAAACTCTATTTTTTTAAAAAAGCATACAAGCTAGCACGATCAACTTGGAAAATTATTTGCAAGTATCTTTAGAAGTTAAACAAATCCTTTGACCTGATCACTCATTCCTAGGTATTTACTAAGGGAAATAAAAACACATTTACCATAAAAATCTACCTATAAAAGTTCATAACAGCTTATTTATAAGCTCCTCAGGCTTGAGATAACCCCAATTATTTATTTATTTATTTATTCAATTGTGCATGTGTGCGTGCATGTGCACATGTGTGTGTGTGTGTATGGTGTGTGTGTAGAACCACCGACAAATTCGGGAACTACCATGAACCTCCTCTACCTCCTCCTTGTTTACTCTGCCCCAGGATTCACAGGCTCCGCCCTACCAGGACCAGAAACGCAGGTCACCGCCCCCTGCTTTCACCTAGGGATCTTCCGCCTGTTAGGCATAGGTTTAACCCCTGAGCCATCTCTCCAGCCCTGATTACCCAATTATTAATGAAGAAAAAGATAAGTAATTCATGATATAATCACTAATAGAACACTATAAAGAATGAATCATCATAACAAAGTTAATAACACAAACTTTAATCAAAAAGGACATGATATAAATGAGTACATATTCAATAATTCCAATTATATGAAGCTTTATAACATGCATACCTTGTCTTGGCTGGAAAACTATTAGAAGACTTTGCTTTGTTGGACCAAGAAGACTGGAGGTGGCACAAAGGAAGTTTCTTCTGAGATAAAAAACGTCCTTGTGTTATTGAATCATGGCTACATATAGAATCCCATTACTTTTTCATTCTTCAAGGGTGTGTGTGTGTGTGTATGTGTGTGTGTGTTTGCATGAAGGTGTATGCAGGTGCATATGCACATGAGTACTCATGTGGAGACCCCAAAGTGCTCTCAAGGCTTATCTTTGATCACTTTTTCACCTTCCTCTATTAAAGCTGATTCTTTAAACCCAGAGTTCACCAGCTGAACTTTTCTGTCAAGCCAGCTCACTTTGGGGATTTGCAGGCCCTTCCTTTAGGGCTGAAATTATAGGTGGCCCATTGTGTCCACCGAGTACTTTCATTTGGGATCTGGAGATCCCAACTCAGGTCTGTTTGCTTGTACAGCAAGCACTTTCATTGCTGAATCATCTCCCCAGCCCCCAATGTTCACTTAAAAAGAGTACACCCCTGCTTCCAACTCTCTAGATGGTTACCCATCATGTCTCTTGGACAACTGCCATTTAACCTCTCAAATAGTTGTGGCATGCATCAATATACCCAACACTGGTGCATTTCAATGTATTTAACTATATCCATGAAAGATCTAAGCCATGTGGCAATGGCAACAGAGGCAGAAGAACTGTCACGTGGGAGAAGGTACAGATGAAACCACAGTGATGGAATATTAACAATGTCAGCCCTGGGTGAGGGGGTCCCTGAGGTCAATTACACTTGTTTATTTGGAATACAGTTGAAATTTTCATCTTAGAAGATTTGTAAATAGCTCTGCCCCTCCCGTCCACCCAGGACAGGACCCTCACTTGGCTGGCGATCCTCCATCTCAGGTAAGTTCCACCAGTCCCCAGGTCACCCACTCATCCTAGCTCCTCCCACCAGCAAGCATGAGCTTGCTGCCCGAGCTTGGGTGGGCCACTAGGCCACGCCCCAGGTCCCAGGTGAAGAGCTCTGCCATAGCCATCAGCCTCTCTGCCCCTGCGGCCAGCCCGGGACCCTCACTTGCAGTGCAGGGAGGACACGCTGCTCCTCAGAATTCAACAGAGTCCAAAGAAACTCAAACAAAGCTCTAGGGGACAAAGGCCATACATCTGAAGTCCTCTAAAATCATCCTATCACATGGGAGAGATTCTTCACATCCAGCCCACAGATAAGTAAACCTCTTTTTTACCATCCTGCTCCTTTCAATTATTAATCACTGTAGATTAACTTTTCCATATAGCCACCCTCAAAACATACACAACTTCACCCTCCGCAACGACCCGCCAGCTCCCAGGTGAGTGTGAGAGCCTGCAGAGCCCAGCCCCCCACCCCGGAGGCCCCCTCCCCACCCTCCTGGCAAGCACCCAGGTGGCCTCCGGCTTAGCCTGGGCCTCACCCCCGACCCCAGCCCCTCGCGTCCTCCCACCTCCTCACCTCTGCCGCCCCCCCAGGTCCCAGGTGAAGAATTCTGCCATCAACATCAGACCCTCTGCCTCTCCATCCACGGAAGACACACTGCTACTCAGAATTCAATAGAGTCCAAAGGAAACTCAAGCAAAACTCTAAGGAACAAAGGGAACACAGGCCATACATCTGGACTCCACTACAATCATTATATTATGTGGGCAAGATTCTTCACATCCAGCCCAAAGATAAGTAAACCCTTTTTTTTTTTCACCTTACTGATCCTTTCTAGTATCAATTGCTGTAGATCAACCTCCTCATACAGCCACCCCAAAAACATACAACTCCAGGGAGTACACCACTCACCCTCACATACCACCAAGATACTAAATCAAAAAAGTGTACTACCATACTAATATTCACCACCTTGGTTACTTAACCTGACTTAACTGATATACTAACAGCCTGATAACCTCATCTAGGATATAACAATAACAATACACAAACATACCCAATCCAAGGCAAGCACTAGTAATAACTGGCAAGTGTAACAATACCAACTACATCAGTTCAGTGAAAAACACACAGAAACTGAAAGGTCCTAAAAAACAAAACAATAACGCCCAAGTCAAAGTGCAGATCCACGAGAAACAAAACCCAAAAAGACCAATCTCCTACCAAAAGAATTAATCCCATAATGAGGGATTCCGACCAGAACAAATTCACAGAAAATAGCCATGAAAGCCAGACCCAACATAACGACTTTCAGAGTATGATCATTACCATGATTAATACTATGAAAGAGGAAATCTGAGAAGAGTTAAACAACTGTATCAACCACTTCGAACAGGAACACAACAGGCATTTGGAGGAGTTAAGAAAAACAGTTCAAGAAACAAAAATAGGCATAGAGCAGTTAAAACAGTCTCAGGAAGAGTTTAAAAAAGTGTGCATGCGTGTACCAAGACTGAAAGGGAGTCACACACTGGAACACAGGCATGTGCTGCCAGAAACACTCTAGATTCATTACATGATTAGTTTTGAATTAATTTTTAATCTTTGCACATTCAGAAACCTTTATTTTGCCAAATTTATTGTTACTCCCACATTCAATTGCAGGATCCTACATGGGGTTGTAAGCAAGATTTAAGAATTTGCCTGTGGTTTTACACACACGCGTGCACACACACACACACACACACACATGTACACACGCACAATTGAATAAATAATAAAAATAATTTAAAAGAAACTGGGTGACCTCCCTTCCCCCACTCTGCCGCCCGGACGCGCGCGGTCCAGCCTGGACTCACCTTGACCTAGGTAAGCTCCGTCCCTGCCCACCCCCAGAACCCCAGATCAAATAATTAATTCACTTTAGTGAAAAACGCACAAAAATTGAAAGAAGATCATAAGAGTTAAAACGACAATGCCAAAGTCAAAGTGCAAATCCATGAGAAACAACACTCAAGTAAACAAATCTCCCACTGAAGGAATTAATCCCATAATGTTAGACTCCAACTAGAACAAACCCATGGAAAATGGCCATGAAAGCCTGACCCAGGATAATGACTTTCAAAATATGATCATTACCATGTTCAATACTATGAAAGAGGAAATCCGGGAGGAATTAAATAATTGAATCAATCGCTTTGAAGAGGAACACAACAGACACTAGGAGGAGTTGAGAAAAACAGTGCAAGAAACAAAAACTGGCATAGTTCAGTTAAAACAGACACAAGCAGAGTTTAAAACTGAGCTAAAAGACAAGTTATCTTCAACCCAGAACGCCACAGAGAGTCTTATCAGCAGAACTAATGAAGCAGAAAACAGAATTTCAGACCTTGAAGATAAAGTGGGAGTATTAACCAGCTCAATGGAAGAGGTTGTTAAAGCCAAAAAGATACTTGAGAGAAATATCCAGGACATATGGGACTCCCTGAAGAAGACTAACATGTGTATTCATGGAATACCAGAGCAAGAATCTCAAAATACCACCCCTGAGGAAATTTTTCAAATGATCATCAGAGAGAGGCCCATCCATATACAAGAGGCATTCCACACCCCAAACAGATACGACCAAAACAGAAACTCGCCATGGCAAATAATATAAAACACTCCACATTCAAGATAAAGAACTGGTGCTGAGAGCTTCAAGGGAGAAAAAAACAAGTCACTTTTAAAGGTAAACCTATTAAAATAACAAATGACTTCTCAGTCGAAACAGTAAAAGCAAGAAGAGCTTGGAGGGACATACTTCAAGTATTGAATGAGCAAAAATGTCAACCCAGGCTGATTTACCCTGCAAAACTATCAGTCATGATCAAGGAAGAAAGAAAAATCTTCCAGCACAAAGACAACTTGAAGGGATACATGTCCACCAAACCAGGCCTTCAAAAAATGCTAGAAATGATACTCAAGCTTGAAGAAAAAAAGACATATCCAGGAGAACAGAAGGCAAGTGTAACACCATTAAAAGCGAAGCAATATACTTATAAAAACTACTAAACATAATAAATGTCTGGAATCAAAAATAGTTTCTCCATTATAACACTAAATGTCAAGGAATTAACTCACCAATAAAGAGACACAGATTACAAATTTGGATTAAAAATCACAATCCATCAATCTGCTGACTGCAGGAAACCCATCTCACCACAAAAGATAGGCAAGCCCAAAAAGTAAAAGGCTGGTCAACAATTCTACAAGCTAATGGAAGCAGAAAACAGGCAGGGGTATCCATTATGATATCAGACAAAGTGGACTTCAAACCAAAGAAAATTATAAGAGACATGGATGGATACTACATTTTAGTCACAGGTACAATTCACCAGGAAGACTTCACAATACTGAATATATATGCACCCAATATGGGCCCCTCCACATTCATTAAGAAAACCCTACAGCGTCTAAAGCAAGAAATCAACCCCCAAACAATAATTCTTGGGGACTTCAACACTGCCCTCTCTACATGGGATAGATCAACAGGTCAAAAGCTTAACAGAGACACTTTGGAACTTAATCAAACCCTGAAAGAAATGGACCTTACAGATCTCTATCGAACTTTTCACCCACGCACCAAAGAATACACATTTTTCTCAGCAGCACACGGAACTTTCTCCAAAATAGATCACATATTGGGCCACAAAACGAATCTACACATGTACAAAGAAGTTGAAATTCTAACCTGTGCCCTATCAGACCACCACGGCCTAAAGCTGGACATCCACAACACAACAAACAAGAGAAAATACACTAACTCCTGGAAACTTAACAATATGATGCTGAATGAGAACTGGATTCAGGAAGAAATTAAAAAGGAAATTCAAGATTTCCTGAAAGCGAATAATAATGAAAATACAACTTACCAAAATCTGGGACACAATGAAAGCTGTTCTAAGAGGTAAGTTCATAGATCTTAATGCCTACATGATAAAAATGGAAAAATCAGGGGCTGGAGAGGTGGCTCAGGGGTTAAGCCTCCGCTTTGCAGGCGGAAGGTCCTGAGTTCGGATCCCAGATCCCACGAATAGACGCCAGGCGGAAGCGGGGGCAGCCTGCGCTTCTGGTCCTGGTAGGGCGGAGCCTGTGAATCCCGGGGCAGAAGGAGGTGGAGGCAGTCCATGGTGGTTTGCGAATTCGTCCGTGGTTCTACACACACACACACACACACACACAGACATACACACATGTGCACACATACACACGCACATGCGCACAGTTGAATAAATAATAATAATAATAAAATGGAAAAATCAGAAATAAACAATTTAACAATGCAGCTTAAAGCTTTGGAGAAACTAGAGCAATCTGATCCCAAAAGTAGTAGAAGAGAGGAGATTAGCAAACTAAGGGGAGAAATATCTGAAATCGAGATTAAGAAAACGATAGAAAAAAATCAACCAGTCAAAAAGCTGGTTCTTTGAAAAAATCAATAAGATTGATACACCCCTAGCTAAATTAACCAAAAGCAAGAGAGAGAAAACCCAAATTAACAAAATTAGAAATGAACATGGAGTTCTCACTACTGATACCCAAGAAATCCAGAGAATTATAACATCATATTTCAAAAACTTATACTCTGTGAAGTTTGACAACACAAAAGAGATGGATGAATTTCTAAGTAAACACAACTTACCTAAATTGAATCAGGAAGTTGTGAATTACTTAAATAGTCCTATAACATAGAGGGAAATTGAAGAAGTAATCTCAAATCTTCCCACCAAAAAATGGCCTGGACCGGATGGATTCAGCACAGAGTTCTACCAGACATTTAAGGAGTTAATAACACCAATACTCCTTAAACTGTTCCATCAAATAGCAAAGGAAGGAACACTACCAAATTCCTTCTATGAAGCTAATATCGTCTTAATCCCAAAACCTAATAAAGATTCACTTAAAAAAGAAAACTATAGGCCAATCTCTCTGATGAACACAGACGCAAAGATTCTCAACAAAGTCTTAGCAAATCAGATTCAAAAACATATCAAAAAGATCATTCACAGGGACCAAGTAGGCTTCATCCCTGGCACACAAGGTTGGTTCAACATACGCAAATCAATAAATGTAATTCATCATGTAAACCAGTCCAAAGTCCAAGACCATATGATACTCTCGATAGATGCAGAAAAAGCTTTTGACAAGATCCAACAACCTTTTATGATCAAAACGCTAGAGACCTTTATCAATATAATAAAAGCTGTATACAACAAGCCCACAGCAAGGATTATGCTCAATTGGGAAAAACTTGAAGCATTCCCACTTGGATCAGGAACTAGACAAGGCAATCCACTCTCATCACTTCTATTCAATATTGTACTTGAAGTCTTAGCTGAAACCATAAGACAAGAAAGGGACATAAGAGGGATTCAAATCGGCAAGGAAGAAGTCAAGCCATCCTTATTTGCAGATGACATGATCTTATACCTGAGTGATCCCAAAAACTCCACCAGGAAGCTCCTGGAACTAATTGAGAAGTTCAGCAGGGTGGCAGGATACAAAATAAATGTGCAAAAATCAAAGGCCTTCCTATATGCCCAGAATGAAAGAAGTGAAAAAGCCTTGAGAGAAACAATCCCATTACTATAGCCCCTAAAAAAATGAAATACCTTGGTATAAACCTAACCACGGAGGTAAAAGACCTTTACAATGAAAACTTTAAAACCCTAAAGAAAAAAATTGCAGAAGACACCAGAAGGTGGAAAAACCTCCCATGTTCCTGGATTGGCAGAATCAACATCGTAAAAATGACCATCCTACCAAAGGCAATATACAAATTCAATGCTATACTAATTAAAATCCCAAAGCAATTCTTCAAAGAAGTTGACCAAACAATCTCAAAGTTCATATGGAGGCACAAAAGACCCAGGATAGCAAAGACAATCCTGAGTAACAAAAACACTGCTGGAGGTATTACCATACTAAACCTTAGTCTATATTACAAATCCATAGTTGTAAAAACAGCCTGGTACTGGCTCCAAAATAGACACATAGATCAATGGATAAGGATTGAAGACCCAGATATAAGCCCACAAAACTACAGCCATTTGGTCTTTGACAAAGGAGCCCAAAGAATCCAATGGAAGAAGAACAGTATCTTCAACAAATGGTGCTGGCAAAACTGGATCTCCACATGCAGAAGATTAAAGCTGGACCCATACTTGTCACCATGTACAAGACTTAATTCCAAATGGATCAAGGACCTGGATATAAGGCCAGAGACTATAAAAACCATACTTGAAAGGATAGGGAACTCCCACGAGTTGATTGGGCTAGGCCAACATTTCCTAAACAGACATCCAATGGCACAGTCACTGCTACCAACTCTCAACAGTTGGGATCTTGTGAAATTAAAGAGCTTCTGTTCAGATAAAGAGATTGTAACACTAGCTCAAAGGCAACCCACAGAATGGGAGAAAATCTTCACAAATCACATATCTGATAGAGCTCTACTGTCCACAGTGCACAAAGAACATAGAAAACTAAACACCAAGGAAACTAATGGCCCAATTAAAAAATGTGCCTTGGACTTTAAAAGAAAGTTTACCAGGGACAAAATTAAAATGTCTAATAAATATTTTAAAAAATGCTTCACATCCTTAGCCATCAGGGAAATGCAAATCAAAACTTCCCTGAGATATCATCTCACCCCAGCCAGGATGGCAAAAATCCACAATACAAACAACAACAAATGTTAGAGGGATATGGAGATAAGGGAACTCTCCTACATTGCTGGTGGGAATGCAGGCTTACACAACCCCTCTGGCAAGCCATCTGGTGATTCTTAAAGAAGTTAAAGATTGAAATGCCATATGACCCAGCTATCCCACTTTTGGGAATAATCCCCCATACAGTGAAAATTCACCTCGATAGCAGAAACATGACCATGTTCATAGCAGCCCCATTTACAATAGCAAAGTCATGGAATCAATCCAAATGTCCAACAGTTGATGAGTGGATAAGGAAAATGTGGTTCATTTATACAATGGAGTACTACTCAGCCATCAAAAATAATGAATTAATGAAATTTGCCAGGAAATGGATAGAATTAGAAAAAATTAAATTGAGTGAAGTATCCCAGACACAGAAAATTAAGCACTGTGTATTGTCCCTAATAGGTGGATATTAGTACCAAACCCACTTAGAGACACACTCAAAGATAAATCTCTGTAACAACTACAGTAATTGCAAAGATTATAAACAGGAGGAAAATGGAAGGAGGGCCCGGCCAGCAACAAGGAGAGAGGAGATCATGTTACAACAGAGAAAATAGGCCACCATCAAGTACTGCAAGTAAGTAATGAGACATCTGAGTAAGCTCACAGACTTTCCTTCCTGGTCACTTGCAACTGATGAGATGTGATCTCACCAGAAAGGGAAGACGTATAGTCTAGTAGATAGAAGGTAACCATTTTGCAAATGAGAGACTGACTCCCCCTCACTGCTATCTCCTACTCTTATTCCATTACCTTTGAATCTACTCTTATAATAAGACTCTATTTTAATATTCTTTTATCTCTGGCCAGGGGGTGACATCCAATACCCATCAGGATGGGGTGAAGGGCGGTGCAGGAACAGCAAAACTGAAAAAAAAAATCAACAAACCATAATTCAGAACATCACAGACTCTATATCAACCACCTGGAACCAGTCCAGCCTAATCTTTCTCCAGGGAAATTTGCAGAAGAGGGGGCAGTAAGATTGTAGGAGCCTAAAGATGAGGAGGGGCAATGATATGCAAGATACTTTAGATACAAGTTAGAGCCGAAGTAATCATCATAGGACTTTGTATGACCTACACAATGATCAACATATCATTGACCCCTCAAAATCTATCATGGATCACAGGCACTAGGATCCTTAGAGGCAAGGGATTAACAGCCACAATAGTGTTCCTATACTAAAGGGGAACACAAAAAAGAGCTTTAGGCAATGCTACTGAGTCCTTATAACTCATCAGAGAGGAGGACCCAGAGGGAAGTTTGACATGCACACTAAAGGATGCTCCAGGAACGGGGGGAGGGGAGGGGAAGAGGGCACTGGGAAAAAGTGGTGGGGAGGGGGGAGAAAAGGGAAAAGGGGGAAGGGAGCAAGGGGATCCAAGGAGGGGTGAAGAGATGGCGGGGAATGAGGGTACTTATCAACTTTGTATGAGTGGAAGAAATAAACAAAAGGAGATTTGTAAATAAACATTTCAATCAGAGAAAAAGAGATCTGTTTTATCACTCACTGACTGTGTCACATTTAATTTAAATAAAAGAGACCTTTTCACCTTTTCATATCACATCATTCAAATTGGCCAATTCCAATCCTGGATATAAAAGAAAATCCTAGAATTCAAGCTCCATATATCTAATCACATTTCACATTTGTTTAAAAATCTTTCAGTGGATGTAAGGAACAAGATCAAATCCTGTATTCATGGCTTCTCATAACTTCCTACCTTATGTCTTCAGCTTTATTCCACTCGATATTTGAACTATGGGCACCTTAAATGAATTTCCATGAACTCTTACCCTCTTGAACTTCCACCTACTAATCTCACTTTTTCCGATGATTTCCTTGAATTTAAAAGTGCATTATTTTTTGTAGGATAACATCTGATGCTATATTAAGGAATGCATGGGGACACCACACAGATGATTCTTCTGAAAACTCACAGCTGCTGTCACATGCGGGGCAGGAAAAACAGTAAATGCAGAATGTGGTGATGGGTGTAATAGACTCAGGAGGAAGCAAGAGAGACTATTTGAGAGAAAAGCAGATGGAAGAAGCAGGAAGCTAGTGGATGGTCAAGAGGAAGAATGATTCCAGCAAAGGAAGCACAAGACAGAAAGCCTAGAACCAAGAATTTGAGTTGTGAGAATTCCTGTGACAAAATCATAAAATCCTATCTCTAGAAAATAAATTTGTTTGTTTGGGTTTTTAATTAAACAATCTTTTTTGTTTGTTTGTTTAACAAACATATTAAGTAGTAGTCCCTATTTCCCACCATCTCCCTACCTCCCATTATCTTCCCTTACCTTCATCAATCCATTCCTTTTCCTCCCACCATCCTACCTGGTCACTTTTGTGGACCCCAGGGTTCCCTCTGGCTTGTCTACATGCCCCCCATAGACTATGAGGAACAGGAAATATTTTTAAACCTCCTAAGTTTTTTCCTTTGTCACCTCTCTCTCTCTCTCTCTCTCTCTCTCTCTCTCTCTCTCTCTCTCTCTCTCTCCAATGAAATACTGCAAAGGGCAGGTTGTCACACATCTCTAATACTAATATTCAGAAGGCTGAGGCAGGAGGGTTGAAAGTTCAAGGCCAGCGTAAACTACCTACAAGGACCCTGTCTTTAAAATTGATGTTGTGATGCAGCCATGCTTCAAGTAAAAATTAGTCGACGGCCTTTGAAGGGTAAAATAAGAAGGGAAAGAAATTGCAGAATGGGTCCCAGAGAGGGAAAAGCAAAAAGCGCTCAGTCTTGCCTGCATCGCTGTCACTTCACGGATGGTCCTGGATGGAGACCAGGAGAAAGACCTGAGAAAGACCTGAGAAAGACCGGATGGGAAAGAAGGTGGCATTGGTGCCTCTCTCCTCCCCCTGTTGGCACACATCCCTTCTCATCTACCCACTTCCTCCAATTGGAAAGCATCCTCCTAGTGGCACCAGGAGCCACAGTGGAAAACAGGGTTGGTAATCTCTGAAGTTCTATCAGTCACTGGGCAGAAAATAGATGAATCAATTCTAGGCGAACCACCCTCTGCTGGCAAGATAGGAAAAATGTGGTTCTTCAGAATGTACATGGCTGTTGAGTTTGTCCCAGTGACTTTGCTACTGACACTGCTCAGCCATGACAGTAACTAACGGGATGGTCAATAATACAGGCTCAGGAGGCCAAGATCAGTGATCCTGTGAAAGAAAGAAAATGAGCTGCCCTTTTAGACACTTGGAAAAATCAACAGTGCAGCAAAAGCCAGATAAAGATGATGACTCTGGCCAGCAGCTGGGACATAGGGACACAGCAAAAAGTGCATCAAAGGAGGAAAGAGCTCACTGTATCCTAGGAGACAGTGTTCCGATTCACTCTCCTACCTGACCTGTAAACAGAACCCAAGCCTCAACATCTAGAATCCCCTGAAACACACACACACACACACACACACACGCACGCACGCACACACACACACACACACACACACAGAGAGTCAGAAGCATCTAACAATTTTAAGGGTAGACAATAGAATTAGACTGTGCACATTTAGATCCAAATTCTATGAATTACTGTGTGGCAGCAGGTAATATATTTCAACCTTGCTGTGCTTTTTCTTCTTCATGTGTAAAACAATAATAAAAACAATACATCAGAGTGCTTAAACAGAGCCTGCCTTTAAGTCTGCTATTTTAATTACCTCTTTTGATCACTTCACAACCAATATTGGCTGACTCCTCTATTTTCTCTCTCTCTCTCTATTCCTTGCTTAATTCTGCCTTGCTTAGATTCCCCCAAGTCTCCCCATCCTCCTGGCCCTCAGTTTTAGTCTGTTCTCTTCTTTTTTGTTTTCATTTCCTTCTGCACTGTCTGGCAACAGCAGAAGCCTCCACTGTCTCAGCTACCTGTGTCCACACACGCCTGCCTGCCCTGCTGCCCCTAAAGCTGAGTGGGCTGGTCAGGGCCCTGACATTTCCTAGGAATGGATAGTTCAAAAGCTCATTCTGTGAAATGTTTTGGAGTGGAGAGCAGGGGGCGCTTCGCCGAGGGATTGCAGAAGTCAGAGAACATGGAGATTTATAGCAGGAGCTGCCTCCTTGGAGGCTGAGAATCTGGAACGCCTCTGGAATAATGATGAGCTCTCAGCTCCGCTCCCTCAGTACTTGATCACTCAGGTGCAGATGAAATCTATGCCAGTCCAGTGTTCCAAGCTAATTAAAAGCATGTTCACCTGCCTTATCCAAATTCACTCAGGCCCCTCCTGCTCACCCAGTAAAGAAAAGACAGTTTCTATTTAGTCAAATCACATTACCTCATACTGAATCTTGCATGCATACACTACACTCACACCACACACACACACACACACACTACACACACCACACCATACCACACACACCACACCATACCACACACACCACATCATACCACACCACGCACACACACACACCACACACACATCACATCACACCACACCACACACACACACACACACACATACACCACACACACATACACCACATATCACTACATAAACATACCACACACCACACCATACATACACACATACACACATCACACACTCCCACCATTCACACATGCACAAAAACATACATCACAACACATACACCATATACACCATACACATGACACACAACACACTCACATCACATACACCACATACATCACATACCACACATACCATACCACACACATGTTCCCGCCATACACACAGATGCACATGCACAAACCACAAGCACATACATACAAAACATCACACATCGGAGCTGGAAAGGTTAACCCTCTGCCTTGCAGATGGAGAGTCCTGAGTTCGGATCCTAGACCCCATGTGTAGACGCCGGGCAGAAGCAGGGGCAGCCTACGTTTCCTGGTAGGGTGAAGCCTGTGAATTCCCGGCCAGAGTAAACAAGGAGGTGGAGGCAGTCCATGGTGGTTCCTGAATTCGTCTGTGATTCTACCACACACACACACACACACACACACACACACACACACACACACACAAGCACACATGCATACACGCACAATTGAATAAATAATAAATAATAAAAAAATTTTAAAAAACACACATCACACATACTCCCATACCACACACACACACACATACACACACGCTCATATACATACCACATACCACACACACACAAACACAAACACAACTCATACACACTCCTAACATACAGGCATACACACACCCAATATATAGGCACACACACACACACATGATACCACACACACACACACACATACCACACGTACACACACACTCCCACAACATATGCACATATGCCACAGGTCCTGACATTTTCTCTATCAGATCTTCAATGACCCAGATCATAGAAAATTTGAAAATAACTATATTCAAAATAACTCTTTGAGAACATAACCGATGCTAAAATACAACATCTGAAATATAAAATAGCTTCTTATGTATCTCACTCTCTACATATACAGAATGGGTATTCTTAAAGTACAAATCTTCTCAATTCACTCAAGCATCTTATTGCACAAATTTTTGAAGAAATCAAGATGCACACAAAATGGCAAGCCTGATAAGATATGGCTGAATGGGCTTTCTGGTCCAGCAGTATGGGGTCTGACCAGTGTGTTACCTATGCTCCCGATCATTCAAGAACTCTGAAAATAGTTCTGCCTGTAATGGTGGTGAAAATCAATCTTGAGTGTTGAGCCATTTGTCTTAGTACTCAGGCTCTCTGGAACCCAGCTCGTTGGCTTCTCTAATCCTGTGAAAGCTCAATGAAATACTAGCCAAGGACGGTGACCTCCAATTACATAAGGATGGCAATGTGCACAGGAGTTTCAATCTCAGATGCTACTGGAGCCAGAAGGTAATACACATAAATGAAAAGAGCCAGGCTAGAACTGCAGAACACTGGGTGCTCACAGACCTTGCAAGGGCGTGGATATTGCTCTGTGCGGGCTATCTCTCATTACATGAAAATACAAGACTGAAACCCAAACGCTGTGTCCTTTCACTTGTTTTATCACAAGACGTGAGAAATAGACACAACTGACAATAAAGATCTGATCTTTTTAAAAAAAATTTTCACAGGAACTTTAGACACAACATATCTTAAAACTTGAATCATGTTATGTCATGTCAGCTGGAGCTGACTTAGAACAAAATTACTCATCTCTATTCTTCCCTCCATATGAAGATAATTATGCCACACTGCTTACAGGATCACTTAAGAGGGCAAACATGTTGCTGCGTGGTAACTATTTGAACAATCTAGATCTGGATCCTAAATACTGTTATTTTTCAAAATCCTAGTACTTTTTTTCAAAAACACATTTGGTAAGATTTGTATGAATACAACGTGACATAATGAAATATCTTGTATAGAAGCCATAATTCTCATGTTTGATAATCTAATCTCAATAACAAACCTCACCAATCCCTCAAGCTATGTGGAAAAAGACTCTTATTCCTACATTGCAACTTGCAAGTACAAAAATCAGGTTTGAAAGAAGTCAATGTGCTGTCCAGATATGCACAATGTCAGTGACAGGCACTGGAAGTGTCTCTCGGTCTGGACCCATTCTTCAGGCTGGCTCTATCTACCATCGCCTCGCTGTACTCTGCTCAAGGTCCTACATACTTTCCCAGTATCAAAAGACAATGTCAGCCTGTGAAAAGGGCTTAGTTGTCACTACACTGTCCATTGCATTCGGTTTGTTATCTTTCAAAGTACTCTGTGGAGCTTTGCTAAGCATTCCACAAAGCATCTCTTCAGGACACATTTTCAAATTGGATCTGGCAAAAGTAAACACCAAGGAAAAATAGAAATCCACACTCCAGGTCCTTTCTGAAGTATGGCATGCAAATATAATAGCCCTTTTTTGTCAAAGTGTCATCCTGAGGTGTTAGCATGGACATTCGTCTTATCTTGGAGTTTGTTAGAAATGCGCAGCCTTGAACCTCAATGCAGACACACTGCCTTGGAATCTTTGCCGCTGGGTGATGTACATGTTGATATTTGAGAAACATGACTAACCAGGGCTGAGGAGATGGCTTGTTGCTTAAAACCTTTGCCCCACAATCAGAAGGACTTGAGTTCAGATCTGTAGATCCCACAAAAAAGTGTTGACCAATATTGGAGTGCATCATTGAAATCCAGGATGGTTTCTAATGTTACCTTAGGCTTCCCTAGGTATATCTCTCAGGAACCCTCTTGTACGGACACACACACACACACACACACACATACACACACACACATACACAAAGGGAGAGAAACACTGTGAGGCAACACATCTTGCAATCTCCTGGAGTCTGTGTGTGATTGCAAAGGGACTAGGAAGAGTCGAATTTAGATATCATAGGGAAAGCTTTTATTATTTGATACCTCACTCATGGGATAAAAATAAAAGGGATACACTTAGAGACACACTCAGAGATAAATCTCTGTAATACCTACAGTAATTGCAAAGATTATAAACAGGAGAGAAGGGGAAGGAGGGCCCTGCCAGAAACAAAGAGAGAGGGGATCATGCTACAGCAGAGATAACAGGCCACCATCAAGAACTGCAAGTAAGTAATGAGACATCTGGTTAAGCTCACAGACTTTCCTTCCTGGTCACTTGCAACTGATGGGGTATGATCTTACTAGAAAAGGAGGGCATATAGTCTGGCAGATAGAAGGTAACTATTTTGCAGTGGGAGACTGACCCACCCCTCACTGCAGTCTCCTACTCTTATTCCATCTACTTTTGAATCTATCCTTATAATAAGACTCTATTTTAATAGCTTTTTATCTCTGGCCAGGGGGTGACATCCAATACCATAAGGTTGGAGCCAAGGGCATTGCAGGAGCAGCAAAACTGTAAAAAGAATCAACAAACCAGAATGCAGAACATCAGAGACTCTATATCAACCATCTGGAATCAGACCTACCTAATCTCTTCCCATCCTGAAGCTCAGGGAAATTTGCGGTAAAGGGGTGGTAAAATTGTAAGAGCACAAGGATGAGAGGAGTCAAGATATGCAAGATACTCCACACAAGTTAGGGCAGAAGCAATTGTAATAGGACTCTGCATGATCTGCGCAATGACCAACTTATCATTGACCCCTCAAAGTCTAGCATGGACTAAAGGCACTAGGATCCTTAGAAGCTAGGGATTAACAGTTACAATAGTGTTCCTATACTTAAGGGGAACACAAGAAAGAGTCCTAGGAAATGCCACTGAGTCCTTACACCTCATCAGAGAGGAGGACCCAGAGAAAAATTTGATATACACATTAAAGGATGCTTCAGAGATGGGGGAGGGGACACTGGGAGAAAGAGAGGGAGGGGGAAAGGAAAGAGAAAAGGGGGGAGAGAGCAGGGAGGTTCAGGGAGGGGTGGGAGGAGGGAGGGTTCAGGGGTACCTATTACGTTTGTTTGAGCAGAAAAATAAATAAATTAAAAAATAAAAGGGATAAACAATGGCAGAAGTCAGCACTCAGCATGTTTAAAAGTTCTAAATATTTCAAAGGAATATAAAGTCAATTCTGCACTCTAGCCCAGTGTGGCCAGAACCCATAATTTAAGCTGAAACTCTTGGTGATACATTGATGATGAGCAGGCCGTTGTTGCAACCCTCTACTTACTGTTCAAGGAGAGGCCTGCATAGGATCACTGTGTTGGTAGAGCAATAAAGAGAGAAAGTAGTGACTCCAACTGGCAAGGAATTAGTAAGACATATTTTAAAAAATTGAGGAAAGAAAGAAGAAAGAAGATAGGAAACAGAGGAAAAAGAAGAAAGGAATTTAAAATGATGACTAGAAATTTGCTTGTGTCTCCACTTTTACCGTCTCTTTTCCTAATTATAAAGACATCGGTATACCTTGTTTCCCAGGGCTAAGCTACCCTGAGCTATAACACAGCAGGAGATGGAACACCTATCAGTGAGCCTAGTGGAGAGAGATAAGGGGAGACACAGGACATTACAGGCCAGAGCCCACTTCACATGTGAGGAAATTATATCACTTATTCTTTTACCTGCTCTAAAGCTCAGGCACACAAGCCCTGTGTATCTGGTGAGATTGTCTACTTCCATTCAGTCTTGGGTTCAGGCACAGAAAAGGTAGCTGGGTCCACAGCATGATATACTCATAGGCAAGGTAGGATACCATGTAACTGTCACTATTAGGACATGTCCAAGTCCACCTTCCAGAAGTGAAAGCCTTACAAAACTAGTCTATCCATATTCTTTAAAAAAATCATAAACTTAAGCTAGGGAGATGGCTCAGTGGTTAAAGTCTTTGCTTCATAAGCCAAAGGACCTGAGTTCAGATTTGCAGATCCCACATAAAAATCCCAGGCAGACGGGGTGACCACCTCCAATTTCTACCCTGGATTCCAGGAAGGTGGAGCCTCAGAAGCCTCAGAGTAAAGCAGTAAGGTAGAAAAGCAATCAAAAATGACTCCCTATGTTACCTTTGGGCCTCCACAGGTACATTCAAGTGCCTTTTGTACACACACATTGACATACATACAAAAAATTTTTTAATTTGGTTCTAAATTTTCTGTTAACAAGTAATGTATATAAATAGTTCTGGAAAAAATAGTACATCTGCATACAAACACAGCTTGAAGAAATTTTTTAAAGTCAAAATTATTAAAAATGCAGTTTACCTAAGTTCATCCAGTAGTGGTGTCTGGATTATAGCTCCTTCATTTCACTCTTCAGGGTCTGCAGATGTTATAGCATACAGTAGGGCAATATTTTCAAATACCTCTTGTGAGCCCAGCACCATGTTAGTTAACTGAATTCAAGTTGCTCATAATCCTGTAGGAAGAATCAATTAGTCATGTCAACTCTACCACTGTATGATCAGTACAGGAGTGTCTGTGCAATACTTGCTCATTGCAGAACATATACAAACAATATTAAAAATTAAAACATAACATGTTCTAGCCGAGAGTGATTTTTCTTTCCATAATGGAACCTTCAGGAAAATTTCCACAGAGGGCATTGTATTCTGTACCATAAGTCATTTAAATTGAAGAAAAGCTTCTCTCCGGCTCAACAGGACTTCAGAATATATTACTCCCTTGTAGGAAAACCAAGGTTTTGTCTGGGACGTAGCGAGCAGAACGCCACAAGGTTCCAGGAGAACATCACTATGAGTGAACCATTGCTTCATTCAAAAGTGTCTAAAGCAACCCTTCTAGATGATTCTCTATATGAACATGAGGAGGTGGCCTTATGCTGACAAGGAAATACCAGTAACAGAACAGACCTCCCCATTCTTCCCTGCCAATGATGCTCTATATAGGTCTCTTGAATACAGATCACAGTTGGAAGTCATTTCATTGGCATGTCTGTTTCTTCATTAGTGAAACTTTCCTCCACTCTTCTCTACTAGCCAGCAAAAGCTTCAGGAAGTCAGCAATCATGTTTGTTTCCTGCTTTACCTGGAATGTCTAGCAAGCACAGTGCCCAGCTTATAGTAGGAGGTCAATTATAGGTATTATTAAAGTTAACAAATGTTATGCCAGCATGAAATCACTGGTCTTTGCCTTGCTCCTCCTGTGGTACAAATCCTCGGCTGAAGGGATGAGGAGTGGGCACTGATAAATGAGATGGGCACCGTCTCTACACTGTAACAAAACGGTAACTCGTAATTCAATTAATGTTGCATTTCAAAGCAAAGATGTGAACAAAATTCGGGCAGTAATGATATCCCAAAAGCCTACTACTATGAAGTATGTTTTTGAAACATTTCTAATGAGTGACTTATCTTCATTGTTTGGAAAAAAAGCAACTCTTGGACACCATCCTAAAACCTCATGGCATGGGATTCCCTGTTAAACAGACTCTGTGTCACATGTCCCACCGATGTTGAGAGCTTCAAGGTCAGATTTCCAAGTAAGCCTGGAAATAAAGACCCTTCCCCGCCTCCCTCCTTCCCCTCCCATCTTGTTTTCCTTTAGTAGCTCTGCAGCCAGCTCAACACCTGGCATGCAACACATGCTGGGCCGCTTGCCCATTCATGAACAAATTGGGAAGTATTTTTTCCAATGCATGAATATTTAAATAATTCTTAAATGCCTAGAAATGAGAATGATGCAGTAGGGAACTAAGCTTCAGATACAGAGAGAAACTTGTAGGATCTGTAGGAAGAAAATAACTTGATCACAAACGAAAATTAAAGACAGATTTAAAGTTCTATAATCATTAAAAATATATAGTGTTATCACCATGTGCAAATAAATGTGTTATACTCCTTTGAAATCTTAATTTTTTCTCTTAATAAGCAGTTTAGAATAATTTCTCATACAAGATCAGATTAGTTTTCGTTTTCTTTCCTATTTTGTAAATGAAGATAAAATGGCTTATGAATCGGGCTGGAGAGGTGGCTCAGGGGTTAAGCCTCTGCCTTGCAGGCGGAAGGTCCTGAGTTCAGATCCCAGATCTCACGTATAGACGCCAGGCAGAAGTGGGGGCAGCCTGCATTTCCGGTCCTGGTAGGGCGGAGCCTGTGAATCCCGGGGCAGAAGGAGGTGGAGGCGTACATGGTGGTTCCCGAATTTGTCCGTGGTTCTACACACACACACACACACACACACACACATACACACACACACACATGCACATATATACGTACATATGCACAATTGAATAAATAATAATAAAAAAATTTAAAAAAATGGCTTATGAATCTACTTTCATGTCTGCTCTTCCCTGGCTCAGGTTCTTGTTCTTTCTGGGCTCAGTGACTCCTGTAACCATAAAAGAAGCTCAGTATGTATGTGTGTCACTCCATCATGACGGGCTGCTGTATTTCAGGAGCTCATTGCAATGAGACCTACATCCACCAGATCTATACAATGGCTTATGTGTCAATAGCTCCCCATGGACCAGCAAAGCTCTCCGGAGAAATAACTACTCAAAGCAGGAATCATTGTGTTAGACAGGTGAAGAGAAACATCCCAACCTGTGGGTTTACGCACAGGTCACTTAGACTGCCATAGCTACCTGGTCCCTACTAGTGTAGACTACCTGAAGTGAGCCCCTGTGGTCCATGTAAGCAGAAAGTCACAAAGGAGGAAAAGACAGGGATGGATTGGTGAAAAGAAGAGTAGAAAAGGAGGAAGGAGGGAGGGAGGCGCAATGGACAACAACTCATTTCGTTTGTATAAAAAAAGATTCTTAATAAAAAACTCATGTATTCTAAAGAGTAGGGTGTTCAGTATTACAGAGGATTAGTGCATTTATTAACTTATCAGACATGAAAGATGCACAGAACCATTTCATAGGATGCTTATGTCACATTCTGCCAGTATGCTGAAATGAAGCAGTAAGTCAGAAGAATATAGAGGCTGATTCTAATTCCAATTTCAGGCAGAATAATGAGGTATATATGCCAGAATAATGCTTGGTGACTAGCAGACCCCCCCTACTGTTTGCCACCAAGTTTTAGATTTTCCTCCTCTATCTGGTGTAGAAAGTAGACAAACTCTAACAAGAAGTCAAAAAGGGTCCATATGTCCTAACACATGAGTCAGTGCTATTAGAATCCACTCCTGGAAAACTCTCTCAGAGAGTCCTGAGTCCCTAGGCACCATTTAATACTTTTATTGATATCTCTGCCTTTCTATTTCCTTAACTGGAAATGAATGGATCACCTCATAAGATTACAGAAGTCTTCATGGAACCTCCAGAAGTATGTGCTTGGTGTGTGTCAGATACTGTGGTATTAGTGAGAATGATTTTCTTTGCTTATGGGAAAGTGTTTTTGCAACCTGCAATAATAAAGAATCCATTGGATAGGTTATATGATTGGCCCCATTTCTTTATGTCATGTCTGTATCAATGTCTGTTTTGGCCAAAAGAACAGGATGTTAGCAGTGATGGTGTGTGAGCTTCACACCTAGGAGTGAAACCTGAGCTGATTCTCTTTTTGTGGCCCTAATACCACAGGAAGAGCATGCCTCAGGATGCCTGCTGTCCCAACAATATAGAAAGTACATGAAACAGAACAGTGGACCAAGAGCATACACACAGGGTCAATGCCTAGAATCCACAGAGTTTCTGCTCCAAATTAGTAGCTAACTCAGCTATATTCTGTACAATCATGAAGATAATAGAAATGAATAATTAATATGATGTAGATTAAGACCATGGCTATACACACAAATGTTGTTTAGTTTCAGCTACCCTAAAATTAAATAATTACTTCCATAGAACTTGCCTGCAGCTAGCAATCAATATCTACTGAAAAGTTATTGAAATAAACACACAAAAAAATCAAAGTGTTTTGTATTTAGATCTCACTGAAGGAAACTGATAGTGCCCCCTATATTAAATACCTACTTTTCCAACACAATTAATATTATGCATGACTATTTGCTATTATAATTTTATAAATAACCTATTGTAGAAAAGCAGAATAGGGAGATATCTTATGTACTTTTGAGAAAGATATGGACAATAACACGTAAACATCTAAAACTCAGATGCTGTTTCCAATGACAGAAATAATACTACCCGTTACATAAAATTCAAGTATAAATGTATTGATTATTTAGAAGAGAATATTTTCTCCTTTAGTCAAAGCAGAACAAATAATAAAATTTACCTTCTACATTGATAAATTATGCAATGAATCTAAATATCAGTTTTCTGTTATAAAATGTCTTTGTGCCTTGTCACTATTCATGAAATCAAAATTCTGAAATAATTGTCAACTCAAACTCAGTTAACAGAAGCTTGGATTTCTTCATTTTTTATGAGAGGATAGAGAAAAGATAGAGCACAAGAGTATACACAGCACAGCATATACATAGAGATCAGAAGGCGATATTTTGGAAGTCACTTCTCTCCTTCCCACATGTGAATTTGGATTGTGAGTTGTATGCACAAACACCTTTATCCTGGTAAACACCTTTATACCAGCCCTGTTGTTGCCTTTATATATTGAATTAGTGTTGTTGCTACATTATTTAGATCTAGTTCATAACTTATGAGTGCACTAACAAAAGCACCTAGTCCATTTCTCTGGTCGATTTATACCATGCCTACTCTCATTGTTTCCTCTTTCAAATACATGTTTGTGCGTTTACCAGACCTCGGTATCCTTGTGTTGTCTAGTATAGTGGATAGTTTCTGCTGAAATCTGTTTGCAAACATAGTCTGACTCTCCCATTTTCAGTTGCCATGAAGAGTTCTTCTACTGTGGAAAGAGCAACTGTTGTCATAATGCTCTCTCTTGATGTGGATAAAGTGCACCCATTTAGTAACCATGGTTATTTCTAAAATCACATCAACTTGAATTAGATGTCATTTGTCCTTTGTTAAGGAAAAGGGACTTAGAAGCATTTATTCTCATGCACACATTTCATTTTTAACTCAACAATGCCTGTTCTCAAAACAAGTATTTATAAACTCGTCATCTTCCAATCTCCCACTTCTTTAAGCCTAAAAACACCATGTATCACTTGAATGAAAGTACATGACTATTTTCCCCATTGCCATCTGTAAGAGTATAACCCAGGTTTCTTCCAGTGCTCAGCTGTCTAGACAAATCCTCATGTATTCAAAGCTACTTCCAGGGAAGTGACAAATTAGTGCTGAGATTAACAAGGTGTTTCTGCCCCAAATCAAGATATGCAGTTATTCTTTACCTTTGCAGCTTGACCCTCATGGGAGAAGTCAAAGGACTTTGGTCAAACTGGCAACACCAATAGCTTTAGAATTGCTATGCAGCTGTGGAAGCAATACAGAAGTTATGTTAGTACATACTTCAACAATAGCATAAGACAGCAAAATAAAGTGGAAAAGCAGAGAGTTTAAAAGGCAACACTTTTGTTCCAACTAAGAAATCAAAGGATATTTTTAGATTTCTTGCTAGGCCAATTTCAAAGCCTGGACATTAAAGCTGATCTCCTTAATCATGTGATCTATGGGGTACATAGCCCACTGGTGTTTTAGTGCAAGCCATAAACAGCTGTAATCTTTTGCTTATTTTAGCACAGCTTGATCTTATTTTGACTCCTGCAGTAACCTTCAATAAGAGCTTAGGTGGGTAGTTGTTCTCTATAAATGCAGAAACTAAGGGCCCAATGTCAAATATTTCTCCAAGATCACTTTCCTAGTTCTGAGAGAATATCTTTTCTGTGCTTGCAGCATTTTCCAGGGAAGATCTTGAGAAAACAATTACATGCAATTTGAAAATGGAGTGTTGTGCACATTGGTATCCCCTGAGAACTAGTTTTTATAACCAATCATCTAATGGAATTATATTAAAATATAAGGCTTCCTTACCAAACTACTAAAACTGTAAATTACAGTGCTAACTAACCACCTTGGCAAGAGGTGACTGTCAGTGTAATAATGGCATGAAGTTATGGAGTAGCTAACTGTTCTCTGATTAGGATTGGGTAGTAAGTGGTAAAAATGATAAAAATTCATTACATTCATGTATAAATCCCTAAAAGAAGATGGAATTTTAAAAAACTTAAAACCAAATAAGAGTGAACATTGAAAATAGAAGCTACAATCCTGGAGCAGAAATCAGCCACCAGCAGACACCGAATCTGCTGTGAGAAACAAGTTTCTAATGTTCACACATTTTTTTCTGTGACAGTAGCCTAGATGGACAAAGACAGGCATCAAACCGCATGCATTCACATGTTGAAAACCGTGGAAAATTCCACAACAAATAAAACTCTTTAAGTGCTTTAAGTGAAAGATAGGTTACCTGGGAGAAAATATTTTCAAAGGAGTCATTTGATAAAGAATATTTACCCAAACTATATAAAAAAAAACTTTTAAATTTCAACAACAAGAAAGAAGCCTGACTTAGTAAATGGGTTCAGTTCCTTAACAGACACCTCATTGAAATATATATAAAAAGGCAATAAAAATAGAAAAGGATGTTCAGTATCATCCTCATGGAAGGGAAACCCAAAACAACAGTAAGCTATTACTATGTATCTTGTAGAACATTAACACTCCAGAACCTGATTACTACACTTTTGCAAGGACAAGTAGCAGTGACCACTCATTCCTTACTGGTGGGAATATGAAATGATACAGACATCTGGAAGACAGCTTGTACTTGCTTAAAAAGATGAATGTATATGATTATGTTCCCAAAAGGATTAAAAAAAGTATCCATATAAAAATTTGTTCATGGAGGTTTATAACATCTTTATTCACAATTCCCAAGTTTTGAATATTCCCATATGCCCTTTAGTAAATTAATAGGTAAACAGTGATATATCCAATTTTATTCAACATTAAAATGAAATGAACTATGCAGTAAGGAAGAAAAATGTAAATTCTGATTGCCGAGAGACAGAAATAATCTAAAAATGTTGCATAAATAAATTCAGCTATATGATATATTCGCATATTTAGAACATGAAAGATAATAAAAATAAAACAGAGGTTTGCTGATTAGAAAAGACTAGAGATGAACAGGAAGTTGAGGTACAATGAAACAATATTGGACCTTAGGAGTGATTACATCTCATTATACATTTGCTTATTCCATAAAATGTGAAGATTTCAATAATCGACTCTGAACTACACTCTCTGGGTGATAATGATGTGCCATTATAGGTTCAGCTCTAGACAAAGACACTCCATTGTGGGAAGACACTGATACTGGGCTAGGCCTGTGGTTGGGGGATTAGAAGTAGGTGGATGGGAAGTCTTTATACCTCTGTCTCAATTTTATAGTGAATCTAAAACTACTCTTAAAAAAGCAAAGCCTAGTTTAAAAAATAAAGTGGTATAACTGCAAAAATTCCATGTTGCTTAAAATTTTGCACTACTTTTTGGTCATATTTTGGAACATAGTTGTCTCCTCAAGGGCCAGGGTTGCATTTTATTTATTCGTGCAATGTTATGGGATGAATTGAGTCCCCCCAAATAACAATTACATTAGAAAGTAATCTGACTTAAAAATAGGGTCATATAGATCTCCAATTAATTAAGATAAAGTTGTATTGGTATAGCCTCCAGAACTGCAAGGCAATAAATTCTTATTGTGCAAAAGCCATTCTATTTGTGGTGCTTTGTAATCCTAAGAAACTACAATAGCTGACAAGTATAAAAGTAAGTCATTCATTCACTCAACAAATACACTTACCTAATGCCTCCGTTCCCTACTATGGAAAGCCAACAGGAAGGATTATGTGCGCTCATGAAAGTGACATTCTAAGGAGAAAGACAGGAAATCACAAAGGTCAAATATGACTTATCTTCACGTTTCAAGAGGAAAATGGAACCCAGAGTGATTTGTCCTGTATATAAATGCATATCTCCAATGGTCACACTGAGGAATCCCAGAAGAGATAATCTTATTGGGGTATACTATACATCCCATGGGGACTCAGAGGCCTCTTTCTAAATTGTATGTTGTCACATCACATAACATTCCACTCTCTAATTTCTGCTAATATTTACATATTTGATTCTGACTAATGTAAGCATGGGATTTAAAGTCAGGGAGCCAAGCTGTGTACTGTTATGTTTCCAGTGCAAACCTGCGTACCCTGATTAATGCACTTGTGTCTCAGTAGTCTAACTGAAAAAATACATAGTCATTTCTTTAAAAGATGTGATTATTTTATTACTAGCATAGGATGTTCTTTTGGGGTTACTTCTCACAATCTTAGAGTGTTTTTATAAGTCCCTTTGTTTCTCCTATCTCTCTTCCTTTCATTACCCACTATATATTTTTCCCAATTAATCCCTCCCTCATCCTTCCTGAGATTCTGAATCTCCACTTTAAAAGATTTCACCCTAACCATCACTTCTCACCTTCCCACTCATAGGTCTTTTTCAAATTTTCTGTCTCTTACAATGCTTTCAATTCAGATATATTGACAAGGATATCAATTCAATCATCTGCACATAAAAGAGAACATGCAGTGCTTAAATTTCTGTGTCTGAGATACCTCACTCAATATTAAAGTTTCCAGTTCCATTCATTTACCAAAAAAACTCCATAATCTCATCCCTTTCTGATGACCAAGTAATATTCTATTGTATATATGTACCACATTTTCATTATCCATTCCTCTATTGATGGGCATGTTGGCTGATTCCATTTTTTGCTATTCTGAATAGAGCTACAATGAACATAGATGTAATCGGATGTAGAGTCTTTGGGGAATATTTTAAGAAGTGCTATAGCTGGGTGATATGGAAGTTCCATTTTAAGCTTTCTGAAGAACTTCCACACCGATCTCCATAGAGACTGTACCAGTTTACACTCCCAACCAGCACTAAGTGTCCCTTTTTCTCTACAGTCTCGTAGCAATCTCTGTTGAAAAATACTGATCCACGTAGAACCCAGGGACAAAATTATGTTAGAAGTAACAGGAATGTGGTACTGCCTGATAAAATGTCGATCAGAGAGGATCTTAAAGGCTCCCAAACACAAACATTATAGGCATTTGCCATTGTTCATGGTTGCTCTCCAAAAACTGTCAGTAAGACGCTATTACTAAAGACACAACACAAATGAATTACAGAACACGGCCAATGTATCACTGGAACTTGTCTGAGGATTTTCTCCTTTGGTGGATAGTTTACACAGTACCCAAGAATACTGTAGAAGCTGCTGGAGGAGAGAAATAAACACAAGCCCCATCAACAGCATACCAGTGAATTGCAGTATAAATCACCATGGCAACAGGTGACCATCAGTGTAATAGTGGCAGGAGTAACAAGGAGAAAACCAGTAGCTTTCTGATTGGATTCAAGACACACTTATCAGAATGGTACCCATTCCTGTTACTTTAAAGTAGAACAAGAACCTAAAAAAAGAGAAGGAAAAAGATCAATAGGGAAGACAGCCAATAAACCTATATGTAAGAAGACAGTACATCAAAATGCTCTGTAGGTAGCTGTTATTATACCCATAGAATGGGAACTTATAGTGTAAATCTTTGGGTCCAAAGCTGGATGAGTAAAGAGAAATGCACATACCAGTGGAGTGGCCTGAAAAGAGAGGCAACTTGATATATCTTGGAGGACTGAGCCCACACAGGATAGACAAGCTAGAGCGAATGGGGGAACCATAGAAGCATACAGGAGGAAGGGTGAGTGGGAGGAAATGGTAAAGAGAAGGGAGGGAGGGAAGTTGAGATAAATACTCAATATCCTGTAAAAGTAGAAAAAATACATAGTCCATATATAGTTAGGAAGAATAAAAATAGTGTGTAGCAAATAGTTCTGATCAACATTTCTTCTGAATCATTTTCTGATTAAACCACAATGGTTCTAGACTTCCCTCACTTAAATGAGCACATTTTGGTTGTTTTGCTTTGTTTCTGTATGCCTAACATAGCTACTCTTAGATTCAGAACTTGAAACCATATTTGGTACTGAGCAGGAAGTCACTATTGTTTATGTTCAATGATATGTATATTGAAATACTAGCACTCTTCTCGTGGCCACATGTAATCATTTTCCCTTAAGAGTGGCTCATTATTGGGAAGACAGACAGATAGGTATTCCACCCACAGAACCACACCCCATGCCAACTGCTTTTCCCATCTGCTGCTATGCTCAGAAACAGTGTTATGGGCAATTCTTTCTTTACCTTCCCCCTTCTCCAAGGTTCTCAAGATGCTGGATGGCTTTCATGTGTGACCTTACATATGTCCTCTTTAGTGTCTGCTTCTCCTAATAACTGCAGCCACGATAGTAACAGCTCTTCAATGTATTACTTTTGGTGACCTTCCAGAACTTTCCCATTTGTAAGTAATATTTTCATTTGGTTACACAAGTTCTTCGGTCTCTATACTATACCTTTCTCTGATGTATGTACACTTGACAAATTTTTCCCAAGTCGTGACCTTTTACATCTCTTAATAGCTACTTTTGAAGTATTGCAAAGTTTTAATTTTAATGGAACCCTGCTGATTGCTGTTTTATTTTTTAATAGTTCTTCTGTATTTGTGCCTAAGAATTCTTTGACTAACCCAAGTTCACAAACATATTTTACTATGTCCTTCTGGAAATTCTTTAATTTTGTCTTTAATTACTTTGTACCTTGCTTATGTTGTGAAGTACAGTTATAAGGTTTTGCTGTTGGGTTGGGTTTGGGCTTTGTTGCTATTGCTTGGTTTGGTCTAGATTTTGTTGCTGTTTGGCTTGCTTATGTTGTGTTACTTTTTATGTTATTTGGCTTGGTTTAGGTTTGGGTTTCTTATTGTAAATTGGTTTCTCACCTTTTGTTGTTTGAATATGGATATCCATTTTTTTCTGGACCAATTTTTTGAAATATTATTCTCTCTCCACTGAATTGTTCCAGACATTTTTTAAAAATCAATAGACTATAAATATAAATTTATTTCAATACTTTCATATTACCTCATTTATCAATATTCCTATTTTTGTGACAATGCCAAATTGCCTTGTTGACTGTGGTTTTATAATAACTTTTGAAATTGCATTATATGAATTCTCCGACTTAGTTCTTCTTTCACTAGGTGATTTGTTTATTCCGAGTTCTTTATATTTCCAAAAAATTTTAAAAGCTTGTTGCTTTAGTTGAAAACCGTCTGAAAATGTGATAAGGATTTTATTGTAAATTACTTTTGTCTTAACAATTATGATTTTCCTAACACGTGACCATGGAATAATCAATCCCCCTGCCTCAGCTGTATTTTAAATGTTCTAGAACACCTGAAATTCTTTCACTCAGTATTTTGGAATCTTTGAATGAAATTCTTTTTTAAATCTTATTTTCATATTTTTTCTATACAGTTGAAATTTTGTATTTTGCCTTTCTTAACCTTCAGTTCTAAGGTCCTTAACTTATTAGTTCTAGCACTCTTTTTTTTACTTCATTGGAGCTTTGTACATATATTAGTAAGATCACATCTTAGAGTAATATTTCAACATTTTATAATAGAGCTTCTTTCTTTTCCTCTGTTTCAGTCTGTATTTCAGTCCTTCACTATAATATAGCTGCAGACCTTTTGAAACAAGATCTCACTATGCAGCCCAAGCTGTCCTAATTCATGATCCTCCTCAACCCCTGAAGCACTGGTGTGCAGGTATGCCCTACCATGCCCAGCAGAGCTGTAGATTTTAGGTCAAGGTCTTTATCAGCTGGGGTAAAGGTCACTCAGTAGCTAGTATCTTACAGGCTTCTATTTTGAATAGTTTTGGATTTTATCAAACCCCCTTTTGATGTCTGTTGAAATCATCACGTCTTCTTTGTCCTTTATTTCTCAGTTATAGTATATTAAATTGAGTGGCTTTCAGATGTTAAACCAACCCAGAATTCCTAAATGAATCCCACTTATTCATGCCGTATTAGCTTTTTCCCTGTTCTTGAATTCAATTTCCTCACAATTTACTAATTTGCATCTATGTTCTTGAGAAATATTGATCTGTTGTTATATAATATGAAGTATTTGAAAGAGTTTCACTGCTAATTTACAGAGAAAATCTGAAAATTATTAAGAAGAGTGTTAAATAGTAAATTAGTTGATTCAATAAAATGGTAAGTTAAGTTGTTTGGTCTTGTGCTTAGCAGCAATACATAAAGAAACTTCAGTAACAACTCTGAGTGAAAAGAAATGCCCCTATCAGTAGAGTGGCCTGGGCAGAGGCAACTTGGTATGCCACAGAGGCCCGAATCCTCTCAAGAATAGGTAAGCCAGAGAGAACCCTGGGGTCTATAAAATCATACAAGCAGGAAGGTGAGAGGAAGTGGGAGGGATTGACTGAAGGAATGGAAAGGAGGCACCACGGAGGGAAGCAGGGATAAGTACTCAATATGCATGTAAAAGTACAAAAATAAAGTAAATAAAAAACAACTCTGAATAATCCATGTAATTCACCGAAACTGTTCTGTAGAACACCAAAAGAATCTGAATGTGCCATCTTCCATGATCCCGGATACCCATGGACTTCTTGCTTCAATCTCTGCCAACTAATCACAGTAAATGGGTTCAATACATAATTTAGTTAACTTGAGTCACTGAGTCAAACAAGATCCCAAAGTAATGGTGGGAAGAGGACTTGATTCATGTTTATTGGGCCATATTGTTGTATGAATACTTTTCCTGGGGAGGCACCACACACCAACCATCTTTCCACTCCAGACAGGAGTTCCACAACAAACCAAAATAATAATCACACCAAGCTCTGAGTTGACAAAGCAATAAATTTATTTAGCTTCCTTATAGGAGTAGGGCGGACAGTTAGTTAAAGGAGCAGAGAGGACTCAGCATGGTTAATGGCTATCTAGGTGGATCACACCTCCAACTAATCTTCCTCAATTTATGTACTCTGCTGCACCTCCCAGGCCTCATGTGTAGAGGCATGTGGGCAGCACATGCGTAGGCACATGCACAGGCAGGTGCATAGGCACACCAGATGTGTATTCTACCCACTTCAAGACCCTCTGTCTCTGAGGAAACATCAACAATCAGCAGATAAGATCTTAATAGTCTTTTGCAGTTTTGCTGCTCCTGCAATGCCCTTCACTCCATCCTGATGGGTATTAGATGCCACCCCCTGCCCAGAGATAAAAAGCTGTTAAACTAGAGTCTTGTTATAAGAGTATATTCAAAGGTAAATACAATGAAAGTAGGAAACCACAGTGAGGGAAGGGTCAATCACCCATTTGCAAAATGGTTACTTCTTATCTGCCAGACTATATGCCCTCCCTTTCTGGTGAGATCAAACCCCCTCAGTTGTAGATGATCAGGAACGAAAAGTCCGTGAACTTAACCAGGTGTCTCATTACTTACTTGAAGTCCTTGATGGGGGCCTATTTTCTCTGCTGTAACATGGTCCCCTCTCTCCTTGTTTCTGGAGAAACAAGGAGAGCTCTCCTATGCCATCCCTCCTGTTCATACTCCTTGCAATTACTGTATTACAGAGATTTATCTTTGAGTGTCTCAAGGTGGGCTGGGTGGGTTTGGTACTAGGAGCCACCTATTAGGGAGTACATACGGCGCTTAATTTTCTGGGTCTGGGATACTTCACTCAATATAATTGTCTCTAATGACATCCATTTCCCGGCAAATTCCAGTACTTCATCATTTTTTATGGCAGAGTAGTACTCCATTGTATAGATGTACCACTTTTCCTTATCCACTTGTCAACTGTTGGACATTTGGGTTGATTCCATGACTTTGCTATTGTAAACAGTGCTGCTATGAACATGGTCGTGCTTGTGCTATCGAGGTGGACCTCTGTTGCATGGGGGGTTATTCCTAAAAGTGGAATCGCAGGGTCATATGGCATTTCAATCTTTAATTTCTTTAAGAATCTCCAGACGGGTTGCCAGAGTGGCTGTATGAGCCTGCATTCCCACCAGCAATGTAGCAGAGTTGCCCTCTCTCCACATCCTCTCCAGAGTTTGTTGTTGTTTGTATTGTGGATTTTTGCCATCCTGACCGGGGTGAGATGATATCTCAGGGAAGTTTTGATTTGCATTTCCCTGATGGCTAAGGAAGTGGAGCATTTTTTAAGATATTGTTAGACATTTTAATTTCATCCCTAGTAAAGTTTCTTTTAAGTTCCAGGGTCCATTTTTTAATTGGGCCATTAGTTTCCTTGGTGTTTAGTTTTCTAAGTTCTTTGTGTACTCTGGACAGCAGAGCTCTATCAGATGTGTGGTTAGTGAAGATTTTCTCTCATTCTGTGGGTTGCCTTTGAGCTGGTGTTACAATCTCTTTATCTGAACAGAAGCTCTTTAATTTCACAAGATCCCAATTGTTGAGAGTTGGAAAATCAACAAACCATAATCCAGAACTTCAGAGACTCTATATCAACCACATAGAACTAGGCCAGCCTAATCTCTCCTCATCCTGAAGCTCAGGGAAATTTGCGGAAGAGGGGCGGTAAGAGTGTAAGAGCACAAGGATGGGAGGAGCAATGATATGCAAGATATTCCACACAAGTTAGGGCCGAAGCAATCATAATTGGACTTTACATGCCCTGCGCAATGTCCAACACACCATCATCCCCATAAAGTCTAGCATTTGCTAAAAGCACCAAGATCCTTGGAGGCAAGGGATTGACAGCCAAAATAGTGTTCCTATGTTTAAGGGGAACACAGGAAAGGGTTCAGGGAAATGCCACTGGGTCCTTGTATGTCATCGGAGAGAAGGACCCAGAGGACAGTCAGGCATGCACATTAAAGGATTCTCCGGGGATTGGGGGAGGGGAGGCACTAGGGGGTGCGGAGGGAGGAGTGAGGGGAGGGCGAGCAGAGGGGTGGGGGGAGGAGGAGGGAGGGAGGGAACCGGTGTACCTATTAAGTTTGTATGAGCGGAGATAATAAAAAAATGTTAAAAAAAAGATCGTAATAGTCTTGGACAAAATGGCAAATGTTTGTTTGGAAGAAAATGTCATATAGGTGAAAGAAAACAAGACATATTGAAATTATAAGGAACTCTAATCAGGTAATCTAAGTTGGAAATCTGTTCTACCACATGTTTCATGAGACTTCTAGTTAATCGCTTTATCTGTCTGTATTTAATTCTGACACCTATAAAAATAAGGCATGTACATTTTACATAGAAAACACATTTAAAATACTCAGCATAGTATCTGATGCAAAGTAAATATTGTCTACTGCTTGTCCTGTTATTACTGTTGTTAGTGGGGAGGGGACTTAATGAATATCATTTCATCCCATATCCCTGAAATTTAAGGTAATTATTTGTCAAAAACAATTACTATATACTCTTCTATCACAGAAATTTCTAAGCATACTTTTCTGTATTTCATTGGTGGTAGTTTTCCACTTACCCCAAGGTTTGTGATTTAGCCTGAAGAAAAATATATGGATTAACCAAAGGACTTGGCATTAGTCTGTGGCCTCAGGCTTAAAGCCTAAGGCTTTACAGAGTCTCTTGTTTCAACTACTTGGGAGATTAGCAGTTAACAGACAAATCTTGCTGTTTTTTGACATCTCCTTTGAAAGCTAAAACAGCTTTGAAGATTTTTCTGGTGATCCTCTCTCTTTATCTATGTGGCCCTTGTACATAAGGACAGATAAGGAGAAGTAGAAAATTTCTAATATCTACTTTAATCAGCATAATAGCAATTATTTTCATGGCACTTATTATATGCTAGACACTGTTATTCACACGTTAATTCTTCAAGTACACTTCAAAGCTACCAACTTAAAGCATGAACATTAAGCAACTCAGTCTTAATTCTCCTGTTGTTAGAATTTGCACCCCTCAGGTAGTGTTTCAAGACAAGTACTTCAAGAAAACATAAAAGTCGAATCCAACTCTATACAGCAAATTTGTATAAGAAGACTCATTTTTAAAAAAAAGAGAAATGAAGAAGTCAGCTTTGTGGTTATTAGAGATTGTTGGTAGCTAATTAGGAGACTAGAATTGAAAATCAGCTTTTATCACACTAAATGGCATGATTCATTAAGTGGTCACTGTGACTTGGATCCAACCTGTCATAATGAGACTGAACTCAAGCATATTCTTTTTGCTCATGAAAGTCATTTCTCACTATTCTTCTCTCCATCTTCTGGAAAAAGGGCAAGAGAGCAGGGGCGATTTTTCCATAAAGAAGTAGACATGCTCTGACTTTTCCTAAACACAAAAGGTATTTATTTAGTCCAACACAATTAACAAGCAGATGATTCAATTGGGTCATGGCAAATGTAAGTGGCTAGAGACACTGCCAAAGGAACAAGTAACTACTCCCAAGTTCAGTGCTGCTCCCCCCCAGTGGGGCTTCTGATCCTTAAAAACTTCTAAGATCTTATTTTAAATGTGCAGATAATTATAGATGTCAACTTGACAATAAGGACTGAGCCTTTAGGAATGCTTATGAGGAATTATTTAGCTAAGGCAGACTTACAGGAAATCCCGTTAAAGATGTGGGAAGACACAGCATATAATGGATGGGATCATTCATACAACAAACAGGTTGATGAAACAGAGAAAGAGATCTATTGGAATTTGGCAGACTGACAAACTAAAAGGTATACCCCTCCACAGCTCTTCTTGTGGTTCCCTTGGATCCTAATGTTGGTATGAACCCTCATGCCTTCAAGCAAGACTGTAACCTAAACTCAGGAGCCTGAATACATTCCTCTACATTGTTTGGCCACTTATTCATATCAGCAACTAAGATAGTGGCTTCCTTAGATCTTCTCACTTGATTACTTGATAGGGTTATAATATAGTCCCTTTGCAGAAAATGTAATCTACTGTCAGAAAAGTTATGGAAAAAGAAAACTATATTCCCCTAGTGTCATTGATAGAGAATGCCAGCATTCTGCAGGCTGGGCTTGGAGTAATGACAAGTCCAGAGTAACTTCAGAACTGGCCTCAGAACTGCTTTTTCTGACAAACCCAGGAAGTAGGGCAATTAAGCAGTGCTTCAGGAAAATCTGACTTTGGGAATTCAGTCTTAACTATGATCTAAGTCTTGCCTCTCAGTGGCTATGAAAGTAGTGATTCAGGCCAGCAAGACAGCTCAACAGTAAAGTACCTGCTTGCAGACCTGGTTACTCAAGTTCAATCCCTGGACACCCACATGGTAGAAGTGTAGAAATCTGAAAGTTGTCCTCTCACCTCTGCCTGTGTACCATGACATACATATATACTTCTCCCCCCTCAAAAAAATAAATATTATCTTTTAAAAATGATAGTGATTAGACACAAGAATACCATTTGAAAGAAAAATCAGTGCTTCCAAAACTCTGTTTTCCACAAATAACAATAATAAAAAATCATTGAAATGTGGTCTTTAAGTTGATGTCAATGCATCTGATCAATCAAACATAATCACATATGTACTTTTAGCTCCAGGAAGTACAGGAAGTGAAAAATCTTAGCATTCTGATATAGTTTGCCAGACAGGAAATATATTAGAGGAACATTTTTCAAATGCAAATATTGCAAATTACTTGTGGGTTATAAAACCCATTTATTTAATGAACTATGAAATCAATTTTTAATAAAATACACTAGAACAAAATAGAACAGATCATAGTATCCTGTGTAGTAAAGGTGAATCATTTGACGAAGTCTTTTGTTATACAAAATGACCATGTAGAAATATATGGACCAAGATTGATTAGTTATATATCTGTTGCTATGCATGGATGTAGAATAGTTTTGAACACTGATCTGATGTCCTACATAAACCCTCTAAAGAAGAAAAGATATCTAAATGAAGTATATCAGTTTTTTATGGCCACTATGATAAACTCACAAGTTTAATGGCTTCAAGCAGCATAAATGTGTATTTCAATCTTACAGTTAATTAAAAAGTCTAAAATGAGTCTTGCTGAGCAAAACTCAAAATGCCATGTGGTCTTCTGGAGGTAGAGTGAAAGAAACTAAGCTTGTCCCTGCTAGTTTCTAAAACTTCACTCTTCCTGGGCTCTAGAATGGTATTTTTCCCATTTTCGTATGCATTTTCTCTTTGCTTTGCTCCTAGCGTCTCTGCCCGGTCTGTCTTCCTTCTGCACCTTTCAATTGACTCTTACTGCTGCTGGTCTTTATCCCCCCAAATGGGCTTTGGTCTGTACTTCAAGCTCTCCATCACGGTGACTCCTGTTTTCCTGTAGCTCCCTCACACTTTCTGGGGCAGTCAGTGCACTTGTGCCTTTCCTGGGGCTGATCACAGACAGCACAGCCCACCAGAAGGATCACGTTACTTTCTGGCATCTCTCTTTCTCTGCTTTCCCCATTGTCTCCCACACAGATGACGTAATTTTTGTCTTTTTTTTTATTCTCACGTTGCTCATATCTTGAGGGTCTCATTCCTCATTATATGAACACTTTCAAGTTTTGCTAGTAATGGTAGTGTTTATTTGTTTCTTTTAATCTGTCTTTTTTGTCAGTTTCTGAAGAGGCCAAAGGAGATTAGCAATTACATCACCATCATCTTGCCTTCTCTAATAGTATTTAAATGACACACAGGACCAAACAAAATCTTTATTTCATACCAAAAAAAAATCCATAGATTTAGCAACTTAATTTTTGACAAAGGAATCAGAAACACACAAGGAAAGAAAACAAATGGTGCTGGCAAAACTGGAGATCCACCTGCAAAAGAGTCAAATTAGATCCTTATCTCTCATCCTGCACAAAACCAATGCAAAATGGATCAAAGACCCTAAACACTAAAACTGAAACACTAAAACTGCTAGAAAACAAACAAACAAACAAAAACATGGAGGAAAATACTTCATGATATTGGTAGAACAGGAACAGGACTCCAATAGCACAGGAAATAATTTGTGTAATCATTTAAAGAGCTTCTGTATAGCAAAAGAAGCTGGGAATTAACAGAATGAACAGTCAAGTCTACAGAAAGAGAAGATCTCTGCCAGTCATAATTCAAACAGAGGTTTAATATCTAGAATATATAAATAAATGGAATCTCTGTTATCTCTTTGTTCTCTTTTTAAATCAGCATACAAAGTAACAGGCTTCCTTCTGGCACTTTGACACATGCTTTCATACATGATCCCCCCTACTCTCCCTTCCTTCAAGCTCCACTTGCTTGTAGTCTTCTATACCAACTGTTATCCCTTCAACTTTCATATCACATGTGAAGAGTTGCAAACAACAACATTGAAAAAACAAAACTTTCAATCAGTAAATGGCTAATGAACTAAGCAGTTCTTAAGAGAAGAAACACAAATGGCCAGAAAATATTATTGAGAGTATTCAGCATCTATCGGGAAACTCTGAGATTCTTACCCCAGTCAGGATGACTTGCATCAAGAAAACAAATGATGATTGCCAGTGAGGCTGTGAGGAAAAGAGAGATCTTGTTCATTACTGGGGAAGGATAAGTTGATGCAGCTGTTATGGAGAAAAAGAGGTTCCGGGGCATGGAAGGGGGCAAAGAGGATCAAGCATAGATGAGAAGAAGGGAATGGAGAGCCAACAAAACAAACTATGATTGACAGCGCCATCATGGAAATATGTTGTAATTAAAAAAATAAAATTTAAAGAAATTCTATTTCCCACCAGTATCATTTCCAGGACTACAAAATCCATACATCAAAACATGTTACACAAGGATTATGCTCAATGGAGAACAATTGGAAGCATTCCCACTTCGATCAGGAACTAGGCAAGACTGTCCACTCTCACTACTTCTATTCAATATTGTACTTGAAGTCTTAGCTGAAGCCATAAGACAAGAAAGGGACATAAGAGGGCTTCAAATTAGCAAGGAAGAAGTCAAGCTATCCCTATTTGCAGATGACATGATCTTATACCTGAGTGATCCCAAACACTCCACCAGGAAGCTCCTGGAACTAATTGAGAAGTTCAGCAGGGTGGCAGGATACAAAATAAATGTGCAAAAATCAGAGGCCTTCCTATATGCCCAGAATGAAAGAAGTGAAAAAGCCTTGAGAGAAACAATCCCATTTACTATAGCCCCTCCCTAAAAAATGAAATACCTTGGTATAAACCTAACCAAGGAGATAAAAGACCTTTACAATGAAAACTTTAAAACCCTAAAGAAAGAAATAGCAGAAGACACCAGAAGGTGGAAAGACCTCCCTTGTTCCTGGATTGGCAGAATCAACATCGTAAAAATGGCCATCCCACCAAAGGCAATATACAAATTCAATGCTATACCAATTAAAATCCCAAAGCAATTCTTCAAAGAAGTTGACCAAATAATCTCAAAGTTCATATGGAGGCACAAAAGACCCAGGATAGCAAAGACAATCCTGAGTAACAAAAACACTGCTGGAGGTATTATCATACCAAACCTAAGTCTATACTACAAATCCATAGTTATAAAGACAGCCTGGTACTGGCTCCAAAGTAGACACACAGATCAATGGATAAGGATTGAAGACCCAGATATAAGCCGACAAAATCACATCCATTTGGTCTTTGACAAAGGGGCCCAAAGAATCCAATGGAAAAAGAACAGCATCTTCAACAAATGGTGCTGGCAAAACTGGATCTCCACATGCAGAAGATTAAAACTGGACCTGTACTTGTCACCATGTACAATAATTAATTCCAAATGGATCAAGGACCTTGATATCAGGCCAGAGACTATAAAAACCATAGTTGAAAGGATAGGGAACTCCCTCGAGCTGATTGGGCTAGGCCAACATTTCCTAAACAGACATCCAATGGCACAGTCACTGCTACCAACTCTCAACAGTTGGGACCTTGTGAAATTAAAGAGCTTCTGTTCAGATAAAGAGATTGTAACACGAGCTCAAAGGCAACCCACAGAATGGGAGAAAATCTTCACTAACCACACATCTGATAGAGCTCTGCTGTCCAGAGTGCACAAAGAACTTAGAAAACTAAACACCAAGGAAACTAATGGCCCAATTAAAAAATGGGCCCTGGAACTTAAAAGAAAGTTTACCAAGGATGAAATTAAAATTTCTAACAAATATCTTAAAAAATGCTCCACTTCTTTAGCCATCAGGGAAATGGAAATCAAAACTTCCCTGAGATATCATCTCACCCCGGTCAGGACGGCAAAAATCCACAATACAAACAACACCAAATGCTGTAGAGGCTGTGGAGAGAGGGGAACTCTGCTACATTGCTGGTGGGAATGCAGGCTCATACAGCCACTCTGGCGAGCCATCTGGAGACTCTTAAAGAAATTAAAGATTGAAATGCCATATGACCCTGCTATTCCACTTTGGGAATAACCCCCCATACAGCAGAGGTTCACCTCGACAGCACAAGTGCGACCATGTTCATAGCAACACTGTTTAAAATAGCAAAGTCATGGAATCAACCCAAATGTCCAACAGTTTACAAGTGGATGAGGAAAAGTAGTACATCTATACAATGGAGTACTACTCAGCCATCAAAATGATGAATTACTGGAATTTGCCGGGAAATGGATGTCATTAGAAACAATTATATTAAGTGAAGTATCCCAAACCCAGAAAATTAAGCGCCATATGTACTTCCTAATATGTGTTTCCTACTACCAAACCCACCCAGCCCACTTGAGACACTCATAGGTAAATCTATGTCTTACCTACAGTAATTGCAAGGATTATGAACAGGAAGGATGGGGTTGTAGGGCCACACCAGAAACAAGGAGAGAAGTGACCATGTTACAGTACAGAAAATAGGCCTCCATCAAGGACTGAAAGTAAGTAATGTGACACATGGTTAAGTTCACAGACGTTCGTTCCTGATCATTTACAACTAAGGGGGTATGATCTCAACAGAAGGAGAGGGCATATAGTCTGGCAGATAAAAAGTAATCATTTTGCAAATGGGTGATTGACCCCTCCCTCACTGAGGTTTCCAATTTTTATTACATCTACCCTTGAATGTGCTCTTATAATAAGACTCCAGTTTAACAGCTTTTTGTCTCTGGCCAGGGGGTGACATACAGTGCCCAGCAGGATGGAGTGAAGGGCATTGCAGGAGCAGCAAAATTGCAAAAGAAAATTAACAAACCACAATCCAGAACTTCAGAGACTCTATATCAACCACATAGAACTAGGCCAGACTAATCTCTCCTCATCCTGAAGCTCAGGGAAATTTGCGGAAGAGGGGGCGGTAAGAGTGTAAGAGCAAAAGGATGGGAGGAGCAATGATTTGCAAGATACTCCACACAAGTTAGGGCCGAAGCAATCATAATTGGACTTTGCATGCCCTGCGCAATGTCCAACACACTATTAACCTCACAAAGTCTAGCATCTGCTAAAGGCACCAAGATCCTTGGAGGCAAGGGATTGGCAGCCACAGTAATGTTCTATGCTTAACGGGAACACGGGAAAGGGTTCAGGGAAATGCCACTGAATGTCATTGGAGAGGAGGTCCCAGAGGAAAGTCAGGGATGCATATTAAAGGACTCTCTGGGAATTGGGGCAGGAGGCACTGGAGGATGGGGAGGGAGGATAAAGGGAGGGGAACCAGGGGGTTTCGGAGGAGGAGGAGGGAGGGAGGGAGGGAACTGGTGTACCTATTAAGTTTGTATGAGCGGAAATAATAATAAAAAATGTTAAAAAATATGTGTATTGGAGTAGTTAAAAAAAATGTTGCAGGGGCTGAAGAGATGGCTCAAGGGTTAAAGTCTTTGCCTTCTAAGTAAAAGGACCTAAGTTCAGATCCCAGATCTCATGTAAAAATGAAGGGTGGAAATGACAGAGGCCTGCACCACTGGCCTGGAGAGTAGAGTGTGGGAAACTCCCGAGCAAAGAAAAAAGAAGGTGGAGCAATCCAGGTTGATTCCCGATGTCACCCTTGAGCCTCCACAGGCACACACACGTGCTCTCTTCTGCACACACACACACACACACACACACACACACATCCCATAACCACCAGCAGATATTCCTTCTAGCATTCATTTCAGATGATTGCTATTTAAAATAAAGGAAAAAGAAAGAGAAAGTCAGTAAATGACAAATATGATGAGGATAAAGATGAACTGGAGACCTTGTCCACTGTGTGCTGCATGCTGAAGAAAGCAGCATACCATGTCTTCTGAGAGGCAGAAACATTAGATCGAGCAACTCCATTTGTGGGAATCATAAGTACATGCTGAAGATGCAGATGCACACTTGTACTCATAGAACTGCTGTTCATAACAGCCAAAATATGAAAGCAAGCTAATTGTCCATGGATATGTGCACAGAAAAACAAAATGTGGCATAAACACAAAATGTGATATTGTTGACCCGTTAGCAGGAAGGACATTCTGACATGTGCTACAACACACAGTCAAGCCGGAAGGATATTAGGCTGAATAAAACAAGTCAATCAGAAAGTGAAAACCAAGTTTAATTCCATTTACTTAAGATATCTGAAGTAGCAAAATCCTGAGACATAGAAAATAGAATGACCATTGTCAGAGGCTGGAAGAAAGGATGGGGTTTCAGCCTCAGTTATGGGGTAAAGTATGACTGAATTTGTATATTGGGGATAATTGATAGTTTTCATTTTATGAACTTAACATCATTTTTTAAAACATGTTTTATTATTATTTCTGCTCATACAAACTTAATAGGTACACCGGTTCCCTCCCTCTCTCCTCCTCTCCCCGACTCCCCTGTTCCTCCTCCCCTCATCCCTCCCTCCTCCTCCCCCCAACCCCCCTACTTCCCCTCCCCTCATCCCTCCCTCCCCATCCCCCAGTGCCTCTCCCCCCAACACCCGAGAATCCTTTAATGTGCATGCCAGACTCTCCTCTGGGCCCTCCTCTCCGATGACATACAAGGACCCAGTGGCATTTCCCTGGACCCTTTCCTATGTTCCCCTTAAGCATAGGAACACTACTGTGGCTGTCAATCCCTTGCCTCCAAGGATCTCGGTGCTTTTAGCAAATGCTAGACTTTGTGGGGTTAATAGTGTGTGGGACATTGCACGGGGCATGCAAAGTCCAATTATGATTTCTTCGGCCCTAACTTGTGTGGAGTATCTTGCATATCATTACTCCTCCCATCCTTGTGCTCTTACAATCTTACCGCCCCGTCTTCCAAAAAATTCCCTGAGCTTCAGGATGGGGGGAGATTAGTCTGGCCTAGTTCTATGTGATTGATATAGAGTCTCTGAAGTTCTGGATTGTGGTTTGTTGATTTTCTTTTGCAGTTTTGCTGCTCCTGCAATACCCTTCACTCCATCCTGATGGGTATTTTATTTCAGCCCCTGGCCAGAGATAAAAAGCTGTTAAGCTAGAGTCTTGTTATAAGAGTATATTCAAAGGTAGATGTAATAAAAGTAGGAAACCACAGTGAGGGAGGGGTCAATCACCCATTTGCAAAATGTTACTTCTTATCTGCCAGACTATAGGCACTCCCCTTCTGGTGAGATCACACTCCCTCAGTTGTAAATGATCAGGAATGAAAGTCTGTGAACTTAACCATATTAACATCATTTTTTAAACATGCCTCAGAGCAAGTGTTTCCTCCATTTTTTAGGGAGCAGCACTATTACACCCAGCTACCCAAACCTTTTCTGGAGGCAGCAAGTTTTGAAAACAGGGTCTCATGAAGCCCATGCCAGCTGTGTATTCGAAAATGACCTTGAACATGTGATCCTTTTGACACCCCCCCATGCCAACACACTCTGCCCTGTGAACCATTCTCAATTTCTTAATTCACATATAAGCAAATCCAAATCTTCAAACTTCTCTTACTCTCCGTGATCTAAATCTTAGTTCTCTCCCCGACATTGCCTGTTTGCTTTCCACCAATATTGATGCTAATTGAATCACTGGATTCCAGCCAGACCATAGTCTGAACAGAACATGGATCTCATCATTTCCTTAGGAAGGTCCACACTCTTAAAACAGACATTACAGAACAGCTGCATAATGTGGCCATACTTGCCCCCCACCCATCATAGTCCAGTCATCCTGCAGGCACAGAGGCTGCAGCTGGCCTTCTAGTCAATCAGGCTGTCAGGTGAGTATTGAAAGATGGATAACAGCTCTAGGCTGTCCCTCTTTTACCCCCTTGCACAATTCAGCTCCAATCTTCATTAAATGCTTTTTGATTCGTGCTGCGGCATCCTCAGCCATGATTCACCAGCCCTAGCAAGTACATTAATATCAAGAAAGAAGCTATAATGGGCTTTTAACAATATGAGTCCCCAGAAAAAACAGAACATATTTCAGCCTCTGAAATGTTCGTCTTTTTAAAATGCAGTAATGAAAAGATAATTTGATCTCTCAGACATTCCAATCACATTTCCCCATAATCTACTCTCTCGTGTTCTCTATTGGCCTTGCTCTCTCATATATTATTAATAAAAACAGTAATAAAAATTCTGTCCCCATCGCTTTTCATTGGAAGGTCTCCTTGCATCTTAGTCTTATTTCCTTAGGTTTCATTTTTTTTTCTTCTTTTGTCATCTTTCCATTAGGAAAATCTTCCCCTGAGTGCTGCTGCCTGGAGGTCAAGGTCCCATAGAGCGTTCTTTCTCTCTCTCTCTCTCTCTCTCTCTCTCTCTCTCTCTCTCTCTCTCTCTCTTTCTCTCTCCCTCCCTCCCTCCCTTCACCCCCTTTTGACCTCACAGAAACACTGTTGTTGCTTTGTGGCAAGAAAAAGAAAACATGTCACATAACTTAGGTGATCACTCAAAGTTTCTGGACAAATATAAGCTCCTAAACCCAACAATGACCTATATATATATTCTTATTTCAGGAATCACTTTTGTGAGAGCCAACATGAACAGTTTCTATTCAGACCTTTTTCCTCCCTTGTTCCCCATTCTAGCAGACTTCATCCAGCCTAACTCTAAATTCCATCCAGTCAGTTTATTTCTATCCATCTCATTTTTTAAATTTTTTAATATTTTAAATTTTTCTCCCACATTTTATTTTTTCCTAATCATACAAGCTCAAAAGGTTCACCCATCCTCTCTCTCCCCCCTCCCCTCCCCAGTCATTCTCCATCTCACTCTCCTATCTTCCCCCCTTCCTTTTACCTCCCCTCCTTCCTTCTCCCTCCCCAAGTGCTTCCCCCTTCCTCTCTCCCATCCCCTGGAGCATCCTTTTGTGTGAATGCCAAACCTCCCTCTGAGTCCTCCACCCTATTGAGGGTTCAGGACTCAGTGGCATAACCCTGAGCTCTTCTTGGGCTCCCCGTTAGTATGGGAATTCTATTATAACTGTTAATCCTTGAGTCTAAGGATCCTATTGCCTGGAGCCTTCTCCTCTGTGATCCATGGTAGACTTTGGGAGAGTCCTTGACATGTCAGCCATTGTACAGGTCAGGCAAAGTCCAGTTCTGACTGCTGCAACCCTAACTTGTATGGAGTATCTTGCCAGCTAATTATTTTTAATAATTGGGCCTGACATAATTCAAAATAAATAATTTCCAACTAAATTAAGTTATTTTTATTGAGAATTTTTCATATACAAACAAAATGAGTTTATGTCCTAACCCTATCCTCCTCCCGACCCTCCCTTTCCCACCTTCCTCTCCCTTTACCACTCCATCCATGTCTGTCCCACATTCCTGTTCTTCTGCATGTGTGAATCATAGGACTTTCTTTGGAGTGTCTGTGCTAATAGGAACCAGGTCTCTGTGGTAGTAAATGTGCAAAATCACAGGTTGGAGCTCAACTTCTTTTGCCCAGCTAGACACCTGGCTACTTTTCCTGAAATCCTCCCTGGCCTCTGGGGGTATGTTGATATATCTATCACCCATGGTGTAGATCTGGTGGTAGGAGATCTCATTGCAATGAGCTCCTGGATGCAGCAGCCTGTTGTGACTGAAGTGTCTTGGCTGGCAGTAACAGGGTTTCCTGAACCATGGGATGGGAAGAGTTTTTGATGGCCTGATGAGAGCTGAAAGTTCCACTCTGACCAAGTGTGGTTTTCTGCTTCATTAATCTTTCATTGCAATAGGGTACATCTTGGTCGAATGCTGAGAACTTTTCTTATCTATGAGTACAATAAGTGTTTAGATGGCAGTTTACTATCAACTTATTTATTGCTAACACTAAGATATATATTCCTATCTAGAATCTATTTTCTCCCCTTCCACTGTGGTTTTGACAGGTTTACAATACCAGACATGTGTTTCCTGACAAAGAGGGTGGGGGGTTTAGTCCACACTCAGACAGTAGTTGGTTACCCATGGACCTTACACAGCACTGTTCTTCCACTGGATTCTTCCTACCAGAGTTACTATAGCTTGCAGTGTTTATAGCTGGGTAGGACTACTGGTCACTGTTTCCCCCCGGTCACTTGTCTTTTACTTTTCTCTTTGTTATCCTACCCCCTATTAAGTTCTAATCCCTTTACTTCCCATCCCTTTAATACTTTTCTTCCATAATTGCCTTTTCTTCTATTTGCCTGTTTTCTTTTGTCTCTATTTTTTGGGGATTTCCCCTCCCTCCCCGACTTGCTCCTTTGTAGTGGTTTGTAATTCTATAGGGGCCTCTTATAAGGCAGAACATGTGCGCCTGTGTTTCTTTGTCTGGGATACTTCACCCAGTATAATTTCTTCCAATCCCATCCATTTACCAGCAAATTCCATTAATTCATATTTCTTGACATCTGAATAGTAGTATTTTCATTATCCATTCATCTACCATTGGACATCAAGGCTGATTCCATTTCTTTGCTACTGTGAACAGAACTTCAAGGAGCATGGATGTACATATATCTCTGTAGTAAGACATGGCATTCTCTGGGAATATTTATAGGAGTAATATGGTTGGGTGATATTTAGGCAGTTTTAGGGCAGCCATGCTGGGTCAGTCTCTGAAGGTCATTCCCCGCTGCTGGAATTACTCTGAAGGAACACACTCTACTAATCTGGAAGAATTGGTTTTACTCGTTGTCCACAGAGACAAGGTCTTTAACTTCCCCCCAATCCTCTGATTATAAAAAAAAATATGGAGATAATCCCTACCAAGTGATGGGCTACAAGATTAACTGGGTTGGGTCCCAATATGAACAGACCAAGGAGATGTAGAGGATCAAAAGTTCCAATTAGCTTTGCAGAAACTGTAGCTAAGTAATGAAGAAAAGCTGCTTTTCCTGGATCTCCCTAAGACTATAAATAATCTTGATCCTGGCAGCCATTTTTGGCTTCCTTACCCCTCATGAGCTGCATGTCTGTGAGTTCCTTTCCAGCTTCCTTGCCCCTTGCAGATTCATGTCCAGGAGTTCCATTCTTTCTCTCCTCTAATAAACTCTGCCTTAATCCTATACGGTGTTCTCGTTTCAGTCTTTGACTTTTGAACACTGGCCAACACAGCTAGGAGATCAAAAAAAAAAAAAATAACAATATGGCATATCAACTTTTAACTCTTTTAGGAACCTCCATACTGATCTCTAAGGTGTTCTATAAGTTTGCCTTTTCACAAGCAATGAATGAAGAAGGATCCCTTCTCTCCACATCTTCATCAGCATTTGTTATTTGTATCTTAAGAAATATTCCCCCTTCCTAACCATCAAGGACCTCTCGGTGGTCATCTCACCCAAGTCAGATGGCAAATTAAGTTATTTCCACATGAGATTTCCACCATTTCTATAAATGGAGAATTTTTAAATTTCATTCCTTCCCCATCTAATCTCTTTTTAAGAATTCTTTTTTAGAATAATAATTTTTGATACTTATAAAGCACCTGATTTGTGCTCCTATCACAAATTCTGGGAGCAGAGAGGTGGAGTACAAGCATCACCCCAAACATGTTTTTGACTCAACCAGGAAGAAAGGCATATAAACCTAAAGTAGTGTCAATGTCTGGAAAAGTCACACTGTGATCAAAGTCAGTTTTTCTCTTTCAATCTTGATATTAATTTTTTCACCAAACACTGCTGTATTTTAATCTCATGTTTATAAGAATTATCACTGACATCAGCTGTTTTTCCCAACTTGAGATCTTAAAGTTGTATCCCCCAAGTTCTGCATGAAACCACTCTTAGTTTAACCCATGCTTCATTACTATTCTTCCTGTAGCTATGAAGTCATCACTTCCTATCTTGGATATGCAAGCATCCTCTTCTCATTGCTTCCACTTGTTCTTGCCATTTAGGACATCAAACTGAATTTCCTACATTCTATATCCCTAAAACTATTTGCCTACTCAAGAACTTACTATGCAATTGATCCTATTCACAGTAGAGAGCCTTGTTGTATGGTCCTTTTAGTAAATGTTGTATATCCCAACAAGCAGAAAACTAAAAATGTAGAAAAAAATTGCTCAGTCAGTTTATTAGTCTTAAAAAGACAACTAATATATCTTCTACTTAAGATATCAGACCAATGTCATATTCCTACAGGACACAAATACATTGAAGAATATTCTGCTCTGCCAATCCAGTCCCTAAGAAACATCATGGTAATGATCTCAGCCTGGTTTTTTTCTAGCCTCTGCCCCTCAAATTGACCTTTCTTTCCTTTAAGATTTTACCTTTATCCCTAAAACTTATGAAAGGATCTCATGATCAGGATAATGGAAACACCCAAAGTAAGCTTCTTAAAACCCTATATTCTGATGTCACTGCTGATAGAGAATCATCAGGAAATGTCATTTCATTTCTATATTTCCTTGGCTGTAAAATAGGAAAATTGAATAAAGAATAAATAATGTGGGAATCTTCCCAATTCTAGTATGTTTACAAAGACAGTATAGAACTCACATAATTGATAAATTAGTAATCACTAAAGAAGCCCTTATTACCTCTCTGAGGGATTGTATTTTAATAGACCTAACCCTTGAAGCAAAATAATGAGTCTAAATACTATGTTTAGGAAGCTCTTCTAATAAAAGGATTTGGGGGGAAGAAAAGAAGAGATTGTTCGAGTCCATAGACAGCTTCTTCCTCATTAGATCAAACTCCTGTCTGCCTGCATGGTTGACCCTACAGTTGAAAAATGACTATCAAGAAAAGAAAAACAAAGTCAAGAATTCAGTCATTTAAGAATAAGAATTCAGGGCTGGAGAAGTGGCTCAGGGGTTAAGCCTCCGCCTTGCAGGCGGAAGGTCCTGAGTTCGGATCCCAGATCCCACGTATAGATGCCAGGCAGAAGCGGGGGCTGCCTGCGCTTCTGGTCCTGGTAGGGCGGAGCCTGTGAATCCCGGGGCAGAAGGAGGTGGAAGCGTCCATGGTGGTTCGCGAATTCGTCCGTGGTTCTACACATATACAGACACACACACACGCGCGCACGCACACACATACACACACACATGCACACAGTTGAATAAATAATAATAAATAATAAAAAAAAGAATTCAAACAAAACCTTCATTCTAAACATCCCTTAGTTTAACAATAACTCAACATTTTTTTGTTCCAATAAATAGAAGTATTAGTTGAGCACAGGTCTTCTTTTATTCTTTTTCAAAAGCTGTCTGAGAACTTCTTGGCATGCCATGGGCCATAAGAACTCACTAATTACTGATCTAAAGACCAGGAGGTCAGAAAAAAATATTCTGGATAGAAATGTCACAACCACTTTGCATGCCCCAGACAGCAGAAAAGGTCAGTGGACACAAGTGTTGGGCCTCTAACAAACAACTTCCAGAGAAGTCATAACCAAGAGCTGAGCAATCTCTCTTGAAAAATGAAAAACTCAGTGACCTACAAGAGCTAACCAGATCCAACATCCTGGCCTGACAGTAAAGGGCAAGGACTTTCTGTGATTCACCAAAGTGACAGGTACGGATACCCTCAAAAAAGCCATCTTGTTGAATCAGATCTTTCTTTATCATCCTTATGTTATAAAGGTGAGATCATGAACACAAAACAAAAGAAATTATAAAGAATTTTTCAATCAAGAAGCATCCAGCGAAGCATGTAATTAAGTGGAAAACTGTCAGTGATTGCTTATTGTATCTGCACAGGGCAGGACATTGGTTTAATGGCTTTGTATAAATGAGAAAAGACAACTTGGCAATTGACTTAGTACAACAGTAGACAATGTAAAAAGATACTTCTGGATGCAGCGAGGCAGTGAGGACAATCTAAGGGTTGTTGAATGGGGAGAAAAATCATGGAGTTAATCAGGAATTATTCTTTATATAATAAATATACTCTAAACAACAATTTTCCAAAATTTTTAAGTTGGCTGAAATAAGTGAGTTCAGTTGTTCTATTTCCAACAAAAAGACATTTTTCTTAATTCTGATAAAGTGTGAAGCAAATTTCTCTGTACTAAAGAAAAATAGATAATCAAGAAACTGAACTCATTTGTCCTGCCTTCACTTTGCAAAGTTAGCATGTGCCACCTGCTCTTAAAAGTTAAATTTCATTATAATTCTGAAGGCCAGTGTAAATTTTTTAAGAAGTTAGGATTTTTTCACAAAATTCTACTTACGATGAATAAATTATTGATGAGCTGCAGATCAGGAATAGGTCGTATTGGTGAAGAATTGAAAGCTTTGATTTCCTCTGAATTGCCTCAAACTATAGGGAAGAAAAAATGAAGTGCCTTAAGACACAGACAAGCAAAGACAATTTTTTTAGTTCAGTTAAATATTAATTGTTTATTAGGGAGAGAAAGACACAAGTATAGGTGCATGCATGTCATGGCATAAAGTCCAAAGATAACTTTTGGAAGTCAGTCTCTCATTCCAAAAACTTAACAGGCAGTGGTAATGTATTAAAAGATAATTTTGGTGAATCTAAATTGGAAACAGGAAGGAGCAAAGCTTGGGACTAAATACTATTAGATTGCTTGTAGTTCACCTCCTTCAAGACTTTATGGCTTTCCATTTAACTCATGCCAAAATTAGCTAAATTCCTGAATTCTGGTAAAGTGTGAAGGATAGAATTAACCAAATAGAAGAAAAAAGATTGTATGTGATGGGGATAATTTTAAGTGACTTTTCTTCCCCTAACTTCAAAACCTCAGCTTTTATATCCTGGAGGTCAGAATGATGTTTGTTCAATGAATATTTATTTCTTATTGTTTTGTGTAAGATTCTTTGGTCATTATGAAGGGAAACTGATTCTCCATGAAAGGACTTGTGCTTTAGTAAGAAAAGTCAAACTCTCTTTAAAAAAAATAACAAAAAAAAAACCTTGTCTCCTGTCTTCTATTAATATCATATTCTTTTTTTCTGGCCACAGTTTTCAAATTCCTTTTAATGCATTTCACCAGTGTTTTCAAACTTCTTACATTATGAGCTACATTTATAGGGACATCATCTTTAAAGATTTTTAACTACTGCTTTTGTGTAATTCATTGACCAATCTAGATCACTGAAGTTCATCATCTATTTACATAATTCCTATTTAATGTCATCACATTTCTCTTCCAGTTCTTTCCAGACCATTAGAACTTAAGTGTTTCAAAGGCATCTGCTTTTGAAAATACCTAAAACAAACTATTTTTCCTATTTCTTCTATTCCTTTTGCCTTCCCTACTCTTGGTTTCTTTCTTTCCAAGGTGAAGACCTGAGACAAGGAATCCAGAGCAAATAGTTATTTGAAAAGTGATCTTGAAAAGACCCTTAAATATAGAAACTGGCAGATAGATGGTAACCATCCTGTAAATGGGAGACTGACACACACACCCCTCCCCCACTAAGGTCTCCTACTCCTATTCCATCTACCTTTGAATCTCCTCTTATAGTAAGATCTTCATTTAAACAGCCTTTTATCTTTGGTTAGGAGGTGACCTCCAATACCAATAAGGATGGAGTCAAGGGCGATGCATGAACAGCAAAACTGGAAACAACAACAAACCATAATTCAGAACACCAAAGACCCTATATTAATCACCTGGAACCAGACCAGCCATATCTTTCCCCATCCTAAAGCTCAGGGAAACTTGCAGAAGAGGGGGCAGCAAGATTGTAAGAGCCTAAAGATGGGGAGGACCAACGACATGCAAGATACTCCACATGAGTTAGGACTTTGCACAATGACTGACACGTCAACGACCCCCCAAAATCTAGCATGGATCACAGGCACTAGGATCCTTAGAGGCAAGGGATTAACAGTCATAATAGTGTTCCCAAGAAAGGGCTCTGGGCAATGCCACTGAGTCCTTACACCTCACTAGAGTGGAGGACTCAGAGGGAAGTTTGACATTCACACAAATGGGGATGGGAGAGGGGAAGGAGGAGGCACTGAAAGAAGGGGAGGGAGGGGGGTGAAAGGAAGAGGAAAATGTAGGGAGGGTCTAAGGGGGACTGGGGAAGTGTAGAGAGAGGGAGAGGACCAGGATACCTATTGAGCTTGTATGATTGGAGAAAAATAAATAAATATAAATTAAAAAAAGAAAAGACTCTTAAAAGACAGAACAGTGAGGCTAAGATATAACAGCTACCAAAAAAACTTAATAATCCCCCAAATCAGCATGACTAGAGCAAAATGTCACTGAGGAACTGTGGATGTCGAATACAAACCTCAGTGATCTCACCTAGGCAGCAAAATTTCTGGGGATTTATCAATACATTCCTATAGAGTAATGATTAAAGACTGCTGCCAGGAAGAGACCCTAACACTTTTCCTGTTCCCAGGGCCAAAAGAAAGTGCCTGGGCTTTGGGAGTGCAGTCAACTATCAAGTATCCCACAGAGGCTGTGAGTGGAACTCCAGCAATATCTGCTGGGTTCTTCTGCATCCTGGACAATGGAACAAGTAACTTCCCCTGACATAGTGAAATCATAGAACCAACCATCCTCAGCTTCTCTTCTTCTTCACCTTCTACATTCACACCAAGTCCTGGTGGTTTTATACCCATCATAGAATTACTTTGTGCTACATGGTTCTTTAGGTGTTGGCTGTGTTTAGCACACCAATGTTCCTTCTAATACATGGCCGCGAATTGATTCCTTTCTGATCTTTTAGTCTTTAAGGCTTTCCTTCAAACTTCCAGCAGAATCATAATAAAAACAATAGTCAATGTGTGATGAATAAGTCCTTTCTGTTCCATGTACTAATCTAAGCATATTGCAAGCATTTTTTCATGTAATCATCATGTCAAATTTACACTATAGGTAACAGTTTTTATCTCCATCTACAGATGAAATAACTAAGGTTCAATGAAGTTAAGGAATACATACATCCGCAACTTGAAACCCAGAACTTTTGTGATTAAAAAGCACATCTCACCATATCTCTGTCACACTCAGGCATCTCTTTAAAATGCAAATCCAGTTATGTTGGTTCCTTAGTTAAAAGAATGTTTCCTAAGCAATCTCATGAATAAAGTCTTAACTTTTAAGCGTGTCAAGATATTGTGTCATATAGTAGACCCAGATCCCCTTTCTAGTTTATTTTTCTCCACTTCTTCTCATGTATTAACTCATAAACTTGAACCAGTAGGAACAGGAAGAGGTGTGTTAGATTAAAACTTGGATTGCTTTTCGGAGAGTCCCAGAAGATAAGTCCTTATCACACAGTCCTTTGAAAAGGCACTAGATCAAAGAAGCTATGCATCTCCCCATGAGATATCCACCTGCTCAGCCATCAGCACTTCTGAAAAGGCAATCATGACTTTAACCTTCTGGCCAGGAATGGCCAGAAGCAGCTGGGAAGCAGGCTAACTTACAAACTTGCTGGCTGACTCCTAATACTACCAGCAGGTGTTGCCTGGCTTTCTGCAGTTCACTGACTCTCCAACTCCCCTGCTTCCCCTTCCATCCTTTTTCCACTGCTATTCCCATTGTGTTTTGTTTGCCAGCCCTACTCCTGCTGACCACATTCTCTTCCTGTGCTATCAACTTGAAAAAGGCTCAGTGTCTGTCTGCCAGTATTGCCTGGCACCCTTCTGATGTCATTTCTTTTTTTCTTTTTTTTTTTTTTTTTTTTTTTTTTTTTGCTGAAAGAGGACAAAAGACTCTAAATATTCTATTGAATATCTATCAACCCCTGGCATGTAGAAATAAGAACTCTAGGATGAATAAGCTAAATGGCATATCAGAATTCTCTCCTAGTCCATATTTTAAATCCTAATGTTCTCAAATTTTGAATGTATATTACCATGTAAATTACACCTTTCCTTGTTGAAAAAGTATTAAATCCTAAAGTTCAACTAGATCTAATTAATATTAAGTTGTAGGCTATATTTTATATATGAAAGTGAGCCACTATCAGTCAAGCAAATATAGTGAAAGTTAAACATTCACAGAGTTGGCTTTATCTGACTAAATGGTGTTATCTATGGTTAATATTACACAGAAAGTTCTATGATTCTTTCTCAGGGTATTAATCACCTGTCATATACCCTCAAGTTTCCCTGGTCCACCCATCTTTACTATTTTGTAGATTAGCATTTTGGATATAGGTATAATGAATGTTCTTCCCATAAAGAAATACATATCAGCATTAGATGAATTTAACTTATTCTTTATGAAAGATTTTACTCTATGCAAATTATGCATAGGTAAGAATAACATCTTCCATGTTACATGAAAATATTCACATTGAAAAGGTTTGGTGGTGACAAAATTCTGCTTTTCACTAGAAAGGTTTTGCCTTATTTATATAGTAGGGAACTCAAGTGTAGAGGTTGTTCAAATTATTTTAGATTTAGCATCTATTCACGCTGTTAACATTTTCACATTGGGTGATTAAAACTTTCTCCCTGCAAGAGAGAGATGGATCCATAAAAATTATATTTCCAAACTTCAATCAACATTTTATCATCAATATGGTGTAGAGAATTATGGTGATGGGAAGTACATAGGTCTGCTAAGAAGTTTTCTGCCACATGAAAGTAGGAAATGGAAAAACTGACCCTGTTTTTTTCTGAGGATAGAATGCCACTCTCTTACTCAAAGGGGATCAACAGTGAAGGGAAGAAGTTCTTGGTGGTCAACTCACAGAACACTGTAGCATAATTAAACAGCTTCCAAGTTTCCCTGGTTTAAAATCAAATTTAGAGAAAATTCTATTTCAGTGAAGATAGTGCTCTGCCTTTGAAACACTGCTGCTAACATGAAATCAAATACTGAAAGACACACTCAACTAACTTGTCAAGGCTATTTTTTGGCAAATTATGCATAGGTAAGAATAACATCTTCCATGTTACATGAAAATATTCACATTGAAAAGGTTTGGTGGTGACAAAATTCTGCTTTTCACTAGAAAGGTTTTGCCTTATTTATATAGTAGGGAACTCAAGTGTAGAGGTTGTCCAAAGCATATATTTAAATAACCTAGTTTCAAGTCAGAATGTGAAAGTCCATATTCCCTATTAAATAAGTGAAAGTGTTACAGAGAAAAACATATATTTGTACAATTTATTTTTGTTATATCATGGGTCTTTGTGTTGTTAAACTCTTAGGCTGGAAAATGGTTCCTCCCACTTCACTTTTGTTCAAATACGTGCCTGGCTCAATCTCAAAGGACCAAAAAAGATGCTCAAATGTCTACACCATAAAAAACAGAATCTTGCTTATTCTCAAAACAATAAAACTTTTTACTGAAATTAATTTATTCATGGCACAAATAGTCTATTGTTTCTGATTTCACAGTAATTAATTTAAAAAGACATACTTGAGAGAAACTGCATTTTTCAACATAATAACAACCTAATAATAATCTTAGTTCCAAACACCATATAATATAAAATAATTGGGTGAAAGGAAACACCTGAATATTGCCACTAAAAAATGATTTATGTCCTTCTTATAATTAGATTAAAGTAAAAAATCATAGTTGACGCTGTAATTTTTGGGAAAACTATTCAGCAATATTAAATACTGAATAATATATTGAGAACTATGTTTCACGCATTACCCAACAATTTCACTCCTAGAAACTTTAGTGAACCATGGTTGCAAAATAATTGTTGGAAAAATCTGTCCATATGACTAGTTATCATGCAACCTTAACACGAGGAGCACGAGAATGTGCCCCACAGAGCTCCACGCACTTCCACTAAAGGATTACCTAACTTCCATGCTGTAAAAACCATGACTGCATCTGTGCTAAGGTTATATCTCTCTAGGCTTACTCCTCACTCATGACCCAGGAAACAAGATCCAATGGCACACTTGATTGATCAAATAATAGCAGGATCTGACTCTCTTTTTATATCCTCTCACACACCATATCCAATAAAATTCTTGCAGGTTTAATTCTATCTTCACATCTGCTTCTTGAGGACCCAGACCTAGACACAAAAAAATTTTGAAAAGATAATTTGATTCCATGCCCTAGCTAGGAATTAAATGCTTGTAAAATATCGAATGTTTTAAAAAAAAAACATGATGCAGCAAACTGGGTGAGATGTATTTCAGGAAAAGAAAAGAAAAAAAAAAACATTTACATGAAGATACATAGATAGTTAATGAGTAAAACTATATTGAAGTGTAGAAAGTGTTTACTTTTGGATAGTGATTTTAAAAATAGTTTTAAATTTTATACATATTTATGTGTATTGGACAAGTTCTAAAATGAGATATTTTATTTTGTAATTTAAAATATGGCCAAGCATAACATCATAAAAATAGACATTTATAAATAGCAAACCAAATATAATGGCTGTACATAAAACATGGTAAGATTTAGACAAATAATTCTCACCCAAAATAATTCACTGTGTTTCACTTGTACATTTATTTTAAATTGGAACTTCAAGGAGAAATGTAACATGATTTTTTCAGTATTGTGGTTAATTAAGATACATGAGTTGAAATCACTTTGTTTTTATCAATTGATACCAATAAAATATTTGTTGCACATTTATAAACAAACACACCCTTTAAAGAAAAAAACAGAGTCTTATTCTTTGTTTTTATGAACAAAGGAAATGTGCTCCTCATTTGATTTAATTTATTGCAGACCTTTTTAATGAGACATTACAAATTACAAATCATAATGAAGAGCAGAAGAGAGCAAAGATAAGGCAAGAAACTGGTCTTAATGGGCAGGCACGACAAAGTTTCTTCCGTGTGCCAAGACTGACAGTTCTACGATTAAGCAGGATTCTGAAGTAGCTCCTGAGTTAGGTAGGAAAAGTAGTGTGGTAAAGGAATGAAGTCTGACTCCATGAAGAATGGTGTGTGCCCTCCGTTGATGGAGAATGGGACAACAGGACAAGCAAAGTACCATTGATCCAGTAGTTTTTCTGTCTCTATGTTTTGTAACTTCTATGCACTAATTGCTTCTAAGTCTTTGTCATCCCATTTTTTTATTAACTCTTTCTTTTTTTATTATTTATTCAATTGTGCATGTATGCATGTGTGAGCGTTTGTGTATGTATGTGTGTGCATGTATGTGTAGAACCACGGGCGAATTCCGGAACCACCATGGACGCTTCCACCTCCTTGTTTACTCTGCCCGGGGATTCACAGGTTCCGCCCTACCAGGTCCAGAAACGCAGGCCGCCCCCGCTTCCGCCTGGCGTCTATACGTGGGGTCTAGGATCCAAACTCGGGACCTTCTGCCTGCAAGGCAGAGGCTTAACCCCTGAGCCACTTCTCCAGCCCCTTTGTCATCCCATTATTGATCAAAGCATTATGCTCTAAGTTTTAATGAAAGCATATAATGCAGTCAAGGTATTGATGATACAGAGTTGGTTTCTGGGTGTGGTCATAAATAACCTAAGAATCGAGAACAGTTGGAAACTATTGATCTACGCTTGGGGAAGAAGTTGCTCTTAATCTGTTAAATTGTTATGAAAACTGGGCTGATGGGAATAATGGCAGCTGACCCTGGAAGGTGGAACTTGGCCCTAGAGCCAAGCAGTACAAAAAAAAAAAAGAAAGAAAGAAAGAAAATGCAGAGATGATACTTGCTGCCTTATCATCATGTGAAGATCAGTGAACAACTTTCAGAAGATGTTTCATGTCTCCAGTTTTACATACAGGCACCTTTACAAACTGAGCTGTCTTGCTGGCTTTTTGTTTGTTGGTTTTGGCCCCATTTTATTTATTGTTTAATTTTGCTCCTTGACACTTTCACACATGATCACAAAAGCTTTTCATTTACTCTTCCCTACTTCTCTTCTTCTCCCCTCCCCAGTTTTAGTTTCCCTTCTTTATTTAAGTTCTTTTGTTTTGTTTTGTTTTGTATACACTGTGTCCAATACTGAGTACGCTGTGAGATACTGAGATTGGTATCCTCTCTCCCTCCAAGCCTGGTGAGTTCCTCCAGCTGCACACTATTTGTCCAACTTCCCAAACTTGTGGATGGCCCATTGTGCATCAGAACCTTGTAGGGCTCTGTGGGTTTCTTATCATGCCTTCACTTTTAACCCCGAATATTAACAATCTTTTCAAAAGAAGCAAATTTTAAAAATTTGTAGAAATGTTATAAGCAGTTTTGTTAAATTATGTGTCCCTCCATTTTTTCATCTTGCTTGGATAGTTTATATGCTTTTGAAGGTTAAAGAATTTTCACAGTAGTGTGAAAATGGTCCCAGAAGCATTTCCTTCAGGACGGATATGACTTATAACTGAGTATTTTTATAAATTACATTTGAAGAGCAGTTAGAAGAGGAGAAGGTATACTAGTCAATAACAGTTGAACATATGGAAGGTTTTTCCTTTATCAAAACTTGTGTACTTTATATTCAAACATTCTTGGACTTACACTGTAGGCTCTGCATTGTTAATTCTATTTAGGCCTCAACTTAAGTTGAAAGCTTTACTTTTGCACAGTTGTTGCAGTACTTCACCACAAGACCCTAAGAACAATCTTGTTCTTTCATTTTTCAGGAAGTAGAATATGGAAAGGGCCCAAAACCATAACTTTATAAGAAATTTTAAAAGATATTAACTTAGAAAATCCCAGGAAGATCACTAAAATCAAGCTGATCCACCACTTTTGACAGCCATAGGAAAAAATGTCTAACATGGAAAACCTATGTAGTGTGATTGTGCAGCAGAGGTATTGACTTTAGCACTGTGCCCAGCTCTTCCTTCTGCTGTAAACTCTGTGAATTCCCTGTTGTCCACTACAGTACAATACTAGTCCTTTGACATGGAGAAAGAAAATTTTATTTAAAGTTTTGAACACATACTGGATCTAGTAAAAAGACAGATGGCTCTATAAAATATGCAATAAAAACAGCCTCCAGGGTCTTTTGAAGCAGAAAATGTGAGAATTCGCTGTGGTGCCATTTGGCCCCTGAGGTTGTGAGTTGTCAGCATTTCATTTCTTAACCTCCACAATTCTCAATTCTATTTGGGCCACACTCTTGTCTGACATCATGGAAAGAAAAGGTCTGTCTGTGCAGAGATTCTTAAAAAAATAGTTATAACACCTGAAAATCACACAAAAAATTCTTATTGTATACCTTAAGTAAGATAAAGTGCTTCTTTTTAATTTTTTACCTTTAATATTGTATTTATGAAAATATCTAAGAAATATGAAAGTCACATATTTGTTGTGTATGTTTTATCAAGAAAGTACCCTAATAATGATTAGTCACTACAATTTTTAGAAGTCTTCAGTAAATCTTCCAGACCTAAATGGATTTTTTGGGAGAAAAGAGGCCTCAAATTAGAGACATGCTTTTAAGTGCCTGCATCCATATGTTAGTATTGTACTCAGTCTTTCTTCAAGAAACTCCATCTTGCAGTGGGCACACTTAGTGAAGAAACCTATATAATGGGGCAAAGTTCCAAGAATAAGTGGTGGAATAGACCATTCAGTCCTAAATGGGACAGCTATGTTCCTCTGCCCAAGACACAGACAGAGAGCCAAAAGCACATTAAGAGTCAGAGGATGGGGAGATAGGCAGCGAAAAGATATCATGTAGACATAATACAGACACAGCCACTGGTTATCTGCACAAGCCTGGCCCCATCGACAACTCATTATGATGGGGAGGGACACATAAGGCCTCCTTCTTCCCTGGGGGAAATCAGTGGTTTCTGGGGGAATAAATGTCAGTTTCTGTGATGTAGGCACTGGCAAGTTGTCCATGCTCTAATAAGTAATCTCCTACCCATTCTAGTGCAGGCAATTCTAATTAAGCTCATTGGGACACACACACACACACACACACACACACACACACATCACAGGAGCTTAAAAGTAGGAGTAACCTTGTTGGGAAGAAGGGTTTCAGAGGACAAAGAAGAGAATGAAAAGGAAGAATGGGGTACGGGAGTGAAATGTCACTATATACATTATACACATGTAGGGAACTAGAGGCACTATCTAAAGTGAGGTCTAAACCAGCAGTGAAAGCAGATGCTTCAGAACAGGAATTCTATGTTTAAAATTTGCCGCTAACTGGTCATGTGGTTCTAGGCCAATACCAGGGATCAGGTCTACCAAGTTGTTTCCCAGCTTTTTGTCAAAATACATTAGAAATTAAAAATACTTTTTAAAATGTGGTTTTCCATTCTCAACCAATTCTTCCCACTCCTCAAGAATATTTATATCACCCTAAAGAAAGGAAAATTTAATAAATCCATTTGAAAGAGAAAATGGGTTATAAAACCAAAGAAAATGCCTCAAAAGTCTTGCATAGAACTCATTACAGCTGCCATCAGTCTTGAGACATGATATCTTCCTTATGAAGTTTCTCAGTTAAGGATCTCTACAGATACTTATCAAGAATTTTACATGCCAAATTAGGTGTGCATGACATTTTTGAGAGATATTTATTTCCTCTTTCCTCACAAGTTCATGAACAAAGCTGTTTTCTGGTTTTGTATGATGAGATGTATCCACGCTGCCTGGAGCATGGACTAATCTTTCAGCCTCTGGGTCTGTCCACATGCTATACTTGTGGTATTATATAGACTCAGAAAGGATTTCTTGAGTGAGTGAATAGATTAATGAATGAAAGAGCAAGTGTACAGAATCTGTCTGGATCCTACACTGCCTCAGATAGTATAGGCAATCAGAAGGTGCCATTCCTCAAATGAGCCACACAGCAATTTGTGAACATCTTTCTGTTTTTCTTTCCACTAGATATAGTGCTGATGATTATTGCCCATGGTCAATTAACTTCTTTAGAAAAGGGAAATCCATCATTAAATTAATTTTTCTAATGGAAAAGTTAGAAGCAATTTTCTCAAAAACAAAGATGCCTGAAGGACTTACTGGTATAGAGTTTAAAAGGAGAGTACTATTCTTTTTCCACCATATTTTGGTTGAAGGAGCTAATCCACAGTTAAGGTCCTTCAGTCTCAGATCTGTACAAATTTGTGCATCCATTAAAACATCACTACTTTGGTCTATTTTCAAAACCCAAGAATATAGGTGTCTTTGGTTACATTTACTGAAGTTGCTTCTCTCTGCTGTCCCTCTGACCACATTCCAACCCATAGCTGTCTTCTTCACTCTGCCTCATCTTGATGTTTTACTACCAAACAACATTCCAGTGCACTTCTCTGAGAGAGTTATCCGAGTTACAGTTAAGGTATATAACTTACATTTGCCTTTCCATTCTCTTCAAAGATTCCTTGTGCTTGCTGAGCACTGGAAAGCCAAGCTTGTGTTATAGCTCTCTACTCTCAACACTGGGTCACAGTTAGAATCCCATCCGGGAGTGAGGCATGGTCCTCTGTGAGAATGTCTTGAGAATGGTATGGCAGGGGAATGGCATGCAACACATACCCGATATTGAAGTTACTGTATCGTATGCTACTTTGTAAATGTTGAGGGCTATCTATACTGTTTCACAGAATCGCTGTGCTCATTTATATTCCCACCAAAGGTGTGCAAAGGCTCCTTGTTCTTCTTATTCTCACTAGCCTTCTTATCTGTTGTCTCTTTTTTACTAGCCATTATTACTGAAATGAGATGAGAGCTGATCATGGTTCAGATTTACATTTATCTGAGGATGAGTGACAAAGAGCAATTTTTCATACACTCATTGGCCATTTGAATATTTTCTTTTGAGAGATGTTTGTTTCTATTTAAAGTGCTTTTTAATGCTGGAATCTTGATATATATGTGCATACATATCCTTATATATAACTATATATTACATATCATTAACCTTTTTTTAGAAGCATATTTCATAAGGGTTTGGTCCCAACCTTTAGATTGTCTGTGTACTCTCCTGATGATTTCCTTTGCTGAACAGAAGCATTTCTGTTTGATGTCAGCCCATTCATCTACCATTTCTTTTGTTTCAGGGTCTTTTCCATTCCAGTGTTCTGAAACATCTCTCCAATTTCTTTCTAGCAATACCAGTGTTTCAAATCTCAATTGTAAGTCTATAAGCTATTTAATCCATTTTTAGTTGAGTTTTTTTTTTTTAATTTTTTTATTATTATTTATTCAACTGTGCGCATGTGCGTGTGTGTGTGTGTGTGTGTGTGTCTGTGTGTGTGTGTGTGTGTCTGTGTATGTGTAGAACCACGGACGAATTCGCGAACCACCATGGACGCCTCCACCTCGTTCTGCCCCGGGATTCACAGGCTCCACCCTACCAGGACCAGAAGCGCAGGCCGCCCCCGCTTCCGCCTGGCGTCTATACGTGGGATCTGGGATCCGAACTCAGGACCTTCCGCCTGCAAGGCGGAGGCTTAACCCCTGAGCCACCTCTCCAGCCCCATTTTTAGTTGAGTTTTTAACTACTGAGTGATAAGGGTCTAAATTCATTCTTCTGCCTGTGACTATCCCATTTTCTTTTTTTTTTTTTGGTATTTTTTTTATTAAAAATTTAATTATACATTTTAAAAATTTTTACCAGTTCCCTCCCTCCCCCTCCTCCCCCTCCCCTTCCCCCCGTGCCTCCCCCCCAATTCCCAGAGAGTCCTTTATTGTGTACGCCTAACTCTCCACTGGGTCCTCCTCTCAGATGACATATAAGGACCCAGTGGCATTTCCATAAGCCCTTTCTCTTGTTCCCCTTAAGCATAAGATCACTACTATGGCTGTCAATCCCTTGCCTCCAGGGGTCTCGGTGCCCTTAACAGATGCTAGACTTTATGAGGGAAACAGTGCGCTGGACATTGCGCAGGGCATGCAAAGTCCCATTATGATTGCTTTGGCCCCAACTATTGTTGAGAATCTTGCAAATCGTTGCTCCTCCCATCCTTTTGCTCTTACAATCTTACCGCCCCCTCTTCCGCAAATGTCCCTGAGCTCCAGGATGGGGAGAGATTAGGCTGGCCTAGTTCTATGTGATTGATATAGAGTCTCTGAAGTTCTGGATTGTGGTTTGTTGATTTTCTTTTGCAGGTTTGCTGCTCCTGCAATTCCCTTCACTCCATTCTGCTGGGCACTGTATGTCACCCCCTGGCCAGAGACAAAAAGCTGTTAAACTGGAGTCTTGTTGTAATAGCACATTCAAGGGTAGATGTAATAAGAGTAGGAAACCTCACTGAGGGAGGGGTCCATCACCCATTTGCAAAATGATTACTTTTTATCTGCTAGACTATATGCCCTCCCCTTCTGGTGAGATCAGGAAAGAACATCTGTGGACTTAACCAGGTTTCTCATTACTTACTTGCAGACCTTGATGGAGGCCTATTTTCTCTGCTGTAACATGGTCCCCTCTCTCCTTGTTTCTGGTGTGGCCCTCCTAACCCATCTCTCTTGTTCATAATCCTTGCAATTACTGTGTTACATAGGTTTACTTTTGAGTGTCTCAATGTGGGCTGGGTGAGTTTGGTACTAGGAGCCACCTATTAGGGAGTACATACGGCGCTTAATTTTCTGGGTTTGGGATACTTCACTTAATATAATTGTTTCTAATGACATCCATTTCCCAGCAAATTCCAGTAATTCATCATTTTTGATGGCTGAGTAGTACTCCATTGTATAGATGTACCACAGTTTCCTTATCCACTCGTCAACTGTTGGACATTTAGGTTGATTCCATGACTTTGCTATTGTAAACAGTGCTGCTATGAACATGGTCGAGCTTGTGCTATCGAGGCGAACCTCTGCTGCATGGGGGGTTATTCCCAAAAGTGGGATAGCAGGGTCATATGGCATTTCAATCTTTAATTTCTTTAAGAATCTCCAGACGGCTCGCCAGAGTAGCTGTATGAGCCTGCATTCCCACCAACAATGTAGGAGAGTTCCCCTCTCTCCACATCCTCTCCAGCATTTGTCGTTGTTTGTATTGTGGATTTTTGCCATCCTGACCGGGGTGAGATGATATCTCAGGGAAGTTTTGATTTGCATTTCCCTGATGCCGAAGGAAGTGGAGCATTTTTTAAGATAATTGTTAGACATTTTAATTTCATCCCTGGTAAGGTTTCTTTGAAGTTCCAGGGCCCATTTTTTAATTGGGCCAGTGTTTTCCTTGGAGTTTAATTTTCTAAGTTCTTTGTGCACTCTGGACAGTAGAGCTCTGTCAGATATGTGGTTAGTGAAGATTTTCTCCCATTCTGTGGGTTGCCTTTGAGCTCGTGTGACAATCTCTTTATCTGAACAGAAGCTCTTTAATTTCACAAGATCCCAACTGTTGAGAGTTGGTAGCAGTGATTGTGCCATTGGATGTCTGTTTAGGAAGTGTTGGCCTAGCCCAATCAGCTCGAGGGAGTTCCCTATCCTTTCAACTATGGTTTTTAAAGTCCCTGGCCTGATATCAAGGTTCTTGATCCATTTGGAATTAAGCCTTGTACATGGTGACAAGTACGGGTCCAGCTTTAATCTTCTGCATGTGGAGATCCAGTTTTGCCAGCACCATTTGTTGAAGATGCTGTTGTTTTTCCATTGGATTCTTTGGGCCCCTTTGTCAAAGACCAAATGGCTGTAACTTTGTGGGCTTATATCTGGGTCTTCAATCCTTATCCATTGATCTGTGTGTCTATTTTGGAGCCAGTACCAGGCTGTCTTTATAACTATGGATTTGTAGTATAGACTTAGGTTTGGTATGGTAATACCTCCAGCTGTGTTTTTGTTACTCAGGATTGTTTTTGCAATCCTGGGTCTTTTGTGCCTCCATATGAACTTTGAGATTGTTTGGTCAACTTCTTTGAAGAATTGCTTTGGGATTTTGATTGGTATAGCATTGAATCTGTATATTGCCTTTGGTAGGATGGTCATTTTTACAATGTTGATTCTGCCAATCCAGGAACAAGGGAGGTCTTTCCACCTTCTGGTGTCTTCTGCAATTTCTTTCTTTAGGGTTTTAAAGTTTTCATTGTAAAGGTCTTTTACCTCCTTAGTTAGGTTTATACCAAGGTATTTCATTTTTTTAGGGGTTATAGTAAATGGCATGGTTTCTCTCAAGGCTTTTTCACTTCTTTCATTCTGGGCATATAGGAAGGCCTCTGATTTTTGCACATTTATTTTGTATCCTGCCACCCTGCTGAACTTCTCAATTAGTTCCAGGAGCTTCCTGGTGGAGTTTTTGGGATGCCTCAGGTATAAGATCATGTCATCTGCAAATAGGGATAGCTTGACTTCTTCCTTGCCGATTTGAATCCCTCTTATGTCCCTTTCTTGTCTTATGGCTTCAGCTAAGACTTCAAGTACAATATTGAATAGAAGTGGTGAGAGTGGACAGCCTTGTTTAGTTCCTGATCGAAGTGGGAATGCTTCCAATTGTTCCCCATTGAGCATAATCCTTGCTGTGGGCTTGTTGTATACAGCTTTTATTATATTGATAAAGGTTCCTTCCATTCCTACTGTCTCTAGCGTTTTGATCATAAAAGGCTGTTGGATCTTGTCAAAGGCTTTTTCTGCATCTATCGAGAGTATCATGTGGTCTTGGACTTTGGACTGGTTTACATGATGAATTACATTTATTGATTTGCGTATGTTGAACCAACCTTGTGTGCCGGAGATGAAGCCTACTTGGTCCCCGTGAATGATCTTTTTAATATGTTTTTGAATCCGATTTGCTAAGACTTTGTTGAGAATCTTTGTGTCTGTGTTCATCAGGGAGATCGGCCTATAGTTTTCTTTTTTAAGTGAATCTTTATTAGTTTTGGGATTAAAACGATATTAGCTTCATAGAAGGAATTTGGTAGTGTTCCTTCCTTTGCTATTTGATGGAACAGTTTAAGGAGTATTGGTGTTATTAACTCCTTAAATGTCTGGTAGAACTCTGTGCTGAATCCATCTGGTCCAGGACATTTTTTGGTGGAAAGATTCGAGATTACTTCCTCAATTTCCTTATATTTTATAGGACTATTTAAATAATTCACAACTTCCTGATTCAATTTAGGTAAGTTGTGTTTACTTAGAAATTCATCCATCTCTTTTGTGTTGTCAAACTTCACAGAGTATAAGTTTTTGAAATATGATGTTATAATTCTCTGGATTTCTTGGGTATCAGTAGTGATAACTCCATGTTCATTTCTAATTTTGTTAATTTGGGTTTTCTCTCTCTTGCTTTTGGTTAGTTTAGCTAGAGGTGTATCAATCTTGTTGATTTTTTCAAAGAACCAGCTTTTTGAATGGTTGATTTTTTCTATCATTTTCTTAGTCTCGATTTCAGATATTTCTCCCCTTATTTTGATAATCTCTTCTCTTCTACTGCTTTTGGGATCAGATTGCTCGAGTATCTGTAAAGCTTTAAGCTGGATTGTTAAGTTGTTTATTTCTGATGTTTCCATTTTTTTGACGTGGGCATTAAGAGCTATGAACTTACCTCTTAGAACAGCTTTCATTGTGTCCCAGAGATTTTGGTAAGTTGTATTTTCGTTATCATTCACTTTCAGGAAATCTTGAATTTCCTTTTTAATTTCTTCCTGAATCCAGTTCTCATTCAGCATCATAGTGTTAAGTTTCCAGGAGTTAGTGTATTTTCTCTTGTTTGATGTGAGCAGTTATTGATAACATTGTCCTTTATCCAGTGTTTTCTTAGCACCTCTGTCAAAAGTCAGTTGACTGTAAATGTGTGAGTTGATGTTTGTGAACTCTATTTTGTTCCATTGCTATTTTTTAAAAAGTGTCTTAAGAGCAGCTGTGTTCACTTATCTGACCTGACATGAGATAGGCATGAAAGACAAAGCTTTTGCAGGACAACTTGTCAAGAACCACAGCTCTCAGTATGAAGTTCACATCAGAAGTCCTGAGACTCTCCTATTCCTATCTCCTCCAAAGATACCTACTTTATCGATATTTGACCTAGCTGGATAAGTAGGTTTAGGTCTATCTTACCTGAATCACTGAAGTATATATTGGTTACCCACTTTATGCCTTTGATATATTAGACATTAATAAGAAATAATTTTGTAGTCTAAGACAATGACATATTAAATGTAAAATAAATCTTGGGTCAGAGAGATGTCTCAGTTGGTAAAAACTTGCCACACAAGCTTGATGATCTGAGTTTGCGCCTCAGAATCCACATAAAGAAAGAAGGAGAGACTCAACTCCACAGTGCTCTCTTAGAACTTCCACATGTATGCTGTGGGACCTGCACACACATAATAGTAATGATAATAATAATAACAATAATAATATAAAATTAAACTTAAAAACTAAAGTCTGGTAAACTGAGTATCCTTTCAGCTAAAGTTATTCTGAAAATATTGTCCATTGTTACTGGACAATAATAGCAAAAGAAGCAGAAACATAAAAGAGCCAAAATAACCCTCATCTGAAGGTGACATGAGTATATAACCCCCCCGAGAGTGACATGAATATAACTACCCCAAAAAAGATAACTGGAAAATCATTGCGTCTAGTGAGTGAACTAAATAAAATATGTAGTTAAAAATTAATACCCCAAATACATTGCTTTCCTATATATAGCTACTAAGTGGCAAGAAGATACAATGACATGTTAAATTAGTTAAAAGTAAACATCAGTAATACTCTGTACTTCTTAAAGAAAACCTTTGAAATTCTACCAGGAAATACAATAGAAAAGGAAACTATAAAAATAAATGCCTCTTCTAGAATCAAACTAAATATTGTAAAGATATCAATTATTCTTAAAATAACCTGTATAATTAATGTACTGTCATTCAAAAACTTTTGTAAAGTAACTTGATAAGTGATGAAATGTATATATTTAAAAACCTGTTTCTGACACAAGCATGAACATATCAATGGAATAAATTCAAGATTTCAGAAATAGATCGGATACATTCATTAGGTAGGGACAAAAAGACAGTTTCCAAGACAAAAGATCTAGTGTTTGAGCAAAGACAAAAAGAATTACTACTGGATCAGTGAGATGGTTCTCTGGATAAAGATGCCTGTGCGCAAACTGTGCCTCTTGGGTTTTATCCCAGGAAACCACATGCTGGAAGAAGAAAACCAACTTCTGAGCACTGTTGTTTTTCCTTTAGCCATGTACCAATGTATTCATGCATGCAACTGTTTCTCTCTGTCTCTCTCTCTCTCTCTCGCTCTCTCTTTCTCTCCCTCACCCACATACACAAACACATAAATAAAATATTTTAAGAACTTACTATTCTATTTCTTCCACCAAAATGTATTTGGATGAATCAAAAACTTACTTAAGTCTAATAACTGTTAGATTACTTTTTAAAATTCAGGCAGAAAATACTTCAAGAATTTAATGAAGAGCATTTTGACATTTTTATGAAAATGTATCTTTCTCTAAAAAATTGCATATTAAATCTTCTGTTCAATTAATTTGTGTGTAGTCTTTTAAAAGGAATGTGTACTGTTTCTTTATTGATAAAGAATTCCTCTCTTAAAAACAAGCATTTGTGTAACACTGAGCAAAGCATAGACTTCTCCTATGATTGACACATGGCTTCTGGTCTCAATAGACCTTGGGGTAAAGTAGGATCCGGGTCAACGAGTAAAAGGGAACAAACTAGCTTTATAAAGAGTGGTTGATAAAAGTGATAGTACATTACATGGTTAGAAAATTATTTTAGAAAACAAGTATAGGAATATAAAGTTTCTTTTCATTACCATTATTCAACAATGAACTTAAAGAACTCACAAAAGAACTAAAAGTTTCAGGCAGAGGTTCCTGTGTGTGAGTCCAGTTCAGTATGTGCATACCTGGCAAGGTAGAATTGATAAAGAGACAAGAAAGGGTAGGTGAAACATTGCAAAGCAGCAATGGCAACTGAAGACCTCCAAAATTCGGCTATGATGTACTAAAGAACTCTTCATACTATCTTTAGGAAGAAAAGTTGAGCAAATGAATGTCACTCTTCTTAGGCCCAGAAAAGAACTGAGTTCGCAGGACAGCCTACCATGCTCACATCTGAAGCACTAGGCAAATCCAGAGAGTCTCAGCCTGAAGTCTACCTGTCCATAGCAAAAAACAGAAGTCATAAATTTATAGACTTAAATTATAATTTTGGACAACTGAGGAGATAAAACAAGTAATCCTATAAGACATGCTCAGAGTCTTCTATCTATAACAAGGGCCCTCTCTGCAGAGAGAAAACCACAGATAATTTTAGATCATTAAGACTCTGATCACCACCACCCTACTGCCTCACCTAAAAAGAGTTATAAAAGATACTGCATGCAGGCCTACTAAAAGACTGACAAGTTTGGAAAACTAAAACATATTTCTTCCCCTGTTTCTTTATCACCACATGCAGTATAATAGTGGATTATACATAGCTGAAAGATGTATAAACACAGGGCCTCACTGAGAAATGATGATTAGAGAAGCCCCAAGTCTAAGGAAGACAATAACCATGCCCTAAAAGAATCAAAAGAAATTAGCATATGGGACTAGAGCAAACAGAGCCCAACTTGAAGCCATAGCAATATTCTTACAAGATAAGCCTATTTACTCCAGTATCTATTATCCAATTCATCATGTACAGCTTTAGACAAAAAATTACAGAGCTCACCGAAAGGGGAGACAAAATAGGCAGAAGAGATGAATCATCAGAAACAGACCCAGCTATGATCTTCACGGCCTGGAAAAAATAAAAGCAGAACCATTTCTTAACTGATTTTGTGATGCCAGAATTACCCTAATATCAAAAGATTTTGTAAGAAGAAAAAATTTCAGGCCAATATCACTCATGAATGTAAATTCGAAAAGCCTTGAAGAAGCATTATTAAATCAAGTCTGACAATCTATGAAAAGAATTTTACACTATGATCAACTGGGATTTATTCCAAGTAGGCAAGGCTCATTCAACACATTGAAAATCAATCATTATAATTCATCACCTCAATAGGCTGCAGGAGGAAAATGATGTGGTCATGCCAACTGACATAGAAAAAGAATTTGACCGAAATCTAACCCCTGTGTATTCCCACACATACGTTATGTGAGGAATTTCTGCAGATTCAAATAATAGTGGAAATGGAGAGAATGTAGTCTTTTCAATAAGTGATGCCAGAACGGTTGAATGTTCAAGTGAATGTACAAGAAAAAGGAAGGATAGGACTAGGAACCTGAGGAGGAAGAAGAGGAACAGCTACACAAAGAGCTTATATCTATTTATATCACTACTTTCTTAATGTGTTGAGCACTTACTGAAAAAAATTAACATAGTATTTCATGGTTATGCTGCTTATTTTCAGTCAGCTTGATGCCTGAAAGATGTGCCTCTGAGCACACCTATGAAGAATTACCTAGTTGAGGCAGGTCTCTGGGTAAGCCCCGTAGGAGACTCTATTGACCGCATGATTGACATGGGGTTTCTGGTCCTGGTAGGGCAGAGCCTGTGAATCCCGGGACAGAGTAAACAAGGAGGAGGTGGAGGCATCCATGGTGGCTCCCGAATTCGTCCGTGGTTCTACACACACACACATACATGCACACACATGCACACCATACATGCATAATCAAATAAATAATTAAAAAATTTAAAAATTAAAAATTAAAAAAAAGAAAATGTTAGAAAAAAATAAAGCTGTTTCTACTCATAAAAGATATGATTTGCTATCTAGAAAAGTTCACAGAATTGTCAAAATAATTTCTAGAATTAACAAACCATGTTAACAAGTCCCACGAATAGTAGGAACTTGAAATTTAAAATTTAATGCTATTTACAATAGTGCTGCCAGATGAAACAGTTAGGTACAAGTCTAACCAAACATGTGCAGGACCTATATGCAAAAAACTGCAGATCTAATTGCAAGGATCATGAACAGGAGGGATGGGGTTGGAGGGCCACACCAGACACAAGGAGAGAGGGGACCATGTTACAGCAGAGAAAATAGGCCTCCATCAAGGACTGCAAGTAAGTACTGAGACATCTGTTTAAGTTCACAGACGTTCGTTCCCGATCATTTACAATTGAGGGGGTATGATCTCACCAGAAGGGAAGGGCATATAGTCTGGCAGATAAAAAGTAATCATTTTGCAAATGGGTGATTGCCCCTTCCCTCACTGAGGGTTCCTACTTTTATTACGTCTATCCTTGAATGTGCTATTATAACAAGACTCCAGTTTAACAGCTTTTTGTCTCTGGCCAGGGGGTGACACACAGTGCCCAGCAGGATGGAGTGAAGAGCATTGCAGGAGCAGCAAAACTGCAAAAGAAAACCAACAAACCACAATCCAGAACTTCAGAGACTCTATATCAACCACATAGAACTAGGCCAGACTAATCTCTCCTCATCCTGAAGCTCAGGGACATTTGCGGAAGAGGGGGCGGTAAGAGTGTAAGAGCAAAAGGATGGGAGAAGCAATGATTTGCAAGATACTCCACACAAGTTAGGGCCAAAGCAATCATAATAGGACTTTGCATGCCCTGCGCAATGTCCAACACACTATTGACCCCACAAGTCTAGCATCTGCTAAAGGCACCAAGATCCTTGGAGGCAAGGGATTGGCAGCCACAGCAGTGTTCCTATGCTTAAGGGGAACACGAGAAAGGGTTCAGGGAAATGCCACTGGGTCCTTGTACGCCATCGGAGAGGAGGGCCCAGAGGAGAGTTTGGCATGCACAATAAAGGACTCTCTGGGAATTGGGGGGAGACACTGGGGGATGAGGAGGGAGGGGAGGGGAAGCAGGGAGTTCGGGAGGAGGAGGAGGGAGGGAGGGAACTGGTCTACCTATTAAGTTTGTATGAGCGGAAATAATAAAATATGTATTAAAAAAAACAAAACTGCAAATCAGTAGGAAAATAATACAAATTTAAGCAAATGGGGCAATATTCCATGTCCACAGTTTTGCAAATTTATGTAATCAAAATCTCTGGCAGTAATAGATCTTGGCAAAAGAAGGCACAGAACAGTGCAGTAGAACAAAAAGCCCAAGTAGACTGATGCAAATTTATCCATATCAATTTTAATGAAGGAACAAAGACAATTAACCAAGCAAAGAAAAGGTAATCTTTCACAAAAGCGTGCTAGAAGAAGGATGAAAGGGAGAGACTAGACAAAGGTCTTGCAATTTTTATGAAAAGATAACTCAGAACACACTTAATATTTAAATATGAAGTATAAAACAATTTGAAGAAAATATGGAGAAATTTTAGTTAATCTTAGATTCAGAGATTGTTTTTTAATGTAGATTAATAACGAGTCATAAAAGTAAAATCTGGTCTGGAATGCATCAGTTACAGCACTTGCCTAACAAGCAAAAACCATAGGTTCAATTTCCAGGGACACATAAACTAAGCAAGGTGACACATAACTGATACCCCAATTATCAGGAGGTAGAAGCAACAAGATCAAAAGTTCAGGGCCATAGCAAGTTTGAATCTGAGGCCAGCTGGGTTGCATGAGACATTTTATCAAAAAAGAGAAAGAGAAAGGGAGGAAGTAAAGAGAAGAGGAAAGGGGGTAGGAAGGGAAGGAAGATCTGATAGATTGTATATGTAGGGGAAAATCCTCTTTTCTAAACTTTTTTATTCAATTTTGTGTGTGTGTGTGTGTGTGTGTGTGTGTGTGTGTGTGTGTGTAGAACCACGGGCGAATTCGGGAACCATCATGGACCGCCTCCACCTGCTCCTTGTTTACTCTGCCTGGGGATTCACAGGCTCCGTCCTACCAGGAACAAAAACTCCTACCAGGAACAAAAACGCAGGCCACCCCTGCTTCCGCCTGGCGTCTATACGTGGGGTCTAGGATCCGAACTCAGGACCTTCAGTCTGCAAGGCAGAGGCTTAAACCCTGAGCCACCTCTCCAGCCCTGGGAAAAATTCTTCTTAATGAAAATATAAGCTGCAGACAAGAACAAATATTTTCAGCGTGAGCATATAGTTAAAAATTTGTATACAAATTAAGAATAAAGATAGGAATTCATTCAGAAACAAACAATCCAATGAAAACATAAGCACAAATTCTGGGTAGACATCTCCCTAGTGCAAAGACACAGATGAAGTGTATGAGTATTTTAAAGCCCTCAATACCCTTGTCATTAGGATTGCAACATTAAAGCAACAAGGTGGTACCACTAAATATTTAACAGGAAGAGAGACCAGATGTTAGGCTCTGACCTAAGTAGAACTCTCATTCACTGTTAATGGGAATAGTAGAGTCAATTTGTAGAAGTCAATAGTAGATGGGATAAGTAGAGTGAATCTGGAAGACAGTGAAGCTGTTTCTACAAAACTAAAAAGTATTACCCTATAATCCAGCAATCAACTTTTAGATACTTCCCAACTGATCCAAAAACTATGCCCAAGCAAGAACAGATTGTTTGTGCTTGTGGCAAATTTATTCGCAGTCACTGAAAATCAAAACAACCAGAATATCCTTCAGTAGGTAAATAAGCAAACTGGTTCATACACACACTGGCCTGAAATTCAGCAATAAAAAGGAAATAAACTGATGAAACCTCCAAGCAATGTGTAAGTCTAATATGTATATTGTTAAATGAGGAAAACCTGCTTTTTAGAGGTCCTACCACTGCCTAAGAGAGCCAAATTGAAGATCAAACCTTATAGTCATGGAGCCTTGGGGACATTTCAGTAGCACTAATGCATGAATTCATACATATCTTGATATATATAAACAAAATAATTTTAAATGGTTGTGGTTAGAGAACACAGATATTTTTCCTTATGACAGCTAATGTGGCTCAGGAAGCATATCTAGAACTCACATCTTGTTTTAAACATTGTCCTCCAATAAAGAAAGTTCCTAAGACAAATAACGTACTCCAAAACAGAGTAAGCATACATAGTGGGCATAGAGCATCTTACTAAAACAGAAGATGAGAAGAATCTCAAAGAAAACAGAGGGGACAAAGAACGATAGGTATATTTCAAAGAGAATCCATAGCCAAGTATAAGGGTTCTCAGTACAACACCAAGTTACAGAGCTGGAATAATACTGAGAGAATGTAGGCAACAAAATTATTAATGTGATGAAGCCATAACCCAAAGTATAAAACAAGCATTTGTGAGTGCTCATGAATTCACAGAATTGTAAAGTTATTGAGTAAGGCAGAAGTGGGAAGAATAAACAAATTTACTCTCCAAAAGAATTGTAGAGTGTTTATGAAAGACTGCCCTCAAGGAGGTGGAGCACAGTTCTCCATTGCTTAAATTTGAATGTGCATAGTACCTTCCTCCCAAAGACCATATTAGGACGAAGGAAGGAGGGTTATGGATTGAAAAATGGACAAGTTGGTTAAGAGGTCATGTTATGGGTGTCTGCCTCACAAGTATAAACTAAACCTAATTAGGAGGAAAATCCAAACTGAACGTTTCACACTCCTCACCAGGGCTCCCCACAACTGCCAAGCTCAAGACCAGGATATGACCAGCATGCATGCAGCCTTGGGTTCAATACTTGGCATGGGGACAGAGGGAGGATATGAAAATAAGGAAAATTTAGAAACTACAATAGTCTCGATCTTAGCCTGAAAAGACATTGTCTTGCATATCCCAAAATAGAAAATGACCTAAGCTGAACACTAAAGAAAACTGGAGAAGCACAGTTTTGTGCAATAATAAGTCAGTATTGCTTTCAATAATGTTCCACACTGATCTAAAATGCTTATACTATGACAAATTGGATGGAAAGTATGTGGTAAACTCTTGGAACTATCTATAATTTTTCCACAAATCTAAAACCATTCAGTGATTAAACTGTACTTTTTAAAATCAAAGAAGATATTTAGCATATTCCATTTAATTTAATTTAATTTAGTCAATTTAATTAATCTTGGAAAAGTTAAAGTCCATGTAATATTACACACCTATGTAAATGACTAAACATTTTTGAACATTTTAAATGTTGAGCATTTAAATGCAGAGCAACTGGAATCTCATATCCTACTAGTGAAAATGGAAAATAGTACCATTCTGGACAACTGCTTGTCATTTCCTAAAATGTTAAATAAGCATCTGCGATTTGACCTAGCCATTTCATTTCTAATATAAATTTCTTTGTTTCAAAGTGCATGTCATATTTTCACAGGTGCTTTATTTGTGAAAGACAAAAGCTAAAAACAATTCAAAATCATTTAATTATTAATCAAAAGATGCATGAATAAATTACAGTAATGTCTGTGTAATGTAGAAACCATTCATTTATAGAAAAGAATGAAGTGCTGTTACAAAAAGTAATATGGAACAATTTCAAATATTTATACTTAATGGAATATATAAAAAGAACATATTATTTGATTCTATTGCATAAACCTTATAAAAAGAAAAGCAATTCATAGTAATAGGAAACAAATCAGCTGTTTCTTTGGACAACGAAGAAAATCAGCAAAAGTTTGGAGAAAAGACTTTAAAAGGCGTATTAAAAATTTGGGCATGGTACATTCACTGTTTTATTTATGTTGATGATTTTATGAGAATGTGTGCATATCTATTGATTGAACAATGTAAATATGTGCTACTTATAGCAAAATATATGATATACTATTATATACTTATAACTATAAATGATATTTAGTACATATGCAACTAAAGTTAATTAAGCATTGCTGAGTGCAAGTCATGGTCATTTACTATGTATTAATTTAAGAAGCTACAGAGAATTTTTACAATGTATTTTTAAAAAGCAGCTGCTGGTTATGATTATCTCAGAGTTCTTTTTTCTTTTTTATTAGATGCACATTTATTCATTTTAAACGTTAAAACTTTTCTTTCATAATATAAGACTTGTAAAAATTCAAGAATTCAGTTAATAGCTTCAGTATGTTCAAATATAGGGATTCATCAAAAATTGTATTATAAAACACTGTATAAATACTGGTGAAATATTTGTTCATTAAATTTAAAAATTTTTAAATTTCTGTATCTGTACACTTTTAAAATGTTTTTCCTAATGAACAATTGCAACATTGAAAGAAATGACCAACTCCATCTGTCTTTGTATTTACCATTGAGTAGAGAATAAGAAATACCTTGCATACATCTATCTCGTTAAAGACAAACCACAACTCTACCTCCTCTGGAATCTGAGGTTCTGGCTCTTAGCTGCATAAAACACTCTTGGGGAGATTTCACACCTGGATACCTTCCACACAATAAAGAATCTCCTGGCATCAGGATTATTGCAGAAAAAACCAAGACACCAAATTCATTCTTTGAGAAGTTCAAATTCTCTGCCTGTAAGTTTGAGAAGTTCAAATTCTCTGCCTGTAAGTTGCAGAAAAAACCAAGACACCAAATTCATTCTTTGAGAAGTTCAAAGTCTCTGCCTGTAAGTTTGTTATTACAGGAACTTGTCACATTATAATGTGATGGCAAAATTTAAAAGGACCAGTGTTTGGATCCCTGACAGAGTCATCTATGAAAACAAAATTTCCTTTGCTTAAAAGAAAAAGAAATTCTCACTTTAATATTCATTTAACCTTTGTTTAAGGAATATGTTAACTTAGATGTATTATGTTTCATTATCTTCTCTATATAGAAATACATAATTTATTAAGCATACCATAAAATGAAAATCATAGTGAATTAACATATTCAGCACTACATATTTGTCCTGGGAAACAGAAAATTCCCCCCAAAGTTAACAAATGTGTTTCACTGTTTTTCCTGTGTTGAGTCAGTTATACTTTTAAGATGAAATTTCCCATGAATTTTTATGACTTCCTGTGGGCAGACACACTGCTTAGTGTGGAAATTGTTGCCCAGGCAGAATTTTAGTACATTCTGTCTCTCTTTAGAAAATGGCTCAAACTAAACCCGAGTGAGATCCAAACATAATCGCAGGAAGGATACTGGGAGGCATCATGAAGGTTGGACAGCAACTGGCCTCTGATGTCCTGCAATTCTGTCTCCAGTGCTTACCATTACTGTGCCCAAGAGCCTCCGACCAAAATACAAATGTGCCTCCTAAGAAAGGTGGCAAAATGATAGGAAGGATGTTATTTCTGCTGATATTTTTGAATATTTAATATGCAGCCAAACAATATTATAAACCCATTTTACCTTAGGACAACCCTATGAGTCAAATACTGTTACTGTTTGTCATAGTTAAGCACAGGTGTCAACTTGACTGTTGAGGGTTTGAGCTCTGGGCACAGTTATAAAGAGTTGATGGTTGAGTTAAGCCCAGAGCAAACCTGAAGGACATTGTCTAGCTGATGGGGAAGACCCAGCCCATGGTGGGTGGGATTAGGCCCTGGATAAATCACAGAGAGCTGGTTGACAGAGTGGCCAGACATGCTGGTCTGGCAAGTAAGGATTGTCCATCTCTCAGGCCATTATGCAGTGATGGTATGGCCAGTCCCTCAGCCCTGGTGTTGGTGCATGCTCTCCCGTCAAGCTGGACTAAGAACTGTAACCGGACTATCGTAAGAAAGTAAACTCCTTGTTCTCCTTAAGCTGTGTGATGGCCATTTATCAGCAACTATGCAGATGAACTGCAACACTGTTCTCATTTTACATCTTAAGAATGGCAATCAGGCAAAGTGGTTGACCCAAGACCTCTCAGCCAGTGGCTGACTAAGCCAGGCCTAGAATTTAGGCAATCCCACATTCCAGTTCCCTGTCCCACATCTCTCAACAAGAGCTCCACGGTCACGTGAAACTTGATCTCTCATTCTGCTCTTGCAGAACATTTCTCAGTCTTGACTTAAATTTAAGTGCACACTGCTTACCACCTTGCTTGATGAGAAATCAGTGAGTTCAGGCACATCTTCTGCAAAGTACTTCAGTCCTCAGATATGAAATGAGTCTGTATTCTCTCTAGACTATGAGGAAGGATAGAAACACAGCTGTTCCAGACCAACAGGAAATAGCTGGTTACAGTCAGACACATGAAAATGCGAACCCATGTCAGACTTGACTCTAGCTCTAAGGATCTTACCTCTGCAAGAAGAGGACACACAGAACTTCCACTGTGCAAACGCTTCATAGAAGGTACACACAATAATCACCATATATTTCTCACAGCTGTACCTGCTAGAGCCATGAAGTGGACTGCAAGTCTTGATCATTGGCTTCCAGACTCATCTTCCTCCTTCCAACTCTACAGAAAGTGACAGACTCTTAATATGGTAAAAATAATATTTTTATTATGCAGTGCTTTAGAAGATTAAATGGCATTGAACATAAAGTATGTAGGCAGGAAGGCTCATCAGCTCTTGTGCCTGGGTTAAACTGTCTATAAAGGAAACATGATGATTTCACAGGTTACAGAATCCATTCCTTCAAAGACTCTTTGAAAAGACTTGAAAATGTTCCTCCTACAGTTAAGAAAAGTAAATTCCAAGTGTGTGTGAGAAAAGAGAGAGAGAGAGAGAGAGAGAGAGAGAGAAAGAGAGAGAGCCCCCAAAAGATACATAAAAAAGCGTAAAAGCATCAGGTCATGGAAGAGCTCAGCAACATGAAAACAAGAAATAATACCCTCCACAGAGCTCATAGAGAAGAAGTGAATGAAAATGTATATACATGTTAGTACTAAAAACATTAATTTATAATTAATATGCTGGATATTAAGCTTTATGAGTGTACGTACTCTCATTTCTTGAATCTAATGCAGCATTATTAAAAATGATTTTTAACTGATATTTATCGAATATTTAATACGTGCCAAACAATAGTATATAGTCATTTGTGCTAATAGCTCAGTGGGTTGAGAATATAATGATCCTTATTTTACATCTTGAGAACAGAGACCTAAAGAATCTAGTCTTCAAATTATATAAACTGAAGCAGAGCCTCTGGATAAAATTTAAATGATTTGATTCACTTTTATAAAACCATGTAAAGGGCTTTCAGAACAAATCACTCATTGTTCATTCCATGCTATCTTCTTGTTAAATAGCATTGATCAGAACACAAGACTGCAGCATTAAAGGATGCAAATTAGAGCTGGCACAATATGAATTTGGCACCGTTGATGGAAAATAATAAAAAGGGAACTACACATGTTATAGATACATCAAAGATATGTCAAGGAAAAATATTTAACTACATTAGAAAAATGGCTGTGAAATACATAGAACCATACTGAGAGAACAGCTTGAATTCACCACATTTGAGTTTACACAAGAGTAAATGAAGAAGCCCAAAACCTTGCCTGCAGGGAGTGAAAATTCTACACCCACAAGAAGATTTAGAGATGCATATGAGTGTAAGTAGATGCTTGACTTTTGTATGTCTAAACTATTTTTTGGAAACCAAAGCTTCCCCATACTGTTTGAATAGTTTTCTTTCATGTTGAAGTCTTTACCAATAAGATGAGCCTTGGTTCTTCTCCAAATTGTGGAGGTAGAAAAGCGATATAGCTGTTATATAGTGTCTAGTGCATCTGTAGTCATATCATCTATCTTCTAGCTACAGTAGTTATTAAACAGTCAGTAGATGACCTAAACCAAGGTAATCAGAATCTTTATCACTACTTTTTTGGCACATCCAATATAAAAAAAAGAAATTGTTCCTCTTTTTACTACAATGGCTAAGATTTTAGGATGGGAATTTTTACTATCCCTGACTGCTATCATTCTACTTAGAGAGCGTCCTCAGATGGACTTGGAAACGTGGAAGATGTGGTTGTGTGACAACTATAAAATAACATGCTGTGTACTTGAGGGAGGGCAGACTTATCAGGGAAGTCTGTGAAGCTTAAGACAATTACTTTTGCTTTCATCTCAATATGCTAATAGAATAAGTTTGTCTATAAATTTTTAAATATGTATATGAAAGACTATGTGCCCAAATCTGAATAATAGCTGTTTGAGTTGCAAAGATTTTTAGGTGACCTATTTTCTTCAACCGTTTTTTTCTAAATCCACCAAAATATTCTGTAATTAAATTATTGATTACAGCATGACTGGTAAGCAAACCATTATTTTTTGTATTTTTAAAAGAAGTCTAAGGTTCTCTATTAGTTTCATTTAAATGTAAGCAAGAACTAATAAACCTCAGGAAATAATCTCATAATGATATACTTAGGCTAATGTGAAAAAAATCCTAAAAATATGAGGATATAAGAATGGAAAGGTCAACAAACCACAATCCAGAACTTCAGAGACTATATCAATCACATAGAACTCGGCCAGCCTAATCTCTCCCCATCCTGGAGCTCAGGAACATTTGCGGAAGAGGGGGCAGTAAGATTGTAAGAGCAAAAGGATGGGAGGAACAACGATTTGCAAGATTTTCAACAATAGTTGGGGCCAAAGCAATCATAATGGGACTTTGCATGCCCTGCGCAATGTCCAGTGCACTGTTGCCCTCATAAAGTCTAGCATCTGTTAAGGGCACCGAGATCCCTGGAGGCAAGGGATTGACAGCCATAGTAGTGATCCTCTGCTTAAGGGGAACAAGAGAAAGGGCTTATGGAAATGCCACTGGGTCCTTATATGTCATCGGAGAGGAGGACCCAGTGGAGAGTCAGACGTACACAATAAAGGACTCTCTGGGATTGGGGGGAAGGCACTGGGGGATGGGAAGGGAGAGGAGGGGGAGGAGGGGGTTCGGGGGAAGGAGGGGGGAGGGAGGGAACTGATAAAAAATTTTTAAATGTATAATTACATTTTTAATTAAAAAAAAGAATGGGAAGGCACATCCTGCCATGGAAATCCACTTCTTAATTCGCCAACATTAGCAGACATCTGAGAAAACTCATCATAAGATTAAAGAACCTGATAGCAGTGAATTAATGACTGTTCTAAATTTTAGATATATAAAATATAATTGAAAGCCCATTTGCTGAATTGTCTGTTTTCATGTGGTTGTACACATAGGTATGTACACAAGGTACACATAAGCTCAAGAGTAGATATATATCTATCAAGGTTTCCAGAGTTTCACCTGAGGTCCCATGCCTATGTTGCCACGTGTCTATAATCAATAGTCCTAAAAAACGTAACTTTTCCCAAGCCAAATGTTTCTAGAAATACAGCTCTGATTTCCAGGGAAGAATTATTACAGTCTAGACCTTGGATGATTTTCAATTTCATTTCTTATGTTTGTTATATATTAGTAAACAACAGCAATGTGCAGACTTCAGAAGATTTTTAAAAAGAGATCTAACTGCCATTATAGGAAAGAACAGAAAAGGACAACTCCATTTTACAACTCTGAGACATCTCTCTCAGCGTTCTTAGGCAAAACACCGCTGGAAAGACTTTTAAAGAGATAGAAGCCCAGAGGTTTATGAAGACTAGAAAAGCATAAGAAACATGCTCTGGGGTAACCTCTAGAGATACCGTCTTTCCTTCTTGGTATAGCCGACTGCTTGTTTTGCTTCTCATTATCCAATTCACCATTTTCCTTGGTCTTTAATAAGATTCCACTCTGTTTCTGGCAAATCATTTGTGCTAATAATTTCCGGCTCAATATTTCTTTATGGCCTCCTGTGAGTGATGACTTGTTGCTTCACTAAGAGCTCATTTACTGGACTGTAATTTGGTACAAGAAGAATTAGCATTTTGTAAAGCAGCTGGTGAGTAATAATTCATCACACCTTGAACATTTCAATGCTTCTGCGACTGCTGCAGGTATAAAAACCAGGTGCTTTTGACAGGTGTTCCATGGCTGCTGGGTGAGATGATATAAAACTTTTCTCTCTTGCATGTCTTAATTTCTTTTTTTAAAAAATAAATTTGCAATATTCAAAAGACTCTCCAAGTGGAGGACAGCATGTTCTCATAGGGCAAGTTTTATAATAAAATTTAAAGAAAATGTGTCCTGTAGTCATACACATAAATAACTTAGGGTAATTTTTTCCATATGCTACATATGGGAAATATATATTTCAAAAATATATTTCTAAAGTAATAGACATTCTGATTCAGCAATGAACTAAAGAACTAGTAGTTTTTGCTTGCTAAAAAAATAGATTAAAGCTAAGTGTAATATATTCCTCTAATTCCAGTACTTGAGAAGCAGAGACAAGAGAGCCGGGGATTCAAGTCCAGCCTCAGCTACATAATGAGTTTAAGGTCAGCCTGGGCTATGTGGTGCCATGCCTCAAAATATAAGCGAACAAATGAATGAATGAATGAATGAATGAATGAATGAATATCAAGTAGTATTTCCTGACTGTTAAGGAAAATCCTCAAAGAAGTTATACTACTTTCCTTTAAGCAAACTCAGAATATACAGAAATCAGACCTCAAAGCTATCCTCTGGGAATGTATTTTCTTTGACCTTCTTCAGGAAGCTTGAATGGTACCAAGCATAGAAAAGAGCTACACTAAGGACTGTAATCTGAAGAATATGTACAAAGAGACAAATCTGAGAGGAGGGCTTTGCTCCAGAATGATATGAAGACAGTGAGAGGCTAGAAGAAGCAGGCTTTACAATGTAAGAGAGTACATACAATTTGACTTAATTTTAATCTATAATTGTGACTCTGTAATTCAAATATGAAAATGAAGAATTTACTAAGCTTTGTCATCTGGAGAGAGAGATTCATTGGCAAATGGACTTGAACACAAAACCAATGACCTGAGTTCAATTTCTCGACCCCCACACGGAAGAAGGAGAGAACTTCAAAAGTTGTCCTCTGGCTTTCAAATGTGCACTTTGGCAAGCGCACATTCACTTTTTTCTGTTCTCTCTCTCTCTCTCTCTCTCTCTCTCTCTCTCTCTCTCTCTCTCTCTCCACACACACACACACACACACACACATACACATACATACACATTCCAGTCCTATCTCTGAGAGGAAGTTCTGAATGATTCCAATGTTCCCCAATGGTCCACAGTAGTGACCCAATCTGTGTTTAGCCTTTTATTTACTTTCTTTCCTCCCATATCTCAAGTCAACATAAACAAATCCTTTATCTCAGTATCCATTTCTTCAGTAACCCAAGCCAGACAATGTGTTGAATGTGCATGAGTTTTTCTAAAGTATAGTACCAATTTCTGCATTTTCTTCAGTGAGAGGAAATGATAAATACAAAGTAGCTGAAACTCAATCTGACATAGTCTCCCATTTTGCCAGTGACCATTGCTGAGTTCTGATGATAATGAGTTTAACTCACAATAACCGAGGACTTCAGATATTTGCCATTCCAAAGCCCCTGCCAGTGTTCTGTGGCTGCTTTTATTAGGAAGCACAAACATCTCGCACCCAGGATACAGTGTCAAATGCAAGGCAGGGCACAAAAGGATTCTCTGTCAACACACAGAAAGCAGCTAGACTTACTGCAAGTTGAGAAACACAGGCTCCCTAGGATCATAGACAGAGAGGAGGGTTATCACTTCCTGCTCCCAGCATCCCAGGAGCAGGTGTACAGTCAGCCAGTCATGGTCTAGGGAAGTCCGTTAACAAGTGCACAAGATATCACTGTTTCTAAGGCACATGGGGGGAGGTAACATGTCCCTTACAATCTGAAGACAAGAAGAACTCTAGACTTCCAGTAAAGGAGTGCTTAGTGAGAAAGGAGGAGGTCAGTCATATACATACTTTCTATTATTTTCTTAAAATGTGAGAAGTAACTACAAACTTGATGGTGTAAGTGGACATAACTTTGCCTTCTCAAAGTTCTGGGGCTAGATATCCAGGATCCACAGGTTTTCAGAACTATTTCCATTAAAGAATTAGAAGGAAAGGACTCTTCCCCCCCCCTTTCCATTTCTCCACCTTCGAAGTTTGTCTACAGTCCTCCTTGGACTTTGTAAAGACTTTTCTGTCTCTACAGTCTTTTTTTTCCAGAGAAATGAGATTTATTCAATATGGCCGAAATGGGAGCAACAATCTTTAGGACTTGACTGGGGATTAAGTTTAAATAGAAGATAATAGTTTTACATCACTGTATCATCCTGGAATAAGGTGTGCTCCGCCCTTCACTCAACCATCATTGTATGACTGAGATCCTATAAGATAGTCTGGCAGGTATGAATCTCATGCTGAGAAGAAAAAAGTAAATGGTGGTTTCAGCCAAAATAGGTACTTGACTCCCAGAAAGAGATTTACACAACTTTCTTTTATGGACACCATAAAAGTTAGAGATGTTCTTTGTCTAACTTTAAGCTTTATTCTCACCCACAGTTCAAGGTTACAGTCTATCATCCTAGGAGTTCAGAGCAGCAATAGCTTGAGGTAGCTGGCCACATCACTTCTGTAATCAGATTCAGAGACAGATGAATACTTGTGGTCAGCTCATCTTTTCTTTTATAAAATTGAGGATTCCAGCTAAAGAATGGGATCACCCACATGAGGAAATCTTTCCACCTCACTTAACATAATCAAGATACATGTCCCCCTCTACACACACACACACACACACACACACACACACACACACACACGCACACAGATATCCAGAGGCCTGTTTCCAGGTGATTCAAGCTAGATTTTGTCAAGTTGACAATACTAATCATCACACCCGTCAATGACACAGTACCTCAACTTGACCTGATCAGACCCACAATGCAATCAAGACAGTGTCTAAACAAAATCAGTGGCAGGAACTAGGAGTATAGACTTCAGCATTTGGCAGGGGACACGATATGCTATATATTTGACCTGGCAGGAAAAAAAAAGGTAAATTGCTCTTGTTCTCCGCTAACCCCTTCCACCAAACCCCATGATGACAAACAGGATAGTGACAATGAGAATTTATTTTTGTATTTCAAACCTTTGTTTTTAATTTATACTAGCAATAAATTTATATAGTTTCATCATCTACTATCTACTCCACCCATTCTTTTCTCCAGCTAGTTTCCTGCCCTCCCCCACATCCCTCCAGTAATTTTGATAAGTAAGAGCCTTCCTTAGACAAAATAGGATCCAAAAACAGAAGTTTAAAAAAAAACCCATAGTCTCTAACATTGCCTGAATCCTGCTTTGGTAGCTCTGAGAAATAGCTAGACAGGAAGGATTAACCACATGACATTTTTTCACTATGGGTCTCTGGAAGCCTAGGTGTGTCCAGGCTGAAGGATACCCCTCTTCAACTTTACAAGTACACCTAATTTCCAAGTTAAATGTTCCCAGATTCTGGAGCCTCATATATATATGCAAAGAAAAAAAAGCATTCATGAGTTCCTGTGTTCTTGAGTAATTCACAAACAAGGCATGATATTTGAGCCATATAAATGTATATTCAGCTTCTTTGATGCACTTCCTCTTTTCTTTCTCTTTTGATCACTAAGAGGCACTGGAAAGGTTATTGAACAATCAGAGCAAAATGTCCATCTCTAATTATCTAAAAGTCCAAAGATCTAGCATCCTTATTAGCATGACCTGGAAAAAGCACAGAGTAAAACTGGGTATTTATTCTTCAATTAGAGCATACCCTCCAAATGCTGCCTTCCAGATGTACTGGCAAGAGGCACTTCAATTTCATCACTCCTAGAGCACAACAGTCATTTAAAAAACAAAAAAGCACCCACTTAGGATCTGGGCACAGCTCAAATGCTCTTAAATAGAAGGCACTCTGTTTTCTTTTTTTTTTTTTCAGCTTTTATCTCTTAATCAAATTAGTCACAGCTTGCTGAGATAAAAACAAAAAGAACACATAAAATTAACATGTAGTACTACCTGAGCTACAGAAAATGTACACAGAAAAGGAACAAGGAAAGAACACAAGAAATTACAAATGGAAACTAGAAATGAATTCTTAATGTTTTATCATGTTCTTTTTGTGGCTCCCAGCTTTGCATAATGAATATAGATAATTACTAGTTCATCACTAATAGCTAATTGTCAAGTGGTTATAATGTATATGATACTATGTGAAGCAAAACTGTATACAAAGTGTCCATTAATTCTGACCAAAAAAAAGAGAAAACAAGAATCTACCTAGAAACCATTATCTCCATTAGTTCCTTATCTGATATGCAATAATCAGAATTCAAATCCAAGTCTAAATAATCCCATTATTTCCCCATGTAATATTTTCATAATCAGAGAAGAAAATTTATGCTAAAATTAGTATCTGAGATATAGTAAAATAGTAAAATCAATGGCTAAATAAACTTTGCAAAATGCAAATAAATCATCACAAATAGGCTAAAGGTCTATGAAAACATTTAATCTCAGATTTACTGACTAGAATTCAGTTATTAGCTATTCAATATTCTTTCAGTATGAATTGTGAAGTAGTTTGACAATCCATGTTTTCATTTCTTTTTTCTTTTTTACTTTAATCAAACCAATATTACCTTTGGATGGTAAATACAGCAAGTGTAACAGAAGAGGTCATGGTGGTTGCGGTGTTCAGTGGAATTCATGGAGGAAGATATGTCACCTGAGACTGCATTTGATACATTGAAAGTTCTCACCATAGTCAACCATTGTATAAAATGGAATTCCTCTTCTCTACTTGGATTATGTATTAACCTCCATAACTTTCAGTGGTTTGCTTGTCCCAGTCAAGAAAATAAATAGCCAAAAAAAATACTTCTTTAAGGAAGCTTTACAAAATAGGGTATCTAAAGTCAAATTGAAATTAATACTGAGATATTATTATTTAGTTTGGTGGCAGTTTGGTTACTTTGCAATTTATTTTTTTTATTTTTTTATTAAAAATTTAATTATACATTTAAAAATTTTTTTACCAGTTCCCTCCCTCCCCTCTCCTCCCACTCCTCTCCCTTCCCATCCCCCAGTGCCTCCCCCCAAATCCCAGAGAGTCCTTTATTGTGTACGCCTGACTCTCCACTGGGTCCTCCTCTCCGATGATATATAAGGACCCAGTGGCATTTCCATAAGCCCTTTCTCTTGTTCCCCTTAAGCAGAGGATCACTACTATGGCTGTCAATCCCTTGCCTCCAGGGATCTCGGTGCCCTTAACAGATGCTAGACTTTATGAGGAAAACAGTGCACTGGACATTGCGCAGGGCAGGCAAAGTCCAATTATGATTGCTTTGGCCCCAACTATTGTTGAGAATCTTGCAAATCGTTGCTCCTCCCATCATTTTGCTCTTACACTCTTACCGCCCCCTCTTCCACAAATGTTCCTGAGCTCCAGGATGGGGAGAGATTAGGCTGGCCGAGTTCTATGTGATTGATATAGAGTCTCTGAAGTTCTGGATTGTGGTTTGTTGATTTTCTTTTGGAGTTTTGCTGCTCCTGCAATGCCCTTCACTCCATCCTGCTGGGCACTGTATGTCACCTCCTGGCCAGAGACAAAAAGCTGTTAAACTGGAGTCTTGTTATAATAGCACATTCAAGGGTAGATGTAATAAGAGTAGGAAACCTCAGTGAGGGAGGGGTCCATCACCCATTTGCAAAATGATTACTTTTTATCTGCTAGACTATATGCCCACCCCTTCTGGTGAGATCAGGAAAGAACGTCTGTGAACTTAACCAGGTTTCTCATTACTTACTTGCAGACCTTGATGGAGGCCTATTTTCTCTGCTGTAACATGGTCCCCTCTCTCCTTGTTTCTGGTGTGGCCCTCCTACCCCATCTCTCTTGTTCATAATCCTTGCAATTACTGTGTTACATAGGTTTACTTTTGAGTGTCTCAATGTGGGCTGAGTGAGTTTGGTACTAGGAGCCACCTATTAGGGAGTACATACGGCGCTTAATTTTCTGGGTTTGGGATACTTCACTTAATATAATTGTTTCTAATGACATCCATTTCCCAGCAAATTCCAGTAATTCATCATTTTTGATGGCTGAGTAGTACTCCATTGTTTAGATGTATGTACCACTTTTCCTTATTCACTCGTCAACTGTTGGACATTTGGGTTGATTCCATGACTTTGCTATTGTAAACAGTGCTGCTATGAACATGGTCGAGCTTGTGCTATCGAGGTGGACTTCTGCTACATGGGGGATTATTCCCAAAAGTGGGATAGCAGGGTCATATGGCATTTCAATCTTTAATTTCTTTAAGAATCTCCAGACGGCTCACCAGAGTGGCTGTATGAGCCTGCATTCCCACCAACAATGTAGGAGAGTTCCCCTCTCTCCACATCCTCTCCAGCATTTGTCGTTGTTTGTATTGTGGATTTTTGCCATCCTGACCGGGGTGAGATGATATCTCAGGGAAGTTTTGATTTGCATTTCCCTGATGGTGAAGGAAGTGGAGCATTTTTTAAGATATTTGTTAGACATTTTAATTTCATCCCTGGTAAAGTTTCTTTGAAGTTCCAGGGCCCATTTTTTAATTGGGCCAGTGTTTTCCTTGGAGTATACTTTTCTAAGTTCTTTGTGCACTCTGGACAGTAGACCTCTGTCAGATATGTGGTTAGTGAAGATTTTCTCCCATTCTGTGGGTTGCCTTTGAGCTAGAGTTACAATCTCTTTATCTGAACAGAAGCTCTTTAATTTCACAAGATCCCAACTGTTGAGAGTTGGTAGCAGTGACTGTGCCATTGGATGTCTGTTTAGGAAGTATTGGCCTAGCCCAATCAGCTCGAGGGAGTTCCCTATCCTTTCAACTATGATTTTTATAGTCTCTGGCCTTATATCGTGGTCCTTGATCCATTTGGAATTAAGTCTTGTACATGGTGACAAGTACGGGTCCAGCTTTAATCTTCGGCATGTGGAGATCCAGTTTTGCCAGCACCATTTGTTGAAGATGCTGTTCTTTTTCCATTGGATTCTTTGGGCCCCTTTGTCAAAGACCAAATGTCTGTAATTTTGTGGGCTTATATCTGGGTCTTCAACCCTTATCCATTGATCTGTGTGTCTATTTTGAAGTCAGTACCAGGCAGTTTTTATAACTATGGATTTGTAGTATAAACTAAGGTTTGGTATGGTAATACCTCCAGCAGTGTTTTTGTTACTCAGGATTATCTTTGCTATCCTGGGTCTTTTGTGCCTCCATATGAACTTTGAGAATATTTGGTCAACTTCTTTAAAGAATTGCTTTGGGATTTTAATTGGTATAGTATTGAATTTGTATATTGCCTTTGGTAGGATGGTCATTTTTACAATGTTGATTCTACCAATCCAGGAACATGGGAGGTCTTTCCACCTTCTGGTGTCTTCTGCTATTTCTTTCTTTAGGGTTTTAAAGTTTTCATTGTAAAGGTCTTTTACCTCCTTGGTTAGGTTTATACCAAGGTATTACATTTTTTTAGGGGCTATAGTAAATGGGATTGTTTCTCTCAAGGCTTTTTCACTTCTTTCATTTTGGGCATATAGGAAGGCCTCTGATTTTTGCACATTTATTTTGTATCCTGCCACCCTGCTGAACTTCTCAATTAGTTCCAGGAGCTTCCTCATGGAGTTTTTGGGATCACTCAGGTATAAGATCATGTCATCTGCAAATAGGGATAGCTTGACTTCTTCCTTGCCGATTTGAATCCCTCTTATGTCCCTTTCTTGTCTTATGGCTTCAGCTAAGACTTCAAGTACAATATTGAATAGACGTGGTGAGAGTGGACAGACTTGTCTAGTTCCTGATCGAAGTGGGAATGCTTCCAATTGTTCCCCATTGAGCATAATCCTTGCTGTGGGCTCGTTATATACAGCTTTTATTATGTTGATAAAGGTTCCTTCCATTCCTACTGTCTCCAGCGTTTTGATCATAAAAGGCTGTTGGATCTTGTCAAAAGCTTTTTCTGCATCTATCGAGAGTATCATGTGGTCTTGGACTTTGGACTGGTTTACATGATGAATTACATTTATTGACTTGCGTATGTTGAACCAACCTTGTGTGCCGGGAATAAAGCCTACTTGGTCCCCGTGAATGATCTTTTTGATATGTTTTTGAATCCGATTTGCTAAGACTTTGTTGAGAATCTTTGCATCTGTGTTCATCAGAGAGATTGGCCTATAGTTTTCTTTTTTAAGTGAATCTTTATTAGGTTTTGGGATTAAGATGATATTAGCTTCATAGAAGGAATTTGGTAGTGTTCCTTCCTTTGCTATTTGATGGAACAGTTTAAGGAGTATTGGTGTTATTAACTCCTTAAATGTCTGGTTGAATTCTGTGCTGAATCCATCTGGCCCAGGACATTTTTTGGTGGGAAGATTCGAGATTACTTCTTCAATTTCCTTGTATGTTATAGGACTATTTAAATAATTCACAACTTCCTGATTCAATTTAGGTAGGTTGTGTTTACTTAGACATTCATCCATCTCTTTTGTGTTGTCAAACTTCACAGAGTGTAAGTTTTTGAAATATGATGTTATAATTCTCTGGATTTCTTGGGTATCAGTAGTGATAACTCCATGTTCATTTCTGGTTTTATTAATTTGGGTTTTCTCTCTCCTGCTTTTGGTTAAATTAGCTAGGGGTGTATCAATCTTATTGATTTTTTCAAAGAACCAGCTTTTTGACTGGTTGATTTTTTCTATTGTTTTCTTACTCTCGATTTCAGATATTTCTCCCCTTATTTTGTTAATCTCTTCTCTTTTACTACTTTTGGGATCTGATTGCTCAAGTTTCTCCAAAGCCTTAAGCTGCATCAGTTAAATTATTTATTTCTGATGTTTCCATTTTTCTGATGTAGGCATTATGAGCTATGAACTTACCTCTTAGAACAGCTTTCATTGTGTCCCAGAGATTTTGGTAAGTTGTATTTTCATTTTCATTCACTTTCAGGAAATCTTGAATTTCCTGTTTAATTTCTTCCTGAATCCAGTTCTCATTCAGCATCATAGTGTTCAGTTTCCAGGAGTTAGTGTATATTCTCTTGTTTGTTGTGTTGTTGTGGATGTCCAGCTTTAGGCCATGGTGGTCTGACAGGGCACAGGCTAGAATTTCGACTTTTTTGTATTTGTGTAGATTCCTTTTGTGGCCCAATATGTGATCTATTTTGGAGAAAGTTCCGTGTGCTGCTGAGAAAAATGTATATTCTTTGGTGCGTGGGTGAAAAGTTCGATAGAGATCTGTAAGGTCCATTTCAATAAGGGTTTGGTTAAGCTCCAAAGTGTCTCTGTTAAGCTTTTGACCTGTTGATCTATCCCATGTTGAGAGGGCAGTGTTGAAATCCCCGAGAATTATTGTTTGGGGGTTGATTTCTTGCTTTAGATGCTGTAGGGTTTTCTTAATGAATGTGGAGGGGCCCATATTGGGTGCATATATGTTCAGTATTGTGAAGTCTTCCTGGTGAATTGTACCTGTGACTAAAATGTAGTATCCATCTGTGTCTCTTATGATTTTCTTTGGTTTGAAGTCCACTTTGTCTGAAAGCATAATTGCTACCCCTGCCTGTTTCCTGGTTCCATTAGCTTGCAAGATTTTGGACCAGCCTTTCATTCTTAGGACGTGCCTATCTTTTGTGGTGAGATGAGTTTCCTGAAGGCAGCAGATTGTTGGATTGTGGTTTTTAATCTAAGTTTGTAATCTATGTCTCTTAATCGGTGAGTTAATGCCGTTGACATTTAATGTTATAATGGAGAAATTATTTTTAATTCTGGACATTTTTTTATGTTTAGTAGATTTTGTAAGCATGTTGTTTGATATTTTGGTGGTATTATACTTCCCTTCTGTCCTCCTGGATACGTTTGTTCTTTTCTTCAAGCTGAGTATCATTTCTAGCATTTTTTGAAGGCCTGGTTTGGTAGACATGTATCCCTTCAAGTTGTCTTTGTGCTGAAAAACTTTTCTTTCTCCCTCAATCATGACAGATAGTTTTGCCGGTATATCAGTCTGGGTTGGCATTTTTGCTCATTTAATACTTGAAGTATGTCTCTCCAAGCTCTTCTTGCTTTTACTGTTTCCATTGAGTAGTCATTTGTTATTCTAATGGGTTTACCTTTAAAAGTGACTTGCTTTTTTTCTCTTGAAGCTCTCAGCACCCTTTCTTTGTCTTGAATGTGGAGTGTTTTGACTATTATTTGCCGTGGCGATTTTCTATTTTGGTCATATCTGTTTGGAGTGCGAAATGCATCTTGTATTTGGATAGGCCTCTCATTCTTTAGTTGTGGGAAGTTTTCATTTATGATGAATTGAAATATTTCCTCAGGTGTGGTATTTTGGGATTCTTGTTCTGGTATTCCATGAATGCGCATGTTAGGCTTCTTCAGGGTGTCCCATATTTCTTGGATGCTCCTCTCCAGTATCTTTTTGGCTTTAACAATCTCTTCCATTGAGCTGGTTAATTCTCCTACTTTGTCTTCAAGATCTGAGATTCTATTTTCTGCCTCATTTGTTCTGCTGATAAGACTCTCTGTCGAGTTTTGGGTTGAAGATAACTTATGTCTTAGTTCAATTTTAAACTCTGCCTGAGACTGTTTTACCTGCTCTATACCTATTTTTGTTTCTTGAGCTGTTTTTCTCAACTCCTCCAGGTTCCTGTTGTGTTCCTGTTCAAAGTGGTTGACACGGTCATTTAACTCTTCTCGGATTTCCTCTTTCATATTATTAATCATGGTAATGATCATACTCTGAAAGTCGTTATGTTGGGTCTGGCTTTCATGGCTATTTTCTATGGATTTGTTCTGGTTGTAGTCCATCGTTATGGGATTGATTCTTTTGGTGGGAGATTGTTCTTCTTGGGTTTTGTTTCTCGTGGATCTGCACTTTGCCTTGTACATTGTTGTTTTGTTTTTTAGGACCTTTCAGTTTCTGTGTGTTTTTCACTGAACCGATGTAGTTGGTATTGTTACACCTGCCAGTTGTTACTAGTGCTTGCCTTGGATTGGGTATGTTTGTGTATTGGTATTGTTATATCCTAGATGAGACTACTAGGATGTTAGTACATCAGTTAAGTAACCAGGGGATGAATATAAGTATGTTGGTGCACTTTTACGATCTAGTGTCTTGGTGAAATGTGAGGGTAGGTGGTATACTCCCTGGAGTTGTATGTTTTTGGGGTGGCTGTATGAGGAAGCTGACCTATAACATTGATACTAGAAAGGATCAGTAAGGTGAGAGAAAAGAAAAAAAAAAAAAAAGGTTTACTTATCTTTAGGCTGGATGTGAAGAGTCTCGCATGTGATACAATGGTTGTAGTGAAGTCCAGATGTATGGCCTGTGTTCTCTTTGTTCCTTAGAGTTTTGCTTGAGTTTCCGTTGGACTCTATTGAATTCTGAGTAGCAGTGTGTCTTCTGTGGACCACGTGCGTAGGTCCCCGGTGGGCCAGAGAGGCAGAGGGTCTGATGTTGATGGCAGAATTCTTCACCTGCGACCTGGGGGGGGGCGCGGAGGCGGGAGGGCACGAGGGGCTGGTGTCCGGGGCAGGCCCCGGAGGCTAAGCCGGCGGCCACGCGCGGGTGCTGCTGGCCGGGCGGCTCGGCTCCGGGGTGGGGGGCTGGGCTGGGAGGGGCTCTCTTTCCTGCAATTTATTTTTTAACACTCAAAATAAAATATTGGCTAAAAGGATAAAACCACCAAATATGGTAGTCTTCCCTATAGATTTCTTTCTAGGCTGACATCATTTCTCAAACTGGTGGTAGACAATGTCAGAGCATCACTTGGGCAGTTGGTTCTGGTCTCCACCCCCTGTGTGACTTGTAAGTCCTCCTCAAGGATTTTACAAAAATCCAGATGTGAGATTTGCCTGGTGCTCATACTATCTTCTATTTTAGAATAAATAAAATATTCGATCTCATTAGTGTTCCCTTTCTTTTCCAGAAAGAATCCTTCTAGCCACATGCTTATCTTGTGATGCTAAGGTTTGCCACTTCACTGCTCCCCATACGGGGCCCTCAACCTATGTGCAAGGCCCAGGCTCAGGTTATCTCCATGCTTTGCATAAGGTCATTGTTTCATTTTGAAAGTCTTAATAATGACACTTGCTTATTTAGCCAGTGTGTCTGATATTAATAGTTTTTATTATTTTGATTTTGGTTATAATGATGACAATATTTGGCACATTTTTACTGAGTTTCAAGTATGTAATGAATGTATGTCATTTTCACTCCTTGTTACCCAATCTTATCCTTTTTCCTTTTCCCACTTCCTTTTCTCACTACAGAATTTCTTCTTCCCTACCAGACATCCTCTTATTTCATTTCACTTTGCATGTGTGGCCTAGCAAGTTTCATCTGGGTTGCCTTTGATTCTATGTGCCTTAGCACTTGCTGGTGCATGAATTTGGTATACCGTTAAGGAAAGCATCTTCTCTCTCTCCCCAATCCAGCATTAAGCATGCCAGAGGTATGGTTCCCTTTGAGAACTTTCCTCTTCCATAGTGAAATGTTGACAAGCTAAATTTTGTGCAGGTCTTGTGGAAGTATACATGCTCACAGTGAGTTCATGGATAAAGCAAACTTGTCCAGAAAATACTGTCTGATAAATACATGTTCCTATCAGGTTCTTACAATCTTGCCATTTCCTTTTCCATTATATTCTCTGAAACTTGGGGGTTAGGGGTAATTTAGTTGTCCTGTTTAGGGTCAATCATTCCTCTATCATTTGCCCTTCATCTAGGATTATGCCTGAAAGAAAAAAGCACTCATGACATACTATCAATGATATCTTGCATGGGCAGCACTTGCTTAATGTTTACCATCCCAATCAAAGTTGGCACTACAAACAGGCAGAAAACATTGGTGAGATGTAATATGAGGAAAGCTGTTCAAGAGAACACAAGGGTCCAGCATGTGTCCAGGTACCAAGAGTGATTTCATGGACTATAACTAATAATATGTTGTATGTTTACAAGCGACAAAGGTTTGGAAAGTTTTCACCACAAAAAGCAAGGCTTGAGAATATGGATACATATTCAACTAATTTAAACATTATATGCATTACATATTACCCCATTAACAGTATGAGTTTCTATGTTTAATGTATCAATTAAAAGTTTAAAATTTAAAAAATAATAAAGCAAAATGAAAAAATTTAAAAGAAAACTCATAGTTTGTTTCCATGACAAAAAAGGTTTAAATTTCTTGTGAGAATCTCTTGAGGATTATCTGACTGCCCACTCCTGTTGGCCAAGCATCTTAAATCCCTGATGACCTGGAGCAGATTAAAAGTTATGGCACACAGATGAGATTTACGAGACAGGCTCATGCATCATTTTCTCACCTCAGTGACCTTAGTCCCCAGAATGCCATTCTTTGTTATGTGCATCAACACTAGAGGATTTAACAGGTTGTCCTTACTTTGCTTATTTCTCCCAAATCCTGTTCTACAAACTTTTTGGCCTTTCAGCAACAAAAATTATTTCTCAGGGATATATAAAAGTGTCAATGTTACCAGGCGGGCTGATGATGCATGGCATGTTTCTTGCTAGAGCAAAGGCGATGGAGAAGGCATTGCTTTGAATCAAACTCTGACACAAGGCCAAAAATCATTCTCCAGTGGAAGAAGTTTCAAATGTGCAGAAAGATGTGGTAGATTTTTTTTGGGGGGGGGCATGCATGAGATGCATACCAACATCCCACAGAGTCACGCCCATGTTTGAGGTAAACATTTGAAGAAACTTCCTTAATTGTTAACCACATTGGAATTTTGAACTAAAATACACTGTGTGTATAAATGTTTGGGGTGTTAAGAGGAAAAACAAAAGAGCATGCCCTTTCCTTGTCTGACTGATTCTCATTTCCCTTTCAGAGCTCTACCCAGCAATTACCTTCTCCAAGAAGCTTCTGTGACTCTCAATTACAGTCACCAACACCACATCCCATCCCCTCTGCTGTACCAAAAGTACCAGTCTCTATCCTATCATTGCATCTCCCTTCCATTGCTATATCTTCTGTCACTCATAGATACAACCACTGCCTACCAGTAAAGTGCCCTCTCTGTTGTAAATGTTTAATCAGTGCTTCAGGAGTTAACGAACAAACCTAAAAAAATGAAACTGCCTTTCAAATGTCTGCAGTAGGAAGTTTTCTTTTTCAATGCATTACTGTGGTTCTTGCTTCGTTCTTTCCAACCACTAAGGAACACTTAAGGAACAACTTACTGAATGACACTCTAGTGGCCAGAAAGAGATTATGTGGTTAATTCCAAAAGTAATTTCCAGGCAGAGTTTACTCACAGGAAAAATATAGTTAAATACTTCCTAGGCTCACAGGATAGGGAGTAGTAAATCAATTTAGTAGACCACATCTTTCCAGACTGAGAAATCAATACATAGTGGGTGTCACCTGTTAGACACCAATGGTAAAATTCTGTTGAGTTTCTGGGATATATAAAAGTGATTCCCAACTGCAACCACCAACCTTAATTCATGATTTAGATAGTTTTCTATGGATGGAATTTCTACACATGGAAATTTATACTTGACTTTATCCTGGATTATTAAATTGCTCACAAATGATCTTTGAACAGTTCAGGGGAAAGCAAATTCACTTTGTTGACTTCTAGAGCTTGTTTCTTTCAGTGTGAGGGACATACACAAGTTTTAAGAATAGAATCAGCATGAAAAAGGAAAGGGGATAATAAAAAGAGTTAGGAAGAAAAAAATAGCTAAGTAATATAATACATATTTATTTACCAAATATCACATCAGTCACCATTACCAAAAGCATAAGTAATTTTTGAGCCTGTATCTTCTAGGAATATAAAACTCAGTTCCCTAAACTAATTCTAATTATGTCATCAATACCAAAATACTGAGTATGTGACTTCAGCCTTCTGTTCTCTCTTCTATAAGTTTGGAATTCTGGTGTTACTTACCCAAGGTCCCTTTGTGTTCTATAATTTTATAAAATTCTGTCAATGTTCCTTATTTTCTTGCATTTCTGCCTTTCTCCCAATTAGAAAGTCCATGACAAGAAATGTAGACAAATGCATACCCACCCAGAGATCTCATCACACTGAAAACTTACACAGTGAAAGAGAATTTGCTTTATTCTATTGCAAAATTCAAGGAGAGTTATAGGCACAATAACTGTGTTTGAATTTTAAGGCCTTTATCAATCAGATTCCCTCAGAATTGAATGTTGACCTTATACCAATCATCCAACAGTTTACAACCCAAAGGAAATAAGACAAACAGACCAAGATACATGACTCACCTGACCATGAACTACCTCTATTCCTTTAATTAGTATACCCAAGAGAAGGGGTCAGAATAACCCATCCAATCCTTCTCCCTACCCTATTCTCCAAAGAAGAGCTGAGACCAGTGTTGAATTTTGAAAGTCAGACAAAAGATAAAATAGTTCAGGAGCTGAGCAAGTGATCTGTGGATCGAGGCTGCTGCATTGGGACTAACCCGTGGGAATATTCACTTCCCATTTGGTTTTCCCCTTGTGCATTTGCATATCTAAAGTCAGCTTTCTGAAATATATTATGTAACATGAAACTTTTAAATGTAAGTCATCTTAAATGTTATTTATTTATTCTGTGTTTGTTTGCACAGAAGCTCAGAGGATAACTTTCAGAAATCAGGTCTCTCCTTCTACCCTATGGACCCCAGAAATTAAACTCAAAACTAATTAGTGTCTTTACCCAACAAGCCGTCTTCTGGACCCAAAATGTAGCATTTTTAATGCATTCAATGCACTACAATTAAAATTGCATCACAAGTACACCAATAGTGATAAAACAAAAAGGAAAATATCCAGTAAACAGATATATGCAGCATTTAGCATGTTCTCCCAGTGGTACCTATAGCACTCTCTATAACAACCCTTCATTGGGATGCCAGGGTTGGAAAACAGGGACTCTCTCATGTTAGGTGCATATTCCCAGCCTCTCATAATATTTTTGGACTGTAAAAAAATATGAATGCATCTCTGATGTAAATGGGATTTTAAAGATTTCCTTTATCTCAAAGAATAGTTCATTTTCATTCTTATCTTCCAGTGTGAGCCAAGAATACCTTGAAGATCCCCCCATGAAATTGATCCAGCACAAAGCAAGTAGAATGCTGAATACCAATTCTCCAAATAAATTACCCTCATTTGCAATATTTTCCCGTTTCTATGCTGTAAGTACTCCAGCTGTGGCTAATTTCAAGCTACCAATGGTGTAAGAGTAAGCTTGCAGAATATCTAATAATTTAACAGTTGGCTAAAAGTAAATGTGAACAATCCAAGTGGACCATAGCACATCAGCATTAATCTACTTCAGAATTAATCAGAATTAATCTACCTCAGAATTCTTTTTAGAAAGTAACTTTACTAAATCCATGCACAATCCAAATTCCATCTTCTGATGGTGTCACAAGCTGGATCTCTGAAAATTTCACCAAACAATCTCTCAAAACGGCAAAGTAGAATGTGATTTTTAGGAGTCTTGTATCAAAGAAAACTCTTTTAACATATATAAGAAATAGGAACTAGAGTAGTATCAACCACATTTTTAACCTAAAAGTTCAAGAGAAATAGATACACCAAAGCAAGAGTTTGAAAGTGAGTATTGAAAATTACATACTCATTTGATGCTATTTTTTTTATTATTAATACATTTTTTTTGTTTGAAAATGAAGAAAGTTTAATATGAGCATACTCAGGTCAGTGTACATGAAATAACAGAACTTCAAAACAGTAGTGACATTATTGAACGTGTATGAGAATATTCTACAGGAAGAGGAATGCCTTCAATGAAGGAAAGTAATTATTAGCATTTCAAACTATATTCACTAGCAATGAAAATCAAATAATTATGGGAAATCATCATAAAATTGCATTTAATATTCCCTCGCAGTACAATATGTCTTAATTCAAATTTTTCCTATTTTAGTGAGTTTGGGAAGGGACTTTTTTTTAATATTAATACATTTTTTATTATTATTTCTGCTCATACAAACTTAATAAGTACACCAGTTCCCTCCCTCCCTCCTCCTCCCCCCGTACCCCCTGCTCTTCCTCCCCACCCCCTCCCTTCCCATCCCCCAGTGCCTCCCGCCCCCCAATTCCCAGAGAGTCCTTTCTTGTGCATGCCTGATTTTCCTCTGGGCCCTCCTCTCCGATGACGTACAAGGACCCAGTGGCCTTTCCCTGAACCCTTTCCCGTGTTCCCCTTAGGTATAGGAACACTGCTGTGGCTGCCAATCCCTTGCCTCCAAGGATCTTGGTGCCTTTAGCAGATGCTAGACTTTGTGGGGTCAATAGTGTGTTGGACAATGCGCAGGGCATGTAAAGTCCAATTATGATTGCTTCAGCCCTAACTTGTATGGAGTATCTTACATATCATTGCTCCTCCCATCCTTTTGCTCTTACACTCTTACCGCCCCCTCTTCCGCAAATTTCCCTGAGCTTCAGGATGGGGAGAGACTAAGCTGGCCTAGTTCTAGGTGGTTGATATAGAGTCTCTGAAGTTCTGGATTGTGGTTTGTTGGTTTTCTTTTGCAGTTTTGCTGCTCTTGCAATGCCCTTCACTCCATCCTGGTGGGCATTGTATGTTACCCCCTGGCCAGAGACAAAAAGCTGTTAAACTAGAGTCTTGTGATAAAAGCACATTCAAAGGTAGATGTAATAAAAGTGGGAAACCACAGTGAGGGAGGGGTCTATCACCAATTTGCACAATGGTTACTTTTTATCTGCCAGACTATATGCCCTCCTCTTCTGGTGAGATCATACCCCCTCAGTAGTAAATGATCAGGAACAAAAGTCTGTGAACTTAATCATATGTCTCATTACTTATTTGAGTCCTTGATGGAGGCCTATTTTCTCTGCTGTAACATGGTCCCTTCTCTCCTTGTTTCTGGTGTGGCCCTCCTACCCCATCCCTCCTGTTCATAATCCTTGCAATTACTGTCTCTAGGTGGGCTGGGTGAGTTTGGTACCAGGAGCCACCTATTAGGGAGTACATACAGCGCTTAATTTTCTGGGTTTGGGATACTTCACTTAATATAATTGTTTCTAATGACATCCATTTCCCGGCAAATTCCAGTTATTCATCATTTTTGATGGCTGAGTAGTACTCCATTGTATAGATGTACCACTTTTCCTTATCCACTCGTCAACTGTTGGACATTTGGGTTGATTCCATGACTTTGCTATTGTAAACAGTGCTGCTATGAACATGGTCATGCTTGTGCTATTGAGGTGAACCTCTGCTGTATGGGAGGTTATTCCCAAAAGTGGAATAGCAGGGTCATATGGCATTTCAATCTTTAATTTCTTTAAGAATCTCCAGACGGCTCGCCAGAGTGGCTGTATGAGCCTGCATTCCCACCAGCAATGTAGGAGAGTTCCCCTCTCTCCACATCCTCTTCAGCATTTGTTGTTGTTTGTATTGTGGATTTTTGCCATCCTGACTGGGGTGAGATGATATCTCAGGGAAGTTTTGATTTGCATTTCCCTGATGGCGAAGGAAGTGGAGCAATTTTTAAGATATTTGTTGGACATATTAATTTCATCCTTGGTAAAGTTTCTTTGAAGTTCCAGGGACCATTTTTTAATTAGGCCATTGGCTTCCTTGGTGTTTAGTTTACTAAGTTCTTTGTGCACTCTGGACAGCAGAGTTCTATCAGATGTGTAGTTAGTGAAGATTTTCTCCCATTCTGTGGGTTGCCTTTGAGCTCGTATTACAATCTCTTTATCTAAACAGAAGCTCTTTAATTTCACAAGATCCCAACTGTTGAGAGTGACTGTGCCATTGGATGTCTGTTTAGGAAATGTTGGCCTAGCCCAATCAGCTCGAGGGAGTTCCCTATCCTTTCAACTATGGTTTTTATAGTCTCTGGCCTTATATCAAGGTCTTTGATCCATTTGGAATTAAGTCTTGTACATGGTGACAAGTATGGGTCCAGCTTTAATCTTCTGCATGTGGATATCCAGTTTTGCCAGCACCATTTGTTGAAGATTCTGTTCTTTTTCCATTGGATTTTTTGGGCCCCTTTGTCAAAGACCTAATGGCTGTAATTTTGTGGGCTTATATCTGGGTCTTCAATCCGTATCCATTGATCTGTGTGTCTATTTTGGAGCCAGTACCAGGCTGTCTTTATAACTATGAATTTGTAGTATAGACTTAGATTTGGTATGGTAATACCTCCAGCAGTGTTTTTGTTACTCAGGATGGTCTTTGCTATCCTGGGTCTTTTGTGCCTCCATATGAACTTTGAGATTCTTTGGTCAACTTCTTTGAAGAATTGCTTTGGAATTTTGATTGGTATAGCATTGAATCTGTATATTGCCTTTGGTAGGATGGTCATTTTTACGATGTTGATTCTGCCAATCCAGGAACAAGGGAGGTCTTTCCACCTTCTGGTGTCTTCTGCTATTTCTTTCTTTAGGGTTTTAAAGTTTTCGTTGTAAAGGTCTTTTACCTCCTTGGTTAGGTTTATACCAAGGTATTTCATTTTTTTAGGGGCTATAGTAAATGGTATTGTTTCTCTCAAGGCTTTTTCACTTCTTTCATTTTGGGCATATAGGAAGGCCTGATTTTTGCACATTTATTTTGTATCCTGCCACCCTGCTGAACTTCTCAATTAGTTCCAGGAGCTTCCTGGTGGAGTTTTTGGGATCACTCAGGTATAAGATCATGTCATCTGCAAATAGGGATAGTTTGACTTCTTCCTTGCCAATTTGAATCCCTCTTATGTCCCTTTCTTGTCTTATGGCTTCAGCTAAGACTTCAAGTACAATATTGAATAGACGTGGTGAGAGTGGACAGCCTTGTCTAGTTCCTGATCGAAGTAGGAATGCTTCCAATTGTTCCCCATTGAGCATAATCCTTGCTGTGGGCTTGTTATATACAGCTTTTATTATATTGATAAAGGTTCCTTCCATTCCTACTGTCTCTAGCGTTTTGATCATAAAAGGCTGTTGGATCTTGTCAAAAGCTTTTTCTGCATCTATCAAGAGTATCATGTGGTCTTGGACTTTGGACTGGTTTACATGATGAGTTACATTTATTGATTTGCGTATGTTGAACCAACCTTGTGTGCCGGGGATGAAGCCTACTTGGTCCCCGTAAATGATCTTTTTAATATGTTTTTGAATCCGATTCGCTAAGACTTTGTTGAGAATCTTTGCGTCTGTGTTCATCAGAGAGATTGGCCTATAGTTTTCTTTCTTAAGTGAATCTTTATTAGGGATTAAGACGATATTAGCTTCATAGAAGGAATTTGGTAGTGTTCCTTTCTTTGCTATTTGATGGAACAGTTTAAGGAGTATTGGTGTTATTAACTCCTTAAATGTCTGGTAGAACTCTGTGCTGAATCCATCTGGTCCAGGACATTTTTTGATGGGAAGATTTGAGATTACTTCTTCAATTTCCTTATATGTTATAGGACTATTTAAACAATTCCCAATTTCCTGATTCAATTTAGGTAAGTTGTGTTTACTTAGACATTCATCCATCTCTTTTGTGTTGTCAAACTTCACAGAGTGTAAGTTTTTGAAATATGATGTTATAATTCTCTGGATTTCTTGGGTATCAGTAGTGAGAACTCCATGTTCATTTCTGATTTTGTTAGTTTGGGTTTTCTCTCTCCTGCTTTTGGTTAATTTAGCTAGGGGTGTATCAATCTTATTGATTTTTTCAAAGAACCAGCTTTTTGACTGGTTGATTTTTTCTATCATTTTCTTAATCTCGATTTCAGATATTTCTCCCCTTATTTTGCTAATCTCCTCTCTTCTACTACTTTTGGGATCAGATTGCTCTAGTTTCTCTAAAGCTTTAAGCTGCATTGTTAAGTTGTTTATTTCTGATGTTTCCATTTTTTTGATGTAAGCATTAAGAGCTATGAACTTACCTCTTAGAACAGCTTTCATTGTGTCCCACAGATTTTGGTAAGTTATATTTTCATTATCATTCACTTTCAGGAAATCTTGGATTTCCTTTTTAATTTCTTCCTGAATCCAGTTCTCATTCAGCATCATATTGTTAAGTTTTCAGGAGTTAGTGTATTTTCTCTTGTTTGTTGTGTTGTGAATGTCCAGCTTTAGGCCATGGTGGTCTGACAGGGCACAGGTTAGAATTTCAACTTTTTTGTACATGTGTAGATTCGTTTTGTGGCCCAGTATGTGATCTATTTTGGAGAAAGTTCCGTGTGCTGCTGAGAAAAATGTGTATTCTTTGGTACGTGGGTGAAAAGTTCGATAGAGTTCTGTAAGGTCCATTTCTTTCAGGGTTTGATTAAGGTCCAAAGTGTCTCTATTAAGCTTTTGACCTGTTGATCTATCCCATGTTGAGAGGGCGGTGTTGAAGTCCCCAAGAATTATCGTTTGGGGGTTGATTTCTTGCTTTAGACGCTATAGGGTTTTCTTAATGAATGTGGAGGGGCCCATACTGGGTGCATATATGTTCAGTATTGTGAAGTCTTCCTGGTGAATTGTACCTGAGACTAAAATGTAGTATCCATCCGTGTCTCTTATAATTTTCTTTGGTTTGAAATCCACTTTGTCTGATATCATAATGGCTACCCCTGCCTGTTTTCTGCTTCCATTAGCTTGTAGAATTGTTGACCAGCCTTTTATTTTTAGGGCATGCCTATGTTTTGTGGTGAGATGGGTTTCCTGCAGGCAGCAGATTGATGGATTGTGATTTTTAATCCAAGTTTGTAATCTGTGTCTCTTGATCAGTGAGTTAATTCCATTAACATTTAGTGTTATAATGGTGAAACTATTTTTGATTCCAGACATTTATTATGTTTAGTAGTTTTTATAAGTATATTGCTTTGCTTTAATAGTGTTATACTTGCCTTCTGCTCTCCTGGATATGCCTGTTTTTTTCTTCACGCTTGAGTATCATTTCTAGCATTTTTTGAAGGCCTGGTTTGGTAGACATGTATCCCTTCAAGTTGTCTTTGTGCTGGAAGATTTTTCTTTCTCCCTCGATCATGACTGATAGTTTTGCAGGGTAAATCAGCCTAGGTTGACATTTTTGCTCATTCAATACTTGAAGTATGTCTCTCCAAGCTCTTCTTGCTTTTAGTGTTTCCATTGAGAAGTCATTTGTTATTTTAATAGGTTTACCTTTACAAGTGACTTGTTTTTTCTCCCTTGAAGCTCTCAGCACCAGTTCTTTATCTTGAATGTGGAGTGTTTTGACTATTATTTGCTGTGGCGAGCTTCTGTTTTGGTCATATCTGTTTGGGGTGCGGAATGCCTCTTGTATATGGATGGGCCTCTCTTTTTTTAGATGAGGAAAGTTTTCCTTGATGATCGTTTGGAAAATTTCCTCAGGGGTGGTATTTTGAGATTCTTGCTCTGGTATTCCATGAATACGCATGTTGGGCTTCTTCAGGGTGTCCCATATCTCCTGGATATTTCTCTCAAGCATCTTTTTGGCTTTAACAATCTCTTCTATTGAGCTGGTTTATATTCCCACTTTATCTTCAAGATCTGAAATTCTGTTTTCTGCTTTGTTAGTTCTGCTGATAAGACTCTCTGTGGAGCTCTGGGTTGAAGACAACTTGTCTTTTAGCTCAGTTTTAAACTCTGCTTGAGTCTGCTTTAACTGCTCTATGCCAGTTTTTGTTTCTTGCACTGTTTTTCTCAACTCCTCCAAGTGTCTGTTGTGTTCCTCCTCAAAGCGATTGCTTCGATTATTTAATTCCTCCCTGATTTCCTCTTTCATAGTATTGAACATGGTAATGATCATATTTTGAAGGTCATTATCCTGGGTCAGGCTTTCTTGGCCATTTTCCATGGGTTTGTTCTGGTTGGAGTCTAACATTATGGGATTAATTCCTTCATTTGTGGGAGATTTGTTTACTTGAGTGTTGCGTCTCATGGATTTGCACTTAGACTTTGGCATTGTCGGTTTAACTCTTAAGATCTTTTAATTTCTGTGCGTTTTTCACTAAACTGAATTATTTGGCCTGGGGCTCTGGGGGTGGACGGGGACCGATCTTACCTGGGTCGCGGTGCTGTGAGGCCCGGCTGGACCGCGCGCCCACATCCCGGGCGGAGGAGTGGAGGGGAAGGGGGGATGGGGCGTTGGCGGGGCGCTATTTAAACCCAGGCCACCTGAGGACTGAGCCCGGCGCAGAGGGGGTGCCCTCTCCTCCTCCCAAGGCCCTGCGCGCGGCTCCGGCTGGATGGCGGGAGGAGCTGGGTCCACTCGGGCCGCCTGGGGCTCTGGGAGCGGGCGGGGACCGATCTTACCTGGGTTGCAGTGTGGTGAGGCCCGGCTGGACCGCGCGCGGGCGTCCCGGGCGGCGGAGTGGAGGGGAAGGGGGATGCTATTATTTTAAAAGAGGATATTTATTCTGATGAGTGTTGGTTGAGATTTTAGTGCTCAGATTGAAGCATTGTGAAAAAGTTCACATGACAATAAAGTCCTTTCAATTTAATATTCACAGGCAAGTTTCCTGGAATATTAAAAGTCCTATAAATAAGGTCATCCAAATAGCATTATTTTAATGAACATAGGAAAACAATGAAGTGTGTGTAATGGGCCAAGTTTGGGGTTCAGAAACCAAAGTATCATCAGACAGATAGACTCTTTACTTTCTTATCTCAGATGGTGATATTTTACTCAAAACTAAGATGGGGTCTTTCATCATTCTCCCACACATCCCAAGCATATCATTAACTACAAACAATAACACATACTTACAGAGGACTGACAAGTGCTCTGGGTTTTGAAAATGGAGAAGAATCACAGGATTTAGCATTAATCCAAGGCGTCACATGACCATTCCACAGAGATAGGGCAAAATATTTGTCACTGTTTTTCCTCATTTTTTTGAGATATATACTGATCTCCTTAAAACGAAATGCAGTCGCCACATGGTCTTTAAACATCAAAGGCAAGCCAGATGAAATTCAGTGGATCACACATGTGAAAAGATATGGAAAAGATCACTTTTGGACGGTAATAAGCATGCAGTTAGTAAGAGGGACAAAAATCTTTTATTTTTACTGTTTTATAGTTATATTTTCATCTATACAATAAAGGCTAAGTAACTTTGATATATATTTTTAAAACTATTCTTAGGATGTTAACTAAAAGAAATAATGAAAGCAGAACCTTATTAGAATTGGTTTGTCATATTTTGAAATGGTCCCTCACAGTCTCATGTGTTTGGCAAGGTCATGGCACCTTAAGTGGCGGAGCCTTGCTGGAGGAAGGCAGTCACAAGGGGTGGGCCTTGAGGTGGATTAAGTCCCACCCTACCTCCAGGAGAAGTCTGTCTTTGCAGCAAGCAGTCTGCAGCTCTCAGCTTCCAAGATGTCTGCAGTGACTTAGCCTCCTTCAGCTTTGGCTAGCCAGCCATGCCACCTCTGTTTTGAGAGACTGTACCTTCCCTCTGGAACCATAAGCTGAATAAACCTCCTTTTCTCCCTAAAGTTGATTGACTTTGAGTGCTCTCTCACAGCAATAGTTAAGAGTAACTGTTACATGATTATATAATTTCTCTGATTCCATACTTCTATTAAAGTTTTATTTCTATGGGAGGGGCTAAAGAACATCAAACTTGCCTGCCTTTAAGGTGGTCATGTGCATTTATTTCAGCATGGAACTTTGCATGACTCATTAGCTATAGATGCATTTCTAGGTATGTCACTAATGTTAAACATTTACCAATATCAACCTTCCTACTATATCACTTTTCACATCCATGTAAATAGAGATAGGGATTTGCAAAATATATTACAAAACTACAAATAGAAATAAAACCATGCAGGGGCTGGACAGACAGCTCAGAGTTAAGACTCTGCCTCACAAGCAGAATGACTTGAGTTCAGATCTCACATCCCATGTAAAAATCCCAGATGGAAATGGTAGTGATCTGTACTTCCAGATCTGGAAGGAAGAGCCTGGGAAATCTTAAATCAAAGCAAAAAAAGGAGGTAGAAGCAATCCAGGATAACTTCTGAAGTCACCTTTGAGCCACCACAGGCACAGACAGTACCTAATACACACAGACACATGTAGACACAGACACTCATACTTGCACACATGCAAAAATAAAATAAAAGAGTGCACATATGTGTGAACTTTACAATCATTGTCGCATTGGAAATGTTGAGAAAATAGAAACTATCAAAGCAGAACTTGAGTAACTTGCTCTGCAGAAGCAGTTTCTGATCCAGCAAGCGTGAGCACAAGGAGAGGTGGTTGGACTGAGCTTTATGGATAGCCATGTAAAGGGAAGAGATGGCATACAGGTAAAGATTTGCTGTCAATTCCAGGTGTATTTGAGTGCTTCATTAGGGTTAAAAAAATAGATGTTCCTTTGAAAATTGGGGGTAAAGAAGGTCCTGTGATAAATCCTTTTCTACTAAGATTCTATAGACTTGAGTCATCTTTGAATCAGTACAAAAATAAATAAATAAATAAAATAAATGAAGGAAATGATGAATTTTGAGTGTAGAGTGTGGAGGAAAAGGAGTTTCCTTACATGCTCCATCGCAATGGTGGTCAAGTGTGTGGGGTGAACTGAGCAGTAATGGGTTTCCCTAATGGACTTCAGTTGTGATAAAGTTGGCCAACTTATACCAACGTTTCCCAAGGAGGTAGTATGATTTCAAAGTTGCTAACAGCTCTGTGGCAAGTTGAATCTGAGTCACGTTCTACTTTGAGTCTCATGGCAGGGAAAACAGCCTTTCAGAACCCAGCAGCTTTTCACCATTTCTTGCTTTATTTCCCAGGCTGGGAAAAGACTTGCACAATAGGCAAAAGCCAGCACTGGGACTCTGCAGAGCTCCTGAAGTAGGGTGCTTTAGAATGAGTGTTCATGACAGATGCATTTCAAATCATTATTTTCTTCCTTCTAAAAATCAAAATATGGGGCTGGAGAGATGGCTCAGGAGTTAAGATTCTGTCTGGCAAACAGACGGTCCTGAATTTGGATCCCAGGTCCCACAAAAAAAAAAGGTAGGTGGAAACGGAAGCGACCTGCACTTCAGGCCCTGGCAGGTGGAGTCTGGGAAATCCCAGAATGAAGTAAGAAGGAGGTAGAGCAATCCAGGATGATTCCTGAAATCATCCTTGGTTCTCCACAAGGACACACAGTGCCCTCTCACACACACACACACACACACACACACACACACACACACACGCAATAAATAAATAAATAAATAAATAAATAAATAAATAAATAAATAAATAAATAAAATAAAAAATCACATACATTGTATTTTAATTATATGTAATTATGTAATAAGGCTGGTAATAAGACTGATAATACTCACCTATAATCCCAGGTACCATGGAGGCTGAGGCAGGTAGCACAAGTTCAAGAATTACACAATGAATACTTCAGCAACTTACTCTAACCTCTAAACGAAAAGCAAGAAGAGTGCTGGAGCACAAGTCAATGGTAGAGCATGTAACCCAGGATGTAGAATCCCTAAATTTAATTCCCGGTTTTATTATTTTATTCCTAATCATAAATATGAGACCATGTAACTAAAAATAGCATTCAGAGTGCTTTTTTAAGTAACTACATGTTTACCTTAACACATAGCTATAGCATTTATTTAATTTATATATTACAAATAGAAATATGGATTTGAGATTAAGGATCTATCATCAATATATTAAAATTTTGTCCTCTGAATAAAATATTGAACAAGCCAATGTGTATTTAAAATCATACACCAGAAATCTTTGCACACTACAGCAGAATAGAAAAAATGCTCTTTTCCAAATTCTTTGTCAACATCAAATATTAGCATAATCTTAGGATATGGAGATTTGATATGTCAAAATGAGGCCCATGGTAGGCAGTCTAGCAGTTCTTAGTGTTCTGGATGAGTGAGACTTGGCCTGTCTCCAGCTTTTGCCTCCAGTCATGCTGCTTCTGCCCTGAAAGACTGTATCTCCCTTCTGGAACTGTAAGCTGAATAAATCTCCCTTTCTCCCATTGAAAAGAAATAATAACCAATTGTTGTTTTGGGAATACATATGCTTGTGTGTCTATACACACATATATTTATATTTCTTTGATTTACATCTATTTGGTTTTCACTGAGAATATGTGGTTTCAGATGCTTGTTATTCACATTTGCCAGTTGGAGAACCACCTCTTTACATACATGTTTGTCCAATTACTGTTTTCATTTTAATGATTTCTAACTTCTATCATATATTAAAGAATTCTAGCTAAGGCCTGTCACTTCTCCACAAGCACTTGTGTCTTAGACTATTGAAGACATCTCACTTTTCTTGCACCTTGTATGAAAGTCTTAAATGTTTGAGGACTGAAATCTCTTAAATTTGTTGGCCATTTTTTATTTTTTCATTTGAAGTCTTCTTTAAAAAGTGTTTCTATAGCCATATATACATATTCATTTATATTTTCTTTAAAACATATCATTTGCTTCAACACATAATCTCCCTCAAAAAATTATTTTGATCTGTGTTTGAATATTGAGAGCTATTTCACTTTTTTGTTGACCTTTCCAGAAAAAAAGTATATGTATCTTTTAATGACAGATTGTGATTTCTTTGTACGTGGTAATATGACTGCTTTGTTTGATCTTGTCCTTTATTACTTTCATAATATTTATAATCAATTTTAATTTCGCTTTCTTTTTTTCTATTCTTTATTATGTTGGTCAAATATAACTACTGTTCATTCTTTGTTTTTGGTATTTCTTCCCATAATTTCCTTTAAGGAATACTTTCCATTACCAGCTTCATAACACAGTAAGCATACTTCCATTGATATTTGGAATTAAAACCTCAGGGTGTCTCAAGGAGGGTCAACTTGGTAAGCCATAAAGGCCTGAATCTTACAAGCATAGATAAACCAGAAGGAACTCTGGGATCTACAGAAGTGGCCAGGTAGGAGGGTGGGAGAGAATGGGATGGATTGATGAAGGGAAGGGAGGGGAATGGGAGGGAGTGGGGATGGAGGGAAACAGGGATTAGTACTCAATTAGCTTGTAAAACTAAAAACTAAATTTGAAAAAAAAACCTCATGCATGCTCATATAATATTTCATAAAGTATACTGTGTTTAGAATATGTTCTATTTTCTATCCCTGACCAATAAGACTTAAGATGCTTCTACTTTATCCTTCAATGAAATTTCTTCTCATTTTCAGTCAAAATGTGTGCCACTCTTTGTCAGTTTTCAAGGCTATTATATTTCTGTAATGTTCTTCATATTTCAGAAATGCCATCTTGGTTATTATTTATCTATTTTTGAACAATATGACATTTTCTACTTAATGTGTTGTTCAAACTGCATTTACATTTATATCACATCTACATTTTATCTTCATCTCCTATGGTTCATTTTCTTTTAATAAATGGCTTCCAAAGATGGAACAAATAGCAAATACTGTGAGCTCCTCTTCACAGGTCAGCCTGCTTTTCAACAGTAGACTTGTCATAACTTGATCAAATGAGACTTACTCTCAGATATAAAGCCTTAGATTAGACTCAGTTGCATAAATAACTTGTTCAATTATATTCTGGTGAAAATAATAGGTTGTTACTGAAACTATGCAAATGTTTTCATTAAAAGAAGATCATTCAATAAAAGTATTCCTGAATTCTGAATGATCATTGAGAACGAAATACCATTAGAATTGTCAGAATTCATTATGTTGTAATTAATTTTATTCTTTTAAAATTTAATACATGATTACAGTGAATATGTGTCATTTTCACACCCTTATTATCCAAAGTTTTCCCCACTCCTTATCCCACTGAAAACCTTCTTTCCTACCAATCTCCTCGTTACTTGCATGTCTTTTTGTATGTGTGGTTGGTTCACAGATTTCTGTCTAGGTTGTGCCTGAGCAATCACTAGAGTGTGGATGATATATCCATAAGGAAAGTAGCTTCTTTTCCCTCATCTGGCATTAACCCTCAGTAGTCTCTTAGACATCTTAAGATCTTTCCCCTTCCATGGCAAAATAGGCCAAATCTTGTTCAAGTTTTCTGTAAGCAGACACAACTGCAGTGAATTCATGCAATCAGCAGCCCTGTCTTGTCCAGAAGATACTGTCTGGTAGTACCCCTCCCCACCCTCAGGCTCTTATGTTCTTTCTGTCCCTTGAACCTTAGGTTAAAGAAGGTCATCTAGATGTTCTGTTCAGGACCAAGCAGTCCATTGTCACTTATTCTGTGCACTTTGGTCAGTTGTAATTTCCATACTAAACACCTTCCCTTGCCAAAATAGAGGTCCTAGTTTGAATGTTGAGAGTTCATCTATTAAGTATAACAGTAAATATTTATATGACAGCTTGTAGTTAAGCTTTATTAATTTGTTTACACCTAGGGCCTATAGACTTTCCTTTCATAGGTTACTGACCTGGTCTAGCGTACCAAGCATGTGTTCCCTGGTGAAAAATGGAACTTAAAAAATGGGTGGTTGCAATCCAGAACTTCAGAGACTCTATATCATCCACATAGAACTAAGCCAGCCTAATCTCCCCCCATCCTGAAGCTCAGGGACATTTGCGGAAAAGGGGGCGGTAAGATTGTAAGAGCAAAAGGATGGGGGGAGCAATGATTTAAAGAGTCTCCACACTAGACAGGGCTGAAGCAATCATAATAGGACATTGCATGCCCTGTGCCATGTCTGTCACACTATTGACCTCACAAAGTCTAGCATCGGCTAAAGGCACCAAGATCCTTGGAGGCAAGGGATTGATGGCCACAGTAGTGTTCCTCTGTTTAAGGGGAACACGAGAAAGGGTTCAGGGAAATGCCACTGGGTCCTTTTACGTCATCGGAAAGGAGGACCAAGAGGAGAGTTAGGCATACACAATAAAGGACTCTCTGGGAATTGGGGGGGAGGCACTGGGAGATGGGGAGGGAGGGAGGGAACTGGTCTACCTATTAAGTTTGTATGAGCGGAAATAATAATAAAAATGTTAAAAAAATAATAAAATAAAATAAAATAAAATGGGTGGTTGGTTATCCCCATAACATCCTTGCTGTTTTATTATACCAATGTAGACCAAGGTGGTCATCATAGCAATCAGTTTTCACAGCTTGGTGAGATTGCTTCTTGCTGTACCAGTCAGACAAAGCCATCAACTTGACAGTTGAAGACTGAGTTTTTGAGTACATCTGTGGAGATTAGTAGTTAAAGCAAGTCCTGAGCAAGCCTATGGTGATTACTTAATTGATGTGAGAAAACTCAGGCTATGATAGGAAGGACCATTCATTGAGCAGATGAATAAGATGGAGAGATACGGTTCAGTACTCTGGCATGCTTTGGCAGATTCACAGATTGGAAAGTGACAAGGTTTGCCCCTCTCTGGGCAATCCTGTGATATGTGTGTCGAGTTTCCGCAGCCTCTGCTGCTGGCATGTTCTCTCCTGCCATGCTGTTGAAGTATAAATGAGAATTACAAGCAAGAGTAAATCCCTTATTCCCACAAATTGTTCAGTTGTGTGTTTATAGCGGGCCAGCAAGAAGAACATTTCTAGACCAATTCCAGCTTGGTTTTTCATACCCTGTAATCAATGTGCATGGTAACTTCAGCAATAGAATCTTACTCAGTTTCTGGAGGACAACCAAGAGCAGTATCTAAAGCCTATATCATTTTGGGAGCCTCTGAGACCTCTCCAACAAATGGTTCATTAAGAGCTTTCATATACTTGTCAGTGAGAATTTGTATTTAAGGGTTATTTAATTGAGAGCTAGTAATAGGTAGCTTAAGAGGAGAGAGAACTTCCTTATATACCTATGAAAATACTAAAATTGACATCAACCACATTTTAATTTAATAACAAATTAAACTCTTCTTAGCATGTACTTATTTCTATGTAAAGTCTTCCACCACATAACATTTCGTATGCAATATACCACATATAATAGTCCCACAAAATTTCATTGCCCAGTGATTCCATAACCATTCTAGCTTGTAAAGTTCACTTTGAGAGTCACCAAATGATAAAATCACCTAACAATATATGTTTCAGAACACCCTGTCATTGTTAAGTAACAGTGTAAGTAAGAATAACCTACTCTTATTCTTCAATTTTGGGTCATCAGACATGCACCAGTAATCAAATGAGGCTGAAAATTCCTAACTGTATCCATTGATAAAATTTTAATTGTCAAAGCAAGGAGAGCTCAGAATTATATGTATGAATGTGCATTTCTTTTTGTGTCTGTTTTTGCTTGTGTGGTGTGTGTGTGTGTGTGTGTGTGTGTGTGTGTGTGTGTGTGTGTATTTGTGTATATGCACAAGTGTATGTAGATGCACATGCACATGTGTGTACAACATGAATGTGAAGGCCAGAGGTTTATATAGTCTTCCTCAATTGTTCTACACCTTATTTTTTTGAGTCAGGGTCTTTCATTGAACCTGAAGCTTAGTTATTCAATTAGGGTAGCTGGTCAATAAGTCAAGGAACCCGACTGTCTGTACCTCCTAAGTCTGGAATAATGGATATATGCCACACCCATATTTTACATGACTGCTGGGAATCCAAACTCAGTTCTACAGGTCAGTATGTCAAGCACTTAGTGACTAAGCCACCTCCTCGATTTCCTCCAGTCGAGTGACTGTCTTTGACATATCAATAGTATAAAGAACGTGGTGTACTTCATCTCATGAGGCTCTGAAGCTTCCCTTTGCTAAAAATACTTTGTATTATTCTATACCACTCTAAAATATATAAAGGTACATTCAGATAAACATCAAAGACATGGTAAAATTGCTGATAATTAAACAATGACTCTAATCAACTCATCCAGTAAGCAATAGTACCGTAACAAAAGAACACAACACCCTCTCCCAAGAAGACTTATAGTCTACAGTACATCACTCTTCTATAAAGGTGGGTTCAATGTTTTCTTTGTTGTAAAGACTAAAGAGATTACCAACAAATCTCCAAAGTAATCGTTTTCCCATAGTATGTGTAGTTTCTGAAATATTTGTTTTAATAGCATTTTATCTTTTCAGATTTAAAAGGAAACATCAAACATGTCTTTTGATTTGACTTAAAACAGTTTTAAGATAATAACAAAATATGGAGCCTACTAAACATTTATTTCCAGCTTTCCTCTTCATAAGGTAAAATGGATAATCCTCACAAATTTTCCAGGCACCTTCTGAGGAACTCACAAAGATAGTTGTAATACAAGATCTATTTTGTTAAATATAATTTTAGGGTCTTACATTGGGAAGGCAATCAGAAGAGTTATTTAAGTAGGTTTGAAAACTATCAAAATAGTGCCATGGTAAAACAAAAAGATAGCATTATGGTTGCAGAGAAGTAGCATTTCGTTATGTATTTAATAAAAGTGACAATAAGATTTTAAAGCAGCATTTAACAAAGTAATAAGATTGTAAGGAATCATAGGCTTATCACAAATGAGGAATCTTTCTTTACTCTGTCTTTGTTTTTAAAAAGAACATTGTGGTGAGGCAAATGGTCTGATATGTGAATAGATTTCACAGAAAGTGCAAAATAACATTGCGCATATTTTATTTAAAATCTTAAAAATAATTTATCCCTTCAATACAGAGAAAGATAATTCCAGCTTTTTAACTCTCAATTGTAACTAAATGACTCACAGACTATTTTGTTTCTTAATTATCTGTGAATAAACCCATTAGAACCAAACTTTGCCAAAATTGGGATCTATTTTTCATAGCCTTTTTTCTGATTCAATTATAATTCTTGAAAAATAAAATACTGCCAAAAGCTCAGTAACCTGCAATGCACACCCAGATTCTGTCCTTCACTATGCTCGCTACTACTCTAGATATAAATCAGACTTTGACTTAGTACATGTCATTCTCCTCTTTCTTGAAAAAGAAAAAGTGCATATTTTCTTTCATTATGATTCCACATGTGGTTTTTAACACTCACATTAATTATGTTTTAGATAAAACAATAACTTCTACTTCATGGAGCAAACTCGATGATTTCAAATGAAATTGTTTCATAACTGAAGATTTCATCAGTTTAACAAGGTTCATGAATACTGATGACAAGATTTTCTCTTCTCCATGCACCATGTGTTAAATCTTCACAAAGTATCTAAAGTAGAGCACTCACGTATGTGAATACCCCAAAGACATTGACTAGTTAGTGCATCAAAATCAGATCAAAGTTGATGAATTTCAAGTTTTACTTCATAATCAAATATTTGTGTCAATACTATTTATAAATGATTAGTCAATCTATAATTTTTTCTCAGACTAATGGCAGTTAAAAAATTCCATGGTTTCAAGTTATCTTGGAATGTGGAAATATACTCAAACTAATGTACTACTGAGTATATTTTATGAGAATTTTTAAGGTAATTTTAACATTTTAATGATTTTGATCTTTAGATATTTGAAATATTAGTTTATTTGATCAATAAGTTAATGTAAAAAGCTTAAGGCCTTTCATATATTAGCTAATCCCATGAAAGTACATACCTGAATCATGTTTTTAAGAACAAACAAAAAGTACTATTACATAATAACATAATCCAATGTTTCCAAAGAGATTGTAAGTGAGATTCCATATTGTAGTAGTTATTACATTCACCTGCAAAAAGATATCTTTGGGCTTAAATTCATAAAATATTTCTAAGATAGCAATTTCCATAAGAATTATTTATTTTCTCAAAGTTATAGAATAATCAGCGTACTATTTATTGTAAATTTGGAAATGTTTTTATACAAACTTGTTCAATCTCTACATTCAGTCAAAGTAAACCTTTAATTTAATATATCCTTTAATAATCATCTAATTTATTAATACCTTCTAGGCCTGTTGTCTCAGTTGGTAAAGATACTTATGTGCAAACATAGCAACTTGGGTTTAATACCAGGAGACTCTCTCTTTTTCTCTCTCTCTCTTTCTCTCTCTTTCTTTCTGTCTCTTTTTCTTTCTCTTTCTGTCTCTTTCTCTGTCTCTTTCTCTTTCTCTCTTTTGTAAATACACAGAATTTTTTTTAATTTCACATTCACACACAATAGGTACTTTTCTGAACTGCAAATACATAGTTTTAGCTCAACTGTACAACTTCAAAACCCAGAAGCAGAGAAACTCACTAATCTAGATTTCAAGAGCAGCTCCCCTTCCCAATGGTCAGAAAATATATTGATTGGAGTTCACAAGTAGGCAAACAGCAAAAGATTTACAAATCAAATGCTGTCATCTCCCACTCTTTAGAGACCAGATTTCCATCATTGGCTGACAGAGATCATCAATGATCAGACCATGAAAGCAAAATCCCAACCATGCTGCTTACCAGAGGGAATGAATTTATTGACCGTTCAAGAAACAGAAAACACAGAAGCTCAACAAAATGAATGGCTGGGGAGTGGGGGGAGGAAACAGCGTCAACAAAGTTAAACTTCTGTTGCTGTTTGGAATTGGAATCACTCCTGGAAGCAGGAAATGCCAGACGCTTGAGCTTAGGAACTCCACGAGATCCACTTTTCCAGCAGTATAACTTTTTCCACTGATGACACTGGGTATCTGTGAATTTTCTTCAGAACCACTAACAGAATCCTCTTCTGTTAGCTTTCCTGCAATGTAAGGTAAGTGCTGGTCAGTGTTTCTCTTTAATTCATTCACAATAATGAGAGAACTAGCCCGCTGATTTTATTTTTAAGACTTAAAGAGGGGGCTGGAGAGGTGGCTCAGGGGTTAAGCCTCTGCCTTGCAGGCAGAAGGTCCTGAGTTCGGATCCTAGACCCACGTATAGACGCCGGGCAGAAGCGGGGACCGCCTGTGTTTACTGGTCCTGGTAGGGCGGAGCCTATGAATCCCGGGGCGGACTAAATAAGGAGGAGGTGGAGGTGGTCCATGGTGGTTCCCGAATTCGAGCGTGGTTCTACACACTCGCATACATACACACACGCACACACACGCACAATTGAATAAAAATGAATAAATATATATATATATAAAGACTTAAAGAGGCTTCAAGTAAGTAAATGTATACAAATAATTTAATGATTGATAGCAAGACAAAACTGAGAAGTAATACAAAGAATTACTTCCTATTTTAAGAGCCATAACATGTATTATTCAGGCTTATCTGTTTCATTGGAGAGTAGTGTTCATCTCTACCAGACAGAAACCTCCCAGCTGTCTCAGCCAATAGAAAACCAAGCCCAGACCCACACAGGAAATCACCCAGGGTCTCTTCTATCTCACTAAATTTTGTAATTTTTTTTCATAATGAAATGCATGAATTTTAACCTTGCCACAATGTGTCCTTGTTTTCGGGCAAGCTTCTGGAATGTGGTAGGCTCAGTGTACAGATTTAGATCTCGCTTGCTTCCCTCACAAGGGCAATCTGCCATTCTCCTGCGGCTTCACTCTCTCCCTCTGCAATTCCTACAATTCATGCAATAAATCTCAGGAATTTGACCTTAGTTTTTCCCCCAATGACTTTTCAACTCTTATTTTTTCACACGTTTTTACTCCAAATGTGACCTTTCTCTCCAAATCAGCCATTGAATTCATCAGTTGAAGAAAATAATGACTTTTAATTATACAAAGTCTTATTTGTGTTATACTTGATTCTCCTTGAATGTTGTAAGTTTTGGTGTTTATGTGTGCTTATCTTTTTAAGTTGTCTCTTTTTTTTAACCAAATGTCTCCTACTTGAACTGACTACTCACATTTCTGCTACTAGGACCTGAAGACAAGTTGTAATTTTATTGTTTCTGTTGTTGGCTCATCAGAGTTCATGTCTGTTGTTCCAGCTGCTCACTGAGTGGACTTGGTCCAATCATGTTCAGCTGATGTTCAGCCTTTACATGAATTTGGAAAAATCTGCTTTGCCTTCATAAAGTTAATATCCTAGTTTCCCACTTTCAGCAAGGCATCAGATCTCTGCAGACCAACTTCTCCAGAGCCTCCCTCCCCAAAGTTCTGTGGTATTACTTCCCAAGTTTTTAACCAGCCTACACTTTTGCTCACAAGAATTCCCCTGCAGCCTCAGACAGAACATCTACATCACCTGCCTCTCCATAATTCATGGAATGTGGACTAAGAGTCAGTATGAATATTAAGAACCAGTGGTTGAGGAGGGTTGCTGCCAGGTATTGTCTTCTGGACATGACAGGGATACTACATCCATGAACTTACTTCTGTGCTTACTTCCATAAGTCCTGCACAAGATTTGCCTGTCAACTTTTCATCATGGAAGATGAGAAACTACTGAGGATAAATGCTTGCTAGGGACAGGGGAGCTATTTTCTTCAGTGATGTACCCACTGATGTATCATCCATTTTCTAGCAAGTGCCCAGGGATATACTAATGCATTCAACCTTTATGAAACTCAGTGGAACACATACACACACACACACACACACACACACACACACACACACACACACACACACACAAAAGTATGAGAGAGATTTGTTGAGGGGTTTTCAATAGATAAAAGAACAGGATATGGGATGGAGCAATATGGGATGAAAATGACTATAATTCATTGTATATGTACATGAAATTGTTGAAGAATATAAAAGCAGAGAGAAGAAAAGAATGAGTCGAGTTTGAATGCCCACTGAGTCAAAGTAGAGATCTCATGGAAAAGGGGAAAGTTAATAATCTAGTTTCCTCTATATAGAAAAATTACTTATGTTTGCTCTCTTGGAGTTCTATCAAATTATTATGGTATTTTTTTCTTCATGTTGCAGTTGCTACAAAACTAGTAGACCTGGGAGGTTATGGATCAGCCCTTCTCCAAGGTCTCACAGCGGACTCCAGTCTATTTAAGTAGACTTTCCCACTTTCCGTTATCTATGTTAGGGAGAAGCACAGTCACCTAACACTGTGGGCTCAAGAATCAGATACAAAAGAGATCTCTTACCTGCTTGATAGTAGTCAAGGTAGCCAGTTCACATCTTACTATTTTCTTTTTTTTATTAAAAATTTAATTATACATTTTAAAATTTTTTACCAGTTCCCTCCCTCCCCTCTCCTCCTCCTCCCCTTCCCCCAGTGCCTCCCCCCAATTCCCAGAGAGTCCTTTATTGTGTACGCCTAACTCTCCACTGGGTCCTCCTCTCCGATGACATATAAGGACCCAGTGGCATTTCCATAAGCCCTTTCTCTTATTCCCCTTAAGCGTAAGATCACTACTATGGCTGTCAATCCCTTGCCTCCAGGGGTCTCGGTGCCCTTAACAGATGCTAGACTTTATGAGGTCAACAGTGCACTGGACATTGCGCAGGGCATGCAAAGTCCCATTATGATTGCTTTGGCCCCAACTATTGTTGAGAATCTTGCAAATCGTTGCTCCTCCCATCCTTGTGCTCTTACAATCTTACTGCCCCCTCTTCCGCAAATGTCCCTGAGCTCCAGGATGGGGAGAGATTAGGCTGTCCTAGTTCTATGTGATTGATATAGAGTCTCTGAAGTTCTGGATTGTGGTTTGTTGATTTTCTTTTGCAGTTTTGCTGCTCCTGCAATTCCCTTCACTCCATTCTGCTGGGCACTGTATGTCACGCCCTGGCCAGAGACAAAAAGCTGTTAAACTGAAGTCTTGTTGTAATAGCATATTCAAGGGTAGATGTAATAAGAGCAGGAAACCTCACTGAGGGAGGGGTCCATCACCCATTTGCAAAATGATTACTTTTTATCTTCTAGACTATATGCCCTCCCCTTCTGGTGAGATCAGGAAAGAACGTCTGTGAACTTAACCAGGTTTCTCATTACTTACTTGCAGACCTTGATGGAGGCCTATTTTCTCTGCTGTAACATGGTCCCCTCTCTCCTTGTTTCTGGTGTGGCCCTCCTAACCCATCTCTCTTGTTCATAATCCTTGCAATTACTGTGTTACATAGGTTTACTTTTGAGTGTCTCAATGTGGGCTGGGTGAGATTGGTACTAGGAGCCACCTATTAGGGAGTACATACGGCGCTTAATTTCCTGGGTTTGGGATACTTCACTTAATATAATTTCTAATGACATCCATTTCCCAGCAAATTCCAGTAATTCATCATTTTTGATGGCTGAGTAGTACTCCATTGTATAGATGTACCACTATTCCTTATCCACTCGTCAACTGTTGGACATTTAGGTTGATTCCATGACTTTGCTATTGTAAACAGTGCTGCTATGAACATGGTCGAGCTTGTGCTATCGAGGCGAACCTCTGCTGCATGGGGGGGTTATTCCCAAAAGTGGGATAGCAGGGTCATACGGCATTTCAATCTTTAATTTCTTTAAGAATCTCCAGACGGCTCGCCAGAGTGGCTGTATGAGCCTGCATTCCCACCAACAATGTAGGAGAGTTCCCCTCTCTCCACATCCTCTCCAGCATTTGTCGTTGTTTGTATTGTGGATTTTTGCCATCCTGACCAGGGTGAGATGATATCTCAGGGAAGTTTTGATTTGCATTTCCCTGATGGTGAAGGAAGTGGAGCATTTTTTAAGATAATTGTTAGACATTTTAATTTCATCCCTGGTAAAGTTTCTTTGAAGTTCCAGGGCCCATTTTTTAATTGGGCCAGTGTTTTCCTTGGAGTTTAATTTTCTAAGTTCTTTGTGCACTCTGGACAGTAGAGCTCTGTCAGATATGTGGTTAGTGAAGACTTTCTCCCATTCTGTGGGTTGCCTTTGAGCTCGTGTGACAATCTCTTTATCTGAACAGAAGCTCTTCAATTTCACAAGATCCCAACTGTTGAGCGTTGGTAGCAGTGACTGTGCCATTGGATGTCTGTTTAGGAAGTGTTGGCCTAGCCCAATCAGCTCGAGGGAGTTCCCTATCCTTTCAACTATGGTTTTTAAAGTCTCTGGCCTGATATCAAGGTCCTTGATCCATTTGGAATTAAGTCTTGTACATGATGACAAGTACGGGTCCAGCTTTAATCTTCTGCATGTGGAGATCCAGTTTTGCCAGCACCATTTGTTGAAGATGCTGTTCTTTTTCCATTGGATTCTTTGGGCCCCTTTGTCAAAGACCAAATGGCTGTAACTTTGTGGGCTTATATCTGGGTCTTCAATCCTTATCCATTGATCTGTGTGTCTATTTTGGAGCCAGTACCAGGCTGTCTTTATAACTATGGATTTGTAGTATAGACTTAGGTTTGGTATGGTAATACCTCCAGCTGTGTTTTTGTTACTCAAGATTGTTTTTGCTATCCTGGGTCTTTTGTGCCTCCATATGAACTTTGAGATTGTTTGGTCAACTTCTTTGAAGAATTGCTTTGGGATTTTGATTGGTATAGCATTGAATCTGTATATTGCCTTTGGTAGGATGGTCATTTTTACAATGTTGACTCTGCCAATCCAGGAACAAGGGAGGTCTTTCCACCTTCTGGTGTCTTCTGCAATTTCTTTCTTTAGGGTTTTAAAGTTTTCATTGTAAAGATCTTTTACCTCCTTAGTTAGGTTTATACCAAGGTATTTCATTTTTTTAGGGGTTATAGTAAATGGCATGGTTTCTCTCAAGGCTTTTTCACTTCTTTCATTCTGGGCATATAGGAAGGCCTCTGATTTTTGCACATTTATTTTGTATCCTGCCACCCTGCTGAACTTCTCAATAGTTCCAGGAGCTTCCTGGTGGAGTTTTTGGGATCCCTCAGGTATAAGATCATGTCATCTGCAAATAGGGATAGCTTGATTTCTTCCTTGCCGATTTGAATCCCTCTTATGTCCCTTTCTTATCTTATGGCTTCAGCTAAGACTTCAAGTACAATATTGAATAGAAGTGGTGAGAGTGGACAGCCTTGTCTAGTTCCTGATCGAAGTGGGAATGCTTCCAATTGTTCCCCACTGAGCATAATCCTTGCTGTGGGCTTGTTGTATACAGCTTTTATTATATTGATAAAGGTTCCTTCCATTCTTACTGTCTCTAGCATTTTGATCATAAAAGGCTGTTGGATCTTGTCAAAAGATTTTTCTGCATCTATCAAGAGTATCATGTGGTCTTGGACTTTGGACTGGTTTACATGATGAATTACATTTATTGATTTGCGTATGTTGAACCAACCTTGTGTGCCGGGGATGAAGCCTACTTGGTCCCCATGAATGATCTTTTTAATATGTTTTTGAATCCGATTTGCTAAGACTCTGTTGAGAATCTTTGCGTCTGTGTTCATCAGGGAGATCGGCCTATAGTTTTCTTTTTTAAGTGAATATTTATTAGGTTTTGGGATTAAAACAATATTAGCTTCATAGAAGGAATTTGGTAGTGTTCCTTCCTTTGCTATTTGATGGAACAGTTTAAGGAGTATTGGTGTTATTAACTCCTTAAATGTCTGGTAGAACTCTGTGCTGAATCCATCTGGTCCAGGACATTTTTTGGTGGGAAGATTCGAGATTACTTCCTCAATTTCCTTATATTTTATAGGACTATTTAAATAATTCACAACTTCCTGATTCAATTTAGGTAAGTTGTGTTTACTTAGAAATTCATCCATCTCTTTTGTGTTGTCAAACTTCACAGAGTATAAGTTTTTGAAATATGATGTTATAATTCTCTGGATTTCTTGGGTATCAGTAGTGATAACTCCATGTTCATTTCTAATTTTGTTAATTTGGGTTTTCTCTCTCTTGCTTTTGGTTAGTTTAGCTAGGGGTGTATCAATCTTGTTGATTTTTTCAAAGAACCAGCTTTTTGATTGGTTGATTTTTTCTATCGTTTTCTTAGTCTCGATTTCAGATATTTCTCCCCTTATTTTGCTAATCTCTTCTCTTCTACTGCTTTTGGGATCAGATTGCTCTAGTTTCTCTAAAGCTTTAAGCTGCATTGTTAAGTTGTTTATTTCTGATGTTTCCATTTTTTTGACAGTGGGCATTAAGAGCTATGAACTTACCTCTTAGAACAGCTTTCATTGTGTCCCAGAGATTTTGGTAAGTTGTATTTTCGTTATCATTCACTTTCAGGAAATCTTGAATTTCCTTTTTAATTTCTTCCTGAATCCAGTTCTCATTCAGCATCATAGTGTTAAGTTTCCAGGAGTTAGTGTATTTTCTCTTGTTTGATGTGTTGTGGATGTCCAGCTTTAGGCCGTGGTGGTCTGATAGGGCACAGGTTAGAATTTCAACTTTCTTGTATATGTGTAGATTCATTTTGTGGCCCAATATGTGATCTATTTTGGAGAAAGTTCCGTGTGCTGCTGAGAAAAATGTGTATTCTTTGGTGCGTGGGTGAAAAGTTCGATCGAGATCTGTGAGGTCCATTTCTTTCAGGGTTTGATTAAGTTCCAAAGTGTCTCTGTTAAGCTTTTGACCTGTTGATCTATCCCATGTAGAGAGGGCGGTGTTGAAGTCCCCAAGAATTATCGTTTGGGGGTTGATTTCTTGCTTTAGACGCTGTAGGGTTTTCTTAATGAATGTGGAGGGGCCCGTATTGGGTGCATATATGTTCAGTATTGTGAAATCTTCCTGGTGAATTGTACCTGTGACTAAAATGTAGTATCCATCCGTGTCTCTTATAATTTTCTTTGGTTTGAAATCCACTTTGTCTGATAGCATAATGGCTACCCCTGCCTGTTTTCTGCTTCCATTTGCTTGTAGAATTGTTGACCAGCCTTTTATTTTTAGAGCGTGCCTATCTTTTGTGGTGAGATGGGTTTCCTGCAGGCAACAGATTGATGGATTGTGATTTTTAATCCAAGTTTGTAATCTGTGTCTCTTGATCGGTGAATTAAGTCCATTAACATTTAGTGTTATAATGGAGAAACTATTGTTAATTCCAGACATTTATTATGTTTAGTAGCTTTTATAAGTATATTGCTTCGCTTTTACTGGTGTTATATTTGCCTTCTGTTCTCCTGGATATGCCTGTTTTTTTCTTCACGCTTGAGTATCATTTCTAGCAGTTTTTGAAGGCCTGGTTTGGTGGCCATGTATCCCTTAAAGTTGTCTTTGTGCTGGAAAATTTTTCTTTCTCCCTCGATCATGACTGATAGTTTTGCAGGATAAATCAGCCTGGGTTGACATTTTTGCTCATTCAATACTTGAAGTATGTCTCTCCAAGCTCTTCTTGCTTTTACTGTTTCGACTGAGAAGTCATTTGTTATTTTAATAGGTTTGCCTTTAAAAGTGACTTGTTTTTTTCTCCCTTGAAGCTCTCAGCACCAGTTCTTTATCTTGAATGTGGAGTGTTTTAACTATTATTTGCCAAGGTGTGCTTCTATTTTGGTCGTATCTGTTTGGGGTGCGGAATGCCTCTTGTATATGAATGGGCCTCTCTTTTTTTAGATGAGGAAAGTTTTCCTTGATGATCGTTTGAAAAATTTCCTCAGGGGTGGTATTTTGAGATTCTTGCTCTGGTATTCCATGAATACGCATGTTAGGCTTCTTCAGGGTGTCCCATATCTCTTGGATATTTCTCTCAAGTATCTTTTTGGCTTTAACAACCTCTTCCATTGAGCTGGTTAGTACTCCCACTTTATCTTCAAGGTCTGAAATTCTGTTTTCTGCTTCATTAGTTCTGTTGATAAGACTCTCTGTGGCGTTCTGGGTTGAAGATAACTTGTCTTTTAGCTCAGTTTTAAACTCTGCTTGAGTTTGTTTTAACTGCTCTATGCCAGTTTTTGTTTCTTGCACTGTTTTTCTCAACTCCTCCAGATGTCTGTTGTGTTCCTCTTCAAAGCGATTGATTCGATTATGTAATTCCTCCCGGATTTCCTCTTTCATAGTATTGAACATGGTAATGATCATATTTTGAAAGTCGTTATCCTGGGTCAGGCTTTCTTGGCCTTTCTCCGTGGGTTTGTTCTTGTTGGAGTCTAACATTATGGGATTAATTTCTTCAGTGGGAAATTTGTTTACTTGAGTGTTGCTTCTCATGGATTTGCACTTTGACTTTGGCATTGTCATTTTAACTCTTAAGATCTCTCAATTTCACTAAACTGAATTATTTGGCCTGGGGTACTGGTGGGCGGGGCCCGAACGGGGACTTACCTAGGGCGCGGGGTGAGGCCCGGGTGGACCTCGCGCGTGTCCCGACCGGCGGAGCGGGGTGGGGTGAAAAGGGAGGATGGGCGCGTCGGCGTGGAGCTATTTAACCTGATGGCAACTGGGGCGGGGCCCGGGCGCAGGGGGAGGTCCTCCTCGTCCCTCGGCCCCCGCGCACGGCTCCGGCTGGATGGTGGGAGTCGGAGCCGGGTCCCTGTGGGCTGACCTGGTGTCCTAGAGTGCGCGGTGAGGCCCGGGTGGATCTCGCGTATGCGTCCCGACTGGCGGAGCGGGGTGGGGTGAAAAGGGACCACTTAGGTCCAAGTGTAACACATTAAGATCATTTTTGGAGCATATCGTGGTATAACTCAGCACACAAAGAGATTAAATTTAAGTTTGGAATTAAATCTCTGACTAGCATAATCCATCTCTGCCTGGATCTTTTGCACATCACCCTCACAATCTAGCACAGTCAGAAAGCTGATCACTAAGGATGCTCTATGAGTCTAGCTTTGTGAAGGCAGTGAATGATACATTCTTCAACTTTATGAAAGGCAGCTATAATAGCCCTAGAAAGATTTTGTGGCTTCTTAAATAACAGAAAAGCTTTCAGTATTGTCAATAGTATGAGAACCTTGAAACAGGTTTAGGCATTTTCTTGCTTTACTTCTACTCCGTGTCCACAATTATGCACAGATGAGGTGAGAAAGCAAGTCTAGTTGACTGTCTTAACAGCAACCTGATTCTACTTTTTCCCCTTTAATTTGATTGATTTGTATTTTAATGTCTTTTACCTGTACATAAAGTGCAAACACATGAGGAAGAATGTAACCGTCCACTCCAGTTTCAGTTAACGAGTGGTAGGCTCATTTAACATTTTGGCCAATTGATTTTCAAATTTATATATATATATATATATATATATATATATATATATATATATATATTGCTCATGAGATTAATCATATTTAGTCATTTTGGTCACTAAGACAATATGGAGCTAGTTTTAAAGAACATAAATTTTTTCAAAATGATACTTGAAACTTGTTTTTTTCTAGTTATAAAGTAAAATAAATGGTTTGAATATTATTTAATATCACTCTATTTCTCGCCCTTTGTATAAAAATACACTCAGAATATTGTGGTAGTTTGATATGTGTGTGTATGTGTGTGTGTGTGTGTTAAATATATCACACAATGTGATAGAATTGAAGGCTGAGTTTTGGGCACATTTGTGAAGAATTGATAATCAAGGCAAGCCCAGCAAATCTGTGTGAGATTGTCTAATTGATGAGGGAAAATCCATACCTACCCATGGACTTTTCCTTGGGCAGGTGAATAAGATGTTCAGAGGAAGCTGGTTCAGGAACTTGGCATTCTTCAACATACTTTGGCACTCTTGCTGTCAGCAATCTTGTGGAGATGGTGTAGCCTCTTCCCTTAGTTTCGGGGGCTGGTCTGGATTCTCCTGCCAAATTGTATTAACAACTATAACTGGAAAACTGTAAGTCAAAATAAAGTCCCTTTGTTACCATAAGCCATTTGGCTGTGAATTTATTGGCAACACACAGAGTAACTGCAGCAAATACCGCTGACTTGGTTTTCAGCCTGCTTTCCTTTGTATTTTCATCCTCATACTCCACGGGGCTCTCACTTGGGCTCCACCCCCCACAAACATCTGGCATTGTGTCCCCACTGTAGCTGTGTAGGACCAATCTATTTTTTTCTGTCCATATAAGTAAACTGCCAATTTTCTTACTTGAAAACCTCAAAGTACTTTGATACGAGAATTTCAAATTTTTACTTGTGTGTCTCTAATGTTCTCTCGTTTTATTCATTTTGTGGGGAATACTTTCCCTAATCGACAGTCTTGGATATTTTTTTCAATCCAGCAACTCTTTTTTATGTCTTTGATTATATGCTTAATTATAGCTTCCACTCTTCATTTAGTCTCATTCTCAAGGGTGCCAATTATTCAGAGTTTCATATCCTATCCCCCAGATCTATCATTTCCTTTCTTATAATTTCACTTTTTTTCTGTTTCCTCATATAAAATGTTCTTCACCAATGATTCTCACTGTGGACTTTAATTCTGTACTGAAGTTTTAATTTCTATTCTTAATATTTCTTTTCTTAATATTGACAGTTACTTTTTTGATCTTGATCGGTCCCTCTTCAAATGTTCTTCCACCTTGTTGCAGTCCACCTGCATGGTTGCTGATAAATGACCATCACACAGCTTAAGGGAACAAGGAGTTTACTTTCTTATGATAGTCTGGTTACAGTTCATAGTCCAGCTTGACGGGAGAGCACGCACCAACACCAGGGCCGAGGGAACTGGCCACCATAACGGCTGAGAGATGGACAGTCCTTACTTGCCAGACCAGCATGTCTGGCCAAGTATACAGAAGGATGCCAACTCTCTCAACCAGCTCTCTCTGATTTATCCAGGGCCTAATCCCACCCACCATGGGCTGGGTCTTCCCCAGCAGCTAGACAATGTCCTTCAGGTTTGCTCTGGGCTTAACTCAACCATCAACTCTCTACAACTGTGCCCAGAGCTCAAACCCTCAAGAGTCAAGTTGACACCTGTGCTTAACTATGACACTCCACCCCTTGTCAACTTGACACAAAAACAATAGCACTTTTAAACTGTAAACTTTCCTTGTCCCCACAGATGTTAAAATATAAATACATTCCATGGACAAATTTAAAATGTTCTCTCATTAAAACTTCAGTTCCAATATTTTAAAAGTTCAAAGTTTCTTAACCTTAAGTTAAATACTTTAAAACAGATAAAACATTAAAACAGAAGGATCTTAATAAGAAAACATTAAAAAGAACAAAGTCCAGCAAATCACCGCATCCTGTACTTCAATGTCCATCTTCTGCTGCTCATTATGTAATCAACGTGGCTCAAAGATTCGAGGCATTCTCAGTCCCTGTTTGCAGCTCGAAGTTGTAAGAGCAGAGTTCCTCTGAACCAGGCTGAATCTCCACTCGCAGTTGTCCTCAGCAGCAGTCCCACAGTTCTGGCATCTCACACACAACTCTGGGTTCTCCTCTGCAGCTTTAAGCTTCACCATCTCTTGCAGAACTCTACGCCTGCCACTTGGTGCCTAGCTTTTGCTGCTCTCCATGAACCCTTCAGTAGTACATGAAAACCAGCATCACCTGAGGGACGCTGCCAGATTCCGAAGCAAGGTTGAAACGCAGCTTAGTTCACTGGAGCCACAGCTACACCAACTTCAACGCGCTGACGCTGGAAAAGCCTCTCTTCTAGGCAACCAACCTTGCAAAGGGCAAGAAACTGCTTTAACTTGGGCTTTCGCCCCCTGAAGGAATCTGAGCTTCCAAACCATGAACTTGCCATACGGTGGTTTCTACGTCCTCCACCATCTCAGTGCAAGTCACTAGGTTTTCCTTCACTGATACTCATTTGTCCAACAGCAGCTGATATTCTGCTGCCTGCCCTTTGCACATCCAAACCTCCAAGGTTGTCAACACAGCTCTCCTCCGTCAAGCAAACCAGTCCATCATCCTTATATTCAGTTTTACCAAAGTCCTTGTTTCCCTCATCACAAACTGAGCCCAAACAATATCTCTCAGCAACTGGCCCACTAAACGCTGAAGAACGGTATTTGTAAATCCACAAAGTGAAAATTCTCAAGCATTTTCAACTTTGTCCAGCGAAACCGTTCAAAAGACACAAAATCCACATAGTCAGATTTATCAGCAACACTCCACTTCTGGTACCAAATTCTGTTGCAGTCCGCCTGCATGGTTGCTGATAAATGACCATCACACAGCTTAAGGGAACAAGGAGTTTACTTTCTTATGATAGTCTGGTTACAGTTCATAGTCCAGCTTGACGGGAGAGCACGCACCAACACCAGGGCCGAGGGAACTGGCCACCATAACGGCTGAGAGATGGACAGTCCTTACTTGCCAGACCAGCATGTCTGGCCAAGTATACAGAAGGATGCCAACTCTCTCAACCAGCTCTCTCTGATTTATCCAGGGCCTAATCCCACCCACCATGGGCTGGGTCTTCCCCAGCAGCTAGACAATGTCCTTCAGGTTTGCTCTGGGCTTAACTCAACCATCAACTCTCTACAACTGTGCCCAGAGCTCAAACCCTCAAGAGTCAAGTTGACACCTGTGCTTAACTATGACACACCTATATTTATGTTTTTGGCTTTCAAAAACAGATGAATTTCAAGTGTTCTTCCTTGAAGATGGTGACATTTCACACAAATTTTTAACAAAGCTTTATAACGGTCAGTCTATACTTTATGTTCATATAGGCTTTCACATCCTCTGATTGGTGCTTTCTTCCCCTGATTCCTCATCTCATAAGTGAAGAGAAATTTTAACCAGGTTGATAATTGACAAATAACAGGGGCAGCCCTCCTTTTTGCCAGAGTGTTCAACAATCCACCTCTCAGGTATTTGACTGAATGTGGATGAACCCAGCCACCTTCAGGGTTTATCTGGGATAGTTTATGGACCTAGTCTTAATGTCAGATCTATGGTGAAAGGCTTTAATTTTGTGTAATCTGATCCAGTAACACCTTATTGCTTTTTCTTGCTGTTTGGCCGGGATTTTGGTGGAAAGGGAAGCAGGTTCTTATTATGTAACCCAAACTGGCCTAGATCTTGGAATCTTCCTGCCTGACCTCCACAGTGTGTTAGCATCTCTGGTTCTATACCTGAATTTTTTTATGAGCACCTGAAGACAGTCTTTTCTCTCCTTCTCTTCCCTCTCTGAAATGTGGATATTTAATAAGCATGCTAAGAATATAATAGTTCTATGTTGCCCCCTTATTGTAGTGTTCTTTTTTGCTTGTTTAATAGAAATTTAGTTACCTAAGAGTATAATAGAATTATAATACTTAGAGAGAAGTTTACAAATCTCCAGTGCACAACTTTATGACCTTTTACCTAGTGTATGTGCCCATGTGACTGTCAGACAGATAGATAATTAAACCATGGGTAGCATTCCAGACATCCCTATGCAGTCACTTCTCTCTCCAAAAGTTAATTACTACTCTGATATATGTCATCACAAATGAGCTTTATCTGTTTCAGGGTTTTACACAAATGACATTTTATTGTGTATAATCTTTTGTGTCTAACTTCCTTTGTTCAAGAATACACTGATTCTTCTGCATTGCATTATAGAAATATACTACTTATTAGTGCCTCTTTCTTTTGAGATACAATGGAGTTGTTTCCACTTTGGAGGCACTATGCTGAAATCTCAGTTAATATACTTGTCCGGGTTCAGGGAAAGGCCACTGGGTCCTTGTACGTCATCGGAGAGGAGGGTCCAGAGGAAAATCAGACATGCACAAGAAAGGACTCTCTGGGAATTGGGGCAGGAGGCACTGGGGGATGGGAAGGGAGGGGGGTGGGAAGGAGGAGCAGGGGGTACGGGGGAGGAGGAGGGAGGGAGGGAACTGGTGTACCCATTAAGTTTGTATGAGCTGAAATAATAATAAAATGTATTAATAATAAATAAAAAAATATATACTTGTCCAACTTCTACAACTTTTATCAGCAGTTTTTTTAGCAGTACCTGAGAATTCTGGTTCTCTAAAATCTGCCATAGTTTTTAGTTTTGTTGATTTGCTTTCAGTTGCCACATGCATGTAAATGCTGATGAATGTAGATGCTTCACTGTCTCATGTGCTTTGGGGGATATTTGAATATCTCATGTTAATCATGTTCAAGAGCCTTCCTAATTTTATTTGGATTTTCTTTCTCTTTTTCTTACAGATTTCTAGAAGTCTTTAGACAAATCTTGATCAGTAATCGTCTCAGATATATGTTACAATTCGTCTTTACCAACTATGACAAAGATTTCCATTCTTTCATCAGAAAAAAAAATCGTGTATTGAAATATTTTTAGACCTCAACAGCCATGCAAAAGCGAGGAGAAAATTCCAACACGTTGAAACACTACTGTTAACAAAACCCCAGTTTTTTACTGGAAGTTTATCAGTTATCACATCAGTGTCCTTTCTGCTCTTGCATCCATTACAGAAAACAGCCTTGTGTGTAATCGTGATGTCTTCTTAATTTTTTCTTGCCTGTCACAGTTCAGCCTTTATGCGCTTGAACTTTGGGACCTGCTGCCAGTTATTCTCTGCTTTGTTCTTCAACTTGTATTTGTCTTTTGCTTTCTCATGATTAGACTGAGAATATACCATACCAATGATTTCAGTGTCTCATCTCATCCTATCAGAAAGCACATATGTGGATATTGACTATGATAACTTGGGCTACTTTTTTATTACACCTCTTTTTGCTTAATCATACAAGCTCGATAGGTAACCCCCTCCTTTCCTTCCTACCACACCTCCCCCGGCACATTCTCCCCTTGTCTAACAGATTTGTTTCCATCGTTTCCTTTCACATCACTATTTCTGCATGTCTACAGCAACCAAAATTTCTGTTTCGCCTCATCTAGTTATTTATATGTGTATACATTCACGTGCTTTTCTGTGAGTTATAATTGATTACTATCATAATATATTTCATTGTTTGAAGTGTTCCAGATTTTCCTACAGGGAAATTATGCTCTTATTTTTTGTTTTTGTGTTTTCATGATTCATTTACTTTTGACACCACAAGATATTACAAGTTTTTTTTCCTTGCCTTATACTTTGGAATCCATTATTTCTTGGAAAATCCATATGTCTTTTACATTGAATAATGGTATTTAGAAAACAAGATTTGGTGCCCTGCTGTGTCTGTGTGTGTGTGTGTGTGTGTGCGTGTGTGTGTGTGTTTGTGTGCGCGCACACGCACATGCACACTCACCGCTTCATAATAATAGCCTATAGCCTATTGTGTACACACTATCATGATTTGAAATGAGTTGTCCCCGACAAGCTCATGTATTTGAATCTTTAGATGGTGTTAGTGTTTGGAACAATCATGTTACCTTTAGGAAGGAGAGTCTTGCAAGAGAAAAGCAGGTCACAGGACGAGGGCCTTGGGTTTTGGTAGCCCTGCCCAGCTTCCTGAGTTTGCCCTTTCAGTTTGGCCTCTTCCTCTTTCTGCCTCCATGAGGACTGTTGTGGCCTCAGTTGCCTATCATGCTTTTTCTACATAATGGGCTGTATCTCCTCTCTGGAGCCATAAGGCAAATAAATCTCCCTTTCTCCCTTAAAGCATGTATGTGTCTCACAGCAACAGAAATCAAAGAAACTACAACACACGTAGTAGTATTTTAAATTATGAATTCACATGGATACCAGTGATATCTTCATATGGTTGCTTTACTTTCTCAAATGGCCGTGAGACTTCCTCTTATCAGTTTGTGGAAAGCAGAAACGATATTTCAAACTTCCTGAATAGTCTTCCTGAAGCCCTTTAGGCAAAGGGTCCAAATTGACAGTCCCTCTCCCACACCAACACATCTCCATCCTCATAGTCACAGTCAGGGAAACCTTGCAGAGCCCTCTCTCGGAAGCCCAGGAAATGTGAAATGCCTTTTTTACTCTACTTCTCTTGCATGCTGGTCTCTGAAGTTTTACTCACTGCTTCTGACCATTCTGGAAGTTTGAGGCTTAATCGAAAACTGAATTTAAAAGCCTGGGTGAATTGTTCTTATAAATCCTAAATGTTTTCTCACGGTTCTGTTTTGAGACAGGGAAATAGTTTAAATTACCTCCATAAGCACAGAGGTGGGGCAGTCCAGGGGAGATTATAAAAAGAGCTTGAGTCTTTGCCTTTTCCTACTTCTTTGGCAGTCACATACAGATCCACATGGCCATTAGAAGCAATTCTCTCAGATGTTATCAGGTCAGAAATCTAGCTCCATGTTTTCCATGGCACTCTGCCTCCAGGACTCTATGTACTTTCAAAAGAATCTCTGAGGCTGAAGGATGAATGAGGTGTCACCAGTTGGTCAGCATCACACATTTAGAAATCTCCCTGTGTGGCAGGAAAGGATTCAGGGAAATGCCACTGGGTCCTTATACGTCATCAGAGAGGAGAGCCCAGAGGAGAGACTGGCAGGCACATTAAAGGATTCTCCGGGGATTGGGGGGGGAGGCACTGGAGGATGGGGAGGGAGGGGTGAGGGGAGGGGGAGCAGGGGTTTCAGGGGGAAGAGGAGGGAGGGAACCGGTGTACCTACTAAGTTTGTATGAGCGGAAATAATAATAAAAAATGTTTAAAAAAAGAAAAAAAGAAATCTCCCTGTCTGGTTCAAGTTTTTTAAGGGCTTTAAGTGATTTTTTAAGGAACATCTTTAAGTTTGAGAAGCACATCAAATATGAAGGATTAAAATAGCACAGAGGTATGCATTATTAATATGATTCCCCATAATTTTGTACAATAAAATAGCTGTTTCAGTTTCTGTTAATGGTTTCTGATAACTTTCCCAAAAAAGCCCAGAGCAGTTCACTGAATACTGCAATAGGAGCTAGGGAGTAAAGCTCAGTGAGGATGGGTAGTTTGTTTTGGAGTGTTTGACTTGATCTCTGCTTTCTGTGACTGGAGGCTGGATTGCTTTGAGGATTAAAATGGAAACAACCACCTTTCTATATGCAATGAGAAAAATAAGCTACAGTAACAAATAAAACTGAATTAGTAAGGATGAGCACAAATTTCTCAATCCCTTTAGTTTTTACTTTGCTAAATTTTCTATCACCCTCTGTGAGCATTTTCTGCTTCTCATGATTTTCATAACTAACCTGTTAGCTAAAAGTAAATAGTTTCTGAACTGACTCTAGACAGGGTATATCATTTTTTAATTGTATTCTTAACACATACAAGAGCATGACTAAAAGCAAGAAGCCCTAAATAGAGCTGCTGAGGCATTGATGAGCTGTTTATCTTTGCCTGTCAACAATTAGCGTGGCTAACAAATCAATTGTACTGATTGGCTCTCCACAGCACCATGTAGGATGCATTTCATCACTCATTGATATGCTGCCACTTAGCATTGCTTTTAATTATCTTTGTACAGTCAATGTCCACTACCTAGTAAGCTAACAATTCTTCAAAAGTCAACTAGAATGAAATATTCCTTACTCGTTTCATATTATTAATTTGTTTTCTTTTCCCTCATCCCAACCTCTACTCTAGACTTTTAGCTATTACATCACAGTTCTTATTTTCTTTTTATTTTTTAAATGTTTCTTTTTTCTCTCCCCTTAATCCCATTCTTTTTTGAATAAATAAATTTATTCATGCAATGTTAAAAATTCAGTGCCTAAAACTGTACAACAGTAAAGTAGTTCTAGAAATCAAAATTAGATTAGTAACTGATAAGAAAATTGTGCATTTCTCTTTATTAGCTGTGTCTTAACAACAAAAAACTTGACCAAAAAAATGCAAAAGAACTTTGAAAGGCTATCATTTTGAAGTAAGATTATTTTACATATAAGTATAAAATACCTTAAAAATGTTTATTAGAATCAGTTACTTTGGTTAAAGGAATTTTTTTCACTGATTTTTTTTATTTCTTTCATTCATACAAAGTTGATAAGTACCCCACTCCCCTCCCTCCCTCCACCCCTCCCTGAATCCTCTTGCTCCCTTGCCCCTTTTTCTCTTTCTTTCCCCCCTCCCTCCCTTTCTCCCAGTGCTCCCTCCCACCCCCCATTCCTGGAGCCTTAATCCCATTCTTATCTCCCTTCCTTTTTCCCTGACAACCTTTCATCTCTCTTGTCACACTTCATCTTATTTCAAGTCTCTCACTATGGTGACCCAATGTGCTTCACCTGGTTTGTCTTTGATGCCACATGCCTGACATGAATCCTGGTCCAGCAAGTGTCATAGATCAGTAAGTACACCATTGAGGATAACATCTTGCTTTTCTTCCCTGTTCTCATGAATCTCTCAGAAATGTGTGGATCATCTTACTTTCTTTTTAACATTTTACTTATTTATGAGAGAGGGAAGGAAAGGGCTGGGAAGGGAGAGGGAGAAAGCGCAAGCATGGGTCAAAAGACAACTTTGGGAAGTCAATTCTCTCCTACCACCATGTGGGTTTCCGGGAATCAGTCACCAGGTTTCCGAGCTAATGATCTCAACCCAAACTTTCATGACAAAGCAGGAATATATGAACTAATGATTATGAAATTCAATGAATACACAATGCTGTAGCAGATGGGAATGAGGTTTCACTCTGAGGAGATCAAGGAAGCTCTCTCATGGTAGTTAGCACCCAAACTGTCTCTCTCAGTAAGTAATTTTGAAGGACTAAAACTGGATAAGGAACAACATTCCTAGTGAATTCACATAAAAAATATGAATATCCAACAAATGAAAAGTGGTACAAATTGACCGAAGTGTGGAATAGAGAAAGTCATGTAGTAGATGTAATTATGAAAATGTAAAGTTGAAATAAGCCAGGGACCATTCCTGATGTCACTCTAAAAGGTGTAAGATTTTCCTTCTCAATCTCTAAAAAAAAAATAAATAAAAAAAGCAAGAAATTGTGTTCATTTAAAATTATGACTGAAGATTTCCCCCATGTTTTTACATGACTCGTTTATCTACATGAAAAAAGGTTACTTTCAAATCTACAGATTCAATGTCTTGCACTATCAGATGAGTGATTTTTTTATGCATTTAACTATGACATTGAGTACATTATATGTCAGACAGCGCCACCTAATGTCAATGTATCACTTTGCAGCCAATTCGACGGGAGAGGAAAAGCAAAGAATGATGTAAGGTGAGGGCCAGAAACCCTGCAGTGAAGAATGTTTAGGGCTTGGCCAATGGTGGCAAAGTGAATGCATGAGGGTTGGAAAGCACCTACAATTTCCTGAGAGAATGGCTAAATTCCAACCCAGTGTCAGCCATGGTCAGTTTAGAACTCTCCAGGCTCATATTCCCTGCATTTGCCAAATGACGACAAGCCCAAAGTATTTCTGTAATTATTTCTATGAGAGTAAAGAATTATCAGGTAATGTTTGCTTCATCTAAGACTTTAAAAGTTAATGTATATATACAAGAACACAAAATATGTCTAACCCCAGGCATACACAGTGAATCATGCTGCCTTTGAAAACATTTATCATTATACCCATACACTGAAGGACCACTTAGCACGCAGTCTAGAAACAGGAAATTACAACTGACCTATGTAAAGAAAATAAATGATCGGAGACAGCTTTGCCCTAAACAGGACATCTAAGCCATCCCTTTACCCTGAGGCTCAGGAAACATCCAGAAAGAGAATGTAGTAAAATTGTAAGAGCCCGAATGGGAATGGGAGCTGATGTTGGCAGACATCATCTTTTGGACCTTACAGGGCTGCCACATTCATGAATTCACAGCAGCTATGTATCTTTCCACAAGACTTGCATGGAATTTGTCCTATCAACATTCACCATGAAAGAGAAAAGATCTCAAAAGGCCCCACGCTTCTTTGAGAGATTAATGAAAGTTAATGCTAACAAGTGGGGAAGATGATTTCCCACTTATTCATGCTCCAGCAAGTTCTCAGGCACATGCCATCAAAGGCGATCCAGATGAAACTCAGTGACTGCTCATGTAAAAAGACATGAAAATAGGAGGGAGATTGGCAGGGAATAAGAAGGGAGTAATGGGAAGAGAAGAGGAGATAGGATTGGGGTATTACATGTAAGAACATTCTATACTTGGTGTCTTTCTGAAAGAAACAATATGTCAGGTTGCTATAACATACTTTCAGTCTTATGAGGTTATTTTCTGGTACCTCCAATGCAAAGACTGTGTAGCATGTGCCCAAAGATCATTCTGGTTTGGTGTTAGGGGACCTTTTCTATTGATTGATGGAACTCCGAGAAGAGAGTGAAGGATGATCAGGGTGAGGACAAATCTGTCCCTTAAACAAGACGAGGCCTCACACTTACCCTCTGTTTACCATAACATGTAACATACATATCCCATTGCCTGCCACCTAATATTAGCAAATTAAGAATGAAATTGTTCCATTATTTTATGGTGATAAGTCTCACTTACTCTCTTCTTGAATTTATTATTAAGATCTGTCATCACCTTAACCAAGAGGGACTCCACTAAGTAGAACAATGTATCCTAGACTAGAGGAGCAAAAGCAAAATTTATTGTAGAACAATTGGTTATTTTAGGCTATTGATTCATCCACAGCATAGCTTTCTACTCACATCTTGAAGCTCTATAAATATACCAGAAGCTATTATGCAGGTTGTTGTAAAGAAGTAAAGTCATCAAAAATAGCACGCTGTGCTGAATTCTGGAAGTGACAATAACAACTACTCTGGCAAGAGGTTCCCAGTGGTGTGATCATGGCATGTATGGTACAAGGGTTACCAACTTCTTCCTGATTGGATTTAAGGCCCATTTTTCAGTAGGGAGCACATGCTGGTACTGTGGATGGAGAGTCACAGAGTCAGAGTAAGGGAAGAAGGAGGCAGGGAACAATGAACTGCTGTGGTTTTGGCACATGGTCATATCAAAATGCTGCTAAACATTCATCATTGTGCCCATAGATTAGAGCAGCTCACAGCCCTTAGTAGAGAATCAGAGGTGCTTAATACAGAGAATCACAACTAGCCAATGTGCAGAGAATAACTAGCTATGGATTGCTCAACCCTAAACAAGACATCTGCATAATCCCTTAACAGGGAACAGAGCAGAAGAGGAGGTGGTAACAGTGTAAATGCCAGAGGGTGGGGCAGGATGGTGCCAGATAGTCTCCTCTGGTCAAGGTAGGGTTGTATGCCCATGAAGTTACTGCCATATTTATTTTCACAAGACCTGAACAAGATTTGGCTTATCAGCATTTCATCACAGATGGTGAAGATCCCATGAGGCATTAGACATACCTGAGAGACTATCGACTATCAAGGGTCAGCACAGGCCATGGGATAGAGAATGTGCTTCCTCTGTAGTACACCCATGGTATACCTGTTCATGTTCCAGCAAGTGCTCAGGTATAGGCCAGTGCAAGCAACCAAGATGGAGCTCAGCGGACCACATATGCCAAGACGTAAAAGGTAGAAAGGAGACTTATTAGGAAGAATCGAAGAATAAAAATTATTAATATAATAGAGAAGTAAGATAATCCTTTCTGCTTATGTGATTCTACATTGGAAGCACTTCATTTCTACTTGTACTGGCCATAGAATTTTTAGCTCTTATTTTTTATCAAACCACACAACTTTCAGTTATATGTCTTTTAGCATTCAAGATTATGGATCTAATTCACTTTGCTAAATGATATGAACTTAAAAGCACGGATTAAATATCCATTATACACTCATCGCAGAACCAGAGACAAAGAAAAGATAGACATGAAATGGACCAGTTTATTTTCAACATCAACTGTAGTCTCTGCCTTGTGTCCAAGAACATGTTCTACACCTATAGTTTGTTTGGTTCTCTTAGTTTGGCTCATGCTAGATTTCATATTATATAACAGCTGAAACATGCCACAGGAGTTTTCAGTTCCTTTTCTTTGTTATAATATTCTGAGAACACATGGAAGCTAGAGGACTCATTAGAGCAAGGGAAGGCTGCTGGCGGACCCTCGGGAAACATGTGGCCTCAACACAGACTGAGCTGCCAACTGAATCACCTGGATCTGGAGGGATTTGAGGAGAGTAGGATATATGAATCTCAACTGCCTTTTCCTACCCTCCAGAGAAAGAGAACTAATGTGCACGGAATCCGCCGATGTTCCCCAAGTGGCCCTTCTGCAGATGGGCCAGCTGGGACAGGATCCTCCTCGGGTCATAAAGGGAGCAGCAGGCAAGAAAAGTGCTCCCAAGAAGCTGTTCAGCCACTGCCACCAAACAGTTCCCTGCCGCTGGTGGGAAGCCTGCCTCCTCCGCAGAGCCTGTGGGGACCTATTCTCCTTCCTTGTCCCCTGTGTCCCCTACCTCCAGAAGGATGATGTTCCCAGGCAGAATCATAATAGAGATTTTTTTTCTCTGTTCATTCATTTCCTTTACCATGGGCCCAAATGTATGTTCTCCTCTAGAACCAGAGCTGGTTAGTTTCCTCCTGTGGTATCACATGGTCACATCTTAGACCATATTAGCTACTTTGTGCCCACGCTACAAGACTATGGGCATCCACAATACTTTTCTCCCTTTTACTTTCCAGCTAGCAGTGTGAGCAACATACCATGCCTCTTTGACTCATATATCTGCTTATATGATTCTAAGTGGGAACTGTTCATTTCTGCCTCTTGCTCAATGGATTTAACCACTGACATCACATAAAATGGGGAAAATTCACTTTCTTAGTCAATTTGTGGTATTCTAACAAAATATCACAAGATAGTGACATAAATTATATAAACTTATTTTTCACAATTCTGGGCTGGGAAGTCCAAGACCAAGACACTGAGATGAGATTTATTCCTCAATCAACTCTGTTCCTGCTTTTTGCTTCTAGGGTTATACCTTAAACATTGTGTCCTCACATGTTTGGAAGGCAAAGAGAGACCTAGGTAATACCCCCTTACATGTATACACCCTTTAATAATGTTGCTAGTCCTGTTCATGAGGGCACAGTACTCACTCACAACCTAAACACCTCCTATAAGCCCCACCTATTACTAGCATTGTACCTGGGATTAAGTTTTCAAATGAACTCTGGAGAAAGCATCATTCAAATCTTAGTACACGCCTTGCTGATTTTCTTTACTTTTATTATTCTTCATTATTTCTTCTTTACATTTCCATGTTTTTCCTGGCTGGGTTGCATTTTTCACTCACCTTTGCCTTCATCACCTTTTCAATTTTACCTCCATCAATTTGAAAGTTAAGCTACATTTGTTATTTCTGCCACCTGAAATTGTATCGACATATCTACATATCTTTTACCAATGTCCCCAGAATCCCCATATGCCTTTCCACCTGAAGATTTACGTTTATCACTTTCCTCCTCTTGGGGCTTCCCTATAAGCTCAAAGCTTGATTGCAATGGTTTAAAAACCAAATCACAACAATTTATCTAATAAAGTTACAATGAAATTAATTGTAAATTAATACAATTAATTGCATTGTTTTTAATAAAAATACTTAGTTTCAAATTTTTGGACTTCTGTTTTCAAATTAAACTTACAAGGTTACACTGTATACCTTCTTTGTTACTTGGCATGCTTACTATATCTCTTTGGGTGTGAAAGATATTAAATGAGTTTGTCTCTGACCCTCAGATTGGTGTAAACCCTATTCAGTCAGTCTTGTCTCCCAATGGTCATGAAACTATCAAAAAAATTATGCAAGTTTCTAAATATCTTCTCTCAAATTCTGTTTAGTTTCATAACACGGACTTTGAGTAGCAGTGTTCTATAAAGTATCATGCATGGGTGTATATTTGATGTGTTTTATACATATCGTGTGTATGTTATATGTGTGTGGTATGGTGTATGTTTATTGTGTATGTAATATGTGGTATGGTGGTGTGTGTGTAGGAGTAACACACAGGCACACATGGAGCCCAGAGCACAGTCTCTGGTGCCATCCTCAGGAAGACCATCCAGTTGCTTTGAGGCAGGGTCTTTCATTGGTCTAAAGCTTACCAATAACATTAAGAATCATAATGTCATGATAGGACCTTGACCTTGGTAACTTGGAGTTACCAAGTATAAAGTAAGACACTTTAAAATTTTAAGGACCAAGTTCTGGCTATTGACAGATATGTGCCTGATGCTAAACCTGCTGTCATTTTCTCTACTAGAAGCTGAGAACTGCTCTGCTTCTTGGAGCCATACTAGATTCTTTAGATCTGCAGCTGTCCCACAGTTGAACCTCTAGGCATGTGTCATAGTTGGGCACAGGTGTCAACCTAAAGGTTGAGAGTTTGAGCTCTGGGCACATTTGTAGAGAATTAGTGGTTGAGGTGGGCCTAGAGGAACCCTGCAAGAGGTTGTCTAATTGATGGGGAGGGCCCAGCCTATGGTGGGTGGAATAAAATACAGAGAGCTGGTTGAGGGAGTTGCATCCTTTTGTATACTTGGCCAGACATGTTGGTCTGGCAAGTAAGGATCGTCCTTCTTTCAGCCATTACATAGAGATGGTGTGGCCAGTTCCCTCAGCACTGGTGTTGGTGCGTGCTCTCCTGTCAAGCTGGACTAAGAACTGTAACCAGTAATCGTAAGAGAAAATAAACCCCTTGTTCCCTTAAACCATTTGATGATCATTTATCAGCAACAACGCAGGTGAACTGCAACAGCAGGATTCTAATTCAATGGACCCCGAAAGCATTGGTTATTCTATTCTATTCACTTGTCTAAAATAACCCCATCTGTTCTATCAGAGGAAAGTATAAATAGGATATTTACTTTGAACAGCATCCTTGTGATTTCTGATCTTTACTACATAGGTACAAGTTACTTTCGGTTATCTCACCTCCTTCTAATGACAGGGATGGTAAGGAAAGACACCTTAAACACATTAAAAACTAAATGAGTTTATGTGAACACTTAGCTGCTCATGAATTGGGCAGCAGTTGGGAGCAAGTGGTTCAAGCTGTCCACTGAAAGGAAAAGACAGAAAAATGTTGAAAGATATAGAAGTAAGCAAAAGAAAATGTCTGTTCAATTAAAGTGAAAAGTCTCTAGTTACAATGTGATTAGGTAAGGCCGAATTTCATTTTGTTGCTTACTATTTGAATTGGGCTTCAGCTTGTTTTTACAGGAAGCCAAAGTACTGGGCCATCACAATTCAATGGCCTCTCAGTCGACTACTTTAAGTCTCTTCTCTAAGAAAAGCAGCTTTCCTGTGGGAAAATAAATACTAGTGATGTTATACGAAGTAAAGAAATAGGTATGTATGCCCATTCCCTAAAGAAAGATAACCACAAAGATGATAATAAACATAAAGAATTGAGTGGGCAGGAGTGAGTAACAGGTTCTCAAGGTATAACTTCATATTGTTTTAATTTTGTACTATGTAAATGCATTCTCTCTCTTTGTGTGTGTGTGTGTGCGTGTGCGTGTGTGTGTGTGTGTGTCTGTCTGTCTGTCTGTCTGTTCTTGTTTTTCTCTCTCTGGGCTTGCTTTAATGACCAATTTCACTGAATGAGGGCTGAATGAATGAAAATAAAGAATAGCACAACCTCATAGTTTCTATTATTGATAGGACAGAGTTGGTGACACCACATGGAGATAATTTTTGTTTCTTTCTAACTTATATTCCCTAGGACTCCTGCAGAGATAGGTCACCAGAGTCACCATTTTGCAGTCTTTTAGGCTCTGAGACAGGACAGGAGCATGTACATGAATTTAAACACTGAAAAAGAATATTAAACGTAATCGCACAGTCAAGTGATGTATGTCTTCCAATGTGTCCTCCTGGCATAGCTGAGCACATAAAAGCCCAAAGCTTGGTGACAGAACTGACTAGAAGTTCACTGCTAGGTGACCCGTCTTGACTTTAGAAGTGGCTATTGTTTGTGTATTGCCCTCGAGTGTTATCATTAGCTTGTGAGCAAAACAGACTTTTGTAATCATCCCCCATCTCCCCAGCCCCTCTTCACTGAATAATATTATCAAAGGACTGAACAAATCAGGCATCTGAGATTTAGTTGAATTAGTAACACCTCAAAGATCATTTATGGCTTCAGCAATAAGCTTCTAATTTCATCTAATTAGAGAGCAAAATTATTTCCCTAAATCCTCACTAATATTTTGAATTCACAAACAATAAAACCATCTTGATAAGGACAATAAATGAGTTTCATAAACCTCCACTCTTTTGTTCTCTCTTCAATAACCTGACCGCAGTGGCCCTCATGCAAGTTTAAGTGTGAAGAGCAGAATGTATAAGTATCTGTCATCACTGTCATTAACCGAGAAATCTCTGAGGAAATTTCCCTGAATCCTCAGAAGCACTTCAATTCCAAAGCTGTCATCCACCCGAACACTGCTACTGCTTATTCTTAAATTCTTCAACACTCGAAGACAGCAACCAATACTGCTTTGTTCCATTATTCTGAGAGCACGTAAGTATTTACTAAATCTAATTTCTCCTAACAAATTAAAACTCCTCCTCCAAAGACATAGTTTTTTAAAGATGCTAGGAAGCATTTTAAAAGGGAAAAGGGGGCCTGGCTAAGCCTGTTACCACTTGCTGCATGACAAGTTTGTTTCTTCTGAATATACCTGAAGACATAGCTATTTTATATTCATTCAAAGTCCTTAAAATAAACATAAAATTATGAACACATTGTTGGTGAGAGTATTGCATAGGAAACAAGATGGGAAATCATATAAAAAATGCACAGAACAGTGAGTAGAGAATGGTAGCAAGAGTTGAATGAAAAGAAGAAACAGAAAATTGAAAGAAAGATGATATAAAAGGAAGGGTGAAAGGAAATCTGTTGAGTTTGACTCCATAAAAAATATGTGACCACTTGCAAACTCCACAAGGGGATCCGGTGGGCCAAGAATGTGATGATTAATTAGGTATCCTGTGAATGTACCTGACTTTGCCCCAAAGTCCTTAAAACAAGGTCACCCTGGTAGCTGTACATAAGTCATTGCATGCTTAGACTTACTCGATCTGTTAGCTGACATTCCATCTCTGTGACATTGTTCCTGGATAATTAATCTAGAAAGAAGAAAGATAATTTGAGTTCATGGTGTCAAAAGTTTCAGTCCATAACTGTTGTCCTAGCATGGCAATGCACGCAGGAAAGGCTTACTCACTTCATAGCAGCCATTGAGAAAAAAAATTGATCTGGGAAGGGGCTCAGTTTATTATGTCCTCTTGAAAGACATGCTGGTGAGCTAACATTATTCCAGAAGTTCCTGCCTCCTTACCATCCCTTAGTGCCAGAGTATAGAAACCCAGACCACCAACATATGAAACTTAAGGGGACACTTTAAGATCAAAACATTTGGCATATTATTCTTGAAGGAAAAAAAAAACTTTACTTAGGAAGCAATAAGAAAGGGGTATTCAGGAGAATATTAAGAAATTGTGCTTCAGGCAGGGAGCTAGGGAAATTGCTCAGTATTTAAGCACTTATCCAGTGTCATGATCTGAATACAAAATGTCTCTCCGCAGGTTCATGTCTCTGAGCAATTGGTCCCAGCTGGTGGTGCTGTTGGGAAAGGCTACAGAACTTTTAAGAGATGGGAGTCCTGCTGGAGGAAGAATATCACTGGGGATAGGCCTGAAGGTTTTGTTAATGTTAATACTTTGAATTAGGTCTTTGGTAGTTTCACATATGTAAACAATGTACATTCATCGCATCAAAGGCCTCTCTCTCTCTCTCTCTCTCTCTCTCTCTCTCTCTCTCTCTCTCTCTGTCTGTCTGTCTGTCTGTCTCTCTCTTTCTTCCGTTTTGAATATGGCTACAATGTAACAGCTGGCCTCCTGTTTCTGACAACATGACTTCTCTGCCCCACTGCATGTTCCCAACCTTAATAGACTCCATCTCTTCTGAAATCAAACCCAAAATAATAAACATCTTTCCCTTAAGTTGCTTGGGGACATAAGAGCAGAAGAGTAACTGGAAAATCACATAAGCAAGAGGACCAGAGCTTGTATCTGCAGAATCCACATAAAAGCTGATCAAATATTTCACCCCACTTGCCATTCCATTTTCAGAAGAGCAACATACTGGCAAGGCTTGCTATACTGGACAGCAGTGAGTTTAACTGAGAGATTCTACCTCAAAGAAAAAAGAGAGATCCAGCATCAAACTTGGACCTCTACACTCATGTATGTGAAATACCATATGCACATTTGCCCACACACATGTAAGCATGCATACATGCATGGGTGCCATACACACATACATATGAAAATGAAAAAAAGAAGTTGGGGCAAAACCATTTTGCATTTGCACTTGGCAAAATTAAAAATATCACCCACCCTGTTATGTGTGATGATCAGAGATGTGAAGCTGGTTTGTGGAGACTTAAAAATGTTAAGGTAATAATGAAAGGTAAATAGGCTAAGACAACAATAAATGTAGTGAGTTATTTATGGTTAATTGCTCGCTTGAGTTGTGTAAACTTGCATTTCCTAGAAATCTGGGATAACTAAAGCTCTTCCCTTTCTGAGAACCAGCAGTACCACTTATTAAGGCAAATGTCAGCATGGCAAAGAAGGCCAGCCTGTTGTTTTTCCTCTTTCTGTGTATGAGTGTAAATAGTGTCCCAGCAGGTGTTTGGAGACCTATTTATTTTTCTTCTAACAAAGGTGACAGCTATTAAGTCAGTCGTGGAGTTGGGATGTGAACTCTGTTGTGTCCCACACTTGTGTTCTGTCCTCTACACCATTTGTACTTTGGATAATCACAGAATATAATTTCCCAACATTCTCAAAGTGCCAAAATACTAAAGAGCAAGTCAAGATGCCCAACTTCTTGCTGGTGGGCGACCACAGAGGGTGGTCCCAGCTTTGATGGAAATGAGCACTTTTGTGACAGACAACATTCATGAAGCATTTTGCCACATCCATATTGTGATTACTGAATACAATCTATTTATTTATTCCCCATAGTGCTATCAGAAGTAGATATCATTGTTGTACTTGTGCAGAGAGGGTGGTGAAGTGACTTGTAGCCTCATGCTATTGCATAGGGGGGGCGACAGCTTGTGATCTGGCGCTAAGCTGTACTGCCCTCTGCCACAAGAGCCACCACTTCTGGCCTTGCTTTTCTCTTGGCTGTTTTAGATCTGATGATATTTTCCTTCATGCTCACAGTCCCTCAATTCTTGTTTTTAAGTTTATCTATGCTTATTATTGTTACTTTGTATTATCTTGCTAATTATCTCCCTAATGTTACTATGACTGCTATAGTTTGACTCTGGAATGTCCCTACAGGATCTGTTTTGACTACCTGGTCCCCAGATAGTGGATTTACCTCGAGAGGCTGCAGAATCTTTTGGATGTGGGGCTGGGATAGAGGAAGTGGTCAGTGAGGAAAGGCCTGTGAAGGGTGTAGCTAGCCCAGGTTTCTACCCAGTTCTCTGCTTTCCTGTGATTTTTCTCTGATTTACTGTGATGCAAACAGTCTCTACCACATGTTCCTACTGCCATGAGCTCAGCTGCCCACTAACACTCTGAAATGGTGATCCAAAATAATTCTTTCCGGGGCTGGAGAGGTGGCTCAGGGGATAAGCCTCTGCCTTGCAGGCGGAAGGTCCTGAGTTCAGATCCTAGACCCCATGTATAGACGCCGGGAGGAAGCAGGGGCAGCCTGCGTTTCTGGTCCTGGTAGGGCGGAGCCTGTGAATCCCAGGCAGAGTAAACAAGGAGGAGGTGCAGGCAGTCCATGGTGATTCCCGAATTCGTCCGTGGTTCTACACACACACATACATACACATACACACACATACATACACATATGCGTGCACACACACACACACACACAATTGAATAAATAATACATAATAAACAAAAAATAATAATTCTTTCCTCCCTTCAGTTGATGTTATCAGAGGTTTTGGTCACAGTGGTACAAATTAATACAATGTCTTTCTGATATATTTTTTAATTTCTTTCTTTTTTAAAAAAATTACCCAGGTAGCATATCATATTATGTCTCTTCTTCATACCACTGACTACTCAGTCAGCCTCAGAGACAACTGAGGGTGAGCGACAGACAGACAGACAGTCGAGGGTGAGAAGGCACATACATACACCATGTAGGCTTCTGAGGATTTTAACTTAGGTCACAAATAAGTGACTTACCTGCTGAGTTATCTCATTAGCACAACTTTCTATTTTTAATAATGGTTCATAAAGATCTCTATTTTTCTAATTTATTTTTATTCTTTAAGAGTCTCATACATGAATGCAATGAATTTATGTTTTACCCAATCACATCCTCCTCTTTTCCCCAATGAACAATTTCTCATGAAGTTCTTTCAATGCACATGGGTTAGTTATAAATCTTCCTTCTAGTCAAATGTCACTTATATGAGGCTGCCATGCTCATCACATATAAAATGGTGCCCTGACCTTCTTTCCTGCTCTTGTTTTGCTTTGCTTTCTTTTATGTTCATGTTTCATCAATGCGAAGATACTTTCTTGTTGACCAGCATCCTCCATTAAAGGAAAGTTTTATGAGAAGGAAAATTTGATCCTCTGCTGTCGAATCCCCAGCTCCTTAAGTAGTTTCAGCTCTTAAGAGGAACTCCAGACTCAGTTTTGTGTTATTGCCCTTCAAAAGGACTATCAGTGCACATAGACACAGTGTTACTTTTGAGTTCACTGGACCCACATCCATTCCAACAGGATATATATGTCTTTTAATTTTTATGTTTATCCAAAAATTTGACTTCATCCATATTCTCTGACAATGTCTGAGTAAATTATCAGTTCAAATACTTTACCCCTTTGGCATTTGGATGTATTTCCTTGTCTGTACACAGAAACTCTCTAGATCTTCATGGTAGTGATCTTTCAGCTTTCTGTGCTAAAAGCACTTGCCCTACTCTGTCATGGGAGTGCCACTCACAGCAGCTGAGCCTGGGCATGATGGTTGTCCTCAGTGAGCTTGGAGCAAAACATCTTATTCCAGACCATCTGGGTCTTCTAGAACTATTCTGTCTGCAGATACCAGCCACATAACTTCTGAATAAGGAAGATTTCTCAGGAAGGAATCTCAGGATTGGTCTTTGAAGGCTTTGTCAGAGAGCACAAAACAGAATTAGCTTTTATCCACCCCTTATCAAGTGTCAACTTATAACATCTAAGGAAGGGCACACTGTCCCTCTGGGTCTTTGTGTATTCCTCACAGTGCAATTCTTGGAAAACTGAATTTCCTGATCTCTGTGGTCTGGAAGTCCCGCTATCTGAACCCCTTCACATAGTCCCTCTGAACTCATGCCAAGGAAAGCCCAGAGATAACTGAATGACAGCAACTAGCACCTCTGGGCAATCCTGCCTCCCTGGTTCCTTATTGAACAACAACAAAAAAAGTATAGTTCTCTTCAAATCTGTTTATGGAGGTAAATTTTGTTATGATAATAGTATAATTCGTTTAAATAGTGTGTAAATAATCAACAATGTGGGTTAAGAAAAAATTACTTGTTTCTGTGAAAATGGAAGCAATTGCTTTGAGTAAACCTAGTAACTTAAGGTGCTAACATTTATTGCCACATTAAAACTGGGAAATCCCTAGAAATGTAGAAACTTAAACCATATTTCATTATGATTCAAGGCCCAGACTCGGCATCAAACTCATCAAATGGATGCACCTTTACCTACAACAAACATAACAGATCCTTCTTTATGATTCCCTACTTTAACAGATTTTTCTACTAGTAGAGACTGCCTACTCAATGCATATCTACAGATCAGAAGTGACAGCAGTGGACGATCTTCCTTCATTTGGTGCCATGGTAACAGAATACCTGAGAACAAGTAAATTATGAAGAGCACAAATTTTTTGGCTTACAATTCTGGAAGCTAGTAAGTCAAAGGTCATCATGGCAGAAAAGGCATCGTGATGATATAGTGATCATCTGTGGTCTGTGCTGGGAACACATGAGAACTTCTTACATGATATAGACCCGCAAGCAGAGAGAGTTGCCCAGAACAAAAAGTGAATATAGTCTCCACAAATCTGCCACTGGTGACTACAACTAGGCTCCTCCTCCGAAAAGTTCCATGGCCCTCAAAATATTGTCACAAGCCAAGGACTAAGGATGCAAATCATGAGCCTGAGGGAGACAACTCAGATTCAAGTCTACAGTAACAATCTTGCCTTCTTTCTTGACAAGAAACCAAGTGAGGTCTTACATTCTACCTGATCACTTTTCACCCTCCTGACCTCAGTCTCAGCTCTTTATATTCAAGAATCTCATATTCTTGCCTAACTAGTGGTCCTTTCACATGACCAAAACATCCATTTTTAGAAAATACTTCCTCTTACTTCAAAGTTCAAGGCAAAGTTTATCTCCATTTTAGAGAGATTTCTTTCTGGTTACCATGGGCCAAAAATGTTCTTTCCTCTCTAAACCCCAGACGAAAAGTGTTGGCACCTTCCAAAGACATACATTCAGCCTCAGGGTGTACTCATTCACATGTGTAGTTCATAGTTCACAACTCAACAAAGATATTTAGAGGGGAAAGGCATATGAAATGTTTGAGTTACTCAGACAGCACGTTGCTCATGGATATTATATTAATAAATACCAAGGTATGTAATCAAGTAAAATGAGTGCATATGAGGAGAATTTCAATTTGTTTAAGTTAAAAAAAATCAAATTTGTCAGAAAGATTCAGTATATAAGCAAAATAACCCATTCATTTCATTGTTTTTGATTCATTCTCCATTGAAAATGAGAGAGGAGAGGTGGTAAAATCAAGTAATATATAGAAAAATGACATAAATTTTTTGTTTTGTATATAAAATAATTAAAAATAGCCAGATCTAGAACAAGTTTCACTAACTTGGCTTTGGAAGTCAAAATAATGGAGTAGTTCTGAACTCTTTTCTTCCTGTGGTTTGGCACGGAACACTGTCCTATGTCTCCAACAGCCCCAAATAATTAAAGCCAAGAAAAACTTCCTACACAGTCTTACTCTATTATGATTTTAAATCTACATGCTTACTGCAATGTCATACATTCCAAAACTTCCTTTGGTCTTATTGACAAGCCATTTATCAGGACATCTTGAATCAGTAGATAAGAATACCTTCTGAAGCAGTGTTTTGTCGTATCTGGGCAGGGAGTAGGGGGAACACTTGATTTTGTGTGCCTGTAGAAGACAAGGATGACTTCAGGAATCATCTTGAATTGCTCTACCTCCTTATTACTTTGTTCTGGGAACTCCCAGGCTCTATCTTCCAGGGCTAAAATTAAAGCCACCACAATTTCTGCTAGACATTTTTAAATGGGATCTGGAGATCTGAATTCAAGACCTTTTGCTTGTGAGACAAAGTCTTTAATCCCTGAACCACTTACCTAGCCCAAAGAAGCATTAATTTTTAAAGTTTTTAGTTCTTAGTCAATGTAAGGTAAGTTTTTATGTAACAATCCTTCACATGCATGGATATAAATCACATAAAAGTGTATATACCTATGTATACCCATATGCAATATACTCATGCATACTAAATCAAGAGAATTATGTGAAAATAATGTAGAATCCATGATACACTGTAAATTTTCAATTCTAACTCAATTTTGCTTTGTTTTCTTTAGATAGCAGTTTGTGGCTTTCTACTGTATTCATCACTTTGCATTGACTCTTAAGATGATTAGCATTGTCCAACTACATTGTCCATATAGATAGCAGGTTTCTGGACTTACTTGATAGGTATTCTCTAGATTAAGACATATTTTTGGACACAATTGTAGGAGATTGTCTTGAGAGTTAATTAAACTCTTTCTGCATAAGTTGCTTGGGTAAGATATTTACAGAATTAATGGTGTAATGGAATTAAAACAAAATTATTTGAAATACACTGGCCTAAAGGTTGTGATTTCTCATACCTTATTGCTGCCATAGCATGATTACTGTCTGCTTATGACAAATGAGACCATATAAGGTCTCATCTCCCAAATCTATGTAAGGTCCCATTTCTATCCCAACACTTAATACAACAACTTCCTTTGATCAGATGCCAACTTTGGGACCATTCTTAAAGTAGAAACTATGTATAAATAGTGTAGTATTAATATCTATGTTAGTCACAATGCTGTGATGGGTATATTGACTTCTATTACATGGATTGAGGAACTTAAGGGAGTTGACCAGACTAATAAATGACTGGCTAGAACTTGAGTTAAGATGAGTATGTCCTCAGAGAGCTTCTCTTCCTTTCACCCTGCCTGAGGCCTTTCTCTGTCCACCTGGAAGCCCCTCTAGCTTCTATTTCTAGCAACACACATTTATCTGTTCACATTATCAACAAAACTCTCAAATCTGCTACTTCCAAGAAACCACATCCCAAGACTTCTTTTGACTCTTGGTGGCAGTAATTCTCAGAAATTCGATCTCAAACCCTGGAAGGTGTGCATGCTCATTCAGTGACAGTGACTCTCTGTGTCTCTGTGAAAGTGAACTAATAAGGCCACTGCCCTCAAAGGACCCCTGGGAGTAAGTGAGCTAACAGACACAGAATGACAGGTATGGAAGGTGGTGCACAGCAGGTGACTAACACTTGTGAATATTGTCCAGTCGTGCCATGACTATACCTTCATGGTCCTATCCTATCTCCTAGTCAGTCACACTAGGTATGAGGATCTCTTAAATCTCTGTCCACAATAGGAAGACTACGCCACATCTGTAGATGTGCCCTCAAGGCACCCCATACCAGACATTGCTTATATCTGGAAAAAACATTAGATTTTGACATTACAAAGCTGATCATTGACAGATAAAGAACTTTTGCTCTGAGGAAGCAATCACTATGAAGCTGATGGTCTTCTCGTTCCTGATGGTGAATACTGATGCCTTTGGAGATGATCCTGCTTTGGGAAACTTACCAGGATACATTCCAATCCCTCATGTGAATGTGTTCTCAGGAGGCTGGGGCAGAGACTGTTCTGGCTTCGTTTCATGACTGTGCAGACATACATGTTTCTAGATTTCATAGCTTTTTCTAAGACTGAGATGCATAGAAATTTACATTTCTTTATTTTCCCAAAACTGGTGTTTATTTTGTCTCTCAAGCTGTATTTCAGCGTAATTCAGTTCAGTCAGTTAACTTAAACTTTTCATTCTCAGTAACTCTTCCCCTCCCCCTTTCCTTTCTTCCCATCTTTACTGATACACTCTAATTTCTAAGTCCAACCAAGGCAAGAGGGGAGTTAGAAAAAGGCCATAAATCCTGAAAGACTTCTTCAGCTCTGCTTTTAATGAGCCTGCAACTACAGCTCTCAGAGGTTCGTTTGTCATGTGGGGCTCTGCAGAAGACAGAGCATTATAAACAGTCTCAATATAGATGCTTTCTTTGTGCCCAGTTTGCTTTTCAACCTCACCTAGTTTAATTCATTCTCCAATTCTCTTCCCCCACGGTAAGCACCTTGCTGCAAGGAAGTCATGGTTCACAGCAATGTAAAGACAGCCGGGCTTACTTTCACCACTTGTCATAACATCAGTTCATTTCGTTCTCATACAGACACACAGAATGTTAGCACAAGACAAGAGACCCAGAAAGAAACCTCCTAGGGAAAAAATACCGAATATCTAAAGAAAGTCCATATTTCACGTGTTTATTGCATTTCCCTTGGATAACTGCCTTTAGGGAGATGCCTCTGTTCTACTAAAGATATCCTACTGTGTTCCACGGTGCCCACACTTTTCTACAATTTGCCTGCTAAATACCATCTGTTTCCCCAGAAGGTGGTTCCGCACTTACTCTTATGGTCAAAGGTCTGGTTCAAAGAAGATCAGTGGACTGAAAGGACATTTTAAAGGCAAGGGATGAATCCCTAGTAAGAAATGTTTGTCAGTTCTAGAAAGTAAGTTAAGCAGACTTCATGTGAAGGATAAGTCATATCAGATTTCATTTGGATTATTGATTGCTTATAGAAAGTCCTAGAAGAGACAGGTCACTAACTAGTTGCTCAGAATTTTCTAACTTGTCTCTGAGTAAATTCACTACTGAAATCCCAAGAGTTGCCATTCCTAACTGTGCAGGCATGACTAAAAATGCATAAATCAATACATAGTCAGCCAAATCTGAAGATTTTACAACATCTTTTGAAATATTGGTAGCAGACTGAGATTACAGAATCAGTTTCTTGGCTTCAACTCTAAAACAATAAGTAGTAATAATACTAAATGTGAAATTGGAGCAACTTTTTCAGGACCATACAGATTGGTGTTCTAAAACCACTCTTTCCAAGTTCCTGAGTACTTGGGAAGCAGGCCCACCACTGCCGGGCTCAAAATCACCCGGCCAGCCAGTGCAGCCCACCGCAGCCTGCACAAGTTGCACATGAGGCTGATGAAAAAGGCAGATATTACTATGGCAACACTATGTACAATAAATAGTTAGATATGTTAAGAAAGTTAAACAAAGGATTTCACTAAATAAACAGTTTTTCAGGAATAATGAAATACAGAACCAAAGAAAACAAAATTTATGTAGTGAGATCTTTCTGATTTCAGTGAAGTTTTCCACTCCTCTTCCTCAGTCTCGTATAATAGTTTTCAAAGTGAATTGTATTTCTAACAACACTGATGTTATCTTCTCTGAACTCTATTGAAGCACATGCACATGTGAACTCTCTCTCTCTCTCTGTCTCTCTCTCACACACACACACGCACACACATGCACACAAAACACATTTGGAATTTCAAACAAACTGCTAGTTTTGCTGGAACAGTAGAACTTCTTCCTCCCGAAGTAAAGTCTTTGTTAAGCTGAATCATTCTTTGGAAATTTCTTCTTGCAAAACAGACCTTTCTTCGAACTTCCCTTTTTTAAAGAAAATGGCACCAACCTTGTCTTTAAGTCCAGAGAAGCTATCCTTAATCTTTTCATTCTCGAGGTCAAAATCCAGACGCAGAAAGTACTTTTGAGGACATTGAAGCCACTTACTGAAGATTTAGAAGGGGGTACCAGCTAAGGAAAAAGAAGGTATGCCGTTTTCAGGGTTTCAGCAGAATGTGGGATCACACCTAGGTTCTATGTTGATGGAGAATAAAGAAGAACCAGATGCCTTCTCTGATTTTGCTGGATCTAGATAGATACACGTCCTCATAGAACCTGGGTCTAGGCAGTTTGGCTCTGTAGAAGAGGCCATAAAGAGGAGGAAAGAATGAGTGAAGGCTGAGGGGTTCTGAAGACTTAGAGACTCCCCTCGACCCAGAAGGTGATCCAGCCATGAAAGGCACCATGGCAGAGATTAAGGCACTGGTCATGTCAAGTTCATTCAACCTGAATAAACAGCATGCTTGATGAAAATGGTAAGCACGCGCCATACCTGTTGTGCTAAGCTCTCCAGCGCCTCCTGTTGCTTTTGTGCTAAATCAACAACTAAGCTCCAGGTGCTGCACAGAGCAATGCTCTGTTGGCCTTGACTTCCCTTCCATTCCCTTGGACTTACCATCCTGGTGCCCCAATGCAACTCCTGTTCCTTCCAACACCTTGTAGGAAATGCTCCTTCCCCCACCCCACAGCTTTCACCAATTCTAGTACTCCTTAAGTCTCAGTTCAAACATCAGCTTTTCATGGACAGCCACTCAAGCTTCCATCACTTTCTTTCTGGGCACTTGATGTAAGTGCTGCCAAGAGGCATAATTTGTTAAATGAATATCATCCTCCTGAACGGGAAGCTGAGTGAAAGCAGAAAATCTCTGGTCTGCACAGGGAGCTCCCACAGTGTTTGTGCTGTGGGGGAGCCTGGAGGGCTTTTGCTACCAACTCCCCAAGGATGAAGGAAGTCCGCAGGGCCTCTCCTCACCCTTCAGCAAAGAGCAAGCACTGTCCAGCATCCTAAAACCTCTGGTTTTCCAAAATAGCCAATGTAGGCTTTTAAGCAAATATTTTAATAAGTTATAAACTAATCAGACTTTTTCCAAAACCAACTATATAATTTTTAAGCAAAGCAAAAAAAAAAAAAAAAAAAAAAAAACAAAAAAGAAAGAAAGAAAATTCCCCATAATTGTGGAAAGCAGAGAAAAGTCTGAGACTACTTCAGGCAGAATGTTTGTCCCCTGCCTTCTACCCATTTCAGCCTTTGAAATTAGTGGGTTGTAACTTTAGGGTTTCATGCAAGTCAGTTCTCTCTGTTACCCAAGACGGCTGTCTTGTCTTTGTAAAACTATCTGGTCCACCATTATTAGGTACCTGACTAGGACTGACACCACAGTGCTTCGTGACAAGTACTGAGTAGGTAAGGTAGATATAAATTCTTTCCTAACCTGTAGTTGAGCTTGAACTTACAACAAAGCTTCTTGAACGTAAAGCTGAATCATGTAGCCTCTACTTAAAACACAGAATCATATTCGATATACATAAAAGTTCAAGCTTCTGTATTTCTAACAAGTTTCCCTCTAACATACAGGGAGAGTCGATGTAAAATGGCCCAAATCAGCAAGTGCAGTCATGCCCTAAGTTACGGATTAATTTAACTCAGAGAAGAGCCAAAAATTACTTATTTTAGTGGCTGGTTGGGGCCAGTGCGGAAGGGCAAACAGTAAAACTAACCGTCGCCAGCAGAGGGCAGCAGAGGGTAGGGTAATTGTCTCCCACGAACCAAACTCACCCCACTAAAGCTCTAAACAGAGCATGGGAAAGAGGTTAGGAAACATGAGGTGGGGAAGGTGATGTTGACATGGACCAATATGACCTCCTCCGGAAGGCAGCTCAGTAGCAATGGAAAGAACTGTCACAAAGCGGGGGAGTCGTTAGCATTAGACAGTTGCTAATTCACCTACTGCCTCTGCTCAAAAAACGAGAAACAGGAATAGCAATCTCCAGCAGGTATTCACTTCTAGTCTGCAGATCAGTGGTTCTTGTCCAGACTTTGAGGAGAAGATGCCACATCCTCCAACTAAAGGATGAGGCGTCTAAGAGTCTCTAGAGAGGTGGTTGGTGCCAGAGAGAGGGGAGTCTGTAAATAAGTCCTGCACTGATTTGGTCTGGAAGGTAAGCCTCAGTGAAGGTTCTGGACTTTTGAAGTCTTTAAAATATGTTTCAAAGATACCAGCAAAACAGTTAAAATGTCCAATAGAATTTAATAGCTAATACCCAATACAATATAGTCCTTTTTCAAACCTCCCTTGTCTCGCTCTCCCTTTGCTCCCAGACACACTGCTCTTAAAGTCTTTTGCTGTTTCTTTTCCTTTGCATTCACATTTAGGGCTATTTATACTAAATTCCATAGTAGTTACTTTTCTTATTGCTATAGGCAATCAGATTAAGGGAGGAGGGTTTATTTTGTACCGCAGTTTAAGAAACATGGTGGAAAGGCGTGGAAGAAGGAACCTGAGACCACTAGTCACAGAACACCCACAGTCAAGAAGCAGAGAGAGAATGGAAGTAGGACCTGACTATCAAACCTCAGATCTCATCAGTTACCCACTTCTTCCTAAAGTCTCCACAGCCTTCCAAGTCAGCACCACCCGTTGGGAACCAAGCATTTAAACACATGAGCCAATGAAGAATGTTTTACATTTGAACCACAGCATCCTTTCATTTGATTCATTAGCTGTTGTCATTTTACAATGGCAGATCAGGATATTATTAGCTCAATTACACCGCCTCCTCCCTTGCATACTCTTTAAACATATCTAATCCAAAGGATCACAGTTTCATTCACTATTTCTAAATTGCTATTTTGTAAGCATTATCAATTACTACTATGATAATATTTAGCTTTTTGGGCAATTTTCTGCTTATCCTATAATTAATCATTATTTTTTCTCCTCAGTTGCCTAGTTTACTTTGAATATTTCCTTATATTTTACACACACCATAAACCTCAGTAAAATGCTTCTTTCAAGGCAATTTACTGAGTCAAAATATTTGTCAGATTATTCTTAGTCCATTGTACTTCTTGATCTGTTCTCTTCTCTTAGAGGAACACACACCCCCATATACACACACATATACACACATACACACATATGCACACACACAAGCGCACACACACATGCACGCACATGCGGTGAGATCCATCTGCCCATATGTGCGCTGATACTTTTTCTGCTTATCCGCTCCAGATAGTAGATCCACAACAGACCAATATGGTATGTCCAAGCTGACAAACCAAAGAGTTTATTGGGGTTACTTACAAGGGTATGTACAGGTGAGGGTCGCTAACAGAAGCAGGGATGATTCAAAAGTAGTTACATCATCAGAAGCCTTCCTAAAGCACAGGTGAGACTTGGGGAAGCCACAACCCTGGAGCTCTCTGCTCCAAGACTTGCTAGGAAAGGATCCTCCAGGTTTCTGGACTCCCGGTAGATGACTGCTTGCTGGCCTCTGACTTCTCTACCCTAGCTCCACCGCCCCACCATTCCCACTTCTTGACTGGCCTACTCAGCAATGTCTTTTAGACTTAACTGCTCCAGAATCTTCTCCGAACTGACTGAAACTGCTCAGCAGGTCCCCCCTTATCTTCTTGGCTAGCTGCCAAGTCTCCTCCCCCCAGCGACTATTCATGTTCAGGAGACAGTATGTCCCACCCACACTCCCCCTCCACCACAAACTTGTCGGTTTCAGGAACTTCCTGAGCCTCACCAATGGTTCACTTGAGACTGAGGCCAAGTTCAAGATGGCTGCCCTGAGGGACAAGTACCCTACATACCCTATGAAAGAACTCTCTGGTCACTGTGGGCATCTCAGGCACATTCTCCCTACAGCCTTTGGGCTTCATTGAGATCAATGCTGCTGAAGCTTTTGGTCACGACAGCACATCACAGCACTTCATATTTAAAAAGTCAAAAGCACTTTCTTTTGACATATTTGGCTGGATAAAAACCCTTAATTCATGTTTTCTTTCCTTAAATATTTTATTCGATGTGATTGGGTTTTCAGCTAGCACATTTCTCTTGGATAACATGATTAATTTTATTTTTAGTTTTCAAACACAATGTTTTTAACTTTATGTCCAAAGATTTTTTTCCTTTTTTCTCTTTTAAGTCTATTATGTTTACTAAAAAATGTCTTAATACTGACATATTCAAATCTGTTTTCTCAAGTATTCTTTTAAATATGAGGCTTGAAATAATATTGTATTTCAGGAAAGTCTTTATGAATTCTAGATTTTACATTTTGTCATGCTGTTTATTTGGCTTTCTTCTCTGGGATTTCCTGTAATATATGTTGGGTCCTTCTTCCTTAATATATTTGTTACTTTCTCTCAAATACATTTTCCTACTTTCTTTGTTGATTTTTATTTTTATGTTCTGTTTCTTACTTCTATATCTCTTAAGACAATACTAATTATATTAACTTGCTTTTTTTCTCCCTGATTTTTGTATTTTTAAATTTTACTTTTTATGCTTTAATTTAGCTTAATTATTTAATAATTTTTAAATTATTACCTATGTTGTTATTATTTCTATAGATCTGCTGTCCTTTAAATATTTTTGGATAATTATTCCATTTCTGAGTTTTTCTTATTTCTAACATTCTTGTATACTTTCCACTACCTTCTTAATTCGTCTTAGAACTGTCTCTGAAATATCAGGGAATGGCATGATGTCTGCTTTGCAGGCATGCATCAGTTAGTTAGTAGAGATCTTATTCTGTTTCCTACTTTCCTTTTTTTTTCTTCTTTTGAATAATTTCATATGTGGCTTACCCACAATCCCTTTCTATTGCTCATTTTTCAGACTGATGAGTTTAATTCTTCTTTTAGGAGAGAAGGATGAGTTTGGATCATTCGTCTAGGTCCATAACTCCTAGAATCCTTTCTCCTTTTTTAAGGGAGAATTATATGTCCTGGAACTTGTAAGATGTCCCTTCACTACATTTCATGAGCCAGAAAAACGTGGAGGAGGTTTCACAGTCCTGTCACATTCCACTCCAGGAGGTTCACCGTAGACGCCAAGTAGGAAGGTCAGGCAAGTGTCAGGAGTACAGTATGTCAATCTCCTGAATCCTCTTTCTAAAGGACTGCAAAGTCAACTATTATATTAACCTCCATGCTGACATTTTTCCTAGTGCTCCTTCAGAGCTACGACCCTCCTTGAATCTCTGTTCATTTGGAGGGCTTTCCCTCCTAGTTTGGATCATTCCTGAAGGTGGAGATGAGTTTGTGAGGTTGGACTCCTATACCCTACTATGAGCCTCAGGGTCCCCATTTGAAACAGGATAAGGAAGAACATCTGCCTCACAGGGATGCTGAAACAGAGATAACACACATGAAGGAAACACACATGAAATTCCTGTGATTAAGCCGACATATAGAATATATAATCTGTGAACTGCCATATCACGATTGACTATTTCAAAAAAGAAGTATGAAATGTGCAAAACTCTGTGATGTTATATGTGAACAGCAATGTTTTCTACAACTCATTGTTTTCTATGTCCGCCAGAATATAAGCTTCAGAGAAGCAGTAGTTTTTAGTTTGTTTGTTTTTTTTTCTTTCTTTCAATGCTTCACATAGTTCTGATACATCATAGGTACTCAATAAATTGATCAGTGAATCCTTATGCTAACGTTGCCTTGAAACATATTATGGAAAGTATGAGGCACATAGACATGATTAAGATTATTAATAACATTGTCAGGCTAAACCTGTATAAAGTGCTCTACCAACCCATTCCTCAGGATTCAGTATGCTTGATAGTTCGTTTGTAGTAGTAGTGGCTTTCCTGCTTCAGAGAAGAGAATGAGCAACCCATTCCAAAATTGATCACTGGCCAAAATACTACAGAGGCGAAATACAAATAAATATCTGTTCTCCTTTGGGATAATTACTGGACCCAGCAACGAAAGAGTTTCTCTCTCCTTTCCTCTCTCCCTCCCTCCCTCCCTCCTTCTCTCTCTCTGTCTCTCTCTCGCTCTCTCTCTCTCTCTCTCGCTCTCTCTGTCCCTTTCTCCCTATCTCCCTCTGTATGTTTCTATGTTCCTCTCTCTATCTCCCTGTCAATGTCTCTGTCTCTGTCTAGGTCTCTCTTTCCTTCTTTCTCTATCTCTGTTTCCCTGTCTCTCTGTCTCTGCTTCTCTCTGTGTATCTATCTCCCTCTTTGTGTCTCTATCTTCCTCCTCCTCCTTCTTCTTCATATTCTTCTTTCTCCTTCTCCCTTTTTCTCTCTCCCATCCCCTCCTTCTTGTTTTCTTCATCTCTTACACACTGTATTTCTATAAGTCTGCAGTCTGTTTTTAAGTAAACGGACTAACTCTAATGGAGCAATCTGTCAAATAACCCAACCTGTAGGAGCGAGGGGCTGAAGGCACCACACTGCTCCCCTTCTCCCCTGTGAGTTGTTTGTTTGAGGAGACAGATGAGAGGGAAAAAGAAGTCTGCGGTAATGATACTTGAAGCAGGAGAAATAATAGCATGCAGTTTGTGATGGCCTCATCTTACTCAAGGTGTGGACGGGCTCTGTGTGTTTGAACAGCCAGCAATTCCATTACCAGGAGGCCTCGGGTTGGTGGCTTCAGCAAGAGCAGGTGGAACAACACCGCGATTAATGAGCACAAGCTTGGTCTCTACAGGTTTTCTCCATCTCACTAATAGAGGGCTGTCAAAACCACCAATTTACCTCATCACCACACAATACTTGATAAATGAGTAACATATTTATATCATGAGATATGTGGGGCAGGGCACAGAGCACAAGAGTTGGGAGAAAAATTACCAAATACTCGCATGCAGACTCATATTTTGGACTCCTCACAACACTCACAATGACACATTGAAAGGGTGCAGGTGTAGTTTAACCCTTTTAGTTTGTGCCAGAACCTTCAGTTCTTTAGAAAGAAGAAAGGGATTTATCATAAATACTAACCCTTTAATCAAGTGGCTTTCTTCACATGCCATGAAAGTGTTTTGAAACATCCAAGTAAAAAAAAAAATCCTTATTTTCTGAAAATATAACCTCTCAAACACTAAAGACGCTGGCAGACCAAGTCCCATCAAGTAACGAGGCACAATAAGAAGCTTAAAAAGGGTTAGGATTAAGTTACAACTGATTGAATACGCTCATTTTTGTTGTTCAGGTCTCAATCCTTAAATGATTTTCACTCATGTATGGAAGATGTCTTCTCATCAAATTATACATTAGTGCTCTCAGAGTAGGTAAGTCCCAAGGGACCCAAAATTTCCTCAGGGCTTGCCAACCTTTAAGACGAATCACTACATCAACAGCATTAATTCAAATTTTTCATGTCCCTTATCCCCATAAGTGTCCCAGCCAGGTCTCATGTCCAATGGGCCTTGCCTGCTGACTCTACAACAGCATACATGCTCCCTTTCTGGACTCTTTCTGGGGTCACCATTCTCAAACTCTCTTCTAGCCCCCATGTTGTCTGTACCAAGTTCCCCAAACTATAAAATGAACCCTGTGCCCAACGAGTCACACTCCTCATAAGGTTACAGCATGCCTGCTCGTCATCTAACAGAAAGGCAAAAGGGGCTCTTACCCTGAAATTACTTCCCACTGTTGGGCCGTGACATAGTCAAATTTCTGCCTCTCCATGTCCATTTCCATTCTATTGACTTCCCCAGTCTCAGATCTAGACTGAGTCCTAAGAAATGGAATGTGTGCTTCTCTTCAATCACCTACATAGACACCCCTTTCTAAGAAATTGAAATCCTCACACAGATTAACTGTTTGAAAGCCTTCCTTACCATTTTGCCAAATCTGCCAAGGTGTATGTTCTTGAACCCTAACACTAATAATAGCTGATCTTTCCTCATCCTTGCCTGTCACAGTCAGGCAGACCCCAGGTCACGCAAAATACTTTTTTTAAAACATTTTTTATTATTATTTCCGCTCATACAAACTTAATAGGTACACCGGTTCCCTCCCTCCCTCCTCCTCCCCCCGATCCCCTGCTTCCCCTTCCCTCACCCCTCCCTCCCCATTCCCCAGTGCCCCCCCAATCCCCGGAGAATCCTTTAATGTGCATGCCTGACTCTCCTCTGGGCCCTCCTCTCCGATGACTTACAAGGACCCAGTGGCATTTCCCTGAACCCTTTCCCGTGTTCCCCTTAAGCATAGGAACACTGCTGTGGCTGCCAATCCCTTGCCTCCAAGGATCTTGGTGCCTTTAGCATATGCTAGACTTGTGGGGTCAATAGTGTGTTGGACATTGTGCAGGGCATGCAAAGTCTAATTATGATTGCTTCCACCCTAACTTGTGTGGAGTATCTTGCATATCATTGCTCCTCCCATCCTTGTGCTCTTACAATCTTACCGCCCCCTCTTCCGCTTATTTCCCTGAGCTTCAGGATGGGGAGAGATTAGGCTGGCCTAGTTCTAGGTGGTTGATATAGAGTCTCTGATGTTCTGGATTATGGTTTGTTGATTTTCTTTCATGCAAAATATTCTTTCATAGAACTTCAAGGTGAACCCACCTTTTGTTCTGTTGGCCACCATGTTAAACTACATATCACTTAACTCAGTATTTCCTTACACCTCAGAAACTGAATCACTAAAATTACTGTTACTTCATCACAAAATCCACTGCCAAAATAATGATCCTTGTCTCTACCTTGAACACACAAACTTTTTGTTGTAATTTGTCATTTTCCCTCAACCCAGTGAGTCAGGTATTAGTTGTGGTGGAGAGAGTAGGACCTATGGAATCTGTCAAATGGATCAGATTCACATCACTGCTCCGTATTTGGAAAATGTCGTGAACTTAAGTTTCACTACTTGCTTGTTTCCAGCATAAATTTTAGCATCTATAAATGTGATTAATATCTTCCACATAGGACCGCTAAGGAGAGAATAATAAAAATGATTTTCAGATATAAAGATTTTGGGACTTCCATTTGAACTTAGTACTTTCATAGTCTGCCACTGCTTTTTCAACATTTTCTTCAGTTATTCTCATTTCCAGATCACTTCCTTTGACTCCATCAATCTATTTATTTCCCCTTATATGAGACTTTCACTACAAGAAAACATGAATGCTCTAACAGGTAAATCAAAATATCAGTGGCTTAGTGCAAAAGAACTTTATTTCTTAGCTGGGTACAGAGTTACATGTCTGTAAACCCCACACTTGGGAGGTTAAGACAGAAGGATCACAAGCACAAGTCCAAGGTCAGCCTGGACGGTATAGTTCCAAACTATCATAGACCAAAAACGGGAAAGAATAAAAAGAGAGAGAGAGAGAGAGAGAGAGAGAGAGAGAGAGAGAGAGAGAGAGATTGAATTTTGATTTCTTGCTCACTTAAAATCCAGTGCTGTAAGGAATATAAGAACTTTACAACTCATGCCTCTACCAATGTGGCTTCCAGAGTCACTCCAAAGAAATGGAACGCAGTCAGTCACACATGGAAGGCTGTCAGTGCCCCATATTAGAGCTCAGATTTGATGTAGCTCAATATTGAGGATGGAGGTGGAAAAAAGAGCCAACTATTCTGTGCTGCCAGTCAAAGCACACAACTAGAATCTCCTTTCCAGAATGTACTGCTCAGATACATCCTTCAAAGAGTAGGGAAGGTCTCATTTCTTCATGAAGTCCTTCTGAAACACACTCACTTACGTTCTCATTCTCCTGACTCCACATACTGATTCCATTATGCTTTGACTCTTGGTTTTCCTTTTGTAAGATCATGAGGACATTTCCTCAATTCCTTTTCTTCTTAGACTCTCTGAGATTTTAGGTCTGCTAATGCCTCTCATGGGTAAGCACTTCCCTATGTTGGAGATGCTGCCTTTACACATTTTTCATTCTACCATCTCTTAAAAACTTCACTGCTGGATCATGTCTTCCATCCACTGAGAAACTGAGGCCATTTCCTTTAAAATGTCACTTCAGGTGTAAGCTGTCTTCCAAATCTGAATCCTGGGCCTGTCACTCATCCTTACTCCATAGCTATTGCTAAGACCATTTGCAGCAGTTTTGTGATCTTATCCCCAAAGATCAGAAAAATCTTTTACACCCCTCCCATCATGAATTACATCTCTTGGAATCTACACTCTCAATAGTCATTTCCCATTTTTAACTGGAATGACCTTGTTGTTAAGGAACTGAGAGGCTGTAATATTTCCAAACACGAGTGTCACATCAACCTAACGTATCTGCCTTGGGTTCTCAGAATTCACACTCTTAGGACATTCACCATGAACATTTGCAACACTCTTCCTAACCTCCTCACCGGTGCTTCCAGCCAATGGAAAGGTGCTAGCCATGTTGGTGAGATCAGCAAAGCCTGCCCCATCAACACTTAGACCCATGAAAGACAATTGTTACAAGTCACTTTGCTGAGTTTTGGGAATCTTTGCTATATAAAGAGCTCAAACTGCTCAGATTGCTCTGCAAATAGCTTTTCTCAGTAGATGTGCTTCTCAGTTGAAGAGAAAAAAAACTTTCCAACCAAGACTGATGCTATTGCTTTCCTTCCCTTTATTCTGATTCATCCACTAGAATGTAAGTTTCATCAGTCTAAAGACTTAATGAATGTTTTATGAATGATTTCCTTTTTATTTAACTTATTAATTATGAGAGAGAGAGAGACAGACCATGAATGCACAGGTAGAGATCAGAAGCCAACTTTTGGACGTAAGGTGTCTCTTTCTACCATGTGGGCTTCTGAGGACTAAGGTCAAGTTTGCTAGGTTTATGAGTAGGTACCTTAACCACTAAGCTATGTCCAAACAGATACCTAAAATAGCTGAGTTGTTACAGAGTGTTAAATTTATTTCTTTAAAACGTATCATGGAGTCATCCACATTAGAAGAATAGCTATTATTGAGTTCACTGGTGTTAGACGCTGCATCTGTAATCACTCATACGTAATAATGAGACAACCTTCATTATTTTTCAAGAAAGCATAAAACTAAGATTGAGTAATTTCCTACCAAGCATCGCAGAGCTCCAGCATTCACAGTTCAAGATCCTTAATCCACACTTTAAACAACCCCAGTTGACTTCATTCAGCAAAGCCAGCTTCCTCATTTTCTTCAACACAGAGCTACTTCTGTTTCATTTGTTTTTTGTTTTGTTTATGTATCACTATAAGAAAAAGAGTAATACCAAAAATTAGTAAGTGCCTGAGAATACAATGAGGTTTCAGGGCAAAGGTCATGACACTATTTTTCTTCTCTGCCATCTTTGTACTTTACCAAAACAAAGAAACAACCAAAAAAAAAAAATCAGTCCTGCCATTGTTTTATTCCCTTTTATGCAAAATAGGAGAAGTCTGGCAGGGGAAATGAAGGATTTTAAGGAGGAAAATGAGAGTGGGATGGAATTTGAGACGAAGGGTGAAAATATTATAAGGTCACTATATTCATGTGTACAACATTTAAAAAAGAAAAGAATAGAGGGCCCTATTCCTGCCTGTGCATTAGAATCATTAAAAACTGCTTTAAAACTTTAAAAACTGCTTCCTGACCCATTCCAAGCCAAAAACCAGAAGTTTTTAGGTGGACTTAAACCTTTGTGCTTATTTAATGGTTTTGGAGAGGATGTACGGATGCAGGTACAGTCCACTGTGGGAGCTCTTGCGTCTAGCAAGTAATGCTGCTGCCTATCAGAATTGGTCCAAGAGCTAGAATTCTACCAGAAGTCTTCCCTTAAGCAGCATAGTCAGCTCTTGCTTTCATGAAAATACATACTAGAATGTTCTGGTTGAACAATGCTGGGAAGTTTCCGTCAGGTCTCCACCATCAATCTAACAGCCAAAAAACATCGATTGAGAAACAAAGTGACCTCAGCCAATCTTCCCATTTCTGAAGCTTCAACTGCTAGGTCAAGTTGTATAATGCCAAATGCTCACTTGTGAATATAATGTAACAGATCAGAATTTACAGTTGTTTGCAGCTAATGACCCAAGGGCAGTCAATGGATGATCTTGGCTATAGAAACAGCAATAGCAGTTCGGAAGTAAAGAATTTAATTCAGTAGTAATTATTCATGGAAGATTAAAATTTATTTTCAATAACACCAAAATTCCTTTAACCCACCTTCGATTGAAAAATTCTAATTCCCTTTCCTCTCTTGCTGCTAGGATGCTCCTCAGTGGCCGGGTCTTTGGGAATCCCTATTCTGAAGGCGCTGGAGATGCAGGCGCTCCACCACCTCTCCAAGCAGCCCAGCAGGAAAGCTGCTCGTTCTGCACAGGCAGCCCAGCTGGCTCAACCCATCCTTTTGAACAGACACAAACCTCACTTCTCGTTCTGCTGCTGACAGCATGGAACGGTGTAAACTCAAGTCTCCTTCACATTTATTCATGCAGTTCCACTTCTGCCTTGTGGACGTTCCTCAGCAGGCAATTAAGCTATGATTCATCCTCCAGGACGCTTGCTAAGGCAGGCTGCCTGGCTGCAAGTGAAAACATTTTAGCAGTAGCAGATCTTTTCCTTTGGTTGAGGACCAAGTCAGACTAGGCATGGCTTTGAAGTTATTTCTGTCTCGGTGGATTAGTAGTATCAAAAGCAGCAGCTCAACAAACCTTTTAACAAATATTTACAGTTCTGCACTAAACAATCTCCACTGTACCTTAACCTTTACTGTCTTGTGAAATGCTTGCTCGCTTCCCTGCCAAAGGCATAGACTTGGCAGAACAGCAGAGAGGGCAGAAGCTCAAAGGAAACAAATTACAGACAGTAAAACATCCATACTCCTCATCATGCAGAGGAAGTAAGAACTTCCATGCTACCCTGACCACGGAGGTAACACCTATTTTCCCCCATCCCTCTATCCCGCCACACCCCAGAGGAGGCATCTCTCTGCCCTTGAGAGATATTTCACTTGTTCAGCTGAGATGTTATAGGAAGTCGGCCTGCCCTGAAGACAACATTTCTAATGTTCCCAAGAGTGGCTCCTAGCTAGACCGGAAAGACACCAAAAACTGCAAGGATTGACTATACAGGCACCTTTGCTTCCAGCGGTTAGAATACGGCTGCGGTCTGCAGCTGCCTCTCAGGAGTTTTGCAAATAGAAGTGCTTATCCCAGAATCCTTTGCGTGCTTCTCAAATAATGAAGAGATTAGTTAAATGCATGACTTTGACATCTTTTCTAGTTAATTTTTTTGTTCTTTGACAATTTCATAAATGATTACAATGAATCTAAGTCTTTTTCACCCTCACATTACTTGATTACATCCAACGTCCTTTTCTCATTGAAAAACCTTCTTTCCAACCAGTTCCTCTACCAATTCCATGTCTTATGTGGTGCGTGGCCCAATGAGTTTTCTCTCCTCATTGTTAACACAAAGGTTTCAAAGTAATAATCTATGGAGAATAAAAGAGTGAGTGAAAGGATTTAGAATATCACAGTCAGTGGGCTGAGAAGAGCGACAATTCAGTCCGTTGTCCAAGAACTCTAGCACCTCACCTGAGGAGTAGCAGGTGGAACATGACAAGATCAGCTCACAAAAGCATTGTACATCAATGAGGTGCCCCAAGGGCTTTAACCAGAAAAGTCACTAAAGGCAGAGCTTGAGCAGAACAGATGGCATCTGATGACATAGTAGTCAGTGGGATTTTTCATAAGTCCTATGACATGGTGTCCTGGGACTCTCAGAACATACCGTGAGAGTCAGTGACATAGGTAAGATCCAAAAGTATGTGTCATACTGTCAACATGTACTACCTCAGGCTCGGGGGTCAGAAATGCAAATTAGAAGTATGTGAAATCAGAGATATGGTGATAAGAAATGAGCATTTTATTCATTTGTTCTTTCATTTTAAAGTACTGGGTTAAGTGCATTGCAAAATAAAAAATAAATTAAGCATAGGTCCTGTCACCTAAAAGCTTAACCTCAATTGCAAAGTACTTATAATGCAGGTTTGAAGTAGAAAGTTTGCTCATACTGTCATAATAAAATCAGCATAGGTCCTGCTAGAGAAGAGAGGTAATCTCCATGTTGAGGGAATTAAAAAAGGTTCTACGTGAGAGCTCAGAGCTGAGATAAAATCAGCGCCTGTGAAAGGCAGTGCAACAGGAACTAAGGAGAATATGTGAGTATGGTGGGGAGGAGGAAAAGACTGGACATACTTTCTATACAAGAGGAAGGCTCTGCTCGGTTGGGGTTTATATGAGATGGTGGGAAATCAGATCATATTGTGATTCAGGATGGAATGAAGCACTAAGACTGTAGCTGACTGCTGTCCAGGTTATGAAGTAACTGGAATTCATGAAAGACTTCTTAGCCAAAAGAAAGATAAGATGTGACAGTCACTTCAGAAAGGCTATACTTTGTTTCATAGTTAAAGAGAAGGCTTGTCTAAGGGTCCAAGGTCACAGTCAAGCATTATACAGTAATAGTAGGATATACAGGCCTGAAAATACAGTTTTTAATCACAAATATATTTCCCCAATATCCAGAATCTGCTCTTGGGCCACCAGCTTTGATGTCTACTCGGGGAATGAGCTCGTACTTACTCATGTAAATGACAGCTATGTCAATCATAATTAGAAAAGACTGCCTGCTGGAAGACAGAAATATAGAATAAAACATCTTACTTTCCCCTTACAGGGGCGCCTCTTCCAGGAAACCTTCCCAACTGTCTCAGTCTACCTACACCTCAGAAGGACCTAACCCACAACCCCAGTTAAGAGATAATAGTTTACTCAAATAATTGAGGGGAAAAAAACTTTCCATATCAATTATTTAAAGAAACTGGTACTGGCATGCAAATATTGGAAATCTTGTTTTGAGGCACCAGACATGTGCCCAGTACTGTACGTCTTATACGTTTTTGGGAGCAGAAAATGAGAACAATAGTTTTGGCGTCATGAAACATCTGTTATCCCAGAACATTACAATGTCTATTTGAAGTGCATGATTCTAGCGTTCCTATAGCAATTTGCTGACATATACTTTACACTTGAGAATTGTTGTGTAGTTTAGAAATGACAGACTTAAAATCACATTTTTTTATTTTTTCTAAAATGTTAAGAAATACATCTTCATTTTAGCAAAATATTCATAGTACATGTACACAAGGAAAATGAAGAAAAATTAATACCTTAATTATACTATTCAATTTTTAATAGAAAAATAATATTTTTGTTTGATGTTTTACTACAGAAATATTTTTGTTTAATATGCCATAATCCACTCAGCCTGAATATTTTGTGTATTTAGACTGATTCCAGAAAAATTTTGATAATATGTTCATATTTGCTTAAGTCTGCAACTATTTCCTTAGAAAAAATTTAAAGATGGCTAATTTCACAAAGGACCAATATTTTAAAGGCTTTGGTGAATATTAACAAATATTAAAAAACTAAACTAATTTAATATCCCTCCTCAAATGAGTGTTTAATTGAAGACTGAGCATTATGAGTTTATAACTTGCTAGTGGTTGATTTACTTTAATTTGTCCTTAATCATTGATAATCCCATGGGTCCTAGGATGGTCTTTTTTTATATTTTATTTATTATTTATTTATTCATTCATTGTGTGTGTGTGTGCGTGTGTGTGCGTGTGTGTGTGCGTGTGCGTGTGTGTGTGTGTGTGCCAGAGGGCACAGGGTATTCCTGAAGAGGACCAAGGGTGACTGGATTGCTTCTACCTCCTTCTTGCTTCGCTCTGGGATTTCCCAAGCTCTACCCACCAGGGCTGGAAGCACAGCCCGCCCCAATTCTGCCTGGCATTTTTATGTGGGACCTGGGATCTGAACTCAGGATCCTCTAGTTGGGAGGCACAATCTTAACCTCTGAACCATCTCTCCACCTGCAGGATCTTAAATCTAGTATGTAATTGAAAATGCCCTTGAACTCCTGATCCTCATACTTCCCAAATGCTAAGATTGCAGGTATGTGTCACCACACCTGGCAAAATGCACATTCAGATGTTCCTATTTTTCAGGTTTTTTTCAGTGTTTTCACACAGAAAAGTTAAACTTGGACATGGTTGATTTTATGTCCATTTTCATATTTCTGGATTCAGATGGAAATTTTTAACATTTTCAAGATTTGTCATACTATGCTTTGGGATCTGGCACTTAGATTTCCCTAATCCATTTGGAAGTTATTTTGAATAAAACAGTGGTTTGCTGTTTTGTTTAAATATAACTATCAAGTTATCTCCACACTACTAAAAAAGAAATGGCACTTCTTTTTCCACCATACACTTAAATACCAACTTTCATTAAATACCAATTTTTTAATAGATGTCCAGGCTTTTAAATTGTCTTTCTTTTAATGACAGCATGCTCTTTAGCTTTGTAACATCCTATAATATTTGATATGATGAGAACCTCATCTTTTTTTTTCAGTTGTCCTAGTCTCATCCACTTAGTCTTTAATTTTTTAATAGATCATGAAAAAGTCCAAGCACATATAAAAACATGTAGAATATTAAAATTAACCATGCATGGATCTACCACCCAGCTTACAGCTTTCTAGTATTAGTGACACAGTTGTATGTATCTTTGTTTCCCTTCCCCAGTCAGAGTTCTCAATAACAGAAAGCTGGCCCCTGTCATGTGAGTGATGTCTGTCATTCATTCTGATTACATGTGTCTGTATTTCTTGATAATACTTATCCTTTTAGAAAACTCTTGTTTTTAAGCATCACAAGGTAAATACTAAATTATTTTGAATTGATGTTTGTGAAATTTGTATAATTAAATATGTAGCTCTAGTTTCTTTACTGTCATTATTTTAGAATATCCCATTACAGAAATAGGATATATCATTTAACTAATTTATGCACTACCTTGATTAATACTCTTGTCTCCATAACCCGATATAGAAATTCCTTTAGAAGGATCTAGTATACAGCTCAGCTGCTCATAAGCCTGGTGGCCTGAGTTCAGTCCTCAGAGAACCACATGATGGAAGGAGAGCACTTACTTCTGAAAGTGTCCTCTGACCTCCATCTATTCATGCACCATGGCAGTATGCACATGCATATCTCTCTCTCTCTCTTTCTTTCTCTCTCTCTCTCTCGTAAATAAATATTTAAAAAGAAATTTCATATTTGAATAAGAGCTCCTTCAGGATATATATCCATGAGTAAAATTGCTGGACAGTAAACTGCATAAATCTTTGACTCAAAGTATTGTCCAGTTGCTCTTCTGAAGGCCCAAACATTTCACTTCCCTACAAAATTTCTATCACTTCATAGCCTAGTCAACATTGAAAGGTGTTCAAGTATTGAATGGATTGGCTCTGGACAATCTGATCAATTCATTTTTCCTGATGAACTTTTGAATTCTTGAACAGTTCTAAATTCTTGAACTCAAGTTACTTAATAGAACTTCTAACTTCATATATTAATTTGGAAGAGTCAGCATCTACAGAATATAAACTCTTCTCCTTTCAGAACATGACCTTTCTAAAATGTTTTGCCTCTTCATAAACTTTTGTACCTTTTTATATTCTTGAACACTTCTTAAGCTAATTCAAATGCATTGCATATTTTGTTGCGATTGTGAATGAGCTCTTGTTTTTCAAAAGGGTAATTTTTAAAGCTAAAAATTTACTTTATTCCTTTATTGACATTGAATTTAAGCAGATTAGTGCCCCCAAAAGATGGAAAATATGTTAAGAACAAATAACTGCACACATCCATAGCATTATCTAAAATGTCAAATAAAAGGTCAGCACTGAAATTAAATTTCAGTACCATTATAAACACTGCTGGTCCCCTTCATTTGATCTGACCTGTTCTCCACAAACTCTCAGATTTTTTTCTAATCCTCTTTTCCAGTGCTCCCCCCGCCCCCAGGTAGACTACTATGAATTGATCTAGAGTATATAGCAATGGGTAAAAGGTAGGAAAGTAAAGCTCATCCCCTAGCTCTTCATGACACCTTGCACCATCTTACCAAGTTTCCCAGTTTCCCAGTGAATAGCTCTCAGTTTTAACTATCAGCTCTGTTCCTATCTCAGGATCCTACTTTTTTGTTTGAGCATCCAATTTTTCATTAATGTGAGTTATCAACTATGAAAAGCCAAGGCCTGGGACCCTTTGAACAGGACCCAAGACATGGTTCCTGTTCTAAGAGAGCACTTAATTTACTGGAAAGATGTTTAATGACCATGAAAAAATTAGAAAACCACTTAGAAATTCCAAAAAGTATTCTCAGTTTTTATTGTCTTCAATTATGCCAAATTATACATTGATGACAGATAGATAACAGATAAATGACAAATAGGTGATGGATGACTAGATAGATAGATAGATAGATAGATAGATAGATAGATAGACAGACAGACAGATAGATGAATAACAGATGACTGACAAATTGATTAACTGGTAGATATATAATAGATTATGGATGATAGATGGATAGGTAGGTAGAGAGAAAGAGAATGAGAGCTGGTTTGAAGATGTGTAAAGCATTTGGGCATTTTAATTTCTATGTCATTCTGAGTTAGAAGAACAGAAAATACATCTTTATTACCATAAAGGTATCTAATACATTGGTCCTATGCCAGAAAGTAGCAAGGTACAATGGGTACCAAAATTTCCCTCCAGGTTCTAAATGTGTCTCTCCTGCAGATTCAGCTCACTGACCCTCCTTTCTCAGCTCCCTGGCTGCAGGCTTCTTTCAGCAGCACTCCCCCTGTAAATGCCAAGTTCTCGGCTCCATTTACAGAGTTTCTGGAAGGAAAGAGTATAGTGCGTCTCAGAATTTTGAAAGGAACAGGGGAAAAGTCCAGATCCTGTGAACTCTGAATGCCTAGGATTAATTTTACCTCTGATTTCCAAATAATAATAATCCCTCCCTCCAGCCCACTGTTTCAGAATGACACTTGGGGTTACATCCATTAAAAGAGAGATTAGTCTGTTCATTTGTCTTGCTTTGTGGTGAGCATTAGTAAAGATCTAAATACAAAAGATATATACACAGTCTGGAAGATTAAAAGTAAATTGCAAGCTATTTTGATTTTTCAGGGGAATTAATAGTATCACATTCCTTAATCTTTTGTAGAGGGTTCATAGAGTAGTTTCATAAACATGATTCCTTTAATTCCTTTAACAACCCAGTCAGGTAGGATGAACAGGTAATATTATTCCTGTGAAATCTATAGATCTTAAAACCAGAAGGTCTGGAAAATCCCATACTGAAGATAAGAAAATGGGTTCAGAACAGTTAACTGAGATCATTCAGCAGATGGAGATAGTAAGCCACATGTTCACACTCCACTTTCTTGCCTTCTTCTAGACCATCTCTGTAGAGAAAGGTGAAAGTAGTCACCAAGTCTGAGATAACCACAGAAAGGAAAGAAGGTGAAGTACTCAAGAGGTTTCGAACACAAAATGATTCTGTTTTATGAAATTGGCAGAGATCCTCATATCCAAGGTTATGGTAGCAGGATATATTTAAACTATCTAATAATCCAGTGGCTGCACTAATGTCACAGTTGACTGAGTAGCCATCAACTTTTATTCAACCTGTCTTACACAAGAAGTACTCTTTCTGATGGAATGCCTTCTATAACCTCTAAGACCTCTTCTTGGCCTGACAGATGCTGAGGACCCAAATTTAGACCCAAATCTCATTACAGACAGATGTGGGGGCATACTCAAGAAACAGAGGAAAAAGGGTCAGGGATTCAAGGCCAGTCTTAGCCACCTAACAAGCTTGAGGACAACTTGGACTGTCTGAAACTCCATCTTAAAAAAAAAAAAAAAGACCACTACAACAAACTGCAGCTTGAATGGAATCAAACTTTACAATTTTCTCACACAATCAAAGCCTTAGAATATTCCCAGAGCAAAAATGCCTTTTCATTCTTGGCCTGTGCAGACCAGTCTCTGAGAACTTCAGAGACAGTGAAAAGGTAAAAAGTCAGGAAAGGAGGAGGGCCTGAACCACTTTTTCATCAGGCGACTTCTGGTACGCTTTCTTATTAAGCAGGTGGCATTTTGGGAAATGCTAAGGTGAGACAGGCTACCCAAGGATTCCACCTCAACTTCCTTCCCTGGCAGACTTGCTAAGCTCTTTACTTGGCAAGCTCTCAGCTGTGCAGGACAGACAGTGGGGTCACCATGTCCCGTGCCAGCAACACAGCACAGACACTGGAGGGAGTAAAATGGGAATTTGATCCAAAGATAGGCTTTGGAGAACCGCACTCAGACTGGAAGGCTGAGCCCCTGAAAAAGATCTGTCTCGCCATCTGGCCAAAATAAATACGTGCAAAAATAAAAGGGAGAGAAAAGCAGATTACAAGCAGTTTTTCCAGACATGCAATTCTAAACCTCAGTCCCCATGTGTACTTTAAGGAAATGCGCCCTAGTCTTTTGAACTAGTTCATCTCTGAAAACAACCTTATTTTACTTTTAATTGACTTTGATTCAAATAAGCAATGTAGAGAGGAAGTTTATTACTCATATGTACATTAAAGAATATTAATATAAAACTATAATGTATGTCAGTTGATTATCACAGTCATAAAACATAAGCTGACAAAGCTATTAGCATTGTCTTCTCACCATTTACTAATTTCTCTTTAATTTTAAACCTATTTCTTCTCCAAAGGCTTGGATTTTTTTCAAATACTAATTTTAATAAGCATGACTCAAACACCTGCTATAATTTGTGCATGCTAGCATCAATTCAGCAATTCTTAGTTTTTAGTTCATGGAAAAAAAAAAGAGAAAATGAAGTTCCTAAGGGGAAATAATATTTCTAGAATGTTTCACTAAGTCAAGAAGATGTTTCAGTGGTTAAAGTGATTGTCACACAAACCAAAGGACCAGAGTTTGAATCTCCAGATCCCATGTAAAATTCCAAGTCCACCTAATTCTAGCCCCTGAAGACACAGCCTGGAAATCCCCAGAGCAAATACATTATCAAGACTAACCTTATCAATCAGCTATGGATTTAATTACAGACCCAGCCTCAAAAGAATATGGAAGAAGAGTTATCAAGGATGATAACCAATATCAATCTGAGATATCCACATGCATGCACCTACATGTGCAAAAATATACCAATACACACGCAGAAAACATACACACATGTACACTTACTCATATGTACCCATACACATGCGAAAACACACACACACACACACACACATATATGCACCCCAAACCCTATGCATGTGCATGCACCCCATACATCTATACAAGAAAATGAAGAAACAAAGGTGTTACTGTTTTGTGATAGTTAATCCTTGATATCAACTGACCCACCTGGCACTAACCTCGATCAGCTGAGACCACCTGAAGAGATTATCTAGATAATGCAAAGACCAGCCCCAGATCCAATTGGAACCTCCATAGATCCCATTTAGAACCTTCCAATAGCCAACCAGATAAAAGGGACCACAGAACAGAAGACTGAGAAGAGAAAGCCTGCCTTCAGCTTCAGCCAGCCAGCTGTGCTGTCTCCACCATGAAAGACTGTATCTCTCCTCTGAAACCCTAAAATGAATATATTTCCTTTTTTCACTTATTTGACTTTGGGTGTTTTCTCACAGCAATAGTTAAGAGTAACCATTACCTGTTTACAATGCTAATGTTTAAGCAACTTTAAAAGTACGCATCAACTCTTAACTGAGAAGATAGAAGGATGGACTGTTCTGTTTCTGTTGCTAACGAACATTGTCAATTTACTGTAATCTGAAATGATAGCATTAATGATAGCATCCATTATTTTCAATTCCACAGTATTAAGTGAAGACAACATCAGAAAAACAAAATTTTTATAAATAATATATTATTATGAGCTAAAAGTTCAGCAAAAATGATTTAGGCAGTAAGTAGACCATTTGAAAGTAGAGACTTCCAATAGTAAAGAAACAATTCTTCTAAACCCCATAACATTACATGAAATTAAAAGAAGCTATTCATATAATGAACTATTATATACATTTACTCTAAGTGTTTCAGGCCTTAGAGAGCAGAATGTTTACAGTCAGTAATACCATCCATATCCTAAATAGCTTTTTAATGTTACTCTTCTTCTTTTGCTAAGTTATGTCACATAAAACCTCCCAAAGAAATGAGAAAGAACACAATAACTAACAAAACAGATGAAGTTTCCAAACTCCAGAAACCAGGCTAGTATGCTCATCTTCTGACTGAGCACATTACATGGAGCCCTTCTGACCTTTCTAATGAGATCTTATGAAACTCCCAACTGTCATAAAAGCAGAGAGATCTTATTAACTAAGAAAGTTCATATCTCATGTAAGCCTCACACATTAAATATTGTCTAACCCACTCACACGGGAGCGGAAAGGATCAATATTCTAAGTACAGTAATCTCCAATAAGCTTAAATGAATGCTTTTATATTTGTATAGTAATGATATACTGTGAACCCTCAGTTATGGGTAAACATTTTAATAACAAAGCATATAAACACATTCTCCTATTTTTGACAATTTATTTAAATGATTAATTATGCCTTTGATGCCTTATCCATTTACACATGAGTTATGCTGTAAATGAAAGTCCCAGAGAACTTACCATTACTTGGCACTGCATAGCATAAACAATATTCTATATCAAGGGATACTAACTTTTTATTACAAATTGAGAAAGATGGGAAAGGTACTGAGGAATATCTAACCCATTCAGGTTCTACTTCATACCAACATTTGTGGCCAAATATCTAAAAATATAGTGTTTTCCAATATTGGAAAATTATGAAATCAAAGTTATATGGATTCCAGGAAATGATTAATAACAGCTTTTTAAATCCACTCACCTTGTATCAATGCCATATGTATGTTCATATATTTAATTATGTCTTAATATGTACTTAACCACACCAATAGTGTGGTTTTTGTGATAACACTGACATTAATTTTGTTTCCCTAACAGTGTCTAGCATGTTATGATGCATATTAAAGAGAGCTTTTGACGATGTTACAACCCCTTAGTCAAAAACAGTGTTTTAGAACAAACATAACTACTAACAGTCCAACACAGACTTATCATGTGTTTTAAGTCCTCTTTTCAATCAGAAGGTAACTCTTCTGAATATCATAGTACCATAATTGGAAAAGCATCTGTAGCTCATTGGGAGCTCTGGGTGGGGCTCAAAATTCTATACTTCTAGTATGCTCCCATGTCAGTCTGGATAGTACATGTTATGTAGACAGACAGACCAAAAATATCCCTATGTGGCTAAGGGAATGGATCAGGAGTTAAAGTCTTTGACACTAAAGCAAAAAGACTTTCATTCAGATTGTCAGATCCCATGCAAAAATGTCAAGAAGGTATAACAGCCTTCAGTGACAGTCTTGGAAGGCAGAGCCTGAAAACCCCAGAGCAAAGCAATAAGAAAGTAGATCATTCCAAGATGATTCTAGATGTCACTCTTGAGCTTCCAGAGGTGCACACACTCAGGTTCTCTCTTGGATTCATGCATACACACAAACATAAATAAATAAATAATCCTTATGGAGCAAAATTTACTTTTGTAAGATATTTCATTGATTTTAATGTTCTCTTTAAAGAGACACACCCACACATTACCTGCCTCTTTAGTTAAAAGGTATGAAACAACCAAACATCACTTCAAGTGGAAGTTACTAAGTTTTACGGTCTCACTCTCTAAAGAAACAACACACATCAATTAACAAAAAAGTTCTCTACATTAACAAAGGGCCTAATTTTACTGTTGCAGATGTTCTTCATGTTGTTGATAAATTCACAACCAAACAGCTTATGAGGCTTAATGAGGTTTTATTTTGGCTTATTATTGTCTGGTTGTAGTTCTCAATCCAACTTCATAGAACAGTCCACAGTAACACCAGGAACCAAGTGAACTTACCACACCATACCCACAGGACTGCAGAGAGAGGGGCAAACCCTCCTGCCAGAGAGCGTGATTTGAATGTGAGTGTCCCCCACAGTCTTATGTGTTTCAATCCATAGTTGACGTGGTATTTGAGATGTTTGCAGTGTAGCAGTGGCCTTCAATGACAGTCTTGGAAGGTAAATCCTGGGAAACCCAGAGCAAAGCAATAAGGAAGTAGATTGATTCAACATGATTCTAGATGTCACCCTTGAGCCTTGCTAGAGGAAGATACATGACAGGGGGGTAGGCTTTGAGGTTGGTTAGTTCTGTCTGCCTTTGCTAGTACTCTGTTAGCAGTTTTTAGCTTTCATTTGGCCTGCAGTGACTTGAACCACCTCTAGCTTCTGCTGTCTGCCATACCTTTTCCATCATAATGGGTTGTATTTCCCTTCTGGAACCATAAGTTAAATAAATCTCATTTTTTCTCCTAAATTGCTTGAGTCATGAGTGTTGTCTTACAGCATCAGAAAGAGTAACTGGGAAAAATGCTAACTTTCTAAACCAGTTCTCCCATTTTATCCACCTATCCAGGGACTAGTCCCATATACTAGAGGTTGGACCCTCCCCATCAATTAGACAATATCCTGCATGTTTGCTCAGGACTTAACTAATTCTTCACAACTGCTTTCAATTGAGCTTTCAATTGCCAAGTTGACATCTGTATCTATGACAACTACTTTATGCACACTCAAATAAAAACAATTTGAAAGGCATAAGCCATGTGATTCAAGGACCTTACAATATAATGAAAAAGATGAACTTCCCCCAGATGCCAGTCAGTGAGGCCTCACATAAATAGCAGCCATTATTTTTGCAGACATGAAATACTGCTAAGTGAAGAGAGCTGAGAATCTAGGTGTCTAGCATCTTCCTGGATCAGAAATGGCCCCCTGAAAAGGAGGCCTCTGGAGGAGGAACCAGCCTAAACTGTAGAGCCAGATAGTGAAGGGCAGTGTAGATGTCCAGGTAAATATTTCGTTTTGGTCATGATTCTGTTTTTACTGGCTAAATGGTTAGCATTTTACATTTACATAAATTACATAGCAGTTTACATTTACATCTTGCAGCATGCTTCATGAAAACTTTTCGCTCGGCTCCTGATGTTAGTTCCAAAGATTGCACTAAAACTTGTTGAGGGTTCAGTACCAGCAACAATGTTAACGTCATTCAGGAACTGACTAAAAATGCTCAGTCCTCGGAAGGCCCCACTGGATTAGAAATTCAGACAGAGCCTGGAGCTTATGTTATAACAAACCTGCAAACCAGATGAGGCAGTTAGCTGCAGATTCAAACTTGACAACTGCAGACTGAGCCTTTCAGTACATCTGTGAAGGGTTATTTAGGTAGGGCAAGCATTGAGCAGGTCTGTGGGAGATTGATATAATTGATGCGTAAAGACCCAGCCCATGGTGAATTGGGACTATTCATTGGGAGGTGGTTAAGATTGACAAGCTCTGGGTCAGTATTTTGGCCAATTGGCAAGTTCTTCCTGTGGATATGATGTAGCTAATTCCTTTGGTTCCTGACATTGGTATAAACTCTCATACCATCATCCATGGTGATGACTTATAATCAAAATCCATGAGCTGGAATAAAATTTCTTGATACTCAAGTATCAGCCATCCAGAGAATCTGACTTAATACAATTCAAATAAGGGCATGTGTGTGCTGTCAGTAAGCATCACCTGCTCTGATTCCCACCACAGACCCCCATTTTGAGAAACGCTGAACTGTGGTCTCAGAATAGGAGATGAAAGGGAGAAAAACAGACTGGGAAAAGAATCAATAAAAACAGGTAAGAAAGGGGGGGGGGACAGCTCAATGTTTATTAATGTGAAACCATCTAGTAAGGAAAGGGCTTGATTCTGAATGCCCTAGAAAGAAAATTAGATCCAGAAAGCTGATAACTAAGTAACTCACACATTTCATAAAATTTGATGGACAGTTCCACAAGGATTTTTCAATAGCCATAAACAATTCCTCTTTATAACAGAGGTCTTCGTGTATGACTCCTCTTGACATTACAAGTGTAAAGAAATTGCTTGAGTTCTTCTCTGCTTGATGCCTAAGAATTCAATAAGCCTTTGCCGTTTTAAAAAAGACTGTCATTTATTGCTTGTGGGTCACAGGAGAGCTTAATGGCAGAAATTACTCTTGAAGCATTGTCCTGTTAGAGCGCTGGGTCAGCATTAGCCATTTCCTCTTAGAGATTTTTTTCTTTTTCCTTTGAACCGACAGGGATACATCTTACAGTGACAGCGTCCAGAGAGCAAAGTTCTGACCCAGAGGTCAGTAACCCCAACTCCTCCCCCCAACATACACACTCAAACACCAGACACTGATTACTAGGTGATTATTAGGAGGTTGAGTTCTATCTTCTAATCTTTAGCGTGTAAAAACAAGATTGAACTGGACACTTGGCCCAAATGCAGAATACCCACACAAAGTTTCTGAAATTATCAAGGAGTCTGTAATTTCTGGGGTGCTCGAGAGAAAGCTTTTTACAGATTACAAATTATTCTTTCCCACCTATGAATAGGTGACATATGAATATGATAGTATGAATAATGAATCCACACCCATAGCCTCTAGTTTAGAATGTTTCAACTTGTACAATAATGTGAAAACCATATCCATTTAGTAGAAACTGCAGTAAAAATTTTGAGGTTTGGGTGCCTTTTCACCCTGCTGATGTTCGGGTTCCTGATAAAAGCAGAGGTGCAGGGATCAAGTTGCTTGCTGCTGACTCTGTGTGTGACTTTTGGACCAATTTCTCAGGCCTCTTTTTACTTGTTTTCTTATCTATAACAATAGCTTCATGGGGTGATTGCAATAAATTAAGAGATAAAGTTGTTGTCATTTAGTAAGTTCATGTCTCTTATTTCCCATATTTTTTACAGGACAGAATGAATTCAAGTACATTCTATGTTGTATAGAATGTGGGAAATAATGATACATGGAGATACGGGGAGATAACACTGAATCCACACCCACAGTCTCCAGTTTAGAATGTTTCAACTTGTACAATGTGAAAACCATGCCAATTCAGTAGAAACTGTAATAAAAATTTTGAACTTTCATCTTTTCCTCGGCCAGCAACATATAAAAAGACGCTCTTTCACTTTACTGGCAGCAACAGTAAACTGTAGGACCATCAAGAAAAATCCACATTCTATAGTGCACTGTGTGGCTATGCAAGAGACAATGTTCAGATTTGATGTCTTAAATATATCTTCATCTGGTGACTTCAGCTTTTGGTGGGTATAACAGCACAGAACCTCATTGTAAGTCAAGGAGTCACAATAGTTGGTCAAGTGTGTATTATATTACAAGGCTAAAAATAAATCTTGCAGAGGGCTTTGACTTTTTTGTTTTCAATTTTATTTTATAGGGTTTTCTGCTCCAAAGTGGTCCTGAAATGATATTTCTCAAATATCTTGGGTAATCCTAGTTTAGTTTGACTTCACTCTTAAATATGAAAGCCATCCATGCTTTCTGGATTTGTTTCTTATCTGAAAATGGGCCAAAGGCTGACTTAGGATTCAACAAGCAGCTTCTGCAGAGGTTTCCCAAGCTGGCAATAGTGCTGGAGAAATGGAGGCAGCCTTTGGCCCATCCTCAGCCTTGCTGAGGATGTAGGCCTGTGATTCTGTGGTAACCCAGAGTTGTCATGAAAAAAGGAGAAATCTCTCTGCTGTAGTTTAGCTCTGAAGTGTCCTAACACATGTTATTAGACATGTTTATATCCAATACAATATTCAGAAACGGGACTTTGCAATTGTACCATGAGAGGTGTGACATTTCAGTGAATTAATCCATGAATAGATTCACACTTGGTTAGTATTGTTGGAATGTGGTAGAAAGTTTTAGGAATGGGACCCAGCTGGAGGAAGTAGGTCACTAGGGGCAAATTCTTGAGGGTTGTATGTTGACTCTGGCTCATTCCTGTCTTTCTGCTTCCTGGCGGAGATCAGCAGCTTCCTCTGTCACCGAAATATTCTGCCTCACCTCAAGTCCCAAATCCAGCTGATCTTTAACTGAAACTTCTGAAACCATGAACCCAAAGAAATCTTTCCTCTGTTGTTTATGTAAAGATTTCAAAACAAATACAAAAAGTTTGCTAAAACAGTCCCCAAAGTCCTATGTTTTATCACCAAGACTGCTATAAAATTTCCAGTTTAGGAGTCCACAAAGCTCTCACATTGAGACATTACTAGCAACTAGGAGTAACTAGGAGGCTGAGTTCTTCTAATCTCCATTGTTTGAGATTGAACTGTCTGTGTGATAATGGCATGAGTATCAGAGACAACTAACAGCTTTCTGATTGAATTTAAGACTCACTTGTCAGAATGGTACACATTCCTGTCACTGTAAACTAGAACAAGAACCTATAAAAAAGGGAAGGAAAAAAATCAATAGGAAAGACAACCAATAAATTACCCATAGAATGGTCACTTACAGTGAAAACCTTTGGGTCTAAAGCTGGATGAGTGAAGGGAAATGCACCTATCAGTAGAGTGGCCTGAAGAGAGGTAACTTGATATACCATGGAGGTCTGAGAAACCACAGAAGTAAACAGGTCAGAGTGAACCCTGGGGACCACAGTAGCACACAGGTGGAAGGGTGGGAGGGAGTGGGAGAGAATGGTGAAGGGAAGGGAGGGGATGAAGGAGAGGGAAGAGGGAAGGAAACTGGGATGAATATTCAATATGCTTGTAAAAGTAGAAAAATAAATTTTAAAAAATTGAACTGTCTGCTTGGTCCAGGTAATTGCAAAGGCAGAATAAAACAAAACATTTTTGATTTGTTAAAAGTTATTAAGAAGTTTGTCATTTCTGGGGTGTCCAAGAGAGAAAAGTTTTATTTACATGCCATAGATGTGTCTTTTTACACACTATTTTGAGTTACTATCCAGTTAAATTTCTCTCTCCTATCTTCTCTCTTCACATCCTACACAAATTCTCTCTCTCTCTCTCTAACACTAAGGAAAATCAGTATTCCTTAGTCACCAATCTCTCTCTAGTAGCAAAGGAATCCCTATTTTAAGAACACTGAAAGAAAGTTTCTCTGAGAAAAATCACCATTTCCCAACCTAAGCAGGAAAGCCCTAGTATAGTAAACTGCTTCCTTGACTGTCAAGGATTTTTGGCTTTTTGTATTTTTCCCCACCTTATCTACTTGCCATCAAAGATCCAATACAGAAAGCACAGAGTGTAAGAATTGGAAATGTAAAATTCAATACTAGAGAAATGGGTATTCTGTGGGGATGAGAATTCCTTACAGAGCTACTTTATAACTCATACATTATTCAAGGTGAATTACTATTTCGTTTTATAAGCATAGTTCTACTAGAGAACTTGTAAATTTTCTAAATAGGCCATCAAGACTAATAAAACCGCTGTTCTATTTTTAAGGAAAGAAGACTTCATTTCTAATATTCATGTAATAAAATGACTCATGATACAGTTGTCTTCAAAATCAAAAGAGAAATTTGTTCATGGTTTACAAAGCAAACACACTTAAGTGGTGGTCTCACACTTTAATAAATTCAAAATACTGTGATCTATAACAAGTATTCTTAAAAACACCAAACACTGCTTTGTAAGCCAAAATGTACAAGCTTAGTAAGTGAATTCCCAGTTACTTTTGATTTCTTTAAATATAATTCAACTTAAGTTGACTTACAGACTTGCAAAGGTCTATAGCAAGGTCACATAATAAAAAGCAAAAATGAGCTGTTCATACAAAGTAACTAGGGGTCTTTCCTTGTCTTAGAACCTTGTAAATGAAACCTGTACTTCAGAGGGCTATATGACAATAAGCATAATAACCTTGCCTAGCTTGTCTAACCCATTCCCATTGACATAAGATTTATATTTGGAATATAGATTATACTTTGCCCACTTGATGATTTATTACTTTTGAGTGATGGTTATAAAATTATGAGTATCACTATCATAAAGCACTGGTCTCCCAAGATTCCCTTTATTGTTAAAAATTTGCACCGTAAACTTGATAGATATTCCAAGACATTTTTAGCCATTAATTTTTTATCAGGGACTTTATAGTTCTTTATATTTTCAGAGAAGTTCTAAAGTGAGGCAAAGCATCAAGAATACATGTTAGCTAATATCCTTATGTTGCATATAAGGATACTAAGGTAAAAGAGGAAGGTAAAAGAGAGTAAGATTCAACTGTTATAATGTACTAAAAATGGACAGTGAGTTTCTCCAACTATAAGATTAATGCTTCTGTATCTGACTTGCTGTCCTGTCACTGATCTGCTGATGTTCCTACCTCACTCTCTCTCTCCATCACCCATCACAACATGTTTCAGATTAGTTTCAATCCATGACTTGTGGTTTCTCTTTACCTACACTCATTAGGGAACATGTTTCCCAAAATGTCGAATGAGTAACTGTGTTATAAAAAGAGGTTATTTAAGGTAAGATAAGGACAATTTTTAATAGTTATGCATATGTTTTCTAATTTCCACCATTTAAAATAAACCCAGTTAATGCTGACATATCAATTTAAGGTAGTGTAGTAAGTAAATAGCAGAACAAGGTTTGGGTAATATTTCTGTGCTGTCGTTAACCCTCTGAACTTAGTATTCTTCTTCTATAAAGTGAAAATGTCTGTGTCACTGGTAAGTGAAATGAACAAATTATTAAGCCCTAGCTGAGCTTCTATCTGATTGTTTGGTTTGAATGAAATATGCTTTTATTTTCCCTTCCCCTTTCTGTCTGTGTCTTTTATCTTTGTGCTGTCAATTTCTGTCTGGTCCTGACTATTGAAGATGAAAAAGATATTATACATTGTATTTCAAATTAAAAATGTGAAATCATCTTGATTAATCTAAAATTAGGAATGATGATGGATTATGTGGGCAGATTACAGATTTAGGTATAAATATAATTGTACATGGCTGGGAAGACTTTTTGTGCACTGAAATTCATTAATTGGGAAGACAAAAAGCTTTGATGCCATTGTGATAAATAAAGATTGTTTAATAAACTATGTTTCTCTCATTACTTTTTCTCAGTGAATGGAAGTAAGGAGCTGGTGATGGGAATTCACATTTGTGTTATTTACTTTTCTCATTGCTATGGCAATTTGCACTGCTGAGTTCTGCTCTCCCTTAGAAATGTAGCCTGGTTTCCTTGGAGCACAATGACTTCCATGTGCCTGGAAGTTTCAGTCTGGGAAAAGATTTCTCTAGGCAACAATTTTGAGGTTGGGGGGAGGGAGGAACCATGTGGCGATGTTCTCAATTTAGGCTCTCTTCCTTTTGAGGAATTTGTTTTCACAAATGAGTCTTTATTTGTCCCAGTGTGAAGCGCAAGGTTTCTCTTTAGAGGTGTTAATCTCTAACAATTACAGGGCTTTCTCCACTTTGTTTACAAATAAAATTTGCTCACACTCCTTGCCCTAACATACTGCACATTTTTTCCCACTTCTTTCTGCTTGTCTTTTTCTGGATAAGAACAGTAAGCAGCAACCATACCACGGTTTTAACATTATCCTACCTTAAATTTTTTTCTGTGAAATTAGTACATTATTTTTGTATTCAGCATCACTCAAGTTCTCTGAATTCATTCAGAATAGAGACAAATTCTTTGCCAGACTTAGTTCCTGATTAGTCTTTGCTCCCTTTGAAATTTCATGAGCCAAGTGTCCGCTCTACATATTACTTTAGGCATTAAGGTTTTCTGAACTCCCACAAGAATGGCACACTTATTCCAAATAATGCTCATACACATGCTCATATATACCATATATAAAATATTCAAAACTTGAAATATAAAATAACCACTGTATATTTATCTTTCAAATTAAATATTTGCATAGGTGTATATTTTAAAAAATGGCATTCTAAGCTCTATTTAGAATATTTTAAGAATACAACGAGTAACATTCTTTCCTATGCCTCCTGAGAGCCAGTTCTGAAGGCCTAAGAACCACATGGTCAGGTTTATCACATTTATGATCCTACTCATCAATAGCAATTTATTTTCTTCGCAGGCTGCTTTTCTAACTGCTGTGGCAAAATAGTTGACAAAAACAGTTTAAGGAAGGAAGGGCTTATTTTGGCTCACAGTTTGAGGAGACAGTCCATCATGTAAGAGAAATCAGGGCAAAAGGAGTATGAGGGCAAAAGGTTACTAATCACCATGGAACTGCAAGCAAGAAGTAGAGAGATGGATGCTGGTGCTCCACTTGCCTTCTTTTTATTCAGTCAAACCCTAGTCCATGGAATGGTCCACACACATCCAAAAATGTATCTTAAACCTCTCTGAAAACTCACTTATAGGCAAATTGTCTCCTGGTGATTACAAATATGCTGAAGTTGACTATCAATATTAATCATCACAGAACTCAACTCCACCACACACTGGTTGCACAAACTTTGTTTATTGCTTCAATCATCTGGAACCTTGTTTTTTTTTCTTCTAATTATACCTACTAATAGACTATTGAGAAAGCAAAGGTAATGTGCATATTCATGTCTTAATGTGTTAAAAGTCACCCTTGGCCCTCCACAGTGACACACAGTACCTCTCTCTCTCTCTCTCTCTCTCTCTCTCTCTCTCTCTCTCACACACACACACACAAAAATTAAGTCACAATATTATACTTATTAGCTTCCATTGTTACTATAATTGCTAGCTTTAATTTATAATTGCACATTGCAATTTACTCATTAGCAAACTATAAATATAAACAGCTCATTTCATAAAAAATGTTGAATCCATTAAAGAATGAAAGTAAAGTTCTGAATTAGTAAAAAGTTGAAAGAAACCTCAGAAACACAATGGTAGTGGTCAACAAGCAGTCACAGATAACCAAAACAAGTATAGTTATCTAAAAAAGAAAGAGACTTTAACATAAAGAAGTGGGCATTTAGAATATTGGAAGGTTGGAGAGACCCACTCCAGCCTGGGTCACCAGGAGAGAGTAAGCCACACTGGTCAGACCAGGTGAGACCAGGTGCTGCCATAGTATTAAGAGGGACCTGGAAACAAGGAAATGAACAAGCAGTTGTTGGCTCCAGGAAAGTGTGCAATCTTTGTTCCATAACTTCAAGCCCTGGTCACAAGGGTTAGCTTCAAAGAAGGCTGCCAGATGACTACAGAATGCCCATTTGAATTTGAAGTTCAGATCAGCATCGCTTTATTTCAGAAATGTTTTTCTGGAATTATTAAATTTCACAATGATTTTTAATGTGTAAATATGCACCATATTAGTCAGGACGAGCACCATCAAAAACTGTTGACCTGAAACTGCAAAAGAAAATCAACAAACCACTATCCAGAACTTCAGAGACTCTATATCAACCACCTAGAACTAGGCCAGACTAATCTCTCCCCATCCTGAAGCTCAGGGACATTTGCGGAAGAGGGGGCGGTAAGAGTGTAAGAGCAAAAGCATGGGAGGAGCAATGATTTGCAAGATACTCCACACAAGTTAGGGCCGAAGCAATCATAATTGGACATTGCATGCCCGGCGCAATGTCCAACACACTATTGACCTCACAAAGTCTAGCATCTGCTAAAGGCACCAAGATCCTTGGAGGCAAGGGATTGACAGCCACAGTAGTGTTCCTATGCTTAAGGGGAACACAGGAAAGGGTTCAGGGAAAGGCCACTGGGTCCTTGTACGTCATCGGAGAGGAGGGGCCGGAGGAGAGTCAGGCATGCACAAGAAAGGACTCTGGGAATTGGGTCGGGAGGCACGGGGGGATGCGGAGGGAGGAGTGAGGGGACCGGGAGCAGGAGGTTCGGGAGGAGGAAGAGGGAGGGAGGGAACTGGTGTACCTATTAAGTTTCTATAAGCTGAAATAATAATAAAAAATATATTATAAAAAAACAGAAAACTTTAATATTTGTATGTGACTAGTTTTAGTAATAGGATATTTATTTTCTGTTCATTTTGGAACTTGTATTATTAAACAGATTTTACTATTTAATACAAGAATTATTTAAAATCATGAAATTATGATGCAATAAAAATGATTATACATAGACAAGTAATAATAGAATTTTTGAAGAGAAAATAAGAATTTCAAAAGATGTTTTGTAGCTATAAAATATAACTAATGAACAAAAACAAAAAGAAGAAACAATACCATTTCAAAAAAAAAAAACTGTTGACCTGAAATTCAATTTCAATCAAGTATTCTGCATTCTTGTTTGGCAACACTGACAACTCTAGCTGACAACTCTAGTACTATGCCTAGTCTAGTGTTTCTGAACCATCAGGAAAAGCTGAGCTATGCCTTGACTCGATCTCATGCAATTATACAAAACTGGCAGAGACTAAAGCATATCAGGAGTTCTGATGTCTACCAAGATATTTAAGGTATAATACTTGTCATAGTTGGGCACAGGTGTCAACTTGATGGTTGAGGGGTTGAGCTCTGGGCACATTTGTAGAGAATTAGTGGTTGAGTTAGGCCCAGAGCAAACCTGCAGGAGATTGTCTAGTTGATGAGGCCCAGTCCATGGTGGGTGGGACTAGGCCCTGGAATAAATCACAGAGAGCTGGTTGAGAGAGTTGGCATCCTTTTGTATACTTGGCCAGACATACTGGTCTGGCAAGAAAAGATTGTCCATCTGTCAGCCATTATGTGGTGATGGTGTGGCCAGTTCCCTTGGCCCTGGTGTTGGTGTGTGCTCTCCTGGCAAGCTGGACTGAGAACTATAACCAGACTGTCGTAAGGAAATAAACCCCTTGTTCCCTTAAGCCATTTCATGGTCATTTATCAGCAACCATGCAGATGAACTGCTACAATTCTTTCATGTTTTCTATTTCTGTCTTATGGAAAACATGAAACATGCCTAAAGGAAATACAATAAGCAAATAATTCACAGTAGCTAGAGAATAAGACCGATTCATACAACTTATAATTTGTTTTTATTTAACATATAGCATCTGCATCTATTGAGTTATAGGCACTGAAGATACAGGCACAAGAATTAGTAAAGACAAAAATCCCTATCTTCATAGAACTTACATTTTAGTAAAGAAAAAATGTAACATAAACAACCCTGTAAGCTATAGACATGCATGAAATTAAAAGTAAAAGTTATCTGTAACCCTACATTTTTTCTTTTTAATCAGTTAAAAAAAGGAAAAATAAAACACAATGAAAACTGTCCAATCTCTTCACCAACTCCAGTCATCACCAGGCAACAGTTATCAATAAGCATGGTGTGTGTCTGCATATGCGAGTACATGCATGTGTGCATGCAATGATGAGATATATATAGGTTTGTTCTATCTATTTCAGTGACTAGTATTACACAAAACTAATTGGAAAAGACAGAATCTGAACAATTTCTTCTCCCTTGGAGCATTAGTTTCTTATTTAGCTCTCATAATTTCCTAAATGTATAGCATTTATTCCTTCACAAAGCAGAACTTGAAGCACATAATTATTCACTGCTACTTTACCCAGAAAAGCAAGGACAAGGCAGTACATTAGTCAGGGTTCTCTGGAAGAACAGAATTTCTAGAATGTAATGTATATCAATAACTTTATTAAATAAACTCACAATAAAAATAGTGTCCTTCAAAGCAGCTGCCTGTAGTTGCTTTGTTCTTGACTAGTATGTCTCAAAAAGCCAAAAGATCCAGAGAAGGTCTTGAGTCCCTATCTTGCTGTAGTGTCCAAGACGCTGGGCTCCGACATCAGTGAAGAACAGCAAACAGCAGTAAGGCCTTAGAGAGCAGGCTCCAGAGGCAGCAGAAACAGGCAAGGTTGAAAGGATGGAGCTCTGAGTCTGCCGAGGATGGAGGCAGTAGTGTCAGCAAAGACAAAGAAGGAAACAAGGCTCAAAAAAGTCAACAGCAAGCTGACACAGGATAAGGGAAGAGCAAGTCCCTCCTCCTTGCACTGCTTATTATCAGGTCCACCACTACTGGCTGGGTTTTCTACAACAGTTAAGCAAGTACCTGCAGACTTGTTCAGGGGCCTGCTCCAACCACTGATTCTCCACAGCTGTGCCCCAAACAGTCTGCAACTGTCAAGTTGACATGAAAATGTAACGATAACAGGCAGTGAAGACAAAAGTATAGGCATCAGATCTGCAGTGAAGCTAGCCAATAGTATCTGGTGACCTGATTCCCATGTCGGAAAAGTTACTTTGAAAGAGTTTAAAGCATCCCACAGTAGCTTACAAACAAAAATCAACTTTCAATTGTACAATATTGGACATAAATGAAAAATGAAGCAGAGTAGATACAAGGGTTTTCTCCAACATGTCTGCTCACCGTGAAAGCAGTCCTCTAATGAACTAGAAATACGTTAAATGAATAAAATAATAAAAAAGTAAATAAACCAAATGAACCAAATATGAATAAATGAGAAGAAACCATGTTTATGTGAAGTAAAAAGAATTGTCTGATTCAAATTTCCTTCAGAAACATCAATAAATAATTTTATTTACTTTTACCATTTGAATTATTATTTGTGTATATATGTGTATGTATTTGTGTGTGGTGTGTGTGTGTGTGTGCGCACACAGGCCAAAGCATGCACGTGCAGGTCAGAAGACAACTTTGTGGAATCAGTTCTATACTTTCACCTATACTTGGGTTCTAGAGACTGGACTTAGGTTGCCAGATTATACAACAAATGTTCTTACCCGCTGAATTTTCTCTCTGGGTGCAATGAAGTTTTTTTTTGTTTGTTTGTTTGCTTGTTTTTAACCAGTTACAGTGGCCCATGATTGAAATCCCAGCACTTGGGAGTCCAAGATAGGACAATAATGACTTTGAGGACAACCTAAGCTACATAGCCTTTCCTGAAAAAAAAAATTAACTTTAGTTCTTATTCATTGGCTTCTTAAAGAATTAATTATAAGAATGTGCAGGTTTTTATAAATATTTGTGAAATCTGCATTTATTTATATATTTGTGAAATCCGAATTAGAGGAAGAAAGGATTTTCTCATGGAAACAGAATATGTAAAGTTCTTTTGGGTGTTATCCTAGAATGCAAACAGCATGCAAAAAACAGACATGGTTATGTGTTGAAAGAATGTGGATACCAGGAAGTATGCAGGCTGGCATGTACACTGTTTAAAAGAACAGAGAGGAAATGTGCTGGACTTTAACTTTTCGTAGTCATCAGTGATGTTTATTTTTACAGATGGATACAATTGAATATGTTTGAGTAGGAACTGACTAAAAGGTCAACCACACTTTTTTTCTGTAATCATGTAATAGTATTTCAGAGGAACTTATTTTATATTAAAGAAAAAGTAAATATTATTGTTCTTTGAGAAACTGAATCCCATGAAGAAATTGAACAATTGAGTCATGCCAAAGATATATATATATATATATATACATATATATATATATGCGCAAAGTTGTGTGAAAGGTTTGCAATTAATACACAGCATAAAATTTTTGTTAAAATGCAGTAAATGATTATATAGAAGACTAAGAATAATAAATAGAATAACAAGGATGATGTGAATTTCTAAATAAATATATTTCAGTTTCAGGAAGAAATGCTGCTCAGCCTGCTACAGAAACCATGATAAAGTAGATAATCATGTGACTTGGGCACATTCTTCAAGATCAAGGGCTTGGTTATAGTCATCCATGGCTTCCTTAATCAGTCCGATTTTGCCACGAACTTCTGCTCTGAGATGATATGCTACAGCTTCATCAGGCTTCAGAGACAGGGCTGTAAATGAAAAACAAAAACAGCAAAAACAAAGAAAAAACAGTCTGGATGTGTTGATGCAAACACTCAAGATCTATTTTTTGCAAAATAAAATTTTACAAATCTCTAATATTGTTTTTTGAAAGCATTTTCTATGAAGGTAATAATTCAAGTTGGCTATAAATACTGAATGTTTCCAAGAAAATGAATTTTTGCAGTCACAGCACAATGTCCTTCTTTGAATGACTGGTATTGTTTGCCTGTTGTTTCCTGACAATTCTTTAACACAGCTCACCAAAGCTTTAAGGAAAAATATCACACTTAAGAATCTATATTAATCTCATTAAAAGCATGAAATCTACAGGCATAATTCTACATAAACAACAGACATGGTGATTTTACTCTTTTGAAGTCTGAAGACTACAAAAAGCTGCTATAATCTTATCAAAATAATGACCAAAAAAATGCACATACCTTTGTTAAGGTCTTCTTCAGCTAGATTATATTGCTTCAAGCAGAAATACAAGTTTGCTCTGTTAAAATACACAGCAGCCCACTGGGGACAGTGTTTAATTGCACATGAAAAATTTTCTTCTGCATCTTCATATTTCTCTAAAGCTGTATTTGCGACAGCTAGATTCATGAGAGCATGTCCACTTCCTGGATCATACTTTAAAGCCTTTGAGAAGTAGTCACTGGCCTATAAAATGTAAGAACAAGGACAATTCAAATGTATTTCAATTGGCAGCTATTCAGAAATTATAAGCCCATTTATTCTTTTTTTATTAATACATTTTTTATTATTTCAGCTCATACAAACTTAATAGGTACACCAGTTCCCTCTCTCCCTCCTCCTCCCCCCGAACATCCTGCTCCCCGTCCCCTCACCCCTCCCGCCCCATCCCCCCCCCCGTGCCTCCCGACCCAATTCCCAGAGTCCTTTCTTGTGCATGCCTGACTCTCTTCTGGGCCCTCCTCTCCGATGACGTACAAGGACCCAGTGGCCTTTCCCTGAACCCTTTCCTGGGTTCCCCTTAAGCATAGGAACACTGCTGTGACTGTCAATCTCTTGCCTCCAAGGATTTTGGTGCCTTTAGCAGATGCTAGACTTTGTGAGGTCAATAGTGTGTTGGACATTGCGCCGGGCATGCAATGTCCAATTATGATTGCTTCGGCCCTAACTTGTGTGGAGTATCTTGCAAATCATTGCTCCTCCCATGCTTTTGCTCTTACACTCTTACCGCCCCCTCTTCCGCAAATGTCCCTGAGCTTCAGGATGGGGAGAGATTAGTCTGGCCTAGTTCTAGGTGGTTCATATAGAATCTCTGAAGTTCTGGATAGCGGTTTGTTGATTTTCTTTTGCAGTTTTGTTGCTCCTGCAATGTTCTTCACTCCATCGTGATGGGCACTGTATGTCACCCCCTGGCCAGAGACAAAAAGCTGTTAAACTGGAGTCTTATTATAAGAGCACATTCAAGGGTAGATGTAATACTTATACCCAAAAGTGGAATCGTTGGGTCATATGGCATTTGGCAATGGGAGGGGTCAATCACCCATTTGCAAAATGGTTAGTTTTTAATCTGCCGGACTATATGCCCTCCCCTTCTGGTGAGTTCATACCCTCTTAGTTGTAAATGATCAGGAACAAATGTCTGTGAACTTAACTAGGTGTCACATTACTTTCTTGCAGTCCTTGATGGAGGCCTATTTTCTCTACTGTAACATGGTTACTTCTCTTCTTGTTTCTGGTGTGGCCCTCCAACCCCATTCCTCCTGTTCATAATCCTTGGAATTACTGTAGGTAATACATAGATTTACCTATGAGTGTCTCAAGATGGGCTGGGTGGGTTTGGTATTAGGAGCCACCTATTAGGGAATACATACGGCACTTAATTTTCTGGGTCTGGGATACTTCACTTAATATAATTGTTTCTAATGACATCCATTTCCCGGCAAATTCCAGTAATTCGTCATTTTTGATGGCTGAGTAGTACTCCATTGTATAGATGTACCACTTTTCCTTATCCACTCGTCAACTGTTGGACATTTGGGTTGATTCCATGTCTTTGCTATTGTAAACAGTGCTGCTATGAACATGGTCGTGCTTGTGCTATCGAGGTGAACCTCTGCTGTATGGGGGGGTTATTCCCAAAAGTGGAATCGCAGGGTCATATGGCATTTCAATCTTTAATTTCTTTAAGAATCTCCAGACGGCTCGCCAGAGTGGCTGTATGAGCCTGCACTTCCACCAGCAATGTAGGAGAGTTCCCCTCTCTCCACATCCTCTCCAACATTTGTTGTTGTTTGTATTGTGGATTTTTGCCATCCTGACCGGGGTGAGATGATATCTCAGGGAAGTTTTGATTTTCATTTCCCTGATAGCTAAAGAAGTGGAGCATTTTTGAAGATATTTGTTAGACATTTTAATTTCATCCCTGGTAAAATTTCTTTTAAGTTCCAGGGCCCATTTTTTAATTGAAGCCCATTTATTCTTAACTTAAAATTAAAACCTTCCAAGGGGGGCAGTGAAAGCATTTCATCCTGGATACAGTGGTGTGTTTGTTGTTGTTGTTGTTGTTGCTCTTTTGTTTTGTGTTGGTTTGCTTTGTGTTTTTGTTCTGGTTTTAGTAACAACAAGAAGAGGCAAAGGAGTAACTAAACATCGCCTAAGTGGAGTTTTTGTCACACATTTTAGGCTGTTTTTTTCTGTCACTCTGAGATAATCAAGTTAAAGGAGACAACCATTTACTTTGGCTGGCTGTTTCTGAGGTTTCTAACCTGAAAACTGGAAAGACAGAGAGGGGGAAAGAGAAAGAGAGAGAGAGAAAGAGAGAGAGTGAAAGAGAAAGAAAGAGTGAAACAGAAAGAGAAAGAAAGAGAGAAAGAACGAAAGAAAGAAAGAAAGGAAAGAAAGAAAGAAAAGAAAGAAAGAAAGAAAGAAAGAAAGAAAGAAAGAAAGAAAGAAAGAAAGAAAGAAAGAAAGAAAGAAAGAAAGAAAGAAAGAAAGGGAGGGACAGAGGGAGGGACAGAGGGAGAGAGGGAGGGAGGGAGGGAGGAAGGCAGGAAGGCAGGCAGGAAGGCAGGAAGGAAGGAAGGAAGGAAGGAAGGAAGGAAGGAAGGAAGGAAGGAAGGAAGGAAGGAAGGAAGGGGGAGAGAGAAAGAAAGAAAGAAAAATAAAAAGAAAGAAAGAAAGAAAGAAAGAAAGAAAGAAAGAAAGAAAGAAAGAAAGAAAGAAAGAAAGAAAGAAAGAAAGTCACATAGATATGTAGACAAATAGGACAGCATATGGGACCTGCAAATAAACAAACCAGGATATAGCTACCTAGTCTTGACAAAGTTTTCAAAAACATGCAGTAGAAAACAAAATGCTTAGTTAACAAATGGTGCTGGCAAACTGGATCTCCATTTACAGAAGAATGAAACAGGGGCCACATCTTTCACCCTATACAAAAATCAGTCCAAAGCAGATCAAAGACCTTAACCAAAAAACTGAAACTGCTGGAGGAAAACATGAAGAACACATTCAAGATAGAAGTTTAGGCAAGAATTTTGTGAAGGACAACTCCAGTAGCAGAGAAAATAGTCCAAGAATCAATGAATGGAACTCTATGAAGTCAAAAACGCTTCTACAGAGTAGAAGAAACTATTAGCAGAGAAAATAACCTACAGACTAAGACAATCTTGACTCAGAAAGGGAAGTAATATCTATAATTCACAAACAACTGCAAAAGTTGAACATTGAAAAGCCAAAACCACTAATCAAACAAATAGGCTATCTGTCCTTCCTAAAATACATCTTGCTCTGATCCTCTCAGATCATTTTCCCCCTCCCTAACTATACTGTTTCCTTCCATGTCTCCCAAGGATCTATCCTCAACATAGTTCCATCAGGGCTAGTGAAGCTTCTGCAGAACTTAACCACTGTCCTAGGCAATTTATTTGTTTTTAACCTGGTTAACTTTTTCTTTATATGTGCATGTTATATGGCAATTGAACATAAGGTACCACACATGATAAGCAAATATACTACAACTGGGATATATCTCCAGCCTCTTCATAAAAATATTTTTTATTTATGAAAAAGAGAGAGAAGGAGAGAGAACACATACAACAATACATGTATATGGAAGTCAAAAGACAACTTTCAAAAGTCATTTCTCTCCTTCTATCATGTGGCTCCAGGGAATGAAATCAGATCACCAAATTTTTATCCACTGAGCTTCCTTGACAGTCCTCCTATCATTATTATTATCATTATCATTATCATTATCATTATCATTATCATTATCATTATTGCAGAATCTCGCCAAGGTGCCCATACTTGCCTCAAACTTGCCTCAGACTTCCAAGTACTTAGATAACAGACCTGAACCACGAAGTTCATCTCTTTAACTTTACAGTGCAAAGAAATATTCCTGGGACTCAGTCAGAGAAGGATCTGCATTTGAGGAAGCTCAAGGAAAATAACTTTGGCTCATCACCCTGGAAAATCAGCTACCTACTGTGTGATCTGTGTCTGAGGAGAAAAGTTATTGATTGACTGGATCTCTCTTTTCAAGAGCAGCTTAGGTGTTTGACTTTGCATTTAGCATCCACAGTGAGGTCCATGAGGCTCATCACAGGGCTCAGCAAGCTATTAAGGGTCATGACCGAGAACAAAAGCACCCATCCAAGAAGAGGAGACTGAGAATAAAGTTCAGAACAAAGGAGAAAGTGCCCTGTGTCAATGTCCATTAAAGACACTGAGAACATTGATCAACAAACAGGAGAAACAGCAGAGGATAGCCAGAGACTTGAATGGAAAGGGGCTGTGGAGAATGTGTGAGATAAGAAACTAAGAGACAGTTAGTCTAGACAACCAATTTAAGAGATTTTTGTATGAAGGTCAGCAGTGAAGTAAAGGAAGTAGATATGGTGAGTTAGATATGGTGGTGAGAATGAGGATGCTTTTCGTCTTTTTAAGGTGATATAGTAGGCTACACATATCTGCAATCCAGCACTCAAAACTCGGGAGGAGGAGACAGGAGGACTGAAAGTTGGAGACCAGTTTGGGCTACATAGTGATTAGGCAGTTTGAGAGTAGCCATGCTGGGAAAGTCTTTGAAAGTTAATTCCCACTACTGGGATTATCTTGAAGGAATATACCTGTTAATGTAGAGGAATTAGTTCTAATTCCTTCACAGAAATAAGGTTGCAAACATCTTCCCAACTCTCTGTTTATAAAAGGATATGGAGAAGAGTTCTCCATTGCAGATAAGCTCTATCATAAGGTTGGCCACAAGATCAACTGGGTTGGGCCTTAATATGAACAGACCAATGAATTGCAGAGGACCAAAAACTCTAATTGGGTTTGCAGAAAGTAGAGCTAACCAATAAGGAAAAGACACTTTCCTGGGCTGCCTAACTCTGTAAATACCCCTGACCTTGGCAGGCATCTTCAGCTCCTTGCTCCTCATGGATTCCATGTCCAGACTCTATGAGTTCATTTCTGGCTTTTTCTCTCCCCTCATGGAGTCCATGTCTGGAATGTGTAAATTCTTCTCTGCTCCTTTGTCCCTCAGAGACTCAATGTCTGTGAGTTTCGTTCATTCTGTTATGTAATAACTCTTATTAATCCTCTACACAGTGTTCTGGTTTCAGTCTTCCACTCCCAAACACAAGAACCAGGAGATATAAAAATCCCTCCCCTGCAACAGTGAGACCATGTCATAAACAAAAACGACAAAAACAGATGGGGGTTACAGAGGGCTATGTTTGAGGAAAAGGTTACAAGGTAATTTTTGTTTGTGATGGAGAATGTAAAGAAAAAGGTACTAAGGATATGAAAGGAGTCTAGTTAATCAAACAAGACTACAGACTCGCTTAAATATCAGAAAAACTCTTAAAACACTCAAGGAAAACACAACATGGAATAAAATAGTTTGACATATATATATATATATATATATATATATAACAAATAAAATATAAAAATCCTACCACCTGACAAAAGTCTCAATTGATTTATTTTTCCTGGAATCCAAGGGGAAGTTTTTATTGCAGGTGCGAAATTTGGGAGGAAGCACTATAGCACATATTTAACATAACCAAGATGTAATTTTAAAATGGTTAACATGGTAAATTTTATGTATTGTATTTACTTTTCCCTCAATTTTAGAACATGACAGACAAGGCTGGGAAAATACCTCGGTAGGTAAAATCACCTAGTTCAGTTCCCAGAAGTCCATAGCATAGAACTGAGAGGAAATAAATTTTAAGAGCAGAAAGGCTGCTGGGAAGGTCTTTGAAGGTCTTCCCCTATTGCTGGGATTATCCTAAAGGAGTACACCCTACTAAAACCTAAGGAACTGGTCCTAATATATCACAGAGATAGGGTAGCCAACTTCTCCCAATCCTCTGTTTATGAAAGAATATGGAGATGAGCTCTTCTTTACAGATAAACTAAATTCCTCAAAAGAAACAGCTCACCATGACAAGGTCCGCTGGGCTGAGCTGAGATATGAACAGACCAATGAGATGTAGGGGACCAAAAGCTCCAATTAGATTTGTAGAAACTGGGGCTAACCAATGAGGAAAAAAAAACTCTTTTTCCTGGGCCTACCTAACCTTAGAAATATCCCTGATCCTGCCAGCCATCACACAGCTTTCTTCCTTCTCATAAACTTCATGTCTGTGAGTTCTTTTCTTTCTTTCTGCTAATAAACTCTGCCTTCATCCTTTACTAGTGTTCCAGTCTCAGTCTTAGACTCCAGAATACAAGAACCTTGATATAAAAACCCCACAACACACTGAGAAAGCCGACTTCAAAAAGTTATTCCCTGACTCCACCTGTATACTACGGGACATGTGTGTGTCTTCTCTCCCCTACCCAATCTCTCTCTCTCTTTCTCTCTCTTCCTCTCTCATATAGATAAAATATTTTTAAAATTATAAAAAACATGGCAGCACTGTTTACAATAGCAAAGTCATGGAATCAGCCCAAATGTCCAACAGTTGACTAGTGGATAAGGAAAATGTGGTACATTTATACAATGGAATACTACTCAACCATCAAAAATGATGAATTAATGCAATTTGTTGGGAAATGGATGGAATTAGAAACAATTATATTGAGTGAAGTATCCCAGACACGGAAAATTAAGCGCCGTATGTACTCCCTAATAGGTGGATCCTAGTACCAAACCCACTTACAGACACTCAAAAACAAATCTCTGTAGTACCTACATTAATTGCAAAGATTATAAACAGGAGGGATGGGGAAGGAGGGCCCCACCAGAAACAAGGAGAGAGGAGACCATGTTACAGCAGAGAAAATAGGCCACCATCAAGGACTGCAAGTAAATAGTGAGACATCTGGTTAAGCTCACAGACTTTCCTTCCTGATCATTTGCAACTGATGGGATATGATCTCACCAGAAGAGGAGGGTATATAGGCTACCAGATAGAAAGTAACCATTTTGCAAATGGGTGATTGACCCCTCTCTCACCGCGGTCTCATACTTTTATTCCATCTATCTTTGAATATATTCCTATAACAAGACTCTAATTTAACAGGTTTTTAATCTCTGTCCAGGGGGTGACATCCAATACCCATCAGGATGGAGCCAAGGGGATTGCAGGAGCAACAAAACTGAAAAAAAAATCAACAAACCATAATCCAGAACTTCAGAGACTCTATATCAACTACCTAGAACTAGGCCAGCCTAATCTCTCCCCATCCTGAAGCTCAGGGAAATTTGCGGAAGAGGGGGCGGTAAAAGTGTAAAAGCAAAAGGATGGGAGGAGCAATGATATGCAAGATACTCCACACAAGTTGGGCTGAAACAATCATATTAGGACTTTGCATGACCTGCGCAATGTCCAACACATTATTGACCCCACAAAGTCTAGCATGGACTAAAGGCACTAGGATCCTTGGAGGCTAGGGACTGACAGTCACAGTAGTGTTCCTAAGCTTAAGGGGAACACAGGAAAGGGTTCTGGGAAATGCCCCTGGGTCCTTGCACCTCAAGGAGAGGAGGACCCAGAGGAGAGTTTGGCATGCACATTAAAGGATGCTCCAGGGATTGGGGGGGAGCCATTGGGGGGAGGTACTGGAGGATGGGGAGAGAGGGGGAGAGGAAGGGCAGCAGGGGGTTGGGGGAGGGGGGAGGGGGAGGGAGGGAGGGGACCGGTGTACCTGTTAAGTTTGTATGAGCGGAAATAATAATTAAAAAAATGGCAGAACAAAAATATATAGGATAGTAACAAAAATCCTCTGACAATAGACCTAACACTAATAAATTATCAAAATACAAATGAAATTTGATGATAAATGAATTCAGTCCACTCAGAAAGGTTTTTAAAAAACAGGTAACTAAATAAAAGAGACTACAGGTAAGAAGATGAAGATAGGAAGAGATTGAATTATACATTCTATTAAATAGAGTAAATGTTATTGCATGTTACAGCTATCTCTCATCTAATATCCCCCACTTTTATCTCAAACATGATCAACTGAAATGGAAAGAGATGAAAGGTTCACACAAATTCAGAACTAAAATCCAAGTCTTCTTATTCCTTGTGCTCATGAGCTTCACATTTGAAAAATGTGTAAGTTGATCAGATACTCCCACCATGAAGAGGATCTTGAGGGATATCTATGCAAGAAAGAACAAAAGATTCCAGACTTTCGGGAGCCTGTGGCAATGGATAATAGATACAGAAGACAGTAGCCCAGTTGAGGAAATCCAAGCAGTGATAGATCAGCATTGAATGGCCAACAACATTGAGGTAAGTCAATCTGCATGAGCGCCAACATTTAATTGATCACTACAAAATTCCTATTTTTTCCCAAAAAGGAGCTAATAGTGTATTAGCCTGAGATTTCAAAATCAACTGTAACAAAGAAAAATTTGTCAAAAAGAAAATCTAAGGAAAGTTAAGGCATATTACCTGAGAAAACTGTCTATGCTGAAAGTAGATATTTCCAGCATTAAAGTAAGCCAGAGAGTACTTGGGGTCCAGGGAAATAGCTGCTTGATAGTCTTTCATTGCATTCTGTTTTTGACCCATAAACTCATGAATCACACCACGATTTGTTAAGAATTCTGCTGAAGTATTGATCTGCAATAGAATCATATGATCATTTAGCTTCGGGAATAGCATTAATCTGCAATTTCATGTGTACAAAATGAAAAGACACCAACTTGTGGGAAACAAGTAAATATCTAATGTGGGTAAAACACCAAGAGAGCAAATATTTTCAGACAGGACTTAAAATGAAATTGGTTTCATGTCAACACTTTGTTAATAAAGTTGCAATAAAACAAATAATTTCAGTGCTTTACTCAAGTTATTTCCAAGGAATAGACATGGGGAGAATATATCTGCTTCCCCTGTTAAGCTTAAGAGGATATCAAATTGACAGTCAACATGCCTATTTGTCCTATGTAGCAGCAATTATCATTCATCTCTTTCCTTTTTCTCCTCTATAGTCTATAGCAACAAGTCTCTGGTTTCTTCAGACCTAGGACACTATTGGACATTTTGCATTCACTGCATTATTATTGATATAAGATCATTCTGATGTCCCTTGAAACTTATAGACTGCATTTCGAGAGAGGGATCAGTGTTTATCAGGAACATACTTTTGAATTATAAATGTTTTTTAGTTTATAAACTAGGCAAGCCACAACTCTTTACCCTGGGAATCACTTGGGAAAAAATCAAAACATTATTTTCTCCACAAACTACTTTAAAACATTAACGGAGAACTTCTTACTTGAATCTATTCAATGATATTATGAATATATGCTAATAATAATGTTCACATAGATTTTTACCTTTAAGGCACTGTTGATATCCTGCATCGCAGCAAAATTATTTCTCATTTGAAGACAGATAATAGCTCGTCCCTCATAGGCTAGATAATTCTTTGGATCAATGTCTATGGCAATAGTGAAGTGGTTCCAAGCTTTCTGAAATTTTCCTTGGGCCTAAAAGAGTTATCCAGTTTCACAAAGAAATAATCTGTGACAAATGTTCGTGATTCTCAACTGAACCTATGGTGAGGATATATTTACACTCTGCTAAAATTAAGCTATTTTAAACAAGAAAGCAGGCCACAATAATAATGAGACTCTTCAATCAACTATCTCTGAGTATTTATGATGAAATTTTAATTATTCAAATAAATGTAATTTCATAGTCATTAACATACCAACCATAAGTAACATAAAATTACAGCTAATGTGTGAAGCATCAATGTTTTCCATATTGCCAATAAAGTGTACATTGGACACAAGTTCAGTCAGATGTATTCACTTGCTTGGCACAGTGTCATGGTTTGAATGTGGGTTTTTCCCCCACAGGCTAGTGATATTTTTTATCCTTAGCCTGATGTGAATGTTTGGGAAGTGTGGCACATTTAGGAGGCAGAGCCTTGCTGGAGGAAGGCTAGCATAGGAAATGAACCTTGAGGTTTGGAAGCAGGCCTAGTCCTGCTTCCTACCAGTTAGCTTTGACTTTCTCTGCCTCCATGTCTGTGTAGCTTGATTGAAATGGCCTTCTCCGACCTCTGCATCCAGTCATGCCTTCTGCTATGCAATTCTTGCTGCAATGGACTGTATCCCCACTTGACCTATAAGTCAAATAAATCTAATAATTTAAACTGCACGTGAGCACTGTCTCAAAGCAGCAGCCACAGGAAGAGCCACTGCAACACACAAAATCTCCAGATACATGTTATATATGGTATGCAAAGCTGAATTAATACACATGACACAATAAGTGAAATAACAGTGCAAAATGTATTTTGTACGTGGCATCTGGATTTTTAGACCCACTATACATATTCCCTGGAAAATGCTTGTAAACCTCCCTAGCATTTGTTTACATCAACCTTATGTCCAAATGTAGAAAGCAGAAGAAAGGGCAGGAGGTAGGCACCATTCATATAAAACTACCAGAGTATTTCCTAGAGTAGATCAGCTGGCAACGAACCACCTCACCACGGAAAGCAGGGAGCGCGTTAATTCAGCATGGTCCTGCTCCTGTTCTTTTTCTCATGGGCTGAAGATTTGCCAGAAGCTGAGGCTGATGTATTTTTACCAACCTGAGTCCATGACTTGCATAAAGCCATAAAGAAATGCCAAACAGAGGAAATTAGATCTTGATTTCCCACTAGTATATCCTCTTTTCTTAGTAAACACTTCAGAAATCAAAAAGAATGAGCAGACAAACCAAGGTGGCATTATAATACTAAATGACAAACCACCTTAAGATAGGATCTGCGCTACCAACTGTTCCTGATAATATCTGCAAAGCACCAAGTTTTGTTCACAGTTCTGACAAATAGGAAGGAATCTCCATGCATTATTGGACATATTGTCACTCTTTGCCTGGCACAGCCCTTGGAGTTCCAACTCTCCTTTATTGGTTCTTCCTTTCCTAATTCAATCTTTTACCCTCTTTGCCTGATTATATGACCAGTGAGCTCTTCATAAAATGCTATTTTGATATCACATGCCTAATTAGCGCTACTTCTAACTAGACTATGAGGCTTCCGGTGTCAGTCCTTGTTTAATTCTCTAGTCTCTTCTCATTGCATCCCTTTCTGCTTAGGTGTACCCTCAGCTTCTCTCCTTCCAGTGTTTTGTAATGAGCTGTTCCCTCTGTCTGGAAGACTACATCCCAGCTCCAACCCCTACTCTGACTAATTTCTTGTCTTTCACAGCTCAATGCAATGTTAATTTATCAGGAGGTCCTCTCACTTCTCAAGCAGTTAGGCTTCCTTGTACTTTAAACTTTTTGCTTTCTTTGTTGCATTTATCATAATTATGATCAAATTCTTCTTGTGAGTAATTGTGCCTGTTTCTCTACTAGGAATTAAACCATCCAGAGGAAACAACTACACCTTAACAATTCTGTGCTCCTGGGTGGAGTACAGCTCAGTGAACACACACTGACTGGAGCAGATGATGTTAGCATATTCCGTTGCATGCCAATCAGCTCTAGCTGTTTTGGAGTCATCCTCTATCTTTAAGTGGACTTTGCACGTTTATATCAAGATCTAACTATGGCTAGTTTTATGCTTAACTCTCAGAAAGCAAACCTTTTCTCTTAAGTTCTTGGGCATACATCACTATAAGCACCAGTTCCATCACTTCTAATATTACCTGTCCTAAATCAAAGTTACTTTGTTTTAAATGAAAGAATGGCAACTTTAATGGAAAGTTCTTAATAGGAATATCTTTAAATTACATAACTCAAATATATCTTTTGCTCATTATATAAGATTTTGAATATTAAAAGGGATATGAAAGACTTAAGACTATTCAGCTTTTTGCAGAAAACTGGACATTGAAGTGTATACTCTGACTGTGTCCTTAAAAACTTTTATTAGTGCAAGTGGCTCAATGAGTTTGAAATTTTGGTGCATAGGTTTGGTCAGTTTCAGACTTTCAGGACACCATGCAGTAGGCATTCTCCCACCTTGCTAGAGGACAATGTATGTCTTCTTGCCTTCCCAGCAAGCTTCAACAAGCTGTCATTTGAAAAGTGAATAAACTCAGAAGTTTCCAGAAATTCTCTGTTTGACCTATTGCATGCTTAGAGTTTACTTCAAATTTTTTACATGATCACAACAATAATTCAATAAGGCATACCTGATGAAATCAAGGCATATGCAAGTGAAAGGAATGTTAGCAAAGCTCTTATATGTAAATTTGATGAGGCAAGCACTTAAGATTTTTTTAAATGGGTAAAGACACATCAAAACAAACATGGAAATTCAGGTTCAAAAAGAAATTTGTTGCCATTCCAGGTCACCTGGCCCAAGCTCATCCAAGTTAGCACCTAGTAATTAACTAAACCCCTTCTTCTGCATCGCTACTCTCCATGCTAGTATAAGGAGAAGCTAAACATTCTTAACCAAAGAAATAACATTCAGTATCCTTACAAAATACATTCTTTCTCCTGTCCAAACAATGCATTCAGTGGTTAAAATGTTATACATTACCTGCAAATTATAGCCTAGACTAATTCTGGCTTTGGAAGATGATGGACTAAGATGTAAAGCTTTCACAAAATTCTTCTCTGCTAGTTTGATGGCTTCGTCATTCCCGTATTCCATGTAAGAATTCCCCCGCCCAATATAAGCATCCAGAAAGCATGAATCAATTTTAATAGCCCGGGTATAGAAATCAACAGCTTCTTCAAATTCTTTTATTCTGGAGAAAAGAAAAAAGAGAAATGTGATGCTTTCCAGGTATTGATGCTTTCTTGTGACAGGTGTTTTCTAAGCAGACCTAAATTTGACCCTTACAGAAAATCTTTTGCTTTTATTGTCCATTGTAGGAAGTAAGTGCATAAGTCTATAAGATCTAAAAAAAAAAGTCTGGAAGATTCTCTAAAGATTCAAGTAAAGAGAAGAAAAGAAAAAAAGCAAGAATCCGTCACAGCAGAATGTGGTAGATTACTTTAGGATTACGTTTTGGGACATATAAAAGTTCAAATGGCATTTTCAGATCTTAAAAACTGTAAATTACCAATATAGAATAACATGTTGTTGCTGATGAAATAAACTATTTCAGTTGTAGTCATGGTCCAACTAACAATGATTCAGCTTACAGTGAATCACATATGCAGTGATCATTCAGTAAGACTATATTAGCCCAATGGTGTCAAAAAGCACCTTAATTTATGTAAGTATACTCTTCAGTGTTTATACAGTGACAGTGTTCTGACAATACATCTCACAGAACTTATTCCATCATTATTGACACTTGACATACACTAAAATTAAATACATATGCATTTAATATTTATACAACAAAAGGAACATCCCATTTTGTTGTAGATGACAATGGGAAGCAATGGCCTACTGTTTTGTTCAAATTTTTAAAATTTTTATTTATCATTTAGCTCACAGAAAAGGAGGGGAGGTGGGGCTGGAGAGGTGGCTCAGTGGTTAAGCCTCTGCCTTGCAGGCAGAAGGTCCTGAGTTCGGATCCTAGACCCCATGTATAGTGGGGGTGGCCTGCGTTTCTGGTCCTGGTAGGGCGGAGCCTGTGAATCCCCGGGGAAAGTAAACAAGGAGGAGGTGGAGGCGTCCATGGTGGTTCCCGAATTCGTCTGTGGTTCTACACACACACATACACACACGCACACACATGCACAATTGAATAAATAAGAAATAAAAAAATTTTTTTAAAAAAAGGAGAGGAGGGAAGGAAGGAGGGAAAGAGGGAAGGAAGGAGGGAGGGAGGGAAGGAGGGAGGGAGGGAGCGAGGGAGGGAGGGAGGGAGGGAGGGAAAGATTCTCATTCCACTGCATATAGACAGAGGTCAGAATTGGGCTTCTGGTGGTCACACTTGTAATCAGTTATCTTTTCTGCTGAGCTATCTCAAAGTCCTATAAGTATAAAAAATAAGTGAAATACCTATGATTCTATCTCCATGTAGTGCAAACACTACCCAAAAGTGATATATAACATGTTCTAGAAAATCACACAAAAATCAACCCTGGAGGATTCAGAATACTTGACTTCTGATGTCACAAGGTTAACATTCACCCTTGAGCCAGGTAGTTCCTTCTGAATCCATTCGGTGAGTTGTCATTCAGAAATTACATGGCCATTTCTGCTAACTTGTTTACAAGGAAATTGCATTCTTTTCTCAATAATTGCTACAATTTAAGATGCAGAGGTTCACTGGAATGCAGGATCACAATGTTTTTCCAAGTGCCTTATGGTCATGTTGCATCAATAATGCTAAATAGATACAACCTTACTCAAGAACAAATTTGTGATAGTAAGTGAATTTGCTGATAAGTTTTCTTGTGCTCAATGGGTAATGAAGTATTTACTTATGATGTGAACTTATGGGGACTATGTATACTGCTATTCTAGGAAATCCTTCTTCTTTCATATAGTCCCTATAAATTGTTGAAGTGTTCTTAGCATATTGACAATTTAATTGTGTCATATCAATGCCCCAGTTGCCCATTGAAAATTAAAACATTCTTTGTGAGTATATATTCTGTAACTTAGCTTATAAAATATATTCTTTCTCTTTTTATAGCCTAACTAATTAGAAAAATACAAAAATAAATGAGACAATGAGTAGGAGCATACCATCTTGTAGTATAAGTTGTGATTTATAAAAATTGTTATTAAAGCTCTTTTTCTCTATAAATCTAGTTACAAACAAAAACTTGGTGATGAGCATCAAGTCTGTTTGGGCTATGAAAACAATCATTAAACCTTAAAACTAGAAAAAGACCTTAAAAGATGCCTAGCAAACACCTCAAGATAAGGTAATAGAGCTAAGAATAGGACTCCCAAGTTTCCTACATCAACAGACAAGGCAAAAAAAAATTAAAACAAATACCACCATTGAAAGGATAACTTCACTTTCCTGACAGTAAGTCTATTACAGTGTCCTATAGGTTTGCTGCCTTGTTATGACATCATATGGCAACTAGCCAATGGGAAGATGTGGTAAAATATATACAGTGTTTCAAGTTAAATATTAAGTATTAAGATATGCAAGTATTAAGATATGCAAGTCATCAGCTTTCACCAATAAAAAAGCATATGGAAAGTTTTTCTGAAGTAAATTTTTTATATAAATCTCTTTTTACAGCATCTGCTAATGAATCTGCTAAGCTTGCTCTTGGGTACCCGCATGGGAAGACCACCCATTTATCACATTAATCACATATGTGACCAGATGTGCCCTACTGAGTTGTACAAATAAATCGCAAGTACTTGTTCAAACTAAATAATGTGGCTTGTGGAGTTAAAAGATTTCAAAAGTATTAAAAGAGCAAAATAAATGTGCTGAGGTAGAAAGTATGTGTGATACATAACCAAGCAATCTCCTTTTAAATTTTTTTTAAAGTACAAAGGTGACTTTCTTGAAAAGATGTAAAAATGAACCCTACCACAATATTCTTGGTGATTAAATTGGACAAGTAGGATAGTCAACCTAAGGAATGTTGTCTCCTAGCAACCACAAGAGTGAGAATGGGAAATATGCAAAGGATACTTCAAAAGTCTTCATTCACATAAGTTCAAAGATCAAAGCTTTAAAATTTAAGGACTTATTCCTTTTATAAAATTTTCCAATTTTAAAAAAATTACTTGTTTTGCAATAAAAGACCAAAATAAGTCCCTACCATTATGCCATGGTATATGTTATAACTCCCCATGAAAAACAAAAAATATTTTCTCTGAAAAAATGTAATCACTAAATAGTCCTTCTTGTTAGGTTCAATAAAACTGTCAACACTCCATGCATGTGGAATTGAAGTTACCAGGGCTTGCTGTTGATTGAAATACTACTTTTATTATTGAACAATAGAGAGCCCAGTGGACTGATCAAGTTAGTTATTTGGAATTGCAAAACAATTAGCTTAAAGAGACTCTGCCGTAATGTTTTGTGATTCTGCCTTGTAAAAGACACATGAACTGCCACGCAGAGAAACTTACTAATAGGTGCTAAATAACAGTGGTTGAGGGAAAATGTGGGGTGTTTATAGTGTTTACAGAATGCAATGGCCTTAGACACTTTGGATCTGCACATACTCAGCAAAACAAATACATCCATCATCTAACCATCTCTCCTTAAGCATGACAATTACATAGATGGATTGTACAAGGGCTGATGGATTAGAATAAACAGCGGGGATGTGTTTTCCTGTACACATAAACTGAATGGCCTGGGACCAAGGTAATTACCCAAAGACATCTTCAGACTTTCAGCTGTTTTATTGCTTTGTTCCAAAATAAAGGACTTTAACTCTTATGAGAAAATGTAACTGCACATCTGTATTCTAAAAAGGAAAATGCTAGTTTCTTGAACAATTTAAATTATGTTTTGTTCTCTTACACTGAATATTTGCACAGAGTAGTCTAAATGATTTATGAATTATCATTTACTCCTTCAGATTAAATGCTACTGTTGCCTTTATGAAAATTAATGCTATGAATTATTACTTGAACAGAAATATTCTATCCATGTTAAAATCTATACATGAAGAATCTCTATGCTTTTAAAAATAAAACAATGAAAAAATTAATTTTACATGCTAAACATGTATGTAGAAATGTAAGCATTATTACAAAAGTCTATATGTTGTTCTGATGTAACATGAATGTATTTTAAATTGCTCTTTATATTTTAGCTTTATGTAACTTTTCCTTTTTTTAATTCACTTGTTTATATAATAATCTCACAAAGAGATAATAATAACATCTTAAGTACTGTATTTTTATAGATTCTAATACATTTTGTAGACATTTGCTGATATTGTTTTAATTAGTTTTAGATTAGTAATTATGTTTTAGACGCAAAATTTTCTTGAAGATAGATTATTGTTTAAGTCACTCTCTTTGCCAGAAAATAAGCTTTATGAAGTTGGTCCCACTTTATGAAAAATTTGCCTTGCTTTATTTTAAGCCTAGAAATTTAAAGCTATACACAATTTTATACTATAAATTATCAGGCCCTTTTGCAGTAAGAGGGATTAATTGCTACTTACAATGCCATGATGTAGATATTTGGTTACCGATTTGGTGAGAATAATTTCCAAAATGCAGAAGGAAGCTGCTGTGGTCCTTACACATAGACAAGGAACACTTTAGGGCCCTCCCCTATCTGTAGTCTGTCACAACATAACCACACTTTCCTCCATCCCTTCTTGTCTTCTCTGTGTGTCATTTGCTGGTCTTCCCCCTCCTCCCGCTTTGACAATAGTGGTTCTCCATACCTGTGGTGGCACATGGCAGTAGCTTGACAATGGCTCACGTTATTCTGGCTTATCAGTGCTGCTTGTTTAAAGTCCTGAAACAATTTCATAAATTTTTGTTATTTTTGGCAATATGACCTATGTGTTTTCTTAAGCTTCTGCTTAATACTTAATAATTACATATAATATTTGCATTAAAACTAGCATCCTCTAATAGGGAAAACAGAAACTTCCCTGAGATGCTTTCACCAGAACCCAAGAGCAATCAAATAAATTCCTTGTACCTAGTATAGTGGTACCTCCAAGAGCTGCTGTTGCTAACTCCAAGAGCAACTTAACTAAATGAAATAGGTCAGAGCTAACTGACTTCAAGGCCCACCCCTTATGACTGCCTTCGTCCAGCAAGACTCCACTTCCTAAAGGTGCCATGACCTCTCCAAACAACTGAAGGTTCAGACACTTGAGCCTGACGGGAACAACTCACGTTTCAAACTATGACACTGTGTTTTACTCTTTAACACCTGAAAGACATTGCAGATGTCCCCTCTCAGACAGAAAATAAAACTCCCCTGGAAAGAACCTGTGAAATTATATGACTTCTGAACAATATGGTGCCAGGCCCACAAAAAGGTATAAGTGGGCATTGTGCATAGACAAATGTACTCCCACCTTTGAAATGCTACACTTCTGGAGGGAAGTGTATCTTCTGTCCAGGGATCCAGCACACCGCCCTGGTAAAGTTTGGAAAGTAAGTTGGAATGGTCTGAATGGTCATTTTAAAGATGGAAAGTGATGAGTCCACAAAAAACCTCCTCTGTGACACTGAACACTCTCCTTTGGACACCAGAGGCAGTGATTCTAACACATACAAGGTCCATGAAGCAAAATGACATCATTAAACCTGCATTAATAATTCAATGAATATCTATAAAATCAAGTGCCATATCCATAGCAGTGTGCTGTACTCAGAGATACAAACTGATCTAATGATTGGTATCGCATGGGGGAGAACCTATGAGGGAAATAAAAAATGGTCAGGCTTCTTTCCAGAAGATTGTTTGTCTGGATTCTTCAAGAATAGCTGTGGTGTGACTTCCCCTTGCCAAGCAGTGAAAGACTGCTGAAGTAACTAGTGCCCTTCAGGTACTGCCCATCTGGAAACAAACTGACCTTAAGCAAGAGTTTCCCTCTGTCCTGTCCTTCCACACACTCTTCTAAAGGAAGAACATGGCTTTATTAAAAGATAGGGTGAGCTTTCTATATTTTTAGGAGTAGAAGATTGGGTAATAATATCAAATTGTGTACCCTGGGATCCTGCAGAGGGGTACCATCACATACTAAATGGAAGCATTTGGGCAGAAAAAAAGAACTCTGCAGTCTAAACAAATGTTATCTGATTGAGCAATCTACTAGCTATCTCCTTCTGGGTCACAGCATTCCTACCCACCTCCTTCTAGAATTTGTCTCACCATATGTTGACTGTTGTCTGTGCCTATTCCACTGTCCCTCAACCCTTCCTACCATTAAAGATTACAAATGGCCTTGTATGTCTTGTTCCTATTGCAAACAACAACACATCCCCAAATTCTGTCGATTTATTGCTTTTTAAAAATAATACCAAACTATTTTATAATTTGTAAACTAGCTTCAAAGAATTTTTGCGCGCACGCGCGCGCGCATGTGTGTGTGTGTGTGTGTGTGTGTGTGTGTGTGTGTGTGTGTGTATCAGAGGGCACTGTGTGTGCCTGTGGTTCCCAAGAGTTACTTGAAGAATCACCCTGGATTGCTTCTACCTATTTGCTTTGCTCTGGAGTTTCCCAGGCCCCAGGACCAGAAGTACAACCACTACCATTTCTACCTGGTCATTTTATGTGGGATCCAGGATCCAAACTCAGGACCTTCTGCTTGCCAAGCAGAGTCTTAAGCCCTAAGCAATCTCTTTGACCCTCCAAAGATATTTATATTTGTTTACTTTTGTTATCAAAGTAACCCACTGCATGATAGACATGATTTAAGAAAACTATATAATATACAGTCACAGTGATCCCTGTGCCACCTTTCCTTAGCCCTAGTCCCATCCCTCAAGGGCAATTATCTTTATACTTCACTATTACTTATTCCAGTGTTCACCTCCAAACTTCTTAGTAGCAGAAGTATTCATCATAAATGTAACTATTTAATTTCTACACAGAACAGACTTTTAGTTATTGTATACTATCACTCCACTCACTTCCCTTTCTTCCATTTTCCCTGTGTACCTATGACCACTTGCTTATTGGATGCTAATTTACGCCCCTCCAATGTGTGATCTTGGTTTGTGGCTACTGCTGATATCTAAGTTTAAGGTATTAAAATCTAGATTAGTAGTATGGACACGTAAACACTACTTCTACATGCTCTGCTAAACTTCAATTCTGTTTTATTTTCTCTACTTTCATCTGGTAGGTTTTCTAGGAAGAAAAGATAAAAGCAAGTGTTCCAAATTCAACACACTTAACTATCAAACTCTAAACAATCCCCATTTAAATTTTTCCTGTTCCTAAGAAGGTCAGACAACTGTTACTAACCAGTATATACTCAAGTTCATGCCATTTGAACTTCCAGTCAGTCTTTTCTATTACTTCATTTATGTTCTTCATCTAAACCTCTTATGACTTGATACTATACATCCTTTGTTGTTTCTTCCTTTGCCTGCATCTTTCTTATGTTTTTATTTAAATTTTAGTTGACTTTCTTTATATCTTAGTACAGAGAACAAAGTCACTGTTTAGCTTCTCATTATGTTCTTTTAAGGTATACCTTCCCCAGACTTTCATTTTAACCTCTCCATGGAATTATATCTAAAGTGTGTTTTCTTCTTGTCAGATATATTAGATCTTAGGGGGGAGGGAAGCTTCGTTCCAGAATCAGCATTCAGAGCTGATCCATATTTTCCTGGTGGGTAAGAGATTATAAAAACTGATTTAGTTCAGAAATGTGTCTCAGTGGTAAAGTGGACTGGATTTGCTAATAGTTTAAGTGGATTGACAAAGGAAAAAGTTAAAAGCAATCCTCACTGACCTATCAGTCTTCAAACATTCCAACTGCCTCATCTCTCTCATGTCTTCATTGTACATGCCTTGTCTTGAAAGAGCACAGCATTTAGAAAGAAATGAGTGACTTGCAATCTTGCCTTGCTATTCACTGGTACAAAACCCTCATTAAACCTCTTCAGAATATTAGTTTCATCATCTCTGAGATGCCACTATACAGTTTGCAGCAACTGTTAATTTTTCTACTAATTTTTTTCTATTAAAAAATAAATACTGAAGAGGGGGCGGTAAGAGTGTAAGAGCACAAGGATGGGAGGAGCAATGATTTGCAAGATACTCCACACAAGTTAGGGCCGAAGCAATCATAATTGGACATTGCATTCCCTGCACAATGTCCAACACACTATTAACCCCACAAAGTCTAGCATTTGCTAAAAACACCAAGATCCTTGGAGGCAAGGGATTGACAGCCACAGTAGTGTTCCTATGCTTAAGGGGAACACAGGAAAGGGTTCAGGAAATGCCACTGGGTCCTTGTATGTCATCGGAGAGGAGGACCCAGAGGACAGTCAGGCATGCACATTAAAGGATTCTCTGGGGATTGGGGGAGAGGAGGCACTGGAGGGTGGGGAGGGATGGGTGAAGGGAGGGTGAGCAGAGGGGTCGGGGGTAGGAGGAGGGAGGGAGGGAACCAGTGTACCTATTAAGCTTGTATGAGCGGAGATAATAAAAAATGTTTAAAATAAATAAATAAATACTTACTTGATACATACACAAAACTTGTGTATTTAATTCTTCAGTGACTGAAGTCATTTGTATCCCTCCCAATTCCCCAAATTTCCTCAGCTTTGTTGTTGGGACTTTTGTTTGCTTGTCTGCATGTTTTAATGTCATCACTGACTTTTTAAAATACATTTCTTAAGATGATTCCTAGCAGTTATCTCAAAGACATCTTCAATGCTTCAGAAAATCTAAAGGAGTTCAAATGCTGACATAAAATTTCATCCACTGTAGTGTATTGCTAGAAAGGCAGTGATTCTGTTGGGCTGAATCTCCAAAGATGACTCCAGACAAATCATAACAATAGAAGTCACCTTTGGAGATGAAAAGGACAGGAAATATCTCACTGTGTAATGTGGCATAAGACTAACGAAGACATAAAGCTGCCAACTTAACTAAAAATTGAAATTTCATGTTTGCCTTGTTTCTTGATTTTAATTTCAAAATACTGTAAATTAAATGAAAGTTACAAATAAAAATTATTAATTTTATGTAATTTATGATGCAATAAATTTCACACTGCCTGTTCCTTTTTAATTATTTCAATGACAGTTCAATGACAGCTAAATCTTGGCTTGCTTGAAACAGATCTTATATATTTTAGTGATGAGTACGTCACTGCAGTACTGAAGCCGTCACACACTATACTGCCATTTAATAGCAATAAACATTCGTTTGCTGGTTTTCAGAAAAGGGTGTGCAAAATCAAGCAGATTCCTCCTCCCCCCTCCTCTCCCCTTCTTCCCCCCCCCCCTCCTCCTTCTCCCTTTCCTTCCCCTCCCTTTACCCCCTTCTCCTCTTCCCTCCTCTCCCTCCCCCTTTTCCTCCTCTCCCTCTTCCTCTCTCCTCCTCCTTCCTCTTCTCTCCTCCTCCTCTTACCCTCCCCCTCCCTCCTCCTCTTTTCTCCCTCCTCCTTCCTCCTCTTCCCTCTTCCTCCTCCTCCTCTTCCCCTTATTCCCACAGAAAAGCTCACCTCTAATGCAAAGCCGTACTGCTCTAGTTCATTGTAGATCAGTCCCCGGTTAATGAAGGTATTTAATGTTATGGTTTCTCCAGCTTCCAGAAGCAGCACAATCCCATAGTCTGTGAGTGCCTAAAAATCAAAGAGCCACTTACAAGCAAGAAGCAACTCTTCAGAGCCTCATTTCACTGTCCTTGGACGAAAGTGTTTATACCAAAACTGGGATTGCATTGTTAATTCTTTAACATATTTTAGAGTCAAAATAATTATACATTAGATTTGAAGGATCCCTGTAGCTAAATATTCGAAACACTGCTGTTTTTAAATAAATAGCTGCCACCTCTTACAGTTCACACTTTATTAGTAAGTGTGGAGCATACCCATGCATGCTGTACTATGGACCAGAAGGATGAGATTAGTCACACCCCACACACCCCTAATTTTTCTCCATGTGACTCTTGACATTAAAGCAACATGATGATTACTGTATAAGATTTAATTTCTCTGAAGTGTTTTGTTGCCTTCTTCACTGAAGTCCAAACTCCATGAGTCCAGTGTTTATATATTTTGTTCACCATTATAAGCCCAGAAACCAGCAAAGGCATTCAATAACTTTTGATCAAATGAAAAATAAGCATTTGAAAGGAAATTCAAAATGCATTGACAGGTATTTTTACAAACAGTGCTCTAAGCTGAAAAAATAAATTGACTCATATGACATCCTTGAGCTGGGGAGACTAACTCACCGGTTGAAGTGTTTGCCATACGAACAAGCCAAAGGAGCTGAAGACTGAACAGGTGGCTTCAGCAGCTGGCCTGTTAATCCAGCCCCCAGAATTAAGAAACAGGGAATCTAAGTCATACAAGCCCTAGTCAGGAATTTTGGGTTTGACCAAAAACCCTATCTCAAAAAGAAAAAGGTGGAAGAACAATCAGAATGATTCCCAAATGGAAACTCAAGTCTCTCTCTCTTTCTCTCTCTCTCACATACATACACACACAATCATACACACACACAATCACACACACACACATGCACTTATACACATGAATACACACATGCAAGCACCTCACATTCATGCACATGAAAATGGGAAAAAGGCAGAAGGAATAGCATATAAAAGAAACAAGCTGAAATTCTCTCCACCAGGGTAACATGCACCAGCATTGCACAGTGTAACTACACAGTAGAAATGCTCAGTCTTCTGCATGGAACCATTGTGCTTTCATCCTTGTCTTAGCCCTGGCCTCCACTCCCAGAACTCCCTTTCTCCCTTAATAAACTATCTCTTCTCCTGCTACTGTTCACCTGTCTCTGACCATTCCTTGTTCAGAGACATAATAACTCAGAAATTCCATCAGTACAGGGTCAAAGCTCAATCTCTTCCAGTAACAAAAATGCCTTGATTATAGATGAACAAAGCATTTAACCCGCTGCCTGCTGCACAATAAGCCTTAAATAGGATATAACTGTTACTGTGTATTATCCTAAGACAGAATGATAGCCTCAAAATCCACATGGCTTAGATTTTAAAGAAACCACACCCTTGGAGAATGTCTAAGCATACTTCAACAGAAAGACACTGTTTTTTTTTCAGCCTCGGGATGGAAGGAATGCTGAAAAACAGGTGGAGGTAGGCAGAGAGCACAAAATGACACTGGGGAATAACATCCTATCCACAAGCTAGAGTCGTGTGGCTTTACAAAGCCACCTAAAGATGGTTAAAACCTGAAACAAACAAATCCACAAATGCCAGGACAGCTTCCGACTCTCCCTGTGTGACTTGGATGAGTTTTCTAGCCTCTGCCTGCTTTCATGTCCTTGTTTGTAAAATGGACAAATGAAATGCTTAGGTGGTCCTGACATCTTTAAAATCACCAACATTTTGTCACTGTGCTTTAATCTCACTAAGTTCAGATTGTACTGCATGTTCTTTCATGAATCATTCTTCCAAAATGCATACCAGAGATAACAATATTTGGATGTCAACCCCCCACACCAACCAATCCATTGTTCCTGGCTTCAGGGTTACCTTTCTGGTAGAGAAAGTCCTTAAAGACACCTGCTGTGCTGGTCAATTGCTAAATGATCCTATAATTAGCTCCTTGAATCTTAACTGCCTTGTTAAAAATTGGTCATTTGTCAACATTTTTTCAGGAATTTTATATTCCCCCTGGGTGGAAACTTCTTAGTGTCTTCCCTCCGGCTTCCAAATTTCTAAATGTCCCTGTGAAACGGGGAGTGTATTCATACACAGTGGAAATATGGAGCTTTTTTTTTTTCAAAGGAATACTCCATGACCATGAAAGGGAGAGAAATAAGAAAGGAAAGATCCGTGTAAATCAGAAAAAGCGGCAAAAGCTGGGAATAAAACTTCTCGGCACACACTGACCACAGATTGCTCCACGTTGAAGAATTCTCGCTGAAACCAGAGTGGCAAAGCTGAGAAGATGAAAGAGATTAGAAAATGTAAGTTTGATGAGGGAAGAAAAGAAAAGATTTCTGAAGCCAGAGTTAGGCCTTCAAAGTACACAAGCAAATTCTAGTCAAGGGTCCCTACAGGTATAACCCGTCATCTTACACACCTTGCTGCATGTGTAATCTCCGAACTGCACAAAATCTACCCCCATTGAATGGATCTAGCTTACGGTGGAACTGTAAAAGAGGGTTGAGGTGATGGCTCCAAAATTAAAGTCTTCACCTCATAAGCAAAAGGATTTGAGTTCGGATCCCAGATCCCAAGTAAAAAGTCAGGCAAATATGGTGATAACCTGTAAATCTGGCTCTGGAAAGTGAAGCCTGGGAAACCCTAGAGCAAAACATAAACAGGTAGAGCAATCCAGGATGATTTCCTATGTTACCCTTGGACTTCCACAGGTACACACATTCAAGTGCTCTCTTGTACACACATACACAAACGCACACACACACATGCATGCATACAAAGAAATTATAGAGATGGCTCAGGGGTTAAGACTCTACCTCACAAACAGAAGGTCCTGAGTTCAGATCCCAGGTCTCAAGTTAAAATGCCAGGCAGAACCTATGGCAGCCAGCACTTCTGGCCCTGGTGGGCGGAGCCTGGGAAATTCCAGAGCTAAGCAAAAAGGAGGTAGAAGCCATCCTGGATGATTCCCAAAGTCAGTCTTGGTCCTCCACAGGGACACACACACACACACAATGTTAAATATGTATAAAACAGCATCACTAATGATTGCTACTGTGACATTCTACTCAGCAGTGCATCAGTAAAACATTAATTGACAAATTATGTATTTTAATTCATACAGGTCTTCAATGGTCATCAGAGAACATCAGTTGACAGTACAGAAACTGTATGATAAGACTTAGCACTAACAAGGAAATTAGTATTATTTGAATTAGTTCTTTGTAGTTCCTCAAATTGTATACATATATATATATATATATATTTCTACAAGAATTATTTTTCAAAATTACAGCAGAAGTAATAAGAAAATATAGGTACTTTAAGCATTTTTATTGATGCTTTAAAACATGTTACTTATTAAATGTAGTTTATTGATTGCTTGTGGAATTCAAAAAGCCGTGGAGCATTTCTTAAGTGTTTTAAATGCCTTGCTCACCACAATGGTCACTCACCATCTGAAACTCCTTTATCTTGGTGTAACACAATGCTCTGTTATAAAATGCTATATAACTGGTTTTGTCCATGTTGACAGCTGTTGTTAAATCTGTAACAGCTAGCTTGTAACTCTACAAAGAAAAAGATAATTAAGTAGAAGAGCAAATCATAACGGACTGAGATTTAAGTGCAAAACTAATTCCTGGTCCTTTTTGAAGCTTTCAGTTAACCATTTTGTGTATTATTTATGAAGTTAGCACAATCCAGCTAATTGTTCCAGAGATCATTAAGATCTCCTGGTAGGGACCCTTAAAGTTTCTTTCACCTACAAAGGTGATTACAGAGGTCAACAATTTTAATTTACACAACTGTTACCAATATTGCGACATGGGATGGAGAAAGTTGTTCTGATGGGTGAAAGCAACAACTCATATTCCTCTGGCAAGCATCTCAGAGCTCACCAATCCTGTCACTTACCCCTAACCTTTCTACTCTTGCTGACTTTCTCATCCTCTTCCATATATTTCTGATATCTTATATTACTCATTTCCATATGCAGTAATTTTCACAGGAATGATGCAAGGTCTCCATATTCTTGCTTTACAGTGCTATTTTGAAAATAATCCATGTAAAATAGCTCCAAAGAAAGATCAAGAAAGAAAAGTAGAGAGAAGCACAGTCTTCCACACAGTGTCAGCTGTCAAGAGTGCCGCTCACTCCCTGGAATTTGCTTAGGAAAAGCTCTTAATCATATATAATTGTTATTTAAAATAAGTAGTAAGACCTGAGTATATGGCTCAGGGGTTAAAGCCTTTGCTTGCAAGCAAAAGAAGCTGAACTCAGATCCCTAGATCCCATGTAAACCAGATTCCACATAAAAATGCCAGATGGATATACTGGAGGGCTATAATTTCGATCCTGGAGGGCAGAGCCTGGGTAAGGAAATAAAGGAATCCAAGATAATTCCCAGTGCCATTCTTGGACCTCCACAAGAACACACACTCAAGTGCCTTCTAGTACACATGCCTGTATGCACACACATACACATTCACATGCCACACAAAATAATAAGTAGTAGTAGTAAAAAAAAAAAACAGAAAACTTCTCAAATGATCAATAATCTAAAAATAAATTATGGTAAAATGTGCCATCATGTGATATCTTCAAAGATTAATTTTGAAAAGTAGGAAACACAAATTGTAGCAATAACCAAATTCGATCAGGAAAATCAGACTAAATGTAAACACTATGTTCTCAGAAAATACAATTTGATGTCAGGATAATCATACTTTCTTTTCTTCTGTAACTTCTAAGTGGTCTACCACAGATAAGTTAATTCTTTTTTCATAAAATTGAATACATACTACTTATGATAGTTATACACAAGTGTCAACTGGACAATTGCAGGGTGAGTTTTCAGCATATCGGTAAAGAATTGATAGTTAAGGTAAGCCCTAATCAAACTAGCAGGACATTGTCTAGTTGATGAGGGAAGATCCAGCCCATGGCCAGTGGGACCATTCCCTGGACAGCAGGGTAAAAGGGAGGGGCTGGTCGAGTCAAGTTCATTAGTATTCTTCAGCAGACATTGGCATTTTGCTGTCTTGCAAGTGAGATTGCCCCTTTCTCAGTAGTTCCATGGATATGGTGTGACCAGTTCCTTTGGCCCTGGTGTTGGTATGGGCGCTCCTGAAAAACTAGACTAATCATAAACCCAACAATCATAAACCAAAATAATCGCCCTTGTTTTTATATGCCATTTGGTCTTAAATTTATTGGTAATATAGAGACAAATTGCAACATTAATTAAAAGCAACTATGAGGAATAAATATTACTATTTTATGAAAAACAATGAAGTGAAATCCCCTTTGATGAACTGTGAAGAATTCTATGTGGTGTGTTTTTCACACCACAGTGATGCTCCATCACAGAGAAAGAAAACAAAGAGAGTCCCCAAGCTAGCCTTCGGAGAATCCATCACTTCTAAACTTGAGTAAATCAGTGGAAAACATCTACCCTGTTGTAGTATTTCAGAACTCCTCTGCAAATGTAGGCACGCACACTCCCAGGATGAATCTTGATAGCCTCATTACAATTCAAAATTGCTTTGGAATATCTGCCCTTCATACCATAGTAGGATACTCGGCTTAAATATGCCTTTTCAGAGGAAGAGAAGAGAAACATAGAAATTGATGTTTTAGTAAAAATTGTCAGATCTACCAGAATGTATAGAACTTTAAATAAATCCATGCTACCCATAATGGTATTAAAATATAGTTTCCTCTACTTTCTTTTACTAAAAAAGTTCAGCATAAAGAATAACTGAAATTATCTTACAAGAATCAGCCATATGTCTAGCATCTGAATTTAGTAATTATTAACATTTAGCTTAGCATATTTATCTATTTTCCCTAAACTACTGGAAAACAAATTATGGGCATTATATTTCTTCACTCCATATCCTTTAGTATGTAACTCTTAAGGACATCAGAGACATTGCACTACATAACCACAGCACTATTGCATATCTAGGAAGATTAGTAATGATTCTATAAAATCACCTAGCATTAGTCAACTCAAACATCTTTTAAAAGCAGGACTCACCCCAGTTTCATCTACTAAATTTTGTCTTGTCTCTATAATCTGTTAAAAAGTTAATAAAATTACTGATAATTTAATGTTATCAGTATTTGCATATATCACAATTAAAAAACACTTTTGAAAGTGTTTTGAAATTATTTAAAAATAATTTGAAAGAAACATTATTTGAAAATAATACTGTGCTCCAAGGAAAAATACAGATATTTGGATTCTCAAAATACATTAGTTGATATCAGGTAAGAGGGCACATGACTATAATCCTATCACTTGGATGGTAAAGACAGGAATATAAGACTTCCAAGTTATCCTTGGCTATACAGGAAGTTCAAGGAACATAAGCTATATAAGATCCTTTCTCAAAAAATTATATGCCTGGGGCTGGAGAGGTAGCTCAGGAGTTAAGCCTCTGCCTTGCAGGTGGACGCCGTGGTAGCCCGGGGGGGGGGCCTGCATTTCTGGTCCTGGTAGGGCGGAGCCTGTGAATCCTGGGGCAGAGTAAACAAGGAGGAAGTGGAGGTGGTCCATGGTGGTTCCCAAATTCACTCGTGGTTAAACACACACACACACACACACACACATACACACACACACACACGCACAATTGAATTAAAAAAAAGAAAAAAAATTATATGCCTAACATACTCAAACACAAATCAATTGCTATTGATTAGTTTTACCAAGATTAGCACATTCTCCACATCACATTTATTTAAAATACCTGATAATGCTTTGGGTTGAAGTTAATTGCCCGATTAAAATCCATGATTGAGCTATCATTGTCAAGTTTTACTTTACAAAGACCTCGTTGATAAAAGGCTTCTGAAAACTCAGGATTTGCCTTCACAGCATTTGTAAAAGCTTCAAAAGCCTAAAAATACATATATATTTTAAATCACATACTTCTTACTGATAAATCATTTTAAAAGATTAATAAATTATAACATTTAATTATTACTGAAATTTTTAACCCAAAGTTTTGGTCACTTCAAATATATTCTCGCAATGAACTTTGTGAGACCAACAAAAGTAATCTTCAGAGTGAGGCAGATTTACTATTATAATTAAAGTGCCCCTTATTTCTAGACTGAGCTTGTTAGCTTCAGCTGTCAATGTGACATTTGGGGCTGCGCCTCAGGAAATCTCTGTGGCAAATTATTTAGTTAAGGCATGATTCTAAACAAACCTGTAGGAGTTTGTCTTAACTGTGTAATTGATAGGGACCCAGAGTAGGCAGGACCATTCCCTAGGAAGATGGATAAGAGAGGAAAACTAACCAGCATTTCTGGCAGACCACAAGCTAAAAAGCAAGAATACAGCACTGATCTATCCCCTCTCTGCTCTTATTTCCAGTGTGGTTTGACCACTTCCCTCCACGACTCTAGTTAACTCTCTTGCCAAGATAGAGTGTGAGTTGGAATCATGAGTCAATAAAACCACTTATTGTCCTAAATTGTTTGGGCTAGGTATTTATTAAAGCAGTGAAGCTAGGAGACGAAGACCCAGACTAATGTCTACATAATCCATGTTATTATCACAGTACTTTGGAGTATTTAATTAAGCATTGTTCTTTGGATTTTATTTATTCAATGACACCACAACCAGCAACATTTGTTTTTCACAGATAATATGAAAACTGAAATATAAATATCATTATCAAATTTCAGGACAATTGGATGTCAACCTTTTCCAATGACTCTGGCTACCTTAACCAGCTTCAGTGTGCTTGAATTTTTCAACTAGTCATGGAGTAAATCAAAGAATGATCTAATCTTTTCTACTTATTCCACAGCACAATGAAACACAAAATTCTTCATGTACAATTTAATAAGTCATATGAAGTTAATGAAATTACTTTGCTCAAATAATTTCCTATACATGGATTTATTATTTTTTATAGGGAACACATTTTTGCTTTTATGGGAAACACATTGTCTACAAACTAGCATCAAATAAAATAACAGTTCACATTAAAAACTGTGGGAATTTCAGGGACAGACTGAATATGCTAGACCAAGCTTTAGGAGAAGCCTTGGTCTTATCATTGTACTGTATATGTGTGCCCTTGAGGCACAGAACAGAATACAAGTCACCAGCCTCTAAAGTCACATATAATCTATGCTTCTAAACATATAGATACCAAGAAAAAATTGCCTTCTTCCATGTAACACAGGCCCAAGTTATACAGACAGTCTGCTGTAATAGCCATAGCATGTGATCCTTTGTCAGGGTGAGGAAACATTTCTAGTGTCTTCTTAAATAGTCTCACAGCTTCCTATAATGATTAAAGAAATGAAGAGAGATGAAGAAAACAATTCTGCCACTATTAGTTTGATATCATATCCTTAAATGTAAAGAGAATTCATAGGAACACAAAAGTTCCGCTGTCACTCCACAACAGATCTGGTGAGGTCACAGATAATGCTCTTGGACCACAATTAAAAAATAGTGTGAACATAGATACTCTACACTGAAACACACAGAGCAGAGGGAAAAGGGATAACAGAAACTGCCCTCAGATGTTCTTCCCAGAAGTCACAAATGATTAAACAAAATTCCCAGTGTGAAATGTGTGATAGTGCCTTAAAAAACTGTTTGTAAGGCCATTCAGAACAACATAGAATTTCACCATTGCTCTCAGTCTCCCTTCAGAAGCTCACAGTAAACCCTATTGTGCAAGATACACTGCGTGGATGGAAAGACATGGAGAAAACAAGCTGAAACTGATCTAGAAGTTTCCTCTTCGCAGGAAAGCTTTAACAATACCAGAAGCTACTGTGAATGCCGTTGAGGGAGAAAAACCATCATCAGTCTCACCCAGCTGTGAAGCCATGAACTAGAACAACAGCCATCCTGGAAAGAGGTATCCATTGGTGTAATAGTAGCATGAATGTTACTGGCTAACCACCTGCTTTCTGATTGAATTGAGGTCCACTTTCCAGCAGGACACATATGCTTGGTGCTATAATCTAGGCAAAGAATTTGGGAAAGGGGAGATTATAGTTCTAGTGGGGGGGAATAAACTACTATGGCTTTGTTATAAGCACATGATGTCAAACTTCCACTAAACATTTATCATTATACCCACAGATTAAAGCAGCTCTCAGTGTTTGACTACAATCTTCCTTTTTCAATGAAAGTTGCTTAATACACAGAATCACAGCTGGGTAAAGTACAAAAAATAGTAATGGTGGATTGCTCCACCCTAAACAGAACATCTAAAACACTTCCGCATCTCAAGACTCAGTGAACATCATGGAAGAGGGAACTTTAAAAATTTAAGAGTCAGAGAGTGGGGAGGACGTAATCAGATAGCATCTAGACAGGATAGGCTACTACAACCCATGAACCATGCACGTGTGTTACTTCCACAAAGATTTGGCCTGTGAACATTTTACCATGGAAGACAGAAATCTCAAGAGGTACACTTTCCTCAGTGATATACCCACAGATATATCATCCATACTCCAGTAAATGTGCAAGAACATGCCAGGACAAGTAACCCAGATGAAACTCGGTGGGAAACACACACAAAAAGACATGAAAGTAAGAGGGAGAACAGTTTGGAAGAAAGTTTTTAAATGGGAAAAGAAGGGATCAAATTGATTAATATGGGGTGAAAGTCACAAAAACTTGTAGTCATGCATGAAACTGCCAAAGAATATAAATTCAAAAAAGCAAATAGGTACAGCACATTATTAAAAGAAAAATTTCTCTACCTTGGCCTTTCGATTGGTTCTTTGAGGGTTGTCACCCCTAAACTTCTATAACTTTGATTTGGTTATGTTTTGTAAGTCATTTCCTTGAATATCTACAGCTTCTAACCTACGGCTTGATTTCTACATATTCACAAGACCTAAAAAGAAAACCTACAATGGTCCTATTCTTAACTACAAAAAGATGAAAAAAAACCCACAAAACCTCAGAAAATAAAGAATGGGTAGTATAACTACTGATAAAAACTAGTAGAAATAGTGTGTAAAGTGTTATTTTATTCTGCAAAAATATTGAACAGGCATATACTAAGCACAATATACAAATTCATTACTAGGCTTAATAATATCAATCAGATGACTTTGCACCTTGGTTCTTTTAGCCTTCATGTGGACTTTTGCTAATAGTGCATATGTGCTGATGTCTGGTCTGCTGTTTACAATTCCTTCCATGACCTGAATAGCCTTGTCATGGTTTTCACAGAATGAGTAAATGAGTGCTTGCTGTATTGGACTCAACTCGATGAGACCTGAAAGGAGGAAGAAGTTTAACAATACCTTTGAAGGCAGCCGGGATTTAGAATATAATTTTTTAAAGATGTTGCACAATATCACATTTACTCTTGTAATATGAATTGACAAACTAATAGTATACAAAAAGCTTCTTACTACCAGAAAAAACAAAAAGTCATTATAATTACAACTCAAGAAAGTAAAGTTGCAACCAAGTATATTCCATTATGACCTTTGTCACAAAATTCACCATGTTAATAATTTTTGTAGCTATGATAGTAAATTATGGGTGTCAACTTGATCACACTTGGCATTAACTGAGATCAGCTGAGACTGCCTGAAGAGATTATCTGGATCAATACATTTACAATATAAAGACGAGCTCTAGATCTCATTGGAACCTCCCAGTAGTAGACCAGATAAAAGGAACCACAGAAGAGAAGACTGAGAAGAGAGACTCTCCAGGAATCCTCTAGCCATGTGGATAGGGATTTAGCCTGCCAGCTTCAGCCACCAGCCATGTCACATCCACCATAAAAGACCCCATCTCTCCTCTGGAACCATAAGGTGAATAAATTTCCTTTCTCCCTTAAATTATTTGACTTTGGATGTTCTCTCACAGCAATAGTTAAGAGTTACCATTACAGTAGTTGTTCTGTACATGTGAAACTGAAGTTTCAAAATCTCTCAATCAATACATAGCTATTGCAAATAATGTAAAGAGTTTAAAGAGCTATTTTTTAAATTAAAACAATTTTCATTTTAAGTTAGCTATACTTACCTTTATTCATTTCTGCTACTTGATAGATGGTGAATTTTGCAAGTTCAAAGCACTTCATCATAAGAAGATACTGTCCTCTGAAAGATATAACAGCTTTTATTCTAAGTAGTTAGAAAGTAACTTTTCTAAAATAAAATTTCTTATAATCAGTTATATAAATTTTATAAAATGTTCACATATATTTACATGTATATACATAAAATCAATGTAAAGATTATAGACTTATAATAGCCCTAGTGGAACAATTAAAATAGAAATCTGATAGAAGCAACAATTTAGGAGGTGTAATACTACAAAGAAAATATGCAAACTTTTTTTTGTAACTTTCCATATTTAAAATGTTATATTTGTTACTCAGAAGCCATTAGAAGACAAAGTTCCAGGGACATAAAAGGGGATATTTGAATATTTCTGAGAAGTTATTGGAGAATTAAACATAAGTCTTTATCAGAACATATATCCTGGTCTGTTAATCCTGAGATTGAATATTTCAAATAGTGATAACTTCCAATAGATCTCTACAGCAAGCTCTTCTACACTTGAAATACAATTCTATGTGTCACTTTTTTTTCACGGAATTGGCTGATGGTTATGTTTGGTGTCTCTGTGAATACAATCAGAACCAAGGTCCACAATGTACTACTTTACTATGATGAGATATAAAGCAACTACATAACTACTCATCTAAAGGGAGACAAAGAGCCTAACTCAGCAGTTGTGTTTGAAGCAAAGAAAAATAAAGCTACCTACTTAATAAGTTATATTAACATTTAAACAAAAACACAATTATATTTTTGGAGATTAACTGTGAAATGAGAAGGCTGGGAGAACCAAAGAAGAATTCCCGGGAGATTTCTCTAATGTCAAGTATCCCAAAAATTCCAGAATCTGTGCTCATACCTTATTATATATAACTCGATCCCATCTGGCTGAAGATGAATAGCACGTGATAAGTCATTTACCGCTCTTTTCAGTTTGTGCAGCTGTTGAATAATAAGCAGAAACTTAGGTTCAAATTAACTATTCACCTCTTTTCTGACATCTAGCACCCTCCACAACTTACTAGAGAACATAGAAAGGAAGATCACCAAAAAACATGATTTTATCTCATCAAAGCAAAAATGGTTCACAGAAATACAATAAAATATAATAAATTTTTGTGCAAAGTCTTTTATTTTCCAAATTGCTAATGTATAATTCTGAAGAATGTTTATAAATATCCATACAAGTGCTATTTTACATTAATGTAATTATATAACCTGCTCTGGTTTGCATATATTCTTTTTTATTTAAATTTTCAGGTTTTCCCCTCAACTATAATATATAGAACAACAATATTCAACTATGTTAATAAGTAATATCCAAAAGAAGGCAAAATGAGAAGTCATAGTCTATTAACTTAAAAAATAAGGTGGAAAATATGCTTGAAACAAATCAAATAAGTGAAGCAAAAACATAAGAATACATAAAAATATATACTCTTGATATATTCTTTGTATAATGGTCACAAGAACAGAGCTTAAATTTGTATACATAGAAAGGGAAAGATTGAGATTTGTTTAAACAAATTTCAGAATTTTGTGTGGAACATCAGGACCATTCTTTCTTAAGCTATCTTTTCTCAAGGAGTACAACAAAAATAACTGTCTAACAATATATCCAAATTACTATATCTACTGTGCCAACAGGCTGTTATCTGTATTAATTACCTGTCTTATTTCTGTCATCAAATACATGGGAAAGTAACTGAAGAAAAGAAGAATTTATTTTGGCCATGGTGGGAAAGTGGTACAATGGGGGATGTTTAGAAGACAGAGATGAAAGTTAACATTGGTGCTTTCTAGAAAGAAATATTTGCTTGAAGATGAAAAACAGTCACTATTTATTAAATTGTTTCAAGTGGTTACCCAAAAGCAACATTATGTTTTTAACATTCATAATTTGAAAAACTTAAAATTTAAAGGAAAATATTAATGATTAGAATATCATTTGATACACAGATGCTGTTCTATAAACCTATACATTTTCCAGTTCACACACACACACACACACACACACACACACACACACACACACATACACACACACACTCTAATGGTTAATATTGTCTGATATCTTGGTAGCAGGTCTCTGGACCCACCTGAGAGGTATTTTCTACATTAAAGCAAGCCTTTGAGCATGGCTGAAGGAAATTGTCTTGATTCCATATTTATATATGAAGCCATAGCTCATCATGACCAAGATCATTTCCTAGACAAATGATATGAGAATATATAACAGTGAAGAGAGCAGTTAGTATGTACAAATGTGTTGATCTTTGCCCTCTGCTCTTGCTTGGTTGTGATGTGACCAGTTGCTTCAACCTCTTACTACTGCATCTTGAGAGAGAATAAACCCTTTCCCTACCAATGTTGCCTTGGGTCAGGTATTTTGTTAAAACAACAAGCAATGAAATTAAAATATACCCCCCCACACACACAATATTACACTAATAGATTCTAAAATGTCAATAGTACTTTTACCCCAAAGAAAGAAGTCATGGGCAAATTTCAATTCACTAATTTTCATACACTTATTATTTAATATACATATTATCAAAGTAAGTACCTATAATGTAGTATCTGTAGTAAATAGATACCATATAGTCTAAAAATTGAATCCATAAAAATAAACTCTCATAAGTAGAGGCTCTATAAGTAATTAGTTATAGTTAACTATAGCTGCTTAGAAATCTGTTAATCTCTATGGTTAGCTAAAGAATACATTAACATATTATAAATTATTATCTTTTGAACAAATATCTAAACAATTAAAACATTTTAATTCAAGATTTTTATATCTAAACAACTAAAACATTTTAATTCAAGATTCTCAATCCTTAAATACCTTATGATAGGTTTCTGCTCTACAAATATAGCTTTGGATATATAAAGGATCAATTTTAATAGCCTCGGAAAACCTAAAAAAGGCTTCGGTGTAATTATCCAGATGCAGTAGATTTATGAGGCCAATATTTATATAAGCCACTATAACAGTTCTAAAAAATGAGAAAGCAAAAAATGCATTAGACATTTTAAATTATTCCAAATGTTCAATTATAAATGAACCTAATAAAATATATACATCAATATACAATAGGGCATTTTCAATATTTTACTAAAGCAATGTAAATTAGTTACTAGACTTTAAAATTTAGAAGCTTCCTTACTAAAAACCTTAGTAGAGACTCAGCAATTGTAGAGTTTATACTGGAAATTGAATCAGTTAGGTCTCCTAGACCCTTAGCAAAACTATTCCTCCTTGACTTAATCTTAAGTGATCTTGAATCAAAGATATTTTTCCTCAAGTTTTTGCCTCAAACTATAAATAAAAGTTTAAAATATATATATATATTCTAAGGTTTGTTGGTGTAAGAGTAAGAAAATATCTCCAAACTGGTATTCACACAGCTGCTTTTCTATATCAAATAAATATTGTTTTTTCTCCACAATCAAATAGTTTCAGTGTAGGAATTACCTTAGATATTACTGTGTTCAGGATCCTATTTCAGGATGGGGAAGCTACATATTCAGTAGCTCAGCCTCAGGGAAGAGCTGACTACCTGCTACCACAGTTCCTGCCATCAACCTTCTGAAACTGCGTACTTTTCCTTCTTGACCCCAAAAGTCCGAAACAAAGTCACTGTGGTCTTTATAAAACTGTGCACTACAACTTTCCTAAATTCAAAGTTTACATTAGATAGCTAAGTGAGCAATCTTCTGGTCAGTACAAATTGGCACAGTTTGTTATTCTTTCTGACAACTTGTTTTTAATGAGTAACTCACTGGCAAGAAAGGGAATAAAGTTGGCTTTCTGACTTACATATTTAACCTTCGATTTTGTTTTTCCTTGATTTGTGGGCTAAATGGTGTTGGTTTTTCTTTTGCTTTACTAAACAAAATTAAGTCATGAGTTTGAAAGCATGGTTTTCTGGAATTAACTTAGATTTTATGTATAGCAACCAAATACTAAATGGAATCTTTTTTTTTTTTTTTTTTTTCGGTGCTGGGGACCAAACCCAGGGCCTTGCGCTTGCTAGGCAAGCGTTCTACCACTGAGCTAAATCCCCAACCCCTAAATGGAATCTTTTTGTTGTTATTTTAAAACTTGATACACCTTCAGAGTAACTTAACTTGAAAAGGCTGTGGGCACAATATTCTCAAATCCTTTCAAGTATATTGATGACTTATTCTCTCTGGTTTTAAATTCTCAAGTCTACTCAATCTCTAAATTTCCCAATAGAAGCTAATATAAGCAAGTATTACCTTGCCAGGAATCTTATTTTAGTATTATTCTAAGTCTAGAATGACTTTATAATTATAGCATCATTTTTTAATGTTATCAATCAGGGGGTAAGACTTTGTTTTATTTTTTTCCTGATTTCATATAAAAGTAAATCAATGTGAAAAGAAAGACATACCTTTCTAGAGAAATGACAGCTTCAAAGTCACAAATTGCCAGCATCCAAAGTTTCATTTGAGCATAGACTATGCCTCGATGTAGAAAACTACTAAGATTCTCATAGCTATCATTTATGAGAGCTGAAAATTTAGAATATGTACCTTAGTTTCTGAAAAACATGAGTTACATTATAAAGTATTTCTTCCTATTATCTACCCTTGTTCAACATTACCAAAAAAGTCACTTAACTTGAAAAAGCCTATGCCAATTTGATAAGTAAACAGTGAATTATCATTTTTCAAAAATTACTTGCCAACTAGTAATGATGCAACTACCATGGCTCACACATTCATTAGACTTGAAAGAAATTCTGGTGGTGATCCTGGACATTCTACTCACTTGAGAAATGAAGAGATTAATGTCCAAAGGGGATAAACTAGATGAATGAAGATTATGATACAAGCCAGTGACAAAGTTAGATCTGAAAGGTAACAGCTGTCAGAGGATACCATTACTCTCAATAGCCTATTGTTATTATAAAGACATTTGTGAGCCAAGGAATAGCCTCAATATTAGTCCAGACTAGGAAATGTAACATAAATGAGGCTTACTCATCTAAAATAAGCAGAACTTGTAACTGATGCAGCCGACTTCTCTGCACATGCCAAAGAGCAGAAACAAAGGGAAAGAACTTCCGGCCGGGGCTGCAGACAAGAAACTGCCATTAGGACCTAACTTAAGTCGTCACCTGTCTTTCACACTGACTCCTCTGTAGAAAACAGGCTCAATACATGGTTTCGCCCAAGATTTGATGCATATCCTTTAAGTTTCTCAAGGCTATTCTGGCTTAGGAGGGAAAGTTTTGTCAAAAAAAAAAAAGTTTACAATCTGGAACACAATATTCTCAGTACCAGATTAGTAAAGTGTAGCCAGTGTTAACAATGGCCACGTACAGGAAGTAAATAATGATTTGAAAGCTGTCTCACAGCTCAGTTCATAGTGTAACCGGTTAGCAAGGAAAAGGGCAGCTGTGATGTTAGTGGCTACCATGGAAGAACAGGAAAAGCTTTTAAAGAAAAAGGATGATTACAGTGATATAAGTTCTGGGATTCTCATTAGTAAAATCTGGATGATGTTAGTCTCTATATTATAACAATATTGGATATTAATTGAGAAATTCCATATATAGCATGTAGATCAATACTTAAAAAGTAGAAGATGCCAAGTAAATGACAAATATTATTAGCATAGAGTCCTATTTGATTGTAAATTGTGAAAATCATTTGGTTAGTATATAGAAAAGGATTGAGACCAAAACCAAGCTAGTCTTCTCTCAACAAGATAAAACAAGCTGTTATGATGGATAGCCTCAAAGAGAGGGGAGAAATACATGAGCCCAAAACTTAAAGGGGCAATAAAAGCATTTAAATGAAGTCAAGAGAGAAAAGGATACAGCCAGAAGATGGGTGTGTAGGTCTAGTATAGTCAAAGAAACCTGCAGAGCTCTTCCATTTCAAGCAATTTGTGCTATACTTGATGACTTCTCACATGTTTGAGTTGATATGACATTGGGGAACAAGTGAATCAACAAGAAAAAGCAAAGAAGAAAGCATAGAGACCACATCAAATAAAGAGTAAGCAAAAACAGGGTGAAATGCAAGCACAATTTAGATGCAAAGATAAAAAAAAGAGAAAGAAAGAAGTGAACCAGAAATCTTCTGCCTTCTTTTCCACAAACACTTGGAAACAGAGGAGAGGCACTAGACTTCTCTGAGAACATAAGAAGAAGCATTTGCATTTTTTGATTTGAGTATTAATGGAAGGTTGACCTCATAAAGCAAATTAACTTACCTAGACACAGTCAAATGACAATCATCTGAGCTTTCCTTCCCTATAGAGGAAGACTGGTTGTCTCTTATTCTACAGTTTTGAACCCAAGTGAGCATAGCCATGTGTGGAGTATTGGATTCATGTCCTCAGCCTGGATGTGCTGAGTCACTCCATCAGAAAAAAAGCATCTATTCAAGACTAAGAATTGCTATTGAAATACAGGTAAACTAGGACTGCATTAAAAATAGAAAGGTTTGGGGCTGTAACACGCTCTAATTACTGAGAGTTCTCAAAGCCCATTTTTAATTCAAGATTTAAAAACTTCTTTTTTGTGGGACTGGGATCTGAACTTAGGTCCTTCTTCTTGTGAGGCAGAGTCTTAACCCCTGATCCATTTCTTTAACTCCAAGATTAAAAACCTTTTAATTTGATAAATCCATAGGTTGAGCTTTGCAATCAGTAACAACACAAAAAGATCAGTTAGTGCCACTTTAACACACTGACCAGGTAATAGAATTGCCCCAAGAAAAAAATTCTCTAGAACTTAACTTAAAGTGATTTTTTTGACATGATAGTCTGTCCTGGTCATAATTAAACACATGCACACATACTGAAAGGACATGTTAGTATGTTAATACCTGTGTTATGTGTGTAGATATATATATATGTATATATATATACATATATATATGCATTTGTTATACAGTATACATATAGGAATAAATATATAAGTATTCATTAGCATATATAAGTTCATATTATATATAGATACCAATATAAATAAATACTTTGGAGATTAAGACCCGTTTGGTCCTCAGAACCTATATAAGAGAGCTAGGTATAAGGTCCCATGGTTTGTGATCCCAATGATGGGAAAGCAGAGACAAAGTGGACTCATGGGGTCTTCTGGTAGCCTATTCAGAAAGCAACAAACCGAGGCACATATCTAAGGAATGACATCTGAAGTTATTCTCTGGCTTCCACACACATGGACATATACTTGCACATATAACTACATAGACCAACAGGAGCAAAGGCTACATATACACAAAAATAAAATTAAAAAATATATATGTTAGCATTATATATATTTATATATATATATATAATATATACATACACAAGTGATCAAGTATTAGAATTCCCCTCTATGAAAATGAAACTGGGCTGCTGGATTTCAGATCAAATTCTCACATAGATGCAAGAGAAGGCAAAGTACCTGAGACGCTATAGTCCTGAAGAGCTTTATAAGGATTAGTATTTCTGAATAAGCAAGCTCGATAGTAAAATGCTAGCCAGTTATTGGGGTCTAAGTGGATAGCAACAGAAAAGTCTTCAGTTGCTTGTTTATAAACGTTCCTTTTAGAATACGCTCTCCCTCGGTATGTCCTAGAAAAAGGAAAAAAATCTTTTCAGCGTGAACTGCAAAACACACATTTTTCTCTTGTTTGTAAATATACTTACCTACCTTCACATTTGAATAATACTTCATAATTGCTTCTCCTTTCTTTTCAAGAGAATTTAATCATAATGTTAACATTCAAAATAATGAGAGCTATTCTTAAGTGATGCCTTATTGTTTCATAATTATGTGTATAAGTTAACTACATGCTTATTATCTCATTGTTTTTTCAAGGGAGAAAATATTTTTATCCTTTAAAACTTACTCCTAGTTATTGATGCATTCTGGTTGTCTTCTTTGAGTTAAGCAAGCATCATTTGCAGGGAAGAACTGAACTGTTTAATGAAGAAAAGGATCAATTCAAGATATTGAAAGACAATACTCTTTTATATTAGAAGGACCCTTCTATTTTGAAGTACTTGACTTTATCCTATTAGTAATAGTTAGGCACTGAGAAAATGGTTTTGAGACATATGACTTTTATTTTTATGATAAACAAACTCAAGAAGCCACTCCAAGGCCAGCAAAATGGTTCAGCAAATAAACCTGCTTGCTTCAGTATAGTACAACCTGAGTTAAATCCCCAGAACTTACATGATAGAAGGACAGAACTGACCCGTGTAACTTTTCTCTGATGTGAACATGTGTTGTGACACACACACGCAACATTTCCACCTCCATAACAGAGATAAATAAATGTAAAAAGAGTTTGTGAGCATTCCTTTCTTTAAAATTAATTTTATCAATACAGTGCTAGGAATTAGATAGCATGGCATATCAGGTATAACCCAAGAAAGTTGCAAGTACTGAGAGAGTAGAAATGAACTAAGGAACATTTGATATTAATATGATAAATATTAATAACTGAATTACTCATTAAACATGACTAAGAATTATCCTTAATAATCATTAATAATAAATATTCAAAATTTTATTTATTAGGAGATGAATGAAACATTTCTGAAAAGTAAGGTAAAAATGAATTTTCAGGGATAAATTATCTTGGGTTTCAATACGCCCACTACTTTTGAAGGCCCTCTGTTGGGTAAAAGCTGAGTAATTTTAGAAGAAAGTTATTTCTGACTCTGAAGAACAAAAAAAAAAAATTCAAATACCAAGGGCATGTTTCTAAGAAAAGATCAGTGACCTACTTCATTCTTGACACAGTAATCAAATCCTGAGATCAAATTTTGACTGCAAAACTAGTCGTCTATCTTAATGTGAATATACATTAAAAATCTTAAAAGCAAAGAAAGACCAATATAATTTAATATTTCAACAGAAACATGTATTATCTGTGTACCATGTGTCCTTTAAAATTAGGAAGTCTACTAATAGAAAAAACTTCTGAGAATGTAAATTTTAAATAAGAATAAAAAGGGCTTCCCTTGAAATAATGAAAAATAGACCGCTCAAAAATTGTAATTCTTGTGCTCAGTTCAGCAGCACATATACTAAACTTAGAACAATACAGAGAAGATTAGCACGGTCCCTGAGCAAGGATAACACACAAATTCAGGAAGTGTTCATATTTTTTTTTAAAAATTGTAATTCTTATGCCTGGCGGAAATAACCACATCTTGCACTTCCAGCCCTAGTGGGTAGAGCCTGGAAAAAAGCAAAAAGGAGGTAGAAACAATCCAGGATGATTTCCAAAGTCATCCTTGGTCCTCCATAGGAATACACAGTGCCCTCTTACACACACACACACACAAACACACACACTCACACATGAGCAAAAATAAATAAATATTGTAATTTTTATTTTTGATATCTAGAAGACATTCTAACTAAATTCAAAATATTAAGATTCTTATTATCATTCATAAAAGATTAGGTAGTACAAATGGCAAGTTAAAAAAACTCAAGACTACCCCTTTCCCCACTCCAGCGCCCAGGACACATGCATAGTCCAGGCGGGCGTCACTACAACCTAAGTAAGCTCCGCCCCCCCCACCCCCAGAAAACTAGGCAGCCCAAGGGACCCAGCTTCTCCCACCAGCCAGCCAGAGCCGTGCAGGGCCAGGGAGGAGGACACCCTGTGCCTCGACCACGCCCCAGCTCCCCCAGGTTAAATAGCGGCCCCCCACGCCCCATCCTCCACTTTCCCCACTACACAGCCCGGGATGCGCCTGTGGTCCAGGCGGGCCTCACCTAGACCTAGGTAAGCTCTGCCCCCGCCCAACCCCAGAACCCCAGGCCAAATAATTCAGTTTAGTGAAAAACACACAGAAAATGAAAGAAGATCTTAAGAATTAAAACGACAATGCCCAAGTCAAAGTCCAAATCCATGAGAAACAACACTCAACTAAACAAATCTCCCACTGAAGGAATTAATCCCATAATGTTAGACTCCAACCAGAAAAATACCCACGGAAAATGGCCAAGAAAGCCTGACCCAGGATAACGACTTTCAAAATATGATCATTACCATGTTCAATACTATGAAAGAGGAAATCCGGGAGGACTTAAATAATCGAATCAATCGCTGTGAAGAGGAACACAACAGACACTTGGAAGAGTTGAGAAAAACAGTGCAAGAAACAAAAACTGGCATAGAGCAGTTAAAACAGACTCAAGCAGAGTTTAAAACTGAGCTACAAGACAAGTTATCTTCAACCCAGAACTCCACAGAGTCTTATCAGCAGAACTAACAAAGCAGAAAACAGAATTTCAGATCTTGAAGATAAAGTGGGAGTATTAACCAGCTCAATGGAAGAGGTTGTTAAACCCAAAAAGATACTTGAAAGAAATATCCAAGAGATATGGGACACCCTGAAGAAGCCTAACATGCGTATTCATGGAATGCCAGAGCAAGAATCTCAAAATACCACCCCTGAGGAAATTTTTCAAATGATCAGCAAGGAAAACTTTCCTCATTTAAAAAAAGAGAGGACCATCCATATACAAGAGGCATTCTGCACCCCAAACAGATATGACCAAAACAGAAGCTCGCCACGGCAAATAATAGTTAAAACACTCCACATTCAAGATAAAGAAATGGTGCTGAGAGCTTCAAGGGAGAAAAAACAAGTCATTTTTAAAGGTAAACCTATTAAAATAACAAATGACTTCTCAGTCGAAACAGTAAAAGCAAGAAGAGCTTGGAGAGACATACTTCAAGTATTGAATGAGCAAAAATGTCAACCCAGAGTGATATACCCCGCAAAACTATCCGTCATGATCGAGGGAGAAAGAAAAATCTTCCAGCACAAAGACAACTTGAAGGGATACATGTCCACCAAACCAGGCCTTCAAAAAATGCTAGAAATGATACTCAAGCTTGAAGAAAAAAAACAGGCATATCCGGGAGAACAGAAGGGAAGGATAACACCATTAAAAGTGAAGCAATATACTTATAAAAACTACTAAACATAATAAATGTCTGGAATTAAAAATACTTTCTCCATTATAACACTAAATGTTAATGGAATTAACTCACCGATCAAGAGACACAGATTACAAACTTGGATTAAAAATCACAATCCATCAATCTGCTGCCTGCAGGAAACCCATCTCACCACAAAAGATACGCACGCTCTAAAAATAAAAGGCTGGCCAACAATTCTACAAGCAAATGGAAGCGGAAAACAGGCAGGGGTAGCCATTATGCTATCAGACAAAGTGGACTTCAAACCAAAGAAAATTATAAGAGACACGGATGGATACTACATTTTAGTCACAGGTACAATTCACCAGGAAGACTTCACAATACTGAACATATATGCACCCAATATGGGCCCCTCCACATTCATTAAGAAAACCCTACAGCGTCTAAAGCAAGAAATCAACCCCCAAACGATAATTTTTGGGGACTTCAACACCACCCTCTCTACATGGGATAGATCAACAGGTCAAAAGCTTAACAGAGACACTTTGGAACTTAATCAAACCCTGAAAGAAATGGACCTTACAGATCTCTATCTAACTTTTCACCCACACACCAAAGAATACACATTTTTCTCAGCAGCACACGGAACTTTCTCCAAAATAGATCACATGTTGGGCCACAAAATGAATCTACACATATACAAGAAAGTTGAAATTCTAACCTGTGCCCTATCAGACCACCACGGCCTAAAGCTGGACATCCACAACACATCAAACAAGAGAAAATACACTAACTCCTGGAAATTTAACACTATGATGCTGAATGAGAACTGGATTCAGGAAGAAATTAAAAAGGAAATTCAAGATTTCCTGAATCACAGAGTTCTACCAGACATTTAAGGAGTTAATAACACTAATACTCCTTAAACTGTTCCATCAAATAGCAAAGGAAGGAACACTACCAAATTCCTTCTATGAAGCTAATATCATTTTAATCCCAAAACCTAATAAAGACTCACTTAAAAAAGAAAACTATAGGCCGATCTCTCTGATGAACACAGACACAAAGATTCTCAACAAAGTTTTAGCAAATCGGATTCAAAAACATATTAAAAAGATTATTCACAGGGACCAAGTAGGCTTCATCCCCGGCACACAAGGTTGGTTCAACATACACAAATCAATAAATGTAATTCACCATGTAAACCAGTCCAAAGTCCAAGACCACATGATACTCTCAATAGATGCAGAAAAAGCTTTTGACAAGATCTAACAGCCTTTTATGATCAAAACACTAGAGACAGTAGGAATGGAAGGAACCTTTATCAATATAATAAAAGCTGTATACAACAAGCCCACAGCTAGGATTATGCTCAATGGGGAACAATTGGAAGCATTCCCATAAGACAAGAAAGGGACATAAGAGGGATACATATTGGCAAGGAAGAAGTCAAGCTATCCCTATTTGCAGATGACATGATCTTATACCTGAATGATCCCAAAAACTCCACCAGGAAGCTCCTGGAACTAATTGAGAAGTTCAGCAGGGTGGCAGGATACAAAATAAATGTGCAAAAATCAGTGGACTTCCTATATGCCCAGAATGAAAGAAGTGAAAAAGCCTTGAGAGAAACCATCCCATTTACTATAGCCTCTAAAAAAATGAAATACCTTGGTATAAACCTAACCAAGGAGGTCAAAGACCTTTACAATGAAAACTTTAAAACCCTAAAGAAAGAAATAGCAGAAGACACCAGAAGGTGGAAAGACCTCCCATGTTCCTGGATTGGCAGAATCAACATCGTAAAAATGACCATCCTACCAAAGACAATATACAAATTCAATGCTATACCCAAAGCAATTCTTCAAAGAAATTGACGAAACAATCTCAAAGTTCATATGGAGGCACAAAAGACCCAGGATAGCAAAGACAATCCTGAGTAACAAAAACACTGCTGGAGGTATTACCATACCGAACCTTAGTCTATATTACAAATCCATAGTTATAAAAACAGCCTGGTACTGGCTCCAAAATAGACACACAGATCAATGGATAAGGATTGAAGACCCAGATATAAGCCCACACAACTACAGCCATTTGGTCTTTGACAAAGGAGCCCAAAGAATCCAATGGAAAAAGAACAGCATCTTCAACAAATGGTGCTGGCAAAACTGGATCCACATGCAGAAGATTAAAGCTGGACCCGTACTTGTCACCATGTACAAGACTTCATTCCAAATGGATCAAGGACCTTGATATCAGGCCAGAGACTATAAAAACATAGTTGAAAGGATAGGGAACTCCCTCGAGCTGATTGGGCTAGGCCAACAGTTCCTAAACAGACATCCAATGGCACAGTCACTGCTACCAACTCTCAACAATTGGGATCTTGTGAAATTAAAGAGCTTCTGTTCAGATAAAGAGATTGTAACGCGACCTGAAAGGCAACCCACAGAATGGGAGAAAACCTTCACTGACCACATATCTGATAGAGCTCTACTGTCCAGGGTGCACAAAGAACTTAGAAAACCAAACATCAAGGAAACCAATGGCCCAATTAAAAAATGGGCCCTGGAAATGCAAATCAAAACTTCCCTGAGATATCATCTCACCCCGGTCAGGATGGCAAAAATCCACAATACAAACAACAACAAGTGCTGGAGAGGATGTGGACAGAGGGGAACTCCCCTACATTGCTGGTGGGAATGCAGGCTCATACAACCACTCTGGCGAGCCGTCTGGAGATTCTTAAAGAAATTAAAGATTGAAATGCCATATGACCCTGCGATTCCACTTTTGGGTATAACCCCCCATACAGCAGAGGTTTACCTCGATAGCACAAGCACGACCATGGAATTTGCCAGGAAATGGATGTCATTACACACAATTATATTAAGTGAAGTATCCCAGACCCAGAAAATTAAGCGCCGTATGTACTCCCCAATAGGTGGCTCCTAATACCAAACCCACCCAGCCCATCTTGAGACACTCATAGGTAAATCTATGTATTACCTACAGTAATTGCAAGGATTATGAACAGGAGGGATGGGGTTGGAGGGCCACACCAGACACAAGGAGAGAAGAGACCATGTTACAGTAGAGAAAATAAGCCTCCATCAAGGACTGCAAGAAAGTAATGTGACACTTAGTTAAGTCCACAATTCGTTCCTGATCACTTACAACTATGGGGGTATGAACTCACCAGAAGGGGAGGGCATATAATCCGGCAGATTAAAAAGTAACCATTTTGCAAATGGGTGATTGACCCCTCCCATTGCCTAACGCCATATGACCCTACGATTCCACTTTTGGGTATAAGTATTACATCTACCCTTGAATGTGCTCTTATAATAAGACTCCAGTTTAACAGCTTTCTGTCTCTGGCCAGGGGGTGACATACAGTGCCCATCACGATGGAGTGAAGTGCATTACAGGAGCAACAAAATTACAAAAGAAAATCAACAAACCACTATCCAGAACTTCAGAGACTCTATATCAACCACCTAGAACTAGGCCAGACTAATCTCTCCCTATCCTGCAGCAGTGTTTTTGTTACTCAGGATTGTCTTTGCTATCCTGGGTCTTTTGTGCCTCCATATGAATTTTGAGATTGTTTGGTCAACTTCTTTAAAGAATTGCTTTGGGATTTTAATTGGTATAGAATTGAATTTGTATATTGCCTTTGGTAGGATGGTCATTTTTACGATGTTGATTCTGCCAATCCAGGAACATGGGAGGTCTTTCCACCTTCTGGTGTCTTCTGCTATTTCTTTCTTTAGGGTTTTAAAGTTTTCATTGTAAAGGTCTTTGACCTCCTTGGTTAGGTTTATACCAAGGTATTTCATTTTTTTAGGGGCTATAGAAATGGGATTGAGTCTCTCAGGGCTTTTTCACTTCTTTCATTCTGGGCATATAGGAAGTCCACTGATTTTTGTACATTTATTTTGTATCCTGCCACCATGCTGAACTTCTGTATTAGTTCCAGGAGCTTCCTGGTAGAGTTTTTGGGAATCACTCAGGTATAGGATCATATCATCTGCAAAGAGAGATAACTTGACTTCTTCCTTGCCAATTCGAATCCCCTTTATGTCCCTTTCTTGTCTTATGGCTTCAGCTAAGACTTCAAGTACAATATTGAAAAGAAGTGGTGACAGTGGACAGCCTTGTCTAGTCCCTGATCGAAGTGGGAATGCTTCAAGTTTTTCCCCATTGAGCATAATCCTTGCTGTGGGCTTGTTGTATACAGCTTTTATTATATTGATAAAGGTTCCTTCCATTCCTACTGTCTCACGCGTTTTGATCATAAAAGGCTGTTAGATCTTGTCAAAAGCTTTTTCTGCATCTATCGAGAGTATCATGTGGTCTTGAACGTTGGACTGGTTTATATGGTGAATTACATTTATTGATTTGCGTATGTTGAAGCATCCTTGTGTGCCTGGGATAAAGCCTACTTGATCCCTGTTGATGATCTTTTTGATATGTTTTTGAATCCGATTTGATAAGACTTTGTTGAGAATCTTTGTGTCTGTGTTCATCAAAGAGATTGGCCTATAGTTTTCTTTTTTAAGTGTATCTTTATTAGATTTTGGGATTAAGACTATATTAGCTTCATAGAAGGAATTTGGTAGTGTTCCTTCCTTTGCTATTTGGTGGAACAGTTTAAGGAGTATTAGTGTTATTAACTCCTTAAATGTCTGGTAGAACTCTGTGCTGAATCCATCTGGTCCAGGACATTTTTTGGTGGGAAGATTTGAGATTACTTCCTCAATTTCCTCATATGTTTTTTTTTACATAATATATTTTTATTATTATTTCAGCTCATACAAACTTAATAGGTACACCAGTTCCCTCCCTCCCTCTTCCTCAGACATTCCAAATAATATTGAAATATCAAAGAATCTCAAGGCACACTTTTTTAACATTTTTAATTATTATTTCCAGTCATACAAACTTAGTAAGTACACCGGTTCCCTCCCTCCCTACTCCTCCCCCGAACCCTCTGCTCCCCCTCCTCGCACCCCTCCCTCTCCATGCCCCAGTGCCACTCCTTCCAATCCCCAGAGAATCCTTTAATGTGCATGCCAGACTCTCCTCTGGGCCCTCCTATCCTTACCAAACCTTAGTCTATACTACAAATCCATAGTTATAAAAACAGCCTGGTACTGGCTCCAAAATAGACACACAGATCAATGGATAAGGATTGAAGACCCAGATATAAGCCCACAGCCATTTGGTCTTTGACAAAGAGGCCCAAAGAATCCAATGGAAAAAGAACAGCATCTTCAACAAATGGTGCTGGCAAAACTGGATCTCCACATGCAGAAGATTAAAGCTGGACCCGTACTTGTCACCATGTACAAGACTTCATTCCAAATGGATCAAGGACCTTGATATAAGGCCAGAGACTATAAAAACCATAGTTGAAAGGATAGGGAACTCCCTCGAGCTGATTGGGCTAGGCCAACAGTTCCTAAACAGACATCCAATGGCACAGTCACTGCTACCAACTCTCAACAGTTGGGATCTTGTGAAATTAAAGAGCTTCTGTTCAGATAAAGAGATTGTAACATGAGCTGAAAGGCAACCCACAGAAAGGGAGAAAATATTCACTAAGCACATATCTGATAGAGCCCTATTATCCAGAGTGCACAAAGAACTTAGAAAACTAAAGGAAACTAATGGAAACCAAGGAAACTAATGGCCCAATTAAAAAATGGGCTCTGGAGCTTAAAAGAAATTTTACCAGGGATGAAATTAAAATGTCCAACAAACATCTTAAAAAATGCTCCACTTCCTTAGCCATCAGGGAAATGCAAATCAAAACTTCCCTGAGATATCATCTCACCTTGGTCAGGATGGCAAAAATCCACAATACAAACAACACCAAATGCTGGAGAGGATGTGGAGAGAGGGGAACTCTCCTACATTGCTGGTGGGAATGCAGGCTCATACAACCACTCTGGTGAGCTGTCTAGAGATTCTTAAAGAAATTAAAGATTAAAATGCCATTCGACCCTGCTATTCCACTTTTGGGAATAATCCCACATACAGTAAAAATTCACCTCGATAGCAGAAGCACAACCATGTTCATAGCAGCACTGTTTACAATAGCAAAGTCATGGGATCAACCCAAATGTCCAACAGTTGATGAGTGGATAAGGAAACTGTGGTACATCTGTACAATGGAGTACTACTCAGCCATCAAAAATGATGAATTACTGGAATTTTCCAGGAAATGGATGTCATTAGAAACAATTATATTAAGTGAAGTATCCCAGACCCAGAAAATTAAGCGCCATATGTACTCCCTAATAGGTCGTTCCTAGTACCAAACCCACCCAGACCACCTAGAGACACTCAAAGATAAATCTCTGCAACACCTACAGTAATTACAAGGATTATGAACAGGAGGGATAGGGTAGGAGGGCCACACCAGACACAAGGAGAGAGGGGACCATGTTACAGCAGAGAAAATAGACCTCCATCAAGGACTTCAAGTAAGTAATGAGACATCTGGTTAAGATCACAGACTTTCGTTCCTGATCATTTACAACTGAGGGGGTATGATCTCACCAGAAGGGGAGGGCATATAGTCTGGCAGATAAGAAGTAACCATTTTGCAAATGGCTGATTGACCCCTCCCTCACTGTGGTTTCCTACTTTTATTACATCTATCTTTGAATATACTCTTATAACAAGACTCTAGTTTAACAGCTTTTTATCTCTGGCCAGGGGGGTGACATCCAATACCCATCAGGATGGAGTGAAGGGCATTACAGGAGTAGCAAAACTGCAAAAGAAAATCAACAAACCATAATCCAGAGCTTCAGAGACTCTATATCAACCACCTGGAACTAAGCCAGCCTAATCTCTCCCCATCCTGAAGCTCAGGAACATTTGCGGAAGAGGGGGCAGTAAGATTGTAAGAGCACAAGGATGGGAGGAGTAATGATATGCAAGATACTCCACACAAGTTAGGGCCGAAGCAATCATAATTGGACTTTGCATGCCCTGCGCAATGTCCAACACACTATTGACCTCACAAAGTCTAGCATTTGCTAAAGGCACAAGATCCTTGGAGGCAAGGGATTGACAGCCACAGTAGTGTTCCTATGCTTAAGGGGAACACAGGAAAGGGTTCAGGGAAATGCCACTGGGTCCTTGTACGTCATGGGAGAGGAGGGCCCAGAGGAGAGTCTGGCATGCACGTTAAAGGATTCTCCCCAGATTGGGGGAGGAGGCACTGGTGGATGGGGAGGGAGGAGTAAGGGGAGGGGAGCAAGGGGATTGGGGGGGAGGAGGAGGGAGGGAGGGAACTGGAGTACCTATTAAGTTTCTATGAGCTGAAATAATAATATAAAATGTTTTAAAAATTTATTAGACCATAAAGATTCAACCCTCATGGATGGCATTTATTCTATCATAAATGAGAAATTCATCCTCCTTCATTCTTCTCTGTTTTATGCTTCTGTTATGTGATGTCTCCCATTCTGGAAAGATGAGACAATAAAACCCTTTCTTGTAGTGTAACAGATACTGGTACTAGTCAGCCACCTGGACAGAAACAAATTTCTGATGATTATGAATTGCTTTCTTTCAGATATTCTGTCATGACTACAGCAATAACCTAAAAACAATTAGTAACTTCTGAGAAATACTCAAAATGCAAAAACTCAATTCATAAACAAATGAATAAAACTGTATTATACTAGTAACAAGTCAACCTGTAAAATTAATTGTCTCAAACAAATGGAAAAGATTATTTAACAAATAGTAAGGAGTTCATTGGTTCCCAAACTTACAATGTACACCAAACACAAGTCCATATGGATTAAAATTTAAAAATTGAAAAGGTAAATTTTAATTGAATTTATTAGTGAAGTGTTAATCGGATAACCAAATGGAGACTAATTTTCTTTTATTAGTCATTCATTTTGTGTGTGTGTGTGTGTGTGTGTGTGTGTGTGTGTGTGTGTGTAAAAGAGAGAGAGAAAGATAAAGAGAGAGTTTTGTGTGTCCTTTTGGTGTTCCAAGGGTGACTTTGGGAATCATCCTGGATTGCTTCTACCTCCTTTTTGCTTCACACTGGGATTTCCGAAGCTCTGCCCACCAGGGCCAGAAATGCAGGCTTCTGCTATTTCCGCCTGACCTTTTACTTGGGACCTGGGATGCAAATGCAGGTCTTTCTGCTTGTGAGGCAGAATCTTAACCCCCAAGCCATCTCTCCAGCCTAGGAGACTAATTTTCTAAACTTTAATAAGTTAATGAGAAAAAAAGATGAATTTGGCAGCATAATTTTTTTAATTATTTACATTAAAATAATTCTCCCATCTTCCCTAATACTCACCTTTCATGCCTTAATAACAGCCAGTTAGTTGAACAGGTGTGAAGTGATGTGTCATTGTGGTTTTAGCTTGCCATTTCCCCAATTAACAATAAGGCTGAATTTTTTTCCATAAATCTATTAGTCATTTGTGTGCCTTCTTTTGAGAAATGTGTATTTGGATTCTGAGCCCATATTTTTTTAAAACAAGGTTATTTTTTTCTTTGCTATTGACTTGAGTTCCTTATATATTTTGGACATTAGCCCCTTAGGAAATGTGTAGTCTGCAAATATTTTCTCTCAATTGTGATACATATGCATAATGTGATGAATACGCAATGCAGCTTTCACAAAGAAAGATGTCCTGCCATTTGCGACAGCATGGATCAACCTGGAGACACTAAGCTAAGTGAAATAAGTCAAGCGGGGAAAGACAAACACTGCATGACTTCACTTACAAGTAGAATCTGAATGATGAAAAGGGATGGAAGCAGAAAATAGAGTCCCGGCTGTCACAGCTGCAATGGGGCAGAGTAGACAGAGAAAGATAGATGTTGCTCAAAGGATACAAAGTTTCAGTTAAGTGAATTAAGTTAGTCTTACATTGAGCAGCATTGTGACTGTAGTTAACAGTTACAAATTATGTAGTTCAAAATCCCTGAATCAATAATGTTAAACATTGCCCTCACAAAGAAATAAGAATGTGAGGTGATTGACAGGTTAATTATTTTAGTTTAATTATTATGAATAAATGCATGTATCATAATATCAGATTTTATCCAAAAATATAAGCAAGTATTATTTGAAAAATTAAGATAGCATATTATTACATTTAATTGGAACAAAAAATTTGAATGGGACATGACAGATACATCATATACATCAAGTTCTCATGCAAATTAATAATATCTATATTTAAAAATATACTTAAGCAGACTAGTAAGAGAAAAATATTAAAAAGTTTATTTTTATTTCAGACCTACAGCAATTCAAGTTATTACAGTGAAAAAAAACTTTTATCAGACTGAAATTTAAAATGATTATGACAACAAAATACCAAAGGTAAAATGTTATCTGCATAATAAATAATTTTAGAGGGAAAAAATCTTTAAATCATAGTATAATATATTTAAGAATGCTGTTTTTTCAAAAGACAATATAGAGCACAAATAACACTGAAGAACAGGGGAAAATATTGATAATAAATACAACCAACAAAAGGTATTTATCAAGTATATAAATGGACTGTAGAAATTAGTAGGAAACAACAAACAAATGGACCTTGAATGGCAAAGGTTGAAATCTAAATGGTGCTAAATACAAGAAAATCATGAGAGTAATAAAAAAATGAAAATCCAGTGAGATCATGTCCATGAGTGTGAGAATAGAGGGTGAATAAAATCTGAAAGCCACATTCTTTTATTACATTTTTGTTACATTTTAACCTAATTATACAACCTCAATAGGTACCCCCTTCTTCTCCCTCCCCTCTTCCTTCCTCCCTGTTGTCCTCCATTCTACTCTCTCCCCCTTTCCAATTCCCCTCTCCCTCTCACCCCTTTTTCTTCCCTCCTCTCTAGGTGCTTCCTGCTTTCTCCCTTCCATCCTCCAGATCATCTGTTTATGTGGGTGCTGAATTTCCCTCTGAATTATCTACACTAGTGAGGGTTCAGGACTCAGTGGCATAGCTTGGGGCCCCGTTTTGAGCTATCTGCTAGTATGGGGAACTTTATTATGACTGTTTAACCCCTTGTCTCTAAGGATCCTACTGCCCGAAGCCTTCTCCCTGTGATCCATGCTAGACTTTGGTGGTTTGTTGACATGTCAGCTATTATGCAGGTCAGGCAAGATCCAGCACACTGTGGCTATATGAAAGCCATATTCTTAAATGTCGGTGAGGAGCCCACATGTACTCCTTATAGAATAACCACTTTGGAGCATTAGTTGGACCCCAGAGTTGCCTACTGTATGCGTGCCTGAGTACCTTTCCTCTATACTTTCTTGCCATTAGTCAAAGCCCTAATGAAGTACTTTCTCAAGGTCAAGCCAGAAAGACTAGCAATGTGTTCTTGGGCTACCAGAGCCAGAAGCCAAAATTCATAAAGAGAAAAAAAATGGAGGCAGAAGGGATGGAGGACATATGCCAAAATGTTCAAGGAAATATTCATATTCATTCACAGATATCATAAGTAATATGGATCATACAGTGCCCTAAATATGGTATGATTTAATTTTTGTAAAGTTCAAAAAGAGCAAGTAAGTCTAAACTAAGAATGTTTAGAGACATACCCTTGCACACTACAACTCTAAAGAACCATAAGTGGTTAAAAGTGAGAGTAGTGTTTATCCTCTAAGTGAGGCGGAGTCAAAAGGGGTTTCTTGACCCAGGGATGGTTACCAGGGTATTTACCTAGTGATTTCACTAAGCTGTATGCATCTATCCTGCATGTTTTTCAAACATAAAAGATGATTTATGATTAAAAATTAAAAGTGAAATCAGACATAGCTGTAATCCCAACAGTCAGGGGCTGAGGCAGGAGGATCTGGAGTTGAAGACCAGCCTGAACTACATAGCGAGCCAACTTAGAATACAGAAACCAAAACTGCCAAAGAAGAGAAGAATAGATATGACTCATCACATTCTAAATGTCTCACGGCAAAGCTTAGAAGGAGACAAGGAGAACAGAACAAAGCTTAACATCAGAGACTCTATATCAACCACCAGGAGCTAAGGCAGCCTAATTTCTCTCCATTCTGAAGCTCAGGGAAATTTGCAGAAGAGGGGATGGTAAGATTGTAAGAGCACAAGGATGGGAGGAGTAATGATATGCAAGATACTCCACACAAGCTAGGGCCAAAGCAATCATAATAAGACTTTGCATGACCTGCGCTATGTCCAACACATTATTGACCCCACAAAGTCTGGCATGGACTAAAGGCATGGAGGCTAGGTATTGATAGCCACAGTAGTGTTTCTATGCTTAACGGGAACATAGGAAAGGGTTCTGGGAAATGCCCCTGGGTCCTTGCACCTCATCGGAGAGGAGGACCCAGAGGAGAGTTTGGCATGCACATTAAAGGATGCTCCAGGGATTGGGGGGTGGGGGAAGCCACTGGGGGGAAGGCACTGGGGAATGGGGAGGGAGGGGGAGGGGAGGGGAGGCAGGGGGGGAACCGGTGTACTTGTTAAGTTCATATGATCGGAAATAATAATAATAAAAAAAAGTAAGGTTACAATAAGGTTTCAGAAAAACATGATCTTTTGTGCTCCTTGATGCAAAGGACATGCATGAAAAAGAAGTGTAAAAGGAGAAAAATTTGGATGTTTTCAATGCTTTAGAAACTTTTATTATAGTGAATATTCCAAAGTTGCAAAGAAGTTGATATTCATGCCCATTAAACTAAATTACACACTATCTTTATAGTGTAGGTAAAATTTTCGTTCATGTGGAACTGAAAATCAACTTATTGTTCTAAAAGTGCCCTCATATTATTTCAAATAATTTTTCTTTTTTATTATTATTATTTATTCAACTGTGTGCATATGCGTGTGTATGTGCGCGCGTCTGTGTGTGTGTGTGTGTCTGTGTATGTGTAGAACCACGGACGAATTCACGAACCACCATGGACGCCTCCACCTCTTTCTGCCCCGGGATTCACAGGCTCCGCCCTACCAGGACCAGAAGCGCAGGCCGCCCCCCGCTTTCGCCTGGCGTCTATACGTGGGATCTGGGATCGGAACTCAGGACCTTCCGCCTACAAGGCGGAGGTTTAACCCCTGAGCCACCTCCCCAACCCCTAATTTTTCTCTTTTAAAAGTATATTTCAAATAGTGGGGCTGGAGAGGTGACTCAGGGGTTAAGCCTCTGCCTTCAGGCGGAAGATCCTGAGTTCGGATCCCAGATCCCACGTATAGACGCCAGGCGAAAGCGGGGGGCGGCCTGCGTTTCTGGTCCTGGTAGGGCAGAGCCTGTGAATCCCCCAGCTGAGTAAACAAGGAAGTGGAGGCGGTCCATGGTGGTTCCCGAAATTGCCCGTGGTTCTACACACACATACGCGCACGCACACACACACACAATTGAATAAATAAAATTTTAAAAAGTTTAAAAGTATGTTTCAAATAGTAATTTAAAAATCATATCGAGGTCTGGAGAGATGGCTCAGGGGTTAAGACTCTGCTTCACAAGCAGAAGGTTCTGAATTCGGATCCTAAGTCCCATGTAAAAATGCCATGGAGAAATGCAGAGCTTGGAAAATCCCAGAGCGAAGCAAAAAGGAGGTTAAAAACAATTCAGAATGATTCCCAAAGTCAAGATTTGTCCTCCATAGGGACACACAATGTTCTATGATACACACACACATAAATAAAAAAATTTTTAAATTATATCAAAAATAATTCATACCTTGCTTGAGAATTTAGGTGCTCTATTTTTAACACAGCTGTAAAATCCTGTATGGCTGAAATCCAGCTTTGATTCTCAAAATGGTAGAACCCACGCTTCATTAATGCGTCTGTCCTTTTGCGGTCATAAAAAATACACTAGAGGGATGTGGGGGATATATAAACATGTTACATAATGGGAAATAAAACCAACAAAAGTGTAGAGTCACACAGCAACTTCAAATTACATAAAAGAAATTCACTTGAAGATGCCAGCATTTTCAGATCCATGTTTCCAGACCATATTAAGCAATGCATCCATCATCAAATTCTTGAGAAGGAAAAACAAATAGTAAATGCAAGAAGGCAAGGCTTTTGACTACTGAAATTTTCACTGATACAAATTTCAAAGTAAATTGTGCTTCACTGAGTCTCTCACAGCATTTTATTCTAATTAAGGATGAAACATACTAGATCATACCAGTAGTGAATCAATCAAATCAATTGTGGATTAACTAGTAGCAGAAATACGGAGAACTGAATTGGCAGGGATGTGGTTCATCATGGCATACAGCCATGCAAAGCACTAGCATGAACGTAGGAAATCAAATGCTCAGTCAAGAAGATTCTCACCATCTTGCACTGGGAAAAAACCAAGGTACAAGGAGGTTACCGTGTGTGTGTGTGTGTGTGTGTGTGTGTGTGTGTGTGTGTGTGTGTACAAGACAGCACTTGGGTATGCATGCACATGGAAGCCAAAGGAGACTTGAAGAATCATCCTGAATTACTCTACCTCCTTATTGCTTTACTCTTCGAGGTGCCATATTAATCTATTTTTAAATAATGGTCCCAGATACTTACTCCGAAAGACTGCATAAATAACATGATAATTTCGATATCCTCTAAAGAGATTTTAGGTTACTTTAATACTTTATATATCAGATATAATATTTCTTCAAACAGAAGAAAATGAAGCTAAACAATGAAGAAACAAGGCAGAAGATAACATACATAATTAAATTACTACCTTGTGCATTATACTAGGGAATAAGAACTGAGAGTTAGAAGTCAACCGATTAAAATTAGTGTTGTAATATATTCAGAAATGTATTGGTTCAACTAAATGTGGTTCAACTAAAAGCTGTTTCCTCAAGAATATTCTCTGGTACTTGAAAACAACTGTACATATCTCCCTCCATCCTTATTCCCTTTACTACACCAGCATAATTTTATTACATATTATGTATATGTCAAAGAAGTCTGCCTTTAAGTATCTTTCTTTAAGCTCTATGTAGTCCAGAAATGTGTATTATTCACCATGTATCCCCTACAGGTGCAGTGCTTTAGTCATCAATTACATATGAGTGAATTAATGAGTGAATGCAGCAGCAATCAGAGCTTCTTGAGGGCAGGTAGATTTATGGAAGACAGCACCAGCTACTCAAGACCTTGATAAAATGAGAAAATAATTTCTCCTACTCTCTGAAGAGAAAAAACAATCTCCAAAGTTTTTCTAAACCATCAAGAGGAGGAAGCTGGCAAAGAACTCTTCCATCAGAGCAGTCCCAATGCTTCATGCCCAACTCACAGATATGCATTCACTCACTCTCCAACACTTTCTAAATGACTGAAGTATCTCGATACCAGTAAAGAAAGCTCTAGTTCCTACACTACAATAAATTCATGTTGACTAATTAAAATGCATGAAGATTTCTAAGAACTAGCTACACAAAAATTGTAATCTAAATTATATTGATGGTAGCATTCAATGATAAGGCTTACTTTAGAATAGTCATCCATGGCAAGTACTCTGTTTGAAGTTTCATACATCTCACCCCTCCTGAAATAGAGGTCAGCATCCGTGGGCCGGCACTTAATTGCCTGTGAATAATTTAGAATTGCCAAAGTGTAGTCTTTCTTTTCTCTGAAAATTTCCGCCTTTGACAGATATGCCTCTGAAGTGGATCAAAGGTAAAGATTTAGTGTTACCATCTCCCCATCAGCTATGAAAATCATAAAAAATTTATGCCTCACCCTATGAAAATATAGTGTCAGAGTCATTTCATAACTCTATTTTCTTAATAATTTCATTTTATAAAACCTCAACAATAACAAAATTATTTTCAAACACTGGAAAAATACTCCTGTGTGATCCCAAGTACTCTCATTCTGAAGTGATGGAATTTGCCATTCCCTTTTGCATACATTTAAAACAAATGAGAAGATTTTACAATTGTAATAAAAACTTAGATTCTAATATTAGGCACAGAATTTTGCAGAAATCAAAGACATTTAGTGAGCTCATACTATATTTTGTGGATATTATGTCAGTGCTGGCAACTCAAAGATGAACAGGAAATTTTAACAATTCTAGAAAGTTCTATGTCCAATATGTAGTTCACTTAGCTATAAAACATCATATGGATTTCATCCAGCCAAGAAACTCCAGCAGCACTACAACTCTCATTCAAAAATGAGAGGTCAGGCAAATATTGTGAATCACCCCTCACTGTACAACTTTGGTTGCATATATCAGTAGCACAAATTTTAAAATATAAATATTTTTAAACAATGTAGAATCTCAGAAACTTTATATTTGTAAAACTCTAAGGCAATCATGCCATTTTTGAGAATGCACATCCACTAGTTTATGAATAATAACAGCAAACTCTGACCTGAAGATAAAGGCAATGTAATTGTATCTACATACAACCCACCTGCATTATTTTTATTATACTTATGTATATAATTCAAGTCATCCAAAGCGTCATTAATTTTGTCTTGGAAAAGATAAATAAAATGCCGGTGCCAATAGGCATTTAAAAACAATGGTTCCAAAAATGTAGTCTGAAAAATATGTGCATAAATTTGATTTTTAAATTGATTTGCTAAAGAATGATACACCATCAAATAAATTTTTCAAACTTTATTGATACCTCTCAATCTGAAAAGAGTTTAGTATTCATTAGTAACTAATTAAAAAGTCAATGATTTCATTTTCATACTTCCACATACTATCAATCACTCACTATTCAAATTCCAGTAAAATACTATACAATTAAAAGTAATAAAAATAATGAGAATTGTTATTTTTAACAACTTACCTTCTGTAGATCATTCATGGCACTCTGAAACTTTCCCAGTTTCCTGTTAATAGCTCCACGCCTACAATAAGCAAATGCAGGATCCTTTTTCTCATCATTTATTTCTTCAGTCAAGGCTTCCACTTCAGATTCATAATACTGAATGACCTCTGGTGGAAAATCACACTTCAAAGAATCATTTAATTCTAGCTTTGATGGGTCTATCATTTCTTCAGACAGATCTTTATGAGAAATTGCTTTAATAACTGGTATTTTCTGATTGTAATCTTTGGTGAATATGTCAAGAGCCCAGGTCCGAGGATCAGTATTTTCTGGTATTCCTCCGTTTCTTTCCACAAATTGATCAAAATTTAAAACCGCAGGTACGCTGGGACACCGTATTGGAATTTCATACACTGGAACATGGAGCAAATATTTCTTCTGTCCAGGAAGTATCCCATGAGATGTTGATCTAGTTTTATAAAGAACGATCAACTTTTAATCACAGAAACGTAATTATCTTTCTGATCAATAAATCAGCTAAGTCATATACAAAAATTGTTTTGTTTTCAAAATTATATGCTAATTTCATACAGCTCAGTCTACCTTTCAGTTGTTAAAATTGTAATATAATATAAAAAATATTTTTCAACTCCCTTTTCACCCCGTCTCGCTCCGCCGGGAGGGACGCGCGTGTGCAGTCCAGCCGGGCCTCACCCCGCGCCCTAGGACCCCAGGTCAGCCCACAGGGACCCGGCTCCGACTCCCACCATCCAGCCAGAGCCGCGCGCGGGGGCCGAGGGACGAGGAGGACCTCCCCCTGCGCCCGGACCCCGCCCCAGCTGCCCTTGGGTTAAATAGCTCCATGCCAACGCGCCCATCCTCCCTTTACACCCCACCCCGCTCCACGGGTCCAGACGCACACACGTGGTCCAGCCGGGCCTGACCCCGCGCCCTAGGTAAGTCTCTGCCCCCGGCCGCCCACCAGGACCCCAGGCCAAATAATTCAGTTTAGTGAAATTGAGAGATCTTAAGAGTTAAAATGACAATGCCAAAGTCAAAGTGCAAATCCATGAGAAGCAACACTCAAGTAAACAAATTTCACACTGAAGAAATTATTCCCATAATGTTAGACTCCAACAAGAACAAACCTGTGGAAAAAGGCCAAGAAAGCCTCACCCAGGATAAGGTCTTTCAAAATATGATCATTACCATGTTCAATACTATGAAAGAGGAAATCCTGGAGGAATTACATAATCGAATCAATCGCTTTGAAGAGGAACACAACAGACACTTGGAGGAGTTGAGAAAAACAGTGCAAGAAACAAAAAGTGGCATAGAGCAGTTAAAACAGACTCAAGCAGAGTTTAAAACGGAGCTAAAAGACAAGTTATCTTCAACCCAGAACACCACAGAGAATCTTATCAACAGAACTAACAAAGCAGAAAACAGAATTTCAGATCTTGAAGATAAAGTGGGAGTACTAACCAGCTCAATGGAAGAGGTGGTTAAAGCCAAAAAGATACTTGAGAGAAATATCCAAGAGATATGGGACACCCTGAAGAGCCTAACATGCGTATTCATGGAATACCAGAGCAAGAATCTCAAAATACCACCCCTGAGGAAATTTTTCAAACGATCAGCAAGGAAAACTTTCCTCATCTAAAAAAAGAGAGGCCCATCCATATACAAGAGGCATTCCGCACCCCAAACAGATACGACCAAAATAGAAGCACACCGCGGCAAATAATAGTTAAAACACTCCACATTCAAGATAAAGAACTGGTGCTGAGAGCTTCAAGGGAGAAAAAACAAGTCACTTTTAAAGGCAAACCTATTAAAATAACAAATGACTTCTCAGTCGAAACAGTAAAAGCAAGAAGAGCTTGGAGAGACATACTTCAAGTATTGAGTGAGCAAAAATGTCAACCCAGGCTGATTTACCCTGCAAAACTATCTGTCATGATCGAGGGAGAAAGAAAAATTTTCCAGCACAAAGACAACTTTAAGGGATACATGTCCACCAAACCAGGCCTTCAAAAAATGCTAGAAATGATACTCAAGCGTGAAGAAAAAAATCAGGCATATCCAGGAGAACAGAAGGCAAATGTAACACCATTAAAAGCGAAGCAATATACTTATAAAAGCTACTAAATATAATAAATGTCTGGAATTAATAGTTTATCCATTATAACACTAAATGTTAATGGACTTAATTCACCGATCAAAAGACACAGATTACAAACTTGGATTAAAAATCACAATCCATCAATCTGCTGCCTGCAGGAAACGCATCTCACCACAAAAGATAGGTACGCTCTAAAAATAAAAGGCTGGTCAACAATTCTACAAGCAAATGGAAGCAGAAAACAGGTAGGGGTAGCCATTATGCTATCAGACAAAGTGGATTTCAAACCAAAGAAACTTATAAGAGACACGGATGGATACTACATTTTAGTCACAGGTACAATTCACCAGGAAGACTTCACAATACTGAACATATATGCACCCAATACGGCCCCCTCCACATTCATTAAGAAAACCCTACAGCGTCTAAAGCAAGAAATCAACCCCCAAACGATAATTCTTGGGGACTTCAACACCACCCTCTCAACATGGGATAGATCAACAGGTCAAAAGCTTAACAGAGACACTTTGGTACTTAATCAAACCCTGAAAGAAATGGACCTTACAGATCTCTATCAAACTTTTCACCCACGCACCAAAGAATACACATTTAAAAAAAAAAAAGAATACACATTTTTCTCAGCAGCATATGGAACTTTCTCCAAAATAGATCACATATTGGGCCACAAAATGAATCTACACATATACAAGAAAGTTGAAATTCTAACCTGTGCCCTATCAGACCACCACGGCCTAAAGCTGGACATCCACAACACATCAAACAAGAGAAAATACACTAACTCCTGGAAACTTAACACTATGATGCTGAATGAGAACTGGATTCAGGAAGAAATTAAAAAGGAAATTCAAGATTTCCTGAAAGTGAATGAGAACGAAAATACAACTTACCAAAATCTCTGGGACACAATGAAAGCTGTTCTAAGAGGTAACTTCATAGCTCTTAATGCCTACATCAAAAAAATGGAAATATCAGAAATAAACAACTTAACAATGCAGCTTAAAGCTTTAGAGAAACTAGAGCAAAAGCAGTAGAAGAGGGGAGATTAGCAAAATAAGGGGAGAAATATCTGAAATCGTTAAGAAAACGATAGAAAAAATCAACCAATCAAAAAGCTGGTTCTTTGAAAAAATCAACAAGATTGATACACCCCTAGCTAAACTAACCAAAAGCAAGAGAGAGAAAACCCAAATTAACAAAATTAGAAATGAACATGGAGTTATCACTACTGATACCCAAGAAATCCAGAGAATTATAACATCATATTTCAAAAACTTATACTCTGTGAAGTTTGACAACACAAAAGAGATGGATGAATTTCTAAGTAAACACAACTTACCTAAATTGAATCAGGAAGTTGTGAATTATTTAAATAGTCCTATAACATATAAGGAAATTGAGGAAGTAATCTTGAATCTTCCCACCAAAAAATGTCCTGGACCAGATGGATTCAGCACAGAGTTCTACCAGACATTTAAGGAGTTAATAACAGCAGTACTCCTTAAACTGTTCCATCAAATAGCAAAAGAAGGAACACTACCAAATTCCTTCTATGAAGCTAATATCGTTTTAATCCCAAAACCTAATAAAGATTCACTTAAAAAAGAAAACTATAGGCCGATCTCCCTGATGAACACAGACACAAAGATTCTCAACAAAGTCTTAGCAAATCGGATTCAAAAACATATTAAAAAGATCATTCATGGGGACCAAGTAGGCTTCATCCCCGGCACACAAGGTTGGTTCAACATATGCAAATCAATAAATGTAATTCATCATGTAAACCAGTCCAACGTTCAAGACCACATGATACTCTCGATAGATGCAGAAAAAGCTTTTGACAAGATCCAACAGCCTTTTATGATCAAAACACTAGAGACAGTGGGAATGGAAGGAACCTTAATCAATATAATAAAAGCTATATACAACAAGCCCACAGCAAAGATTATGCTCAATGGGGAACAATTGGAATCATTCCCACTTCGATCAGGAACTAGACAAGGCTATCCACTCTCACCACTTCTATTCAATATTGTACTGGAAGTCTTAGCTGAAGCCATAAGACAAGAAAGGGACATAAGAGGGATTCAAATTGGCAAGGAAGAAGTCAAGCTATCCCTATTTACAGATGACATGATCTTATACCTGAGTGATCGCAAAACCTCCACCAGGAAGCTCCTGGAACTAATTGAGAAGTCCAGCAGGGTGGCAGGATACAAAATAAATGTGCAAAAATCAGAGGCCTTCCTATATGCCCAGAATGAAAGAAGTGAAAAAGCCTTGAGAGAAACAATACCATTTACTATAGCCCCTAAAAAAATGAAATACCTTGGTATAAACCTAACTAAGGAGGAAAAAGACCTTTACAATGAAATCTTTAAAACCCTAAAGAAAGAAATAGCAGAAGACACCAGAAGGTGGAAAGACCTCCCTTGTTCCTGGATTGGCAGAATCAACATCGTAAAAATGACCATCCTATCAAAGGCAATATACAGATTCAATGCTATACCAATCAAAATCCCAAAGCAATTCTTCAAAGAAGTTGACCAAACAATCTCAAAGTTCATATGGAGGCACAAAAGACCCAGGATAGCAAAAACAATCCTGAGTAACAAAAACACAGCTGGAGGTATTACCATACCAAACCTAAGTCTATACTACAAATCCATAGTTATAAAGACAGTCTGGTACTGGCTCCAAAATAGACACACAGATCAATGGATAAGGATTGAAGACCCAGATATAAGCCCACAAAGTTACAGCCATTTGGTCTTTGACAAAGGGGCCCAAGAATCCAATGGAAAAAGAACAGCATCTTCAACAAATGGTGCTGGCAAAACTGGATCTCCACATGCAGAAGATTAAAGCTGGACCCGTACTTGTCACCATGTACAAGACTTAATTCCAAATGGATCAAGGACCTTGATATCAGGCCAGAGACTATAAAAACCATACTTGAAAGGATAGGGAGCTCCCTCGAGCTGATTGGTCTAGGCCAACAGTTCCTAAACAGACATCCAATGGCACACTCACTGCTACCAACTTGCAACAGTTGGGATCTTGTGAAATTAAAGAGCTTCTGTGCAGATAAAGAGATTATAACACGAGCTCAAAGGCAACCCACAGAATGGGAGAAAATCTTCACTAACCACACATCTGACAGAACTCTGCTGTCCAGAGTGCACAAAGAACTTAGAAGACTAAACACCAAGGAAACCAATGGCCCAATTAAAAAATGGGCCCTGGAACTTAAAAGAAACTTTACCAGGGATGAAATTAAAATGTCTAACAAATATTTGAAAAATTGCTCCACTTCCTTAGCCATCAGGGAAATGCAAATCAAAACTTCCCTGAGATATCATCTCACTCCGGTCAGGATGGCAAAAATCCACAATAAAAACAACAACAAATGTTGGAGAGGATGTGGAGAGAGGGGAACTCTCCTACATTGCTGGTGGGAATGCAGGCTCATACAGCCACTCTGGTGAGCCGTCTGGAGATTCTTAAAGAAATTAAAGATTGAAATGCCATATGACCCTGCGATTCCACTTTTGGGAATAACCCCCCATACAGCAGAGGTTCACCTCGATAGCACAAGCACGACCATGTTCATAGCAGCACTGTTTACAATAGCAAAGTCATGGAATCAGCCAAATGTCCAACAGTTGACGAGTGGATAAGGAAACTGTGGTACATCTATACAATGGTGTACTACTCAGCCATCAAAAATGATGAATTACTGGAATTTGCCGGGAAATGGATGTCATTAGAAACAATTATATTAAGCAAAGTATCCCAGACCCAGAAAATTAAGCGCCGTATGTACTCCCTAATAGGTGGCTCCTAGTAACAAACCCACCCAGCCCACCTAGAGACAGTAATTGCAAGGATTATGAACAGGAGGGATGGGGTAGAAGGGCCACACCAGAAACAAGGAGAGAAGGGACCATGTTACAGCAGGGAAAATAGGCCTCCACCAAGGACCCAAATAAGTAATGAGACATCTGATTAAGTTCACAGACTTTTGTTCCTGATCATTTACTACTGAGGGGGTGTGATCTCACCAGAAGAGGAGGGCATATAGTCTTGCAGATAAAAAGTAACCATTTTGCAAATGGGTGATAGACCCCTCCCTTAGTATGGTTTCCCACTTTTATTACATCTACCTTTGAATGTGCTTTTATCACAAGACTCTAACAGCTTTTTGTCTCTGGCCAGGGGGTAACATACAATGCCCACCAGGATGGAGTGAAGGGCATTGCAGGAGCAGCAAAACTGCAAAAGAAAATCAACAAACCACAATCTAGAACTTCAGAGACTCTATATCAACCACCTAGAACTAGGCCAGCTTAGTCTCTCCCCATCTTGAAGCTCAGGGAAATTTGCGGAAGAGGGGGCGGTAAGAGTGTAAGAGCAAAAGGATGGGAGGAGCAATGATATATAAGATACTCTATACTAGTTAGAGCTGAAGCAATCATAATTGGACTTTGCATGCCCTGCGCATTGTCCAACACACTGTTGACCTCACAAAGTCTAGCATCTGCTAAAGGCACCAAGAGCCTTGGAGGTAAAGGATTGGCAGCCACAGCAGTGTTCCTATACCTAAGGGGAACACGGGAAAGGGTTCAGGGAAAGGCCACTGGGTCCTTGTACGTCATCGGAGAGGAGGGCCCAGAGGAAAATCAGACATGCACAAGAAAGGACTCTCTGGGAATTGGGGCGGGAGGCACTGGGGGATGGGGAGGGAGAGGGGTGGAGAGGAGGAGCAGGGGTTACGGGGGGAGGAGGAGGAAGGGAGGGATCTGGTGTACCTAATAAGTTTGTATGAGCTGAAAAAAAAATAATAATAATACCAAGGAACAAAGGCAAAAAATATTTTTCAAGAGAATGATAATATGAAAATGTGGTACATATATGCAATTGAATACTATTTGACTGTCAAGAGAAAGGAATTAATGAAATTTGCTGGCAGAGTTGGAAGAAATTACACTGAGCCAAGTATTCCAGGCACAGAAAGACAGATGCTGCATGTTCTCCCTTGTAAATGGATCCAAGCATTGAACCCTCAAAAGATACACTCAAAGGGAAACTTCTATAATAATACCCACAAACTATAAAAGAATGTAACTGGGGGGACATAGGAGGAAAAAGATCTCAAGAGTAGAAACAAAATAACACAGGCAACCAGATAAATAAGGCCATTATGGAAGAAAAGTTTTAAAAGGGAAAGAAGTAAGGGGATAGGTCTTATTAAAGAGTAAGGGAAGAAGTTTTTTTTAAAAAAGGCAAGATGGCTCAGAGGAAAAAGAAGGATCAAGGGCCTCATGTACTTATGAAAACTAAGAATAATCCAGGGAGCAAAAGCAATATATAAGATCCATGGACAACCAATGACTCTAAGAATGATTTTTAAACACCCTCTTATTGTCAGGAAACTGATACTATAAACCTACCCATGGCTAACCAATGACTTTCTGAATGAATTGTAAGTCCCCTCTTATTGTTAGGGGACTGATACTAAAAATCTATTTGAATAACAGTAGAAAAAAAAAAAACAGACACCAGACAGGAACAAATGTTTAATAAAATACCATTTAAACATTTCTTATTTAATCCTTAGATAAGAAATGCTCTTAGAGCTCAACCAAGATGTACCTTATTATAATGGAAGAAAACCCACAAGTGGTCAGAGTATAGAATATCAACAACCCTGGAATGCTCAACCCCAATCAGCCCATCAAAATCTTTCCCCACCCCAAGGCTCAGGGAACCTTGTGGAGGAGGGGGGGGTAAGATTGTAAGAGCCTAAAGTGGGATGAGTTACTCCTGACCAACACACTCCAGCCATGCGTTCAGGAACTCACTGCAATGAGATCTACACAATGGCTGACATAGCATAATTCCCCCAAGGACTTGCAAGGATCTCAGGAGAAATGAATGTTGTTGTTATTATTGTTATTATTATTATTATTATATTATTATTTTCGCTAATACAAACTTAACAGGTACACTGGTCCCATCCTTCCCTCCACCTCGCCCCACCCTTCCCATCCTCTACTGCCTCCCCCCCCCAATCCCCCGAGCATCCTTTACTGAGCATGCCAAACTCTCCTCTGAGTCCTCCTCTCCAATGAGGTGCAAGGACCCAGAGGCATTTCCCAGAATCCTTTCCTGTATTCCCCTTAAGCATAGGAACACTACTGTGGCTGTCAGTCCCTAGCCTCCAAGGATCCTAGTGCCTTTAGTCCATGCTAGACTTTGTGTGGTCAATAATGTGTTGGACATAGTGCAGGTCATGCAAAGTCCTATTATGATTGCTTCGGCCCTAACTTGTGTGGAGTATCTTGCATATCATTACTCCTCCCATCCTTGCGCTCTTACAATCTTACTGCCCCCTCTTCCGCAAATTTCCCTGAGCTTCAGGATGAGGAGAGATTAGGCGGGCCCAGTTCCAGGTGGTTGATATAGAGTCTCTGAGGTTCTGAATTATGGTTTGTTGATTTTTTTTTTCGGTTTTGCTGCTCCTGCAATGCCCTTGAAATAAATGTTCTAAGAGAGTGTCTCAGGGGAAGGTACTAGACAAGGGAAGAACCTCCCCACTTACGACTTTACTCAATGAAGAGCCAAATATACCACAACAGAGACCTGACTTCTTCACCCACACAGGGAGCCCAAAAGAATAGGAGGGTGGGAAGGACAGGGCTAAGTTGAAGAAGGGAGGAAAAGAGGGGGTAGGTGGGGAGGGGATCAGGGCAACAACATAAACTCAGTTTATTTATATATGAAAAATTCTCTATAGAAAAGAGAATGATAATACTTTAAAAAAAAAAGGCTGCTTCTGTAGACTAGTGAAATAGTGGAAACAGTACTTTTTTCAGGTTTAATTTACACCCCACCTTGTCCCAATCAGAGAAATGACAGCTAAGGATTAAGAAGATAAACATCAAGAGTAAAAAGAAATGTATTTCCTAAGGTTGGAGAGAACAACTTGAAATGAGAAGATAGAAGAAATCGATTTCAACAGAATTTACTTTTCTTCAGTTAACTAGGACACTGGTTAATAACTATGATGCTTTAAAATGCTGGGACTCCAGTATTCTCTTCAAATTCTCCTCTGGCAGGATAGCTTTCATTCAAAAACATCTGTTTGTAAATACAGTAGTGCACCAGCCATGGAAGAAATGATGTGCATATTCTATTGGAAGTTTAAAAAACACCATCTTAGAGTTCCTAGATATATAAACTGTAAAAACAAAAAGCCTAATTCTAAACAATAGGAGAATAAAAGGAGCAAAAGTTTCCCATCCCTTCACAACTTTCTTCGCACTCCATCTCACCTCTTCTGCTTGGAGAACAGTCACTTCTCAACCTTTGCTCTTTGTCTAATCCATGGCACATGCCATTCAGAGCATTTCTTTTCACATATGCAAGATCAGACTAGACCACTCCTATAAAGTGCCTCAAGTATCAACATAAATCAGAGTTTTCACCACGGCTTTAGCGATTCCACACAAGGAGCTCCAGCATAGATCTAGGACACAGACCTGGTCTCCCTCCTTCTATTCAGCTGCCTCACCCAAGGGAGCCTCCAGGATGTTATACCTCTTAATCTTTTGTGTGGCTCCTCGATTTGTATTTCAGATCAATTATCTCTTTAGAAAGAACTTGTGTGAGGCATACTGTATTGGCATCTCCACATTCATTTCTTTCCCCACTTTGTTCTCTAGCCTGGGAGACTAATCTGTAGAGATTACATGCATAGGATCCCTTGATCCATGTCTTCTCAAATAGGAATCTCAATAAAAGAAAATGAACTCATTGTATCTTTTCTCCTGGGTCCTTCAAGACAAATTATCTGAAAGTGACTAAAACACTTGATCAAAGATCATGAGGAAGTTTTTTGGAGAAATAGTTTCTACATGGCTCTTTTCTCCCAGTTCTAATACTCCCTTTTTGTCCTCTCAAACTTAGGTATAGAAAATTGAGTATTTCAAGCAGTATTAAACATACCTGCCCTGTATCCCACAACTTTGTAGAACTGCCCTTGTTATATTCCCCCCAAAATTATCCTAAGCCAGGAAAGTCATTTATTACTGGTACTCTGGCTACATAATTAGAGGAGAACTCAGAAAACACACATACAGGAATTTAGGAAAATCTGCTTGGTGTGAGAAAGTAGAATACAGGTAGTCCATGGCATGTAACAGAATTTAAAAAACTTTTGAATTATTACCAGGACTAACAAAGAATGACATTTGGTGGAAAGCAGGCCACTTAGAAATGAAGTAAGCATCACTTAACATTAGGACAAAAAAATAATACCACTGTGTGGTCTCTTGACTTCTTAAAGACCAAAAGAATGGCAGCACCTGCTATCCAAAGCCCTTAAACCTTTTGCACCAAAGGTAACAAAGTTACTAGAGAATGACTGTGGGCCTGAAATAGAAGTGAACATGTAAACAGACATGAACGAGAGTGGATTTTTATAAATATCCAAATTCTTCTTCCTTCAAAAGATGAAACTCCCTTTCCCTACTCCGCCCCCGGGATGCACATGCAGTCCAGCCAGGATGCACGGCGATCTAGGTAAGCTCTGCCCCCGCCCACCCCCAGAACCCCAGGCAGCCCAAGGGACCCAGCTCCTCCCACCAGCCAGCTGGAGCCTGTACTGCGCAGGGCCAGGGAGGAGGACCCCCTACGCCCAGGCCCCGCCCCAGCCCCCCAGGCTAAATAGCGCCCCGCTGAAGCCCCGTCCTTTCTTTCCCACTCCACCGCATGGGACGCGTACAGTCCAGCCAGGATGCACCTCGACCTAGGTAAGCTCCACCCCCACCCACCTCCAGAACCCCAGGCCAAATAATTCAGTTCAGTGAAAAACGTGCAGAAATTGAAAGAAGATCTTAAGAGTTAAAACGACAATGCCCAAGTCAAAGTGCAAATCCATGAGAAACAACACTCAAGTAAACAAATCTCCCACTGAAGGAATTAATCCCATAATGTTAGACTCCAACCAGAACAAACCCACAGAAAATGGCCAAGAAAGCCTGACCCAGGATAACGACTTTCAAAATATGATCATTACCATGTTCAATACTATGAAAGAGGAAATCCGGGAGGAATTAAATAATCGAATCAATCGCTGTGAAGAGGAACACAACAGACACTTGGAGGAGGTGAGAAAAACAGTGCAAGAAACAAAAACAGGCAGAGAGCAGTTAAAACAGACTCAAGCAGAGTTTAAAACTGAGCTAAAAGACAAGTTATCTTCAACCCAGAACTCTACAGAGAGCCTTATCAACAGAACTAAGGAAGCAGAAAACAGAATTTCAGACCTTGAAGATAAAGTGGGACTATTAATCAGCTCAATGGAAGAGGTTGTTAAAGCCAAAAAGATAGAGAAATATTCAAGAGATATGGGACACCCTGAAGAAGCCCAACATGCGTATTCATGGAATACCAGAGCAAGAATCTCAAAATACCACCCCTGAGGAAATTTTTCAAACGATCAGCAAGGAAAACTTTCCTCATCTAAAAAAGAGAGAGGCCCATCCATATACAAGAGGCATTCCGCACCCCAAACAGATATGACCAAAACAGAAGCTTGCCACGGCAAATAATAGTTAAAACACTCCACATTCAAGATCTTCAAGAGAGAAAAAAACAAGTCACTTTTAAAGGTAAACTTTTAAAATAACAAATGACTTCTCAGTCGAAACAGTAAAAGCAAGAAGAGCTTGGAGAGACATACTTCAAGTATTGAATGAGCAAAAATGTCAACCCAGGCTGATTTACCCTGCAAAACTATCCGTCATGATCGAAGGAGAAAGAAAAATCTTCCAGCACAAAGACAACTTGAAGGGATACATGTCCACCAAACCAGGCCTTCAAAAAATGCTAGAAATGATACTCAAGTTTGAAGAAAAAAACAGGCATATCCGGAAGAACAGAAGGGAAGTATAACACCATTAAAAGTGAAGCAATATACTTATAAAAACTACTAAACATAATAAATGTCTGGAATTAAAAATAGTTTCTCCATTATAACAATAAATGTTAATGGAATTAACACACCAATCAAGAGACACAGATTATAAATTTGGATTAAAAATCACAATCCATCAATCTGCTGCCTGCAGGAAACCCATCTCACCACAAAAGATAGGCACACCCTAAAAATAAAAGGCTGGTCAACAATTCTACAAGCTAATGGAAGCAGAAAACAGGCAGGGGTAGCCATTATGCTATTGGACAAAGTGAACTTCAAACCAAAGAAAATCATAAGAGACACGGATGGATATTACATTTTAGTCACAGATACAATTCACCAGGAAGACTTCACAATACTGAACACATATGCACCCAACACGGCCCCTCCCACATTCATTATGCAAACCCTACAACATCTAAAGTGAGAAATCAATCCCAAAACGATAATTCTTGGGGATTTCAATACCGCCCTCTCAATATGGGATAGATCTACAGGTAAAAAAACTTAAGAGAGACACTTTGGAGCTTAACCAAACCCTTACTGAAATGGACCTTACAGATCTCTATTGTACTTTTCATCCACGCACCAAAGAATACACATTTTTTTCAGCACAAAGACGGAGCTTTCTCCAAAATAGATCACATATTGGGACACAAAACAAATCTCCACATATACATGTTGAAATTCTACCCTGCACCTTATCAGACCACCACGGCTTAAAGCTTGACATCCACAACACAACAAGCAACAGAAAATACACTAACTCCTGGAAATTTAACACTGAATGAGAATTGGATTCAGGAAGAAATTACAAAGGAAATTCAAGATTTCCTGAATGTGAATGATAATGGAAATACAACTTACCAAAATGTCTGGGACACAATGAAAGCTGTCCTAAGAGGTAAGTTCATAGCTCTTAATGCCTACATCAAAAAAATGGAAACATCAGAAATAAATAAATTAACAATGCAGCTAAAAGCTTTAGAGAAACTAGAGCAATCTGATCCCAAAAGCAGTAGAAGGGAGGAGATTAGCAAAATAAGAGGAGAAATATCTGAAATTAAGATTAGGAAAAGAATACAGAAAATCAAACAGTCAAAAAGCTGGTTATTTGAAAAAATCAGTAAGATTGATACACCCCTAGCTAAATTAACCAAAAGCAGGAGAGAGAAAACCCAAACTAACAAAATTAGAAATGAACATGGAGTTATCACTACTGATACCCAAGAAATCCAGAGAATTATAACATCATATTTCAAAAACTTATACTCTGTGAAGTTGGACAACACAAAAGAGATGGATGAATTTCTAAGTAAACACAATTTACCTAAATGGAATCAGGAAGTTGGGAATTACTTAAATAGTCCTATAACATAGAAGGAAATTGAAGAAGTAATCTCAAATCTTCCCACCAAAAAATGTCCTGGACCAGATGGATTCAGCACAGAGTTCTACTAGACATTTAAGGAGTTAATAACACCAATACTCCTTAAACTGTTCCATCAAATAGCAAAGGAAGGAACACTACCAAATTCCTTCTATGAAGCTAATATCGTCTTAATCCCAAAACCTAATAAAGATTCACTTAAAAAAGAAAACTATACGCCAATCTCTCTGATGAACACAGATGTAAAGATTCTCAATAAAGTCTTAGCAAATCGGATTCAAAATCATATCAAAAAGATCATTCATGGGGATCAAGTAGGCTTTATCCCAGGCACAAAAGGATGCTTCAACATACGCAAATCAATAAATGTAATTCACCACATAAACCAGTCCAACGTTCAAGACCACATGAACCACATGATACTCTTGATAGATGCAGAAAAAGCTTTTGACAAGATCCAACAGCCCTTTATGATCAAAACCCTAGAGAAGGTTGGAATGGAAGGAACCTTTATCAATATAATAAAAGCTGTATACAATAAGTCAACAGCAAGGATTATACTCAATGGGGAAAAACTTGAAGCATTCCCACTACGATCAGGAACTAGACAAGGCTGTCCACTGTCACCACTTCTTTTCAATATTGTACTTGAAGTCTTAGCTGAAGCCATAAGACAAGAAAGGGACATAAAGGGGATTCAAATTGGCAAGGAAGAAGTCAAGTTATCTCTATTTGCAGATGATATGATCCTATACCTGAGTGATCCCAAAAACTCCACCAGGAAGCTCCTGGAACTAATTGAGAAGTTCAGCAGGGTGGCAGGATACAAAATAAATGTGCAAAAATCAGTGGACTTCCTATATACCCAGAATGAAAGAAGTAAAAAAACGCTGAGAGACTCAATCCCATTTACAATAGCCCCTAAAAAAATGAAATACCTTGGTATAAACCTAACCAAAAAGGTAAAAGACCTTTACAACGAAAACTTTAAAACCCTAAAGAAAGAAATTGCAGAAGATACCAGAAGGCAGAAAGACCTCCCATGTTCCTGGATTGGCAGAATCAACATCGTAAAAATGACCATCCTACCAAAGGCAATATACAAATTCAACGCTATATCAATTAAAATCCCAAAGCAATTCTTCAATCAAAGAAGTTGACCAAACAATCTCAAAGTTCATATGGAGGCACAAAAGACCCAGGATAGCAAAGACAATCCTGAGTAACAAAAACACCACCAGTACCAAACCTTAGTCTATACTACAAATCCATAGTTATAAAACAGCCTGGTACTGGCTACAAAATAGACACACAGATCAATGGATAAGGATTGAAGACCCAGATATAAGCCCGCCCTTGTACAGCCATTTGGTCTTTGACAAAGGAGCCCAAAAAATCCAATGGAAAAAGAACAGTATCTTCAACAAATGGTGCTGGCAAAACTGGATCTCCACATGCAGAAGATTAAAGCTGGACCCGTACTTGTCACCATGTACAAGACTTAATTCCAAATGGATCAAGGACCTTGATATCAGGCCAGAGACTATAAAAACCATAGTTGAAAGGATAGGGAACTCCCTCGAGCTGATTGGGCTAGGCCAACATTTCCTAAACAGACATCCAATGGCATAGTCACTGCTACCAACTCTCAACAGTTGGGATCTAGAGAAATTAAAGAGCTTCTGTTCAGATAAAGAGATTGTAACACAAGCTCAAAGGCAACCCACAGAATGGGAGAAAATCTTCACTAACCACATATCTGATAGAGCTCTACTATCCAGAGTGCACAAAGAACTTAGAAAACTAAACACCAAGGAAACTAATGTCCCAATTAAAAAATGGGCCCTGGAACTTAAAAGAAACTTTACCAAGGATGAAATTAAAATGTCTAACAAATATCTTTAAAAAATGCTCCACTTCTTTAGCCATCAGGGAAATGCAAATCAAAACCTCCCTGAGATATCATCTCACCCCGGTCAGGATGGCAAAAATCCACAATACAAACAATGACAAATGCTGGAGAGGATGTGGAGAGAGGGGAACTCTCCTACATTGCTGGTGGGAATGCAGGCTCATACAGCCACTCTGGCGAGCCGTCTGGAGATTCTTAAAGAAATTAAAGATTGAAATGCCATATGACCCTGCGATTCCACTTTTGGGAATAACCCCCCATGCAGCAGAGGTTCACCTTGATGGCACAAGCACGACCATGTTCATAGCAGCACTGTTTACAATAGCAAAGTCATGGAATCAACCCAAATGTCCAACAGTTGATGAGTGGATAAGGAAACTGTGGTACATCTATACAATGGAGTATTACTCAGTCATCAAAAATGATGAATTACTGGAATTTGCCGGAAAATGGATGTCATTAGAGACAATTATATTGAGTGAATTATCCCAGACCCAGAAAATTAAGCGCCGTATGTACTCCCTAATATGTGGCTTCTAGTACCAAACCCACCCAGCCCACCTTGAGACACTCAAAGATAAATCTATGTAATACCTACAGTAATTCCAAGGATTATGAACAGGGGGGATGGGGTTGGAGGGCCACACCAGATACAAGGAGAGAGGGGACCATGTTACAGCAGAGAAAATAGGCCTCCATCAAGGACTGCAAGTAAATAATGTGACACCTGGTTAAGTTCAGAGACTTTTGTTCTTGATCATTTACAACTGAAGGGGTATGATCTCACCAGAAGGGGAGGACATATAGTCTAGTCTGGGAGATAAAAAGTAACGATTTTGCAAATGGCTGATTGACCCCTCCCTCACTGTGGTTTCCTACTTTTATTACATCTACCCTTGAATGTGCTCTTATAACAAGACTCTAGTTTAACAGCTTTTTATCTCTGGCCAGGGGGTGACATCCAATACTCATCAGGATGGAGTGAAGGGCATTGCAGGAGCAGCAAAACCACAAAAGAAAATCAACAAACCATAATCCAGAACTTCAGAGACTCTATATCAACCACCTAGAACTAGGCCAGTCTAATCTCTCCCCATCCTGAAGCTCAGGGAAATTTGCAGAAGAGGGGGCGGTAAGACTGTAAAAGCACAAGGATGGGAGGAGTAATGATATGCAAGATACTCCACACAAGTTAGGGCCAAAGCAATCATAATTGGACTTTGCATGCTCTGCGCAATGTCCAACACACTATTGACCTCACAAAGTCTAGCATCTGCTAAAGGCACCAAGATCCTTGGAGGCAAGGGATTGACAGCCACAGTAGTGTTCCTATGCTTAAGGGGCGCACAGGAAAGGGTTCAGGCAAATACAACTGGGTCCTTATACATCATCGGAGAGGAGGGCGCAGAGGAGAGTCAGGCACGCACATTAAAGGCCTCTCTGGGGATTGGCGTGGGGGGGAGGGGGGGAAGCACTGGGGGATGGGGTGAGAGGAGGGGGAGCATGGGGTTCGGGGGGAGGAGAAGGGAGGGAAGTAGTGTACCTATTAAGTTTGTATGAGCAGAAATAATAATAATAAATGTTTAAAAAATAAAAAAGAAGAAACTGAGAGTCATATCCTTTACCTGAGAGACCAAATTACCTGAGAGCCATCTTTCAATGGCTGCACTTACTGCCCTTACTTATCCACACACTGTGTTAGTTTCACACTTTGATTCAAGTTAATTATACATGCGGTTCCCCACATAACAGGCAACTCTCAAGTTAATTTGCTTTGTTTCTTCAAATAACAAATTATGAATCATCCAGGACTATGAAAACATTGATCCAGACTTGCAAAGAAAGATATAACTTCCTTTTTATTGACAAGATTTTCTTATTTGACTTATTTAATTTGAATAATTTTAAATTATAACTTTTCCTTATAAAAGTTCACCAGGTCTCTGCATTTTCTCTTTGTATTCTTTTAGGAAGTTGTCTAGCAAGTTCTATTTCTTTGTTACCTTTAATATCTTATTTGTTTATTGTGTGTTTTATGTGGTATGAAGTGTGTGTGTGTGTGTGTGTGTGTGTTTGTGTTTGTGTGTGTACTAGAGGGCGCTTTGAGTGTGTGAATTTTTAGATTCCCAGGGGTGATTCAGGAATCATTCCAGGATATGGAACAATCGAGGATGATTTCCAATGTCACCCATGGGGTTCCACAGTCACACACACTCAGGTGTCTTCTTGTATATAGATATACACATAAATATATGGCACATCAAATGATGTTTATGGCAGGAGAAATTATATCTGTTTTTATCATAGTATACAACATGTGACTCATCCTAAAATTTCATGTGATCTGAAGAGCTACACTAAAATCCAGCCCTATAGAACTTGTTATACCATTAAATGCCACCAAAACCATTCTCATCATGCTCACCTGGAAATTTTAGCCCTCTTTGACTCTGCGTCAACCACCCAGAACCAGACCAGCCTAATCTCTCCCCATCCTAAAGCTCAGGGAAATTTGCGGAAGAGGGGGCGGTAAGATTTTAACAGCCTAAATATGGGGGGAGCAATGATATGCAAGATACTACATACAAGTTAGGGCCGAAGTAATCATAATAAGACTTTGCATGACCTGTGCAATGACCAACATATCATTGAACCCCCAAAGTCTAGCATGGATCACAGGCACTACGATCCTTAGAGGCAAGCGACTAACAGCCACAATAGTGTTCCTATACTAAAGGGGAACACAAAAAAAGAGTTCTAGGCAAAGCTACTGAGTCTTTACACCTCATCAGAGAGGAGGACCCAGAGGGAATTTTGACATGCACACAACAGGATGCTCCAGGAATGGGGGGGAGGGGGCACTGGACAAGGGGAGAGAGGGGGGAAGGGAAAGGGAAAGAGGGGGAGAGAGTAAGAGGATCTAGGGAGGGGTGGAGGAAGGGAGGGGAATGGGATACTTATCAACTTTATATGAGTGGAAGAAATAAATAAAAAATAAAAAAGAAATTTTAGCCCTCTTAGTAACATCTACATATTTTTAGTAGCTCCATTAAAAATCCTTGAAGTCATGATTCATTTCTTCCTCACCTTTCACATATACCCATGTGAATACTGCTAGCTTTACTCCCAAATCTGTCTAAAGTTGGAGCACTTTTCACCACCTGATTGCTCTTGCTCTGAACCACACATCCATTTCTCACATAGATCATTTCAGTAGCTTTCTTATCAGTCTCCACATGTCTAGTACAATCTATTCTTCACACCATGACCACAGTGAGTCTTCTAGAAGATAAAAATAGATCATTTCAATTCAGTTCTCTGCACTCCCAGCATTTCCATTTATAAAGATCCAAAATCTTTACAGTCGCCTCATGCATCACTACCCTCTTGCCAAGTCACAGTGTGGTTTACAGCAGGAGAAATCATATCTACCTATATTATAGTGCACAATATGTGACCCATCCTACAATGTCGTGTGATCTGAAAAGCTAAATTTTACACTAGATATGGCATGCCTATCACTGACCATGACTCCCAAGGCACTGCATGGTATTATTCCTAGGTACTTTCTTGGCTTCTCTTATTATCATTCATGCTTCCTCATTTCCAGACAGTGGTTTCTATGATGCCTCTGAATCAACATATTCCCTGACCCAGGGCTTGTGAACCTGTTGTTCTGTCATCAGAGATTTAAACACGTCACTCCTCTGTACCATTCTGTTCTATGTCTGAATGTCAGTAATTCACAGCCTTTTGACTTTAATATCTAAAATACATACTGGCACTGCACAGCCTTGTCTTTTTTCATGATCCTTATTGCTTCCTTCATCACTTGATAATTCTCACTATAACTTTCCCACTAGAATATAATCTCTGCAAGGACAAGAAGTTTGTCAGTCTTGGTCACAGTCTGTTAGTGAGCTACAGGTGTCAGCTTCACAACTGAAGACTCAGCTCTGGCACATTTGTAAAGAACTAATAGTTAAGCCCTGAACAAGCTTGCAGGAGATTGACTAATTGATGATGGAAGACCCAACCAAATAGGTTGGACTTTTCCCCGGACAGGTCGATAAGAAAAGATTCAGACAGTTGACATTCTTTAATATACTTAAATGGACATGTTGTCTGTCAAGTGACGTTTGCCCCTGTCTTCGCAGTTTTGTGGGTAGGAAGTACCCTGGGCTACTCAGGTTGGCATGAGCTTTCCTGCTGAGATGGATTAAGAAATGTAACTGGACAATTGTGTTCCAGAATAAATCCCTCTGTTCCCTCTTAATTTATTTAGTTGTGACATGCAAGCAAACTGCAACACGACCATATGTTTCTTATCTAGAAGAGTGTTTGGTATGCAGAAGGTACTCAAATAAACTCCAGAAATAAATGGCTAAACTCTTTCATCTAAATGTCATTGAGTTACACTAAGTCATGATTCAGTAAAAGAAATTAAGCCATAATTCTTTTCACAGTAAACTCTAAGCAATGAACTTTGCCTTCTCTGAAAATATAAAAGCTATCAAACTTGAAATCCTTCTCTCATTTTCCTATAACATTTCCCATTAAACAATGCAGGAACCTTTAGAAGGAAACTGTTATATTAGTATATCTTGAAAATGTTCTTTACAAGAAAATATGAGGGAAAGATCATCATGTTTAATGGGTAGAGCATCTTGTTCTGCTCTTAAAGACACCAGAGTGAATGGAAATATTTTTTGAGAATCTCTGCTTTCCACATGACATTGTCCCAAAAGACATTTTTAAAGGGGGGAAAGGATGTTATTTTTAATTACCAATATATGTTCAATGTATTCAAGCAATGTAGAAACTATAAAGTAAGCCTGAAAGACTCTGCTTATTCTGTCCTCATCAACTCCCCATGCATCAAAAATAACCACTGTATGAGTTCAATACATACAATCTAGGTTTCCAATGCAATATACAAGCACTCATTTAAGATACTAAAGGAGGGTTGGGAAAGCTTTTATCTCACAAGCAAAAGGATCTGAGTTCAGATTTACATACCACACATCAAAAAAAAAAACTGATGAAAATGGCAGCAGCCTGCACTTCCACTTCGGAAAGCAGAGCCTGGGAAACACCAAGGCAAAGCAATAAGGAAGTAGAACAATCTGGAATGATTCCTGATGTCCCCTTGGGAATCTACAAATTCACACACATGCACACACACACAAATCATCATCACCACCACCATCATCATCATATCACATACAACACACAATGAAAAATAAAATATTAAAGGTAACAAAGAACTAGAATCTGCTAGACAACTTTCTAAAAGAATACGAAAGAAAATACAAACTGGTGAACTTTTACAAGGAAAAGTTATAATTTAAAATTATTCAAATTAAATAAGTCAAATTTTAAAATCTTAACAATAGAAAAGAAGTTATATCTTTCTTTGCAAATCTGGATCATAGTCCTGGGTATGATTCATGATTTGTCATTTGAAGGAACAAAGCAAATTAACTTGAGAGTTGGCCCGTTATATGAGGAACCACATGTATACATGTACACAATTAACTTGAACCAAAATGTGAAACTATCAGAGGAAATAGAAAAGTTTTAAACACTTCAACCCCTTTGTAAAGTACTCATAAGATCAACCTGGAATTTACTTCAAAGTTCATGTGGATGGCCCAAATACAAGACCCAGTGTGATGGTGACTCAAGTCTTCATACAAGCATCGGTGCTCTCCGCATGGAACCAAACTGTGGGGACTAACCTCTGGCCACCTAGTCCAGCCACTGAGATCTGAGTTTGACACTCCACCTTTCTAGTCAGGGGAACAGAGCAATTAACATCAAAAGTATTATTCTTACTTCTTGTTTTTATTTACTTAATTTTTACAAATCATTGAAATGACATGAACTAATAGGCATCTTTCTCTAACAACCTTAATTAAGAATGGGCTCAACTCCATCAAAGGACATAAATAGGAAGACTGGATTAAAAACAAAATCTATCAGAGGACAGAAGAAGGTGTAAAGACCTTCCATGTACATGGATTGACAGGATTAATATTGTAAAAATAATAATCCTACAATAGGTAATATAGGTAATAGTCAAAATTCAAGTCCAATTCTTCACAGAAATTTAAATGATACACAAAAGACCCTTAATCACCAAAACAATTTTGAGCAATAAACAACTATTGGAGGAATTACCATACTTAAGTTCAAGTTATATCATAGAGCCATAGTAATAGAAATAGCATGGCACTGGTACAAAGATAGACCCACTGAACAATGGATTTGAACTGGGGATCCAGCTATAAGCTCATACAATTAATTCTGTTGCAGTTCACCTGCATGGTTGCTGATAAATGACCATTAAATGGCTTAAGGGAACAAGGAGTTTATTTCTTTATGACAGTCCAGTTTTTATTCTCAGTCCAGTTTGACGGGAGAACATGCACCAACTAGGGCCGAGGGAACTGGCCACACCATCACCACATAATGCCTAAGAGATGGACAATCTTTCTTTGCCAGACCAGCATGTTTGGCCAAGTGTACAAAAGGATGACAACTTCCTCAACCAGCTCTCAGTATTTTGTTCACCTGTTCAGGACATAGTCCCACCAACCATAGGCTGGGCCTTCCCCATCACCTAAACAGTCTCCTGCAGGTTTGGTCTGGGCTTAACTCAACCACTAATTCTCCACAAAGTGCCCAGTATTCAAACCCTCAAGCTGATGCCTGTGCCTAACCATGACAATAGCTATTTGATTTTTGATGATGATATCAAGCATAAATATCGACAAAAGATAATATCTTTAGCAAGCAGTGTTGAAAAATTGGATATATATATGTAGAAGAATAAAACTAGGCCCCCTACTTTCTTAACCTTTGCAAAAATCAATCCTAATGGATCAAAGATCTCAATGTTATATCAGAAATCCTGAAACTTCTAGAAGAAAAAATAGGGAACACGTGCAAATTGATTGGTCTATGTAAAGACTTTCTGAACAGGATCCCATTTGTGCAGGAAATAAGGCCAACAATCAATAAACAGGACTTCATAAAATTAAAATCTTATTCTACAAAATAAACTGGTAATTGATCAAAAAGGGAACCCACAGAATGGAACTAAAAGCTTTTCTAGTTATTTAGCTGACACAAGATTAATTTCAAGAGTATGAGAACTCAAAAAATCAAACATCAGGAAAATAAACAACCCAATTAAAAAGTGGATTGTGGAACTAAAAAGACATTTTTCAAAATAAGAATTCAAATGTCTAAGAAATATCTAAAAATGTTCAACTTCCCTAGCCATCAAGAAAATGCAAATCAAAATTGTTTTGGGAATTAATCTTATTCCCAGTCAGAATGGCTAAGATTAAGAGCATTTAATAACAAAAGCAAGGCAAAAATGTTTAGAAAAGGGAACCCTTACCCAATATTGGTGGGAAGGTAAATTGGTGCTGCCACTTTGGAAATCACTATGGATGTTACTATACTAAAAATTGCATTACTATATGACTTAGCTATACCAGTTCTGGGAATATACCCAAAGTAAATACATCTTTTTTTTTCTTTTTTTTAATTTATTTTTTCCACTCATACAAACTTGATAGATACCCCATTCCCCTCCCTCCCTCCACCTCTTCCTGGCTCTCCATGCTCCCTCCCCCCTTTTCCTCTTCCTTCCCCCCTCCCTTTCTCCCTTTGCCCCATCCCTGGAGCATCCTTTAGTGTGCATGTGAAACTTCCCACTGGGTCCACCTCTCTGATGAGGTGTAAGGACTCAGTAGCATTGCCTAGAGCTCTTTTTTGTGTTCCCCTTTAGTATAGGAACACTATTGTGGCTGTTAATCCCTTGCCTCTAAGGTTCTGTGATCCATGCTAGACTTTAGGAGATCAATGACATGTTGGTCATTGTGCAGGTACAGACTTGTACGTCAATGGAGAGATAGAAAAGAAACAGAAGGTTCTCAGGTACATGCACTTCATGTATAGATGTCATGGTGTATGGGTGAGATCAGAAATCAGTTCTCGCCTTCCAAGATGGGGATTCTGGGGATCAAGTTCAGGTCACCAAGCTTTGCAAGCAGGTGCCTTAATAACCCAGCCATCTCACTGGACCCACAGATTATATCTCTTTAAAAGACGAACTTTATATTAAAAATGACCAAGGATCTGTAGGAACTACTAAATCTCATAGGAATACCAAAGATTCATAGGAATCTGCTATCACATCTTTTATTTTGATAGAAGTCATAAAGCTAGTAGCCAGAATGGTGCCATCTTATCTTTTTTGTAGATGATGAATATTCATCATACTTTGAAATCAGTAAAAATATCAAAAATACATAAGAAAACTTTTGGTTCTGCTCTAAATGATTATTCAAATCAAAAAATCTTCCTTAAACTTTTAGATGTGCTAAAGAATCTTGTATGTTCTACATGGGACCTGGGAAATCTGCATTGAGGCAACCTCAGAAATTGCACAGTATTCCCAGATTCCAATTGGCCTCTGACTCACACTGTCGCTCACATGAAATTTTAGGCTGTAGATTTCTGAGGTAATAAACCACCAACCCCAATCATATTAACAAAGAGTGAAAATGTTTGAAGAGACAGCATGTCTTCATAGCAATTAAATGAATTAGGAATTTTTATCCCCTTATCACTAAGAAAATCTTTACTTTCCAAATGGGCATAAGTGTAACAGACTCTATCATCTAGGAATATGTAAGAAAAGTATATATACCAGTCATTTTTGGAACAGGACTTTGGTTATAAGAAGGATACATCCTTGGCACTTAACTACAAACCCACTGGAAGATTAAGTTGTCATTACATAGCGTCTCTCCGCATTTTTAACTATACTAGCCACTATTACCTCCAAGAGAGGTGAAAAAGTATTTTGTATGCTGATTCTCAATGAAAGGTCTATGGGATATTTATTATGTGATTCATTAAAAACTCAAATTTGAGGCTGGGGAGATGGCACAGGAGCTAAAGACTTTGCCTCACAAGTAGAAGGACCTAAGTTCAGATCCCTAGATCCCATATAAAATGCTGGGCAGACACTGAGTCCTTACACCTCATCAGAGAGGAGGACCCAGAGGAAAGTTTGATATGCACATTAAAGGATGCTTCAGAGATGGGGGAAGGGGGCACTGGGAGAAAGGGAGGGAGGGGGGAAAGGAAGGGGCAAAGGGGGAAGGGAACAGGGAGATCCAGGGAGGGGTAGAGGGAGAGAGAGGACAGGGGTTCCTATTACATTTGTATGAGCAGAAAAATAAAATAAAATAAATAAAAAATAAATAAATAAAAATGCTGGGCAGAAATGGCAGAGGCTTGTAATTCTGACCCTGGAAGGCAGAGGCTGAGAAGTCCTTGAGCAAAACAATAGGAGGTAGAATAACCCAGGATGACTCCCAATATCATTATTGGGCCTCCACTGGCACAATCAAGTACCTTCTACACACACACACACACACACACACACACACACACACGCACACACATGCACACACATTTGCTTGAAATAGGGGCTCATTTTCCCCTTTTCAACAACAGACGTCTTAAAATAATAATTTAAACAACTCACATATTACTATGAATTATATATATTTTTAAATTACATTTGACCTATTAGTTAATATATTTTCAATGAAGGATAAAATAATTTTACTGGATAAATCTATAAAATTAAGTCCCCAAACTGTAATACATTTCTTAAGTCATAAAAATATATTGTTTGAACAAGACCTTTCAAGTTTTCGTGGAGGCCTGGATAACCGTTCATACACGACTGAAAGTCTGGGGAACATCGATTTTTTCTTCCACTTCTTTTTTTTCCTGGGATAAACAATGTAGCTGATACCAGCTCGTCTTGACACTTCGACTAGAGAGAGAGCCAGGACTTTTTTGTGGTCATCCTCCTTCACCGTGGTAAGGCTACCCTTCGGAGACAGCTGCTCTGTCTTCCTTTGCTTGGACAGCAGGCGCTCCATCTCCTTTGTTCTCTGAAACATTATCTCTTTCCTATTGGTTTGTGTGTCGTCCTTGAGTGTAAATATTGGAGTGGTTTCTTCCTTCCTCAATTCAATCATAGATTTTGATCTCTGAAGGGGGAAAGGGAGGTGAAAAATACACAGTAGGTTTAATTGTTTCTTTTCTTAATTTTATTTATTTAGTTAGTTATTTAGTTATTTATTGTGTGTGTGTGTGTGTGTGTGTGTGTGTGTGTGTGTGTGTATCAAAGGGCATTGTGTGTCCTTGTAGGGGAATCATCCTGGATTACTTCTACTTCCTTTTTGTTTTGCTCTGGGATTTCCCAGGCTCCACCTGCCAGGACAGGAAGTGCAGGCTGCTGCCAGTTCCACCTGGCGTTTTTTTGCGCAGGACCTGGAATCTGAACTCAGGACTTTATGCTTCTGAAATAGAGTCTTAACCTCTGCTTTTGAAACAGAGTTTTAACCCCTGAGCCATATCTCCAGCCCAGTTTAGTTGTTTCTACATTTAAGATCAATATAATCATCACTACTTTTAATGTGATGTGGCTTTTTGGAAAAAATTTTAAACCAAGTACTTTTTAAATTTTTCATTGGTATATATTAGTTGTAAAAGATAATGGATTTCATTTTATATTTTCATACATGTAAATAATTCACTATGTGAACATTCACCCCTTTCCTTTTCTTGTTCCCTCCCACAGATGTTCATGCTCTTCCTAGTAGTAAAATCTACATTCCACATAAAGTAGAAAATGTGACTTTCTTGATCTGGTTTAGTTCATGTTACAGGATGTTCTTCAGCCCCATCCATTTTCCCCAAAATGGCATATTTTCATTCATCTTTATGTTTGAATACTACTTGATTGTGTATATAGCACATAGTCTTCATCCATTTATCCACTGATGGACATGCAGACTGAATTCTTAGCTCTTGTGAATAATACTAAACTTGAGTATGCACACATGGCTATTCTTTATTGATTTAGATTCATTCAGGAATATACACAGGAGCAGATCATATGGTAGCTCTAGTTTTAATTTTACTTTCTGGATTTTGCATAGCAACCATACTAATTTATATTTGTACTAGGAGTATGTGAGGCTTTTGTGTTCCCATATCCTCACCAGAACTTCTGACTGGGGCTAGAGGAAATACTCATGTAATTTTGGTTTCCATTTAACTAGTGGCAAAAGATAGTAGGCATTTTTCCATGTTTATCTGCCATTTGGGCTTCATGTTTTCACAAGTATCTGTTCAACCCATTTGTCCATTTAGTGACTGGATTCATTATTCTTTAGCTGTTTAATTTTTGCTTAGTTCTTTATGTACTCTGGATAACAATCATTTATCACATACATAAGTGGCCAAGATTTCTTTCTACTGCATAGGCTATCTTTACAATCTGCATAGAAACCTTCATGTACTAAAGTCAAGGTCTTGCATTTTATCAACTATCTCATATTTTTCTTTGGTGTATTTAAAACTCAAAAAATGCATGCAAGAATTTCCAATAAGCCAATTATGTATTTAAGATGCACTAACTTACAACAGATATTTACCCTGCATGATACAGTATACTACAACTCATGAAACTATAATTAACTCAGAACTGGATCATAGTAGTAGTAAATCAGTGTGTACTTTAAAAAGAGTATTTGGAGGTTATTATTGCTTGAAATGCAAGCATTTGGGGGATAGGAAAGCCAGAAAGTTACAATACCTTGAGTTTTATGTGTGGCTTACTAGGATATCTTTGGATGTTGTCAAAAGATGCAGCTTTTCTTAGTATGAAAGACTGTGAAATAATCAAAGGAAAAGTATACATTAGTTAAAATCACTGTTCAGCAAACTGCAATATCCTATGATGATTGAGAAATTATATTGTGCATGTAATTTCATGAATTGCAGCAATGCTAATTAAAATATAGGTTCTTAATGATTTTCATGTTGCCAGCTTCATAGCAAGAAACAAGACTTGAAATCTATCGGTTCATTTAGTGGTGCATGTGAGAATGAAAATTACCTTGGCTTTAAATTATAAACTTGAGATAAGCACTGAGAAGCTGCCTTTGTGAAGGCACCCTGGTACAAAACTTCCCAGCTGATGTAAGGGGTACAGGTGTGTTTGAACATGCCACAGATGTGCCAAGACTTAGGACTACCTTGGTGGGACCCAGAAAGTTGCTTGTCAAGGACAGTCGCTGTAGTCACCACTGTGCCAGTGGACGAAATTGCATAAACATTATCACTGACTTCAGTGTCACAAGACTAATTTTATTACAGTTAAACAGCAAGAAAGCAATATCACATTAAAAATACATTTGATGCCTCCCAGACAAGTAGAAAAGATACAAGCAGCAGTGTCTATAATCCAAAACAACTGTGGCAGAAAGACACAAGTCACGTAGAAAGAGAATGCAGGAATATAGACGAATTCAGAATATGTAATATTAGCATCACAACTGGTGAGTGAAGGCAATGAATACTTCCACAGACTGAAAAGAAGTGAGAAATATCTCAGAACATGGATAACGTCACAATGAGCACAGAGAAATGTCAAAGGGCCAGCAATTGTAGGTCACAAGGTCTCTAGTGGGGGCAAAGGATGGGATACAAGGAGGTCAGATAGAAGAAGCATATGAGTAATATGCAATTGAGGCCAGGTAATGAGATTTGGCTAAACACTCTGACTTCATTGTAGTGGTATGTGGAGTTATTGTGCTTGTTCAGACATCAGCGTTAAAATATACTTATGTTTTACAGCTAGAGCAAAATGGATTGGAAAAAGTAGTTACTGTCAATGAGAATAGATGATACATAGGTATTAAGTAATGTGCTACCATCTAGGAAAAAATGTGCTTTCCAACCTAAAAAAGCATAATTGAGTTATTTGATTATTTGTAAGTGACAGTTACTGCTTTGGATGCTGAATGACACAGTGATATGAATAATAAGACCCAGAGATAGTGAAAAATAAAAATATCAAACACACATAGGGCAAATATTTGATAAATGTGATGATAAATGGCATAAGGAAGGCAGCAAAACACTTGACTATGGGTCATTAAAATCACCCTCCAAACAAAATTATTTCTGTCATTTTCTCTCTCACTCTTTCTCTAGCTCTCTGTCTCTATCTCTCTCTCTCTTCTCTCTCTCTGTCTCTCTCCATCCCCACTGACTCTCTCCACTATAAGGTTAAGCGGAGGATTAAAGTCCCTAATGTAAGAAAAAATTGATGCCTGGTTATCTTCCATGAATTTCAGGGCACTAATAAACCAGGTCTGTGAGTCATTCTTTTAGCCACGATGTCCTTTCTTTCTAGTCTGGAGTATCACTTAGCAAGCAGACATGTGCACTCGGCAAAAATACCGAACTCTTACATATGTATTAATTGCCATTTACAACAGTAATTTTTATTCTAATTCAAAAACAGCTTCCCCTTTGGGTCAAAAATTTCATACACACTTTAGTGTTTCAGTCTTAGTCAAAAATAGGTCAGAAAACAAGAAATTTTGAAAAATGCATGTTGAGATACCCTGCCATTGGTTAATGGATAGCTTTTGAGTGATATAAGGATGGCATATGACGAAAAGAAAATTGGCTGATTTGGCCACTACATAATTCCTAAAATTACTATAAATAACTTCTGGGCTAAAGGCACACATAGGAATCAACTCACGATTCAAATCAAAAGCTATACATACCTGAAAACTAGGTCTGTTGTAAGTATCCAAAATAACCACACTTTCCTCGCTTTCAGATAAAAGTTTCTCAGTTAAAATTTGGCTTGACTGAATACTCTGTGACAAAAAGACAGCTATTCAATAATGTTACAGAATATTTTTCCAATGTCTGTAATAACTATATCTATTTCATTGAACATTATTCCTTAAAGGACAAACCTATGGTACAGGAAGAATGATTCATAAAAGTCCAACCACAGATTTAGTTTTTATCCAAGACTCACCATATGGATTTAGGGATCATCTTTAGCCAAAGACTACATACATTGTTCCTATAATCTTCCCTTTTAGGATTGACCAATGATAACATTTTTTCACTGGTTAATATTTAATATTTAATATTTAAATGTTAGTATTTACTATACTAATATCAGAATATGAACAAGAAACATTATCAGCACTGTCAATTTTAAACACAAGTATTATAAATGCAAATTGGAATTTTTCTTAAATGCCTTAAGCTTTAAATTCTATAAGCCTCCTAAGTTATAATATATGTATATTTATCATAAAAGTAAATAGCTACAGTAATTATGCTTATTACATGAGCTACTTCTCTATTTTGCAGTCAGTGATTTGAATATAAAGAAACAACTAAAACTATATTTAACAGATGGTTGGATTCCTGATTATCAAAACCACTTTGCTCTTTTATTTGTTTGCTGATATTTTAACTTTCCAATTGAAGACTATTCATTTAACTTAAAAAATTACTTTTGACCCCTAAAAAAAAAATTACAAAAGACACCAGATGGTGGAAAGATCTCCCATGTTCCTGGAACTGCAGAATCAACATCATAAAATGACCATCCTATCAAAAGCAATATACAGATTCAATGACATACCAATCAAAATCCCAAAACAATTCTTTAAAGAATTGACCAACTAATCTTGAAATTCGTATGAGAGTACAAAAGGCCCAGGATAGCAAAAACAATCCTGAGTAACAAAAACACTGCTGGAGGTATCACCATACCAAACCTTAATCTATACTAGAAATCCATAGTAATAAAAACAGCCTGTTACTGGCTCCAAAACAAACATGTAGATCAATGGATAAGTGTTGAAGACCCAGATATAAGCCCACACAACTACAGCCATTTGATCTTTGACAAAGGGGCCCAAAAAATCCAATGGAAAAAGAACAGTATCTTCAACAAATGGTGCTGGCAAAACTGGATCTCCACATGCAGAAGATTAAAACTGGACCATGTACAAGACTTAATTGCAAATGGATCAAGGTCCTCAATATAAGGCCAGAGGGTATAAAAATTGGTTAAAAGGGTAGGGAACTCCCTCCAGCTGATTGAACTAGGCCAACAGTTCCCAAACAGGAATCCAATAGCACAGTCACTAGAACCAACACTCAACCAATGGGATCTTATGAAATTAAAGAGCTTCTGTTCAGATAAAAAGATTGTAACACCTCCCCCCAGCAAAAAGGCCACCTACAGAATGGGAGAAATTCTTTATTAACCACACATCTGATAAAGCTCTATTATCCAGAGTGCACAAAGAACTTAAAAAAACTAAACATCAAAGAGATAAATGGCCCAATTTTAAAAAAGGCCTGGGAACTCAAAAGAAACTTTTCCAGGGACGAAATTGAAATGTCTAACAAATACCTTAAAAAATGCTTCACATCTCAAGCCATCAGGGATATACAAATCAAAACTCTCAGATATCATCTCATCCTGGTCAGGATGGTGAAAATCCACAACACAACACCAAATGCTGAAGAGGATGTGGAGAGAAGGGAACTCTCACACTTTGCTGGTGGGAATGCAGGCTCATACAACCACTCTGATGATCAGTATGGCAATTTCTAAATAAGTTGGAGATTGAAATGCCATATGACTCTGCTATTCCACTTCTGGGAATAATCCCCCATAATGCAGAAATTCACGAGCACAACCATGTTCATTGCAGCACTATTTACAATAGCAAAGTCATGGAATCAACCCAAATGCCCAATAATTGACCTATGGATAATGAAAATGTGTTCATTTATACAATGAAATACTTATTCAGCCATCCAAAAAGATGAATTAATGAAATTTTCCAAGAAATGGATGGAATTAGAAAAAATTATATTGAGTGAAGTATCCCAGACACAGAAAGTTAGACACCATTTGTACTCGCTAGAAAGTGGATCCTAGTTCCAAAACCACTTAATGACATATTCAAAGGTAAATCTCTGTAATACCTACTGAAATTGCAAAGGATTATAAACAGGAGGGAAGGGGAAGGAGGGCCTCAAAAAAAAAAAAAAAAAAGGAGAGAGGAGAATCCCACTTCAGTAGAGAAATTAGGCCACAGTCATATATTGCATGTAAGTAGTGAGACATGTGGTACTGCTCACTCTCACTTCCCTTCCTGGTCGACTAAACGGGTTTGATCTCACCAGTCAGGGAGAATATAGGGACTGGCAGATAGACAGTAACCATCTAACAAATGGGACACTGACCCTACCACCACCACCACCGCTGTGTCCTATTCCTATTCTTCCATCTACCTTTGAGTCTCCTCTTATAATAAGATCTTCATTTAAGCAATCATCTTTGGTTAGGAAGTGACCTCCAATACCAATCAGAATACAGCCAAGGACAGTGAAGGAAAAGCAAAACTGAAAACAACAACAAACTATAATCTAGAACACCAAAGATCCTACGTTATTCACCTGGAACAAGACCAACCAAATCTCTCCCCATCCTAAAGCTCAGGGAACCTTTCAGAAGAGGAGGCAGCAAGATCATAAGAGCCTAAAGATGGGAAGGACCAACCATATGCAAAATACTCCACACAAGTTAGGGCTGCAGTCAGAATTGGACTTTGACCTGCACAATGGCTGACATGTCAACGACCTCCAAAAGTCTAGCATGGATGACAGGGGAAAAGGCTCCAGGCAGTCGGATCCTTAAAGACAAGGGATTAAACAGTCATAATAGAGTTCTCATACTAATGGAGCCCAAGAAGGGGCTCCAGGCTATGCACTGAGTCCTGAATCCTCACTAGGGAGATGAAAGGAAGGGGGAAAGGGAGGAAGAGTGCAAGGGGGCGTGACTCGAGAGGGGAGGGGAGTGGGAGAGGAAGGGAGGAGACAGAGGATGGGAGGGTGACCTATTGAGCTTGTATGATTAGGAAAAAAATAAAATGTGGGAGAAAAGAAAAAATCACTTTTGAAACCACCATGTTTAGGATCAACAGCAATGGATTTTTTTGCACATCTTTTTGTATTACATCTTTTTAAGCAATAGTTATAGCATAATATAAAGATTAAGAATGACTAGCCACAGCAGAAAGATACCTAGAAGTTTTATTTTTCCTCAAAGGCAAACTAAATGGTATAGAAAGAATTTCTGCAATCATTTTGCCCAATGCTTTTATAAGATATTAAGTATACTGGAATACTGACCGTTACATGTTTCTCCCTCTATAGTTTAGGACTCATTCATTACCATTTCTGGTGAAAGCTAGGAGTTGCCCTGATATTCTAATAACACAACCCTAAGGTGGTGGTGATATGCTAATGAGACAACCTTAAGGTGGTTACTTCCTCCTGGCATAAAGGCCATGTGTTTGCATCGTAACGCATGTTTACATCAACTGGCCACCTTGTATGCTCTGCTTAGCAAGTTCTTTCAAGTACATTTCTGCAGATGCCACACAGGTATCAACTTGATGGTTGAGGTTTTAAGTTCTGGGCACATTTGCAGATAATTAGTAGTTGAGCTAAACTCAGAGCAAACCTGCAGGAGATTGTCTAGACCATGAGAAAGGCCCAGCCTATGATAGGTGGAACTAGGTCCTAGACGGGTGAACAGAATACAGAGGTTGTTAAGAAGTTGGCATCCTTCTGTATACTTGGCCAGACATGCTGTTTTGAGTAAGAATTGTTCCTCTCTCAGCCATCATGTGGACATCGTGTTTGGCCAGTTCCTTCGGCTGCTGTTGCTGGTATGAGCTCTCCTACCAAGCTGGACAAACAACTATAACCAGGAATCGTAAAAAAAATAAACCCCTTGTTCCCTTAAGTAGTTTTGTCATGATATTATCAGCAACATGCAGGTGAAGTGCAACACTAAAACATAGCTTTATTGAAAATTCTCAGTTAAAGTCTTCATTAGATCAAATAAAAGAAAGACCACATAAAAATGAAATATTAGAATATAAAAGCCAAGTCTAATATTAGGTGAGCACTTCAACTTATCAACACAATGTGGTGTCTTATGAAATTCTCAAAACGCTTACTTTATATACAAAGCAGTAATTTTAGGAGCTTAAGACAAGGTTCCCAGGATGCGAGGAAGGAATCAAATCCAAGACTCTCTGATTCTAAAATCTGTGTTCTGCTTAGTCCTGTACAATGTGCAAATGGTAACTACACCTAATACCACTGGCCTAACCAGCAGATATCACAGTATCTAATAAACCACAATGCAAAAATCATTTTCAAGAAACATGTGTTTTAAAGAATATACATGTGGTTAAAGATTAAGAATAAATTTTTAAAGAAGAAAATCCAACAAGTTTAAAAAAACTTGAAAATAATTTCTCATATGAATTGTATAACCAAAAGAAAATTAAAATGACAAAAAAAATTTCAAAATAAGTTGGAAAAATAAGTCAAGGTCTTACACAAAAATCATAAATTATATTTATATTACTTAAAAGAATAAGAAAAAAGGAAATCAATTAAATGTTCAACATAAGAGCCCTTCCCCTCCACTCCGCCGCCCGGGACGCACATGCACAGTCCAGCCAGGCCTCACCATGCCTCGACCCAGGTAAGCTCGGTCCCCGCCCACCCCCAGAGCCCCAGGCCGCCCGAGGGACCCACCTCCTCCTACCATCCAGCCAGAGCTGCCACCCAGGACCTGGGAGGAGGAGAGGGCACCCCCCTGCGCCCGGACTCACCCCCAGATCCCCCAGGTTTAAATAGCCCCGCACCAACGCCCCATCCTTCCTTCCCCCACTCCGCCGCCCGGGACGCGCAGGGTCCAGCCTGGACTCACCTCCACCTAGGTAAACTCCGTCTCTGCCCACCGCAAAAACCCCAGGCCAAAAAATTCAGTTTAGTGAAAAACGCACGGAAATTAAAAGAAGATCCTAAGAGTTAAAACGACAATGCCAAAGTCAAAGTGCAAATCCATGAGAAACAACACTCAAGTAAACAAATCTCCCACTGAAGGAATTAATCCCATAATGTTAGACTCCAACCAGAACAAACCCATGGAAAATGGCCAAGAAAGCCTGACCCAGGATAACGACCTTCAAAATATGATCATTACCATGTTCAATACTATGAAAGAGGAAATCAGGGAGGAATTAAATAATCGAATCAATCGCTTTGAGGAGGAACACAACAGACACTTGGAGGAGTTGAGAAAAACAGTGCAAGAATCAATAACTGGCATAGAGCAGTTAAAACAGACTCAAGCAGAGTTTAAAACTGAGCTAAAAGACAAGTTATCTTCAACCCAGAACTCCACAGAGAGTCTTATCAGCAGAACTAAGGAAGCAGAAAACAGAATTTCAGATCTTGAAGATAAAGTGGGAGTATTAACTAGCTCAATAGAAGAGATTGCTAAAGCAAAAAGATACTTGAGAGAAATATTCAGGAGATATGGGACACCCTGAAGAAGCCCAACATGCGTATTCATGGAATACCAGAGCAAGAATCTCAAAATACCACCCCTGAGGCAATTTTTCAAACAATCTTCAAGGAAAACTTTCCTCATCTAAAAAAGAGAGAGGCCCATCCATATACAAGAGGCATTCCGCACCCCAAACAGATATGACCAAAACAGAAGCTCGCCACGGCAAATAATAGTTAAAACACTCCACATTCAAGGTAAAGAACTGGTGCTGAGAGCTTCAAGGGAGAAAAAACAAGTCACTTTTAAAGGTAAACCTATTAAAATAACAAATGACTTCTCAGTCGAAACAGTAAAAGCAAGAAGAGCTTGGAGAGACATACTTCAAGTATTGAATGAGCAAAAATATCAACCTAGGCTGATTTACCCTGCAAAACTATCAGTCATGATCGAGGGAGAAAGAAAAATCTTCCAGCACAAAGACAACTTGAAAGGATACATGTCCACCAAACCAGGCCTTCAAAAAATGCTAGAAATGATACTCAAGCATGAAGAAAAAAACAGGCATATCCAGGAGAACAGAAGGCAAGTATAACACCATTAAAAGCAAAGCAATATACTTATAAAAGCTACTAAACATAATAAATGTCTGGAATCAAAAATAGTTTCACCATTATAACACTAAATGTTAATGGAATTAACTCACCGATCAAGAGACACAGATTACAAATTTGGATTAAAAATCACAATCCATCAATCTGCTGCCTGCAGGAAACCCATCTCACCACAAAAGATAGGCATGCCCTAAAAATGAAAGGCTGGTCATTAATTCTACAAGCTAATGGAAGCAGAAAACAGGCAGGAGTAGCCATTATGATATCAGACAAAGTGGACTTCAAACCAAAGAAAATTATAAGAGACACGGATGGATACTACATTTTAGTCACAGGTACAATTCACCAGGAAGACTTCACAATACTGAACATATATGCACCCAATACGGGCCCCTCCACATTCATTAAGAAAACCCTACAGCATCTAAAGCAAGAAATCAACCCCCAAACGATAATTCTTGGGGACTTCAACACTGCCCTCTCAACATGGGATACATCAACAGGTCAAAAGCTTAACAGAAACACTTTGGACCTTAATCAAACCCTTAAAGAAATGGACCTTACAGATCTCTACCGAACTTTTCACCCACACACCAAAGAATACACATTTTTCTCAGCAGCACACGGAACTATCTCCAAAATAGATCACAAAATGAATCTACACATGTACAAAAAAGTTGAAATTCTAACCTGTGCCCTGTCAGACCGCCATGGCCTAAAGCTGGACATCCACAACACAACAAACAAGAGAAAATACACTAACTCCTGGAAACTTAACACTATGATGCTGAATGAGAACTGGATTCAGGAAGAAATTAAAAAGGAAATTCAAGATTTCCTGAAAGTGAATGATAACGAAAATACAACTTACCAAAATCTCTGGGACTCAATGAAAGCTGTTCTAAGAGTTAAATTCATAGCTCTTAATGCATACATCAAAAAAATGGAAATATCAGAAATAAACAACTTAACAATGCAGCTTAAAGCTTTAGAGAAACTAGAGCAATCTGATCCCAAAAGTAGTAGAAGAGAGGAGATTAGCAAAATAAGGGGAGAAATATCTGAAATCGAGATTAAGAAAACAATAGAGAAAATCAAACAGTCAAAAAGCTGCTTCTTTGAAAAAATCAGTAAGATGGATTCACCCCTAGCTAAATTAACCAAAAGCAAGAGAGAGAAAACCCAAATTAACAAAATTAGAAATGAACATGGAGTTATCACTACTGATACCCAAGAAATCCAGAGAATCATAACATCATATTTCAAAAACTTATACTCTGTGAAGTTTGACAACACAAGAGATGGATGAATTTCTAAGTAAACACAACTTACCTAAATTGAATCAAGAAGTTGTGAATTATTTAAATAGTCCTATAACATATAAGGAAATTGAAGAAGTAATCTCAAATCTTCCCACCAAAAAATGTCCTGGACCAGATGGATACAGCACAGAGTTCTACCAGACATTTAAGGAGCTAATAACACCAATACTCCTTAAACTGTTCCATCAAAGACCAAAGGAAGGAACACTACCAAATTCCTTCTATGAAGCTAATATCGTTTTAATCCCAAAACCTAATAAAGATTCACTTAAAAAAGAAAACTATAGGCCGATCTCTCTGATGAACACAGACACAAAGATTCTCAACAAAGTCTTAGCAAATCGGATTCAAAAACATATTAAAAAGATTATTCACGGGGACCAAGTAGGCTTTATCCCCGGCACACAAGGTTGGTTCAACATACGCAAATCAATAAATGTAATTCATCATGTAAACCAGTCCAAAGTCCAAGACCACGTGATACTCTCGATAGATGCAGAAAAAGCTTTTGACAAGATCCAACAGCCTTTTATGATCAAAACACTAGAGGCAGTAGGAATGGAAGGAACCTTTATCAATATAATAAAAGCTGTACAACAAGCCCACAGCAAGGATTATGCTCAATGGGGAACAATTGGAAGCATTCCCACTTCGATCAGGAACTAGACAAGGCTGTCCACTCTCACCACTTCTATTCAATATTGTACTTGAAGTCTTAGCTGAAGCCATAAGACAAGAAAGGGAGATAAGAGGGATTCAAATCGGCAAGGAAGAAGTCAAGCTATCCCTATTTGCAGATGACATGATCTTATACCTGAGGGATCCCAAAAACTCCACCAGGAAGCTCCTGGAACTAATTGAGAAGTTCAGCAGGGTGGCAGGATACAAAATAAATGTGCAAAAATCAGAGGCCTTCCTATATGCCCAGAATGAAAGAAGTGAAAAAGTCTTGAGAGAAACCATCCCATTTACTATGGCCCCTAAAAAAATGAAATACCTTGGTATAAACCTAATCAAGGAGGTAAAAGACCTTTACAATGAAAACTTTAAAACCCTAAAGAAAGAAATAGCAGAAGACACCAGAAGGTGGAAAGACCTCCCTTGTTCCTGGATTGGCAGAATCAACATCGTAAAAATGACCATCCTACCAAAGGCAATATACAGATTCAATGCTATACCAATCAAAATCCCAAAGCAATTCTTCAAAGAAGTTGACCAAACAATCTCAAAGTTCATATGGAGGCACAAAAGACCCAGGATAGCAAAGACAATCCTGAGTAACAAAAACACTGCTGGAGGTATTACCATACCAAACCTAAGTCTATACTACAAATCCATAGTTATAAAGAGAGCCTGGTACTGGCTCCAAAATAGACACACAGATCAACGGATAAGGATTGAAGACCCACATATAAGCCCAAACAAAATTATAGCCATTTGGTCTTTGACAAAGGGGCCCAAAGAATCCAATGGAAAAAGAACAGCATCTTCAATAAATGGTGCTGGCAAAACTGGATCTCCACATGCAGAAGATTAAAGCTGGACCCGTACTTGTCACCATGTACAAGACTTCATTCCAAATGGATCAAGGACCTTGATATCAGGCCAGAGATTATAAAAACCATAGTTGAAAGGATAGGGAACTCCCTCGAGCTGATTGGGCTAGGCCAACAGTTCCTAAACAGACATCCAATGGCACAGTCACTGCTACCAACTCTCAACAGTTGGGATCTTGTGAAATTAAAGAGCTTCTGTTCAGATAAAGAGATTGTCACACGAGCTCAAAGGCAACCCACAGAATGGGAGAAAATCTTCACTAACCAAACATCTGATAGAACTCTGCTGTCCAGAGTGCACAAAGAACTTAGAAAACTAAACACCAAGGAAACCAATGGCCCAATTAAAAAATGGGCCCTGGAACTTAAAAGAAACTTTACCAGGGATGAAATTAAAATGTCTAACAAACATCTTAAAAAATGCTCCACTTCCTTAGCCATCAGGGAAATGCAAATCAAAACTTCCCTGAGATATCATCTCACCCCGGTCAGGATGGCAAAAATCCACAATACAAACAACAATAAATGCTGGAGAGGATGTGGAGAGAGGGGAACTCTCCTACATTGCTGGTGGGAGTGCAGGCTCATACAGCCACTCTGGTGAGCCGTCTGGAGATTCTTAAAGAAATTAAAGATTGAAATGCCATATAACCCTGCGATTCCAGTTTTGGGAATAAACCCCCATACAGCAGAGGTTCACCTCGATAGCACAAGCACGACCATGTTCATAGCAGCACTGTTTACAATAACAAAGACATGGAATCAACCCAAATGTCCAACAGTTGAGGAGTGGATAAGGAAACTGTGGTACAATGGAGTACTACTCAGCCATCAAAAATGATGAATTACTGGAATTTGCCGGGAAATGGATGTCATTAGAAACAATTATATTAAGTGGAGTATCCCAGACCCAGAAAATTAAGCGCCGTATGTACTCCCTAATAGGTGGATCCTAGTACCAAACCCACCCAGCCCACCTAGAGACAGTAATTCCAAGGATTATGAACAGGAGGGATGGGGTAGGAGGGCCACACCAGAAACAAGGAGAGAAGGGACCATGTTACAGCAGAGAAAACAGGCCTCCATCAAGGACTCAAATAAGTAATGAGACATCTGATTAAGTTCACAGACTTTTGTTCCTGATCATTTACTACTGAGGGGGTATGATCTCACCAGAAGAGGAGGGCATATAGTCTGGCAGATTAAAAGTAACCCCATTTTGCAAATGGGTGATAGACCCCTCCCTCGCTGTGGTTTCCCACTTTTATTACATCTACCTTTGAATGTGCTTTTATCACAAGACTCTAGTTTAACAGCTTTTTGTCTCTGGCCAGGGGGTAACATACAATGCCCACCAGGATGGAGTGAAGGGCATTGCAGGAGCAGCAAAACTGCAAAAGAAAACCAACAAACCACAATCCAGAACTTCAGAGACTCTATATCAACCACCTAGAACCAGGCCAGACTAATCTCTCCCCATCCTGAAGCTCAGGGAAATTTGCGGAAGAGGGGGCGGTAAGAGTGTCAGAGCAAAAGGATGGGAGGAGCAATGATACGTAAGATACTCCATACAAGTTAGGGCTGAAGCAATCATAATTGGACTTTACATGCCCTGCTCATTGTCCAACACACTATTGACCTCACAAAGTCTAGCATCTGCTAAAGGCACCAAGATCCTTGGAGGCAAGGGATTGGCAGCCACAGCAGTGTTCCTATACCTAAGGGGAACACGGGAAAGGGTTCAGGGAAAGGCCACTGGGTCCTTGTACGTCATCGGAGAGGAGGGCCCAGAGGAAAATCAGGCATGCACAAGAAAGGACTCTCTGGGAATTGGGGCGGGAGGCACTGGGGAATGGGGAGGGAGGGGAGTGGGGAGGGGGAGCAGGGGGTACGGGGAGGAGGAGGGAGGGAGGGAACTGGTGTACCTATTAAGTTTGTATGAGCTGAAATAATAATAAAAATGTATTAATAAAAAAAAGAATAAAGTAAAGAGCAATCATAACTGGACATTGCATGCCCGGCGCAATGTCCAACACACTATTGACCTCACACAGTGTAGCATCTGCTAAAGGCACCAAGATCCTTGGAGGCAAGGGATTGACAGCCACAGTAGTGTTCCTATGCTTAAGGGGAACACAGGAAAGGGTTCAGGGAAATGCCACTGGGTCCTTGTATGTCATGGGAGAGGAGGGCCCAGAGGAGAGTCAGGCATGCACAAGAAAGGACTCTGGGAATTGGGGCGGGAGGCATGGGGGGATGGGGAGGGAGGAGTGAGGGGAGGGGCAACAGGGGGTTGGGGGGGAGGAGGAGGGAGGGAGGGAACTGGTGTACCTATTAAGTTTGAGTGAGCTGAAATAATAATAAAAATGTATTTTAAAAAATGTTCCACATAAGAAACTGAAAAAATGCCAGAGTCGAATTTCAACATTCTATAGCAACTAGGAAGCCATTAGCCAAAAACATTTCAGAACAGAAAAATACAAAATTTTCAGATTTCAGGGCAAAGTTGAAATAAAATGAATTAAAAATTTTGTCAAAGAACATGGATTGAATTCTTTATTTTTCTGTGACTAACAATGATATCTAATGGCATGAATCAGGAATCCCACTAAAATGTATTGAAAGTGATACTGGTTTGCCTATAGCAAAATTGATAGAGGGTTAAATATTTACAACTGAAAAATCATGAGAAAGGCATTAAACTACTTTCTAAAAAAGTAGATGAACGCATACTCTCCATGAAAATCAATACAAAGGAAGTTTCCTATAGTAGTTAAGAACTGATCTGAAAACTAGCAAATACGAGTAATTCAACAATGAGAAAAAAGAAAAAAATCAAATTATTGACAACTTGTCCATATGGCTCAGGTAAATGTACACAATGGATTTTCCAGGGAGACTGTTCCAATTTGTTATTATCAACTCCAAAATATGTCTTAAAGAATGAAAATGAGAAGAACTCTGCTTAATAAAGTGAATAAAGGAAAACTATACATAAACATCAACTTGACAGAACAGCCATCTTTGTCAAAACTACTATCTTGCCTGACAGCTGGCCTGCATCCCAAACCCTAGAGGGTAAGCAAAGTAGTTAAGATCACCAGCCAAGCATGCCCACTGCCTGCTGGAACCTGTTTCTTTACTAGCTGACATTTAAAGATACTATTTTTTTTTCTTTTTCTAAAGGCCAGATCCATTCCTGTTGACCACTGCCCATCTTTGACTAACTTAGCATATTGATCCTTTTCTTCCTGTTTTGGCGGTCAGAGAGCAGCCTGTCTTGCTGCCTCTGCCACTGCTGCTTCCCAAATCACACTTCTGGATGCAAGTTCCCATAAATTGCATTGCAATTCTGGATCTCTTTGCCTCTTTCTTCATTCCCTTTTACACCCTCCATTTGGCAACTAGTTTCCATTCATTAGGACTGAATTTCTCACACACAAAAAAATAGATTATATATATATTTCACCTGTAAGTATACATTAAAAATAAAAGGCAAATATAGCCTAATAGACTTCAATATAGTAGTTAAGTATACCATGCCATGAACAAGTAACTCAAGAAATATTTGGGTACTTTGACATTAATTTCACAAACATGCAGTGTCAACACGCCAACATGCGCATGCTTCCATCTGTACTTCGACCACAGAGTAAAAATCATAACCTCGATTCAAGTTCAAGCAATTGCCTTATAGATATGATTTCTTCATACTCATTACATCTCAGGTTTTACTCAGTAATTTAGGTTTTTGTTTTTCCATTTCTTATATATGTATCTTTAGTAAGTGGATTAAAATACAGTGTAAATTAAATATAATCCTAAGTACCACTCAAATCAATGCATGAATGGTGCTCATCACTGAGTGTTTTGTTTTATTTTGGGAGGTGCCAGAAGGCATTTGTTTGTACTCATGGTGGCCCAGGGCTAGAATTGTAGGCTTCTGTCACTTCTGCAGGGCATTTTTACATGGGATCTAGGAACCTCAGGTCCTTTTCCTTATGATGCAAAAGCTTTAACACCTAAGCCATCTCCCCAGACCATCACTGAGTTATTTTAATAGTAAAAACTAAGAAGAAAAAAAAAGCAGAAACAAAAACAGAAGAAAGGAAATGCAGAAGAAAAAGGAGTAAGAATTTTTAGTAATGAAATAGAGTACACAATAGTCAGTAAGTGCCTGGTAAAAAAGAAAGATTTTGACTTTCTTGCTCCTGATTCTTCTGATTTGTAAAACAGCAATATAACATGAAAGAAAGCCCTGCCTCTTTTAAGCAGTGGAGTGAGAAGAGAAAGTGTGTGGAGGAATTAAAATAAATAGATAAATGACATGAAAGAAAGCAAATCCTCTTTGAGACAAAAATAAATTAATAATTTCTCTAGGGTAGTGTTAAACTTTTCTAACATTAGATTACACACACACACACACACACACACACACACACACACACACACCACTTTTTAAAGCAAATAACTCCAGAAGCAGGTTCTAAGCAGATGGCATAGGGTATCAATAGCTTTCATTGTGCACTATTAAAGGTCAAAGTCAATCCAGAGACCATAGTACACTATGGTACAGCTGTTGGAGGAAGATGACCAGAGATCTGCTGTGCATAGGCTGGCAGTGCAGGGGCCCACTCAGCACATGGATGTGTCCATTGCTGTAATGTGCTACAGAGGTCCATTCCTTACACGATCACAGCAGACACCAGTCCATTCTATACCTCATACACAAATAGAAGGCTATCCAGTTGGCTGTTGTGAGAAGTGAATGTAATCCACCTCTGCTCAGCTGCATAAAACATGATTAAACCTTACAACTCCTTATAAAATATAAAAATGGGAAAAAAGCTATTAACTTAGCTGTATTTCCAAAGGAAATATATGTATTTTAATAATTAAACAGAGCCTTTAGTAAGTTGGCCCCAGGTGTTCTCTTCCCAAAAGTGGGAGCAAACCTGGAAAACCAAGACATCATAGGCACTTTTCAGACTACTCATTAGCTGCAACCTGAGGAGAAAATGAAATAGGTGTTGGGTGACAAGCAGGACCTGGAGGGATGTCAACTGAGCCCTGGGAGATGGTCACATGTCCTTGGGATTCCTATTACCAACTCTGATAGGATGTTTGAGAAAAGAAGCTTGTTTTTCCATCAAAGATGCAATAAACATTCTACTTGAATTTCCAGAAAAGTTGTAAGGACTTAATTGTGAGACACATAACAGTACTATGACTGCCAATAAATTTAATATAGACTATAATTATTATCTAATCTCTGATAAGTATTCAATTATGACTAAAAACATAAAAGAAAATACATGAAATCCTCTAAGAATCTATACAACTTTATATACTGACTCATCAAATAAAATATTCTTTCAGAAGAACATGGACTTTTATTCTTGTTTACCAAAAGCATAACATTTTGTTTTTAATATTTTTATTCCTATTTTTCGAGAGAGGGGTGGGGTATGCATACACACATCATGATACTTGTGTTCAGGTAGAAGGACAACTTTTGAAGTCAGTTCTCTCCTTCCGTTATGAGACTTTCAGAGATCCAAACTCATATATCCTGTTTGCAAGCAGGAATCTTGCCTTCTAAGCCATCTTCCCATCCCAGTTAAGTGTGACATTTTAAAGAAATGCATAAATTATATATGTATTTTATAGTAATATATATTTTATGAACATATTGGCTGTATATTTATGTGCATATATAATGATACACTATAACAATTAGTCAAAGATAAACAAATTTCTATAATATCATGCAGTCAATCTGACCATGGCAATGAAGAATTAAGTTACTTAACAGCTCACCAATAAATTTTATGTGATAAGCAATTATTCAGTTTATTAGGTAGCAAAGACAATGGAAATACAGAAGAATCATTCATTACCTCATATTTTGGACACACGAATTTCCTCATGACAGATTCTGGAGCAGCAAATTTGGGTGCAGTGAGATTCCAAAACGGCTTTGTGGCTCCTGGATATGCAGCTATCTTTGAAAATATTACAAAATTAGAGCAAATAACAACCAACGATTTCCCCCCCCCAAAAAAAGCTCCTATCTAATTCTTCCTCATTGTTGAGAAAATGATCTGATTCCAAAGCTTCTGGAAGTCATAAAAAATTGATACTTTGTATCAGTGGTAGCAGAAAAGACAATGCACATGGCCACATGCTTCAGAGATTTCTCTTCTAGCTACATGGAATAGGTGAATTCTTATACAAACCCATGGGAGATATGTACAGGGCAGTCACAGAGCACATGAAATAGCAAAAATAAACTCTGATTTAACTGTCCATTAAGAGAGAAACAATAAATAAAACAATGACACTTATTATAATTAAACACTATACAGCCATTAAACACAAAACTTACAACGTAGGTGTTATCTTACAGTCAAACCTTGAAAACAAATGCCCCAGAAAGTTCCATGCAAAACTGTTATTTATGTAAAGGAAGAAAAGAAATAAAATTAGGAAGATGTACAAGATGACTTATTTTTTAAATCCTTAGAAGCCACATGATATAAGGTGAGAATTAACTTCAAAAAAAAAGTTGTCCTCTGACCTCTTCACACACCTGAGCATTATCTCTCTCTCTTTCTCTCTCTCTCTCCTTTCTCTCTCTCTCCTCTCTCAAAAATCAGTAAATCAATGAAGTTCTATAGGTAGATACTGGAATTTTAAAATTAAGTAAATCAATGTATTGAGGGAGTCAGTTTGTCAGTATTTTGGTGAGAGTTTGAAGATAAAGGAGAGCAATTAGTAGAATGAGCCACATCACAATGGATTATGAATTCATGTTTAGTTGAATACAATCACAGATGCTTACATGTAAAAATACATACAAATAACTCAAATTTATAAGTGTTATCTCTCTCTATCTCTCTTTCTTACTTTGCAGCAACACTATCCTCAGTAGCAAGTACAGCTCCTACTACTTAGATCTTGGTTTCTAATCACAATACATGAAACCAGGACTCCTTACAGAAATGACTGGTTCTGAACCAACATAGGAAATATATAAGATGAGCCTAACACTTTTTATACTCCTTGAAATTAAAAAACTAAAAAAAGTCTAGTGCTACCAAAAACTAACAAACTACCTTACAAAGAAGTCTAGAACATCTTGTACTGACAAAAATTAAGGAATAGCTAAAAAAAATCTCATAACAATCAAATACATTCAAAGGGACAATAAGAGTCAACTAAAGGAGTTGCCAATAACCAGAACTTGATTAAAGCCACAGCAGCAGCAATGAAGTATAAATAGCCTTAGATTATAATTCACAGCATAATGTGACTTTCTATGAACAATGCTGGTGTAAACAGATCACTAATAAGCAAACTAATAACAGCAAATTTCCAATACAGAAGGATCCTAGTTAATTTTGTAGATCTCTGCTCTCAAAGAAGTAGACCATAATTCCTCACTCCATGAATATAACTGTGCATACTGACCTCTTTTAAAAAGGGAGATGAGAACTCTAAGGGAAGAAATGTAAACACTACCTCCCCAGGTGACCAAGGTATATCACACCCTTGCAAGTACTTAATTGAATTGATTATTGTTTAGGAACATAAATTCAACCAGCAAAGTGTGCTTTCATGGACTAAAAGCTCACTGTTAACATATACCCTGGATGAAATGTGAAGAAAAAAAAAACAGCCTCTACCTCAGAGGTTTTGCTCCCAAAGTCTCACAAATCAATTAACTCTGAACTGGGAGGAAAAACAATGGACCAGCAATTCCTACTGTCAGTCACTGAATAAGGAAAATCTATGAAACTGCCAAAATAAAACTAAAGGAATATGACAACTTAAAGAGACATGACAACTCAATATATCACACCCTAGATGAGATACTGGGGCAAAGAAATAACCTGAATAAACTAGGGAACTATGAATGAAGCATGGACCTTCGTTAATACCAATGTATCAATGTTGGTTTACTGATTTTAATAATTACACCCAGTCTCAAGTGTGCAGCATAAATCAGCAGAATTGTATTCTCTCACAATCTTGGAATCAAGATTAAAGGGAGGGCATGTTCCCTCTGTAGATTCTACAAAATTCTTCTTCCTTGCTTCCTTCGATTCTACAGGTTACTGGCGATCTTTGACATTCCTTGGACAGCAATTACATCAGTCTCAGCTCGGCTTCTACATGACCTTCAGACCAGTGTGATCTATGCTCACATGACATGCTCCTTTTACAAGAATACATAACCCACCCTATAGCTAGCATAATCTTATCCTAGATTATTAACTATACCTGTAAAGTCCCTATTTCTACATAGGATCAGTTCACAGTGACATGGGTTATATCTTGGATATGTAGTCTCAAAACCATTCTTTAACCCACTATTATATTAGTAATGGAGGAAAAAAGGTAAGAGATTAGAAGGAAATCTCCATACTAAATTTGTAATTTTAATATATGTCTAACACTTAGTCCAAAGTGAAGTTTGTCATCAGTAAAATTAGAATTAAACAATAAAAGTCATTTAAAAATAGCATGTGAAAAACTGTATCAGGAATTCATGAACCAAGTTTGAACAAAATCTGGTAATCTTTTTACATGTTCAAAGCACTGTATGCTTAGCAGTTATATTTTTAATTTTTCAACCTCCAATAACATTAAAATTCACTTCTGCCAAATTAAAATTCACCCTCTGTAACAGTTACTATTAACTACTGCAGTGAGAAAGCACCCAAAGTCAAGCAACTTAATGGAGAAAGACAGATTTATTTAGCTTACAGTTACAGTGGGGAAATACAGTTTCTCATGGTAGAGGCAGTGGCATGGTTGGCTGGCCAAAGCTGAAGGCAGTTATGTCACTGCAGACATCTTGGAGACTGAGAGCTACAAAGGCAGACTTCTCCTGGAGGTAGGGTGGGACTAATCCACCTCAAGGCCCACCCCTTGTGACTGCCTTCCTCCAGCAAGGTTCCACTTCTCAAGGTGCCATGACCTTCCCAAACATATGAGCCTGTGGGGGACACATTTCAAACCATGACACCCCCAAAATAATCACTTCTGCCAAGAACTATGAGCTGAAATAATCATAAACATTATTTTTCAACACTGTTCCAGCATTAACTATGAACCTTTGACAGTCCCATCTCCTCACAGTGGGTGTTATTCAGAATTTGTAGAATAACAGATGAAGACCCAAGTCCTTTAAATAAAAATTCACAAAGAAGAACATTTATTTATTTCTAGTTAGATATGCCACTGCCATCACATACACTTGACTGAATGCTTCTATTTTCCAACAGATTATTTAGGTAGAAAAAGGCAGATTTTTGAAGTTGCCAGGTTTGTTTTCCCATAGTGGGTATTTAGGTCTCACTTTTCCTCACTTTGTGGGGATGCAAACAGACCTACAACCAGGAAGTCCCTGCTAAAAATAATAAACTCTTCCCAATTCATCCAGAGGTCACCTAGAAATTAATGGGGTTTCTGATACTCAAACATATCACCATGCAGTATAGAATATAGACACCAACACTTAAAGACAAGACTGAACAATAGCACTCTGCTTCCAAAGAAAAGATACAAATATTCCTCTGGAGAGAATTAATTAAATAAAACTGGTCAAGAAATACTAATTATTGCAAATTAGTTTGTTCTGCAATATTCAATGTTGTAAGAATTTTAGGAGTATGATTAGCAACAGAAGTGGATGTTAGAATTTGAAAGAAGGTAGAGAATACATGTCAAACTAAATTACTAACTACAAAACATCAACTTTAACTTAATGTTTAACAGCACTGTGTAGTCTCTCAGGTAAATACATACACATGTAACAATCGTGTGCAGTAACTCATGTTCTTCACACTGACAACCTGAGGACAGAACATTCTGTTCACGGACAGAAAGAAACATGCAAATTACTTTCAGGGTTAAGCTTTGCACATATGAAACATAAGACAGAACATCAGCTTTTCACAATGTATTCCAAGGCACAGCAAAAGATGACTTGATTTTTTCAATATGTTGACATGTTCATGGATGGTAAAATATATGTATATATATATAAGGATAAAACTGACAGTGGCTTAGTATGAACCAAGAAGCAGGAAAAAAATGGCTAATATTGCTACATCTTAATCTTTATGTGCCCATCTTTTTAATGTTGAATTGGATGAAATGAGAAAGCATACAAAAGCATCCTGGACCACGAAAGAGGTAAGGTGGTGATTTTTGAGGAACAAATGTGTACAGCAGCTGTTCGAGTTATAAAATGGAGGACTGTTTTTTTTTTTTTTTTTCATTTGAAAGGGAAATCTCAAACTGTGGCTCTTGAGAATGAGGTTACGTGACGAGTGTTTTCTTGAAAAGAAGCTACCCGGTTTCTGTTCTTCACTTTAGAGAACTTCAACCAATAGAAACTGGAACTTTGGAACAAAAAGAAGAGAATTATGGAAAATTCTAGTTCTTACCTGGCAATGTGAAAGAAGCTATTTGGGTCCAGTGAACATAAGAAGTATATCAACATCTCAAAAGCTGCAGAACTCAGTAAACATTATTTTTCAGGTAATCAAACAATGTGATACTACAAAATCTTGCAGAAACCAATGACCCATTTGATATATGTCAATAGATGTTGATATGATAATCCATAAATCATTGATGTGGTTTCAGATATGAACTGCAACAAACTTTACAGTTGTACAAAGTATACAGTATTCTTTTAAATATATTTTCTCTTTAATTGGACTTAATTTTTCTTTTTTAACTTGCCTGACCCAAAAACCACAACTTGTATATCAAGCGCTTTGCTTTATAAATTCACATGAAGATTTTCTCTTCTCTTTTTTTCTCTCTCTCATGAAGTTTTAAAGCATAGAGTTCCCACTTATTCTTTACCCAACTTATCCTAAAGTATATTACAAGATTTAAATACATTATCATATACAAACTATGTCATGGTTTGAAATATATCCCTACAGTCTCATGTATTTGGGAAGGTCATGACACCTTTGAGAGGTGGAGCCTTACTGGAGGAAAGTAGTCACAGGGGGTGGGTCTTGAGATGGATTAGTCCCACCCTACCTCCAGGAGAAGTCTTGTTTTTGTAGCAAGACTTTTGCAGCCTTCAGCCTCCAATATGTTTGCAGTGACTTAGCTTGCTTCCCAGCTTCCAGCTCCCCCCATACCACCTCCACCATGAAAGACTGTATCTCCCCTCTGGAACAGTAAGCTGAATAAATCTGTTTCTCCCTTAAATCATTTGATTTTGGCTGTTCTCTCACATAGCCATACACAAGGGTAACTAATACAAAATGCTAACATGGATTTGGCTGAAAAACAGAACAATTCTAACATCATAAAGATGTCCTTACGATGTCCTCAAAATGGACTCAATGTCACTTTATAACCAAGGATGACCTTGAACTCCCGATTTGCCTGCCTTCATCTCCCATGTGCTTGATCAGAGTCATGTGTACCACATCAAGTTTTTAATCTTTCTTTCTATCTCCTGAGCTGCTTTTTAAGAACTATACCATTTCACATTTCCACCAACAAAATGAGTATTATTATATATCCTTATTTACATTTGATGTTGTTACCATAATTTTATCTTAACAATTCTATAGTAATATTTCATTCACTTAATTTTAACTCAATTAATTTGTTTTTAATTTTAATTTGCATCTCTTAGCAGCTAATTGTTTTCAAATATGTGGGCATTACCACATATCCTCTTTAGTGATGTGTCCATTAATGATTATCCCTCATTTCACCATTATTATTCTTCCCTTTTTAAAACTGATTCCTCCTACTTTCATGCTCTTTTTAAAAGCAGCTTTAACTATGCTAGGCACTTTGCCTTCCCATGTAATTTTAAGACACTCTTGCTTGTATCTGCAAAAATACAGAAATATTTGGAAATCTGACAGGAATTGTTACAAACCTGTATGCCAATTTTTAGAGAAATTAGCTATTTACTGTAAATCAGTGAATATTCACTACTCTCACTTCTTTTCTTTCTGCCAGCTTTTTGCAGTTTTCAACATTCACATACAGTATGTTTTGTCAGATTTATACTTAAATTTCAATTTTTAAGTTACCACAAATAGTTCTCTTGATTTAATTCTGCTTACACATTATACATTTTCTCTTCTCTTTTGTTTTTTTGATAAATAGAAATGGCATTGAGCTGTTTATACTTATAATGTACTCTATGATTTATTGAACTCAGTTATCAATTCTGTGAAGCTTTTCTTTTAAACACTCTTCAGAATTTCTATGTAGACCATCACATTTCTGAGTTTTATGGTTACTGTGACAAAATACCCAAAAGATGCAACTTGAGAGATGAATTTTAAGGTCTTGGTTCAGGTGGCAAGAAAGGTGCGATGGAGCAAAGCTGTTCACTTCATGTCAGCCAGCAGGCAGGAAGAGCTTAGGATAGACATAGTCCCAAGCATATCCCACCCCCACCACCACCTCCCAGTGACCTACCTCCTCCAACCAACACCTTCCACAGCAGTACCACCATCTGACTGCAGTACCACCATCTGACAATCCATTCATTAATGCATTAAACCACTTATTAGGTCAAATCTCTCAGCATCTTACAGTCTCCAGAAATATCCTCCCAGACCCACAAAGGTGTGCTTCATTAATCCCCTAAGTGCTTCTGTTCCCAATCAAGTCAACAGTCAATAATAATTATCACTAAGTTAAGCCTTTCTAGCCTGAATTCTTTACACTCTTCTTTTCTTACTGCCCTGCCTAAAATTCCAGCAATCTCAAATAAGAGGAGAAAGGAAAATAGTCAAACTTTCAGCATGACATAAGATGTTGGTCTTGGCAGCTGCTCTTCATCACATTGCAGAAGTTCCTTTATCCCTGTTCTTCAGAGAACTTGATCATAAAAATGTGTATCAAACTCCATTTCCACACTGATTCATATGAAAAGTAAGTTTTCTTCTTTATTCTGTTAATATGATGTACTATGATGATTTATTTTCAAATAATGAATCAGCCTTAAATACTTGACATAACTCTTGTAGCCCATGGGGTATACTTCTGCTTATATACTTTTAAATTCTAAGTCCTTCAAGAAATGAATCAGGAAGTGTACCCTCTTCCTTTCCAAAAGATTACATAGAATCAGTACTAATTCTAAAATATTTGATAGATATCTCATTAGTAAACTTATCAGGGCTTAGAGATATTTGTGAGAAGGGGAAATTTTCTTACATTAAAATTTAATTTCTTTATTAATTACAGAATAATGCAAATGATCTATTTCCATATTGGATGAGTTGCAGTAGTCTGTGTATTTAAAGATATTGTTCCATTTCTTCTAAATGTTAAATACTTATGTGCACAGAGTAGTTTATTTTACTACTCTACAATCCTTTTGGTGTATTTTAGGGTCTACAAATTCTTTTACTTATACTATTGTTAATTTGTGACTTTTACTTCCTTATCAGTTTTACTAGAGATTAACTTTGTTATCTTTTCATAAAACTCTCACTTTTTTCTCTATTGTTTTTCTGCTTTGATTACATTAAAATCTATTCTTTGCTATTCATTTCTGATTACTTTTTATCTTTACTGTTGCATCTTTCAATACTATAAAATTTCCTTCTCAACACTCTTTTAGCAAAATCCCACAATTTTCAGTATCCTTTTACTTTCATTGTTTTAAAGGATTTTACATCTCTTGTCACTCTTTAACCTGTAGGTTATTTTTAACAGTATTGTTTGGCTTCTTGGCATTTAGAGGTTTTATATTCTCTTGTTATCTACTATGCTGCCCCTATTTTGGTCCTACATGGTTTTGTGTTCCATCTCATTACTCTATGATTTCTTCATTTATTGTATTCTTTCTGTTCAGAAGACATCTAGTCAAGCCTCTGGGAAACTCAGTTGGAAACAGATTGTCTTGTTTTCTTTCACCTGAGAATGTCTTGATTCCACTCATTCCTGGAGATTTTTTTCTGTATTTAGGGGGGTCTAAGTACACAACTCTTGTCTTTCGCACTTTCAATATTCTAAGATTCAGACCTTCATTGATTCTCATGTTGACTTCCATTCAAATTAATGTTCCTCTATGAGTAAGATAGCATTTCTCCCTTGTTTCTCTACGTTTCCTCCTTGCCTTTGGTTTTAGCTTAACTAATATGTGACTTGGTGCAGCTTTTGTATGTGTGTGTTTCCTCTTTGGAGTTTTTATACTATTGACTCTTAGATTTATGCTTTTTTCAAATAAAGTTTTCAACTATTCATTTCTCTCTCTCTTTCTCTCTTTCTCTCTCTCTCTCTCTCTCTCTCTCTCTCTCTCTCTCTCTCTCTCTCTCTCTCTCTCTCCCCCTTCTTTGTCTCCATCAGTTTCTTTTCTCTCTAGGTTATCCAAATATCAACATTATAGTCCAAAAATCTTTCATTACAGTCCTACATTCCCTGATCTCATTAGGTTTTCATTTTGTTTTCTTTTTCCTTTTACATTGAATAAATTCACTGTTCTGTTTTCAGGCTCATTAATTCATGATTCTACTTTTAAACTTACCATTAATGTTTTTTTCTTTCAGTTATAGTAACTTTGAAAGTCAGACATTTGTTTCTTCTCCTATCTTTATGCCATTACTAAGAGTTTCTACTTCTATTCTAAATCAGTTTTTTACTTGTTGCAGAGTTATTCATGATTGCACACTGAGTCATTCTCATTATAATGGCTTTAAAACTTTCTGCCAGCTTTTTTCATAGCTCTGTTAGCTCAGTGATCATATTTAATAAGTGTCTTTTATATCACGTGATTGTCCTAGTTCTTAGAATCTGGAAATACTATGTCAGAAAAGTGAGGCTCTTATTTACACCTGCTGTTTTAATAGCCACTCCCACTAGCTTTTCTTTGAAACCACAACAGGGGACCAGGGGAGCAGTGGCTCATTAGATGGGACTGGAATTCCCTTGTGATCTCAACTAACAACATGAAGAGAAAACCTAATCAGCACTTCATTAAGACAAACACATTGCACTGTGATAAAATACTGAGTAAAGCATCTTAAGGGAGGAAATGTTCATTTTGGCTGATGGTGTCAGAGGCTTCAGTGCACAACTGGCTGCTTCCATCCAATGGTCCTACACTAAGGCTGAAGCACCATGGAAGGAAGCATGCTGCAGAGTAGAACTGCTCTCCTCATGGAAGCAAAGAGACAGAGAGATAAGTTGTACCCTTCAAAGACATGCTCCTCATGTCCTGCTTCCTCCATTCAGGCTTCAGATTCCTTCCACATTTCATAGATCCCAATTAATCCATTATGCACCCATTGATAAATTAACCCAAAAATCCTCATGATCCAGTCTCTTCCCCAAAGCACCACTTCCAGATATTGCACCAGAGACCAACCCTTAAAGCATAATTCTTCAGGAATATTTTGCATTAAAGCCATAGCACAGCGCCATATTGAGCCTTTCTGAGCAACAGTCTGACAGGACTGTTGCATGCCATGAGTATATCAAGAAAAGGCTTATGGACGCTTCAGTAGACCTTTAGTGGTAAGGTAGAGAGCAGCAGCTTTTTTTTAATGTGGAGTATGTGCAGATTACAAAAGTCACTTTCTAAAAAAAAATGTTTTGCAACCTATTCTGTCTTGAACTGCGTGCATATTGCAATGTGTGTGTTTGCTCGGGTATGTGTGTATGTGTGTTATAATGTATATGTGCAGTATGTATATGTGTTACAGTATATGATTCAGTGTATACATCTGTTGGAATATGTATGCGTGTGTTACAGAGAATGTATATATATCTGATGGAATGTATGTGTGCTCACTGGGTTTTCATATTTTAATGTCAACTTGACAATTGCAGACTGTTTGGGACACAGCTGTGGAGGGTTAATGGTTGGAAGAAGGTCCCTGAACAAGTCAGCAGGTACTTGATTAATTGCTGTGGAAAACCTAGCCCATAGTAGATGGTACTTTCCAATGGTGGACCAGATAATAGTAAGTGCAAGGAAGAGGGACTTACTCTTTCTTTATCTTGTGTTGACTTGTTATGGAGTCTACTCTTCGAGAGTTATTCACTTTTAGAGCATTGTCACCTTTTTTATTGCTGCTGCTGCTGCTGCTGCTGCTGCCGCTGCCTCTATCCTTAGCTAACACAGAGCTCCATTCCTAACATGTTGCTACTGTTCCTGCTGCCTCTGGAGCCTGGTATTTAGGCCTTCCTTGCTGGGGTTCACTTTCATCTCTGACGTCAGAGCCCAGCTGTTCTTCATTGATGTTGCAGCCCAGCACCTTCGATCCTCCAGCGAAATAAAGGCTTGAGACCTTTTTGGGAATCTTTTAACTTTGTGGGGCATTCCAGTCAAGAACAAAGCAGCTAGAGGTGGCTACTTCGAAGGACACTATTTTTTATTCTAAGTTACTATAATAAACTTAGTTATATATATATTACATTCTAGAGATTCTATTCTTCAGAGAACCCTGACTAATACAATGGGGTATGTGTGTGTGTGTGTGTGTGTGTGTGTGTGTGTGTTACAGTGAATTATGTCTGTTGGAGCATATGTGTGTTTGCTGGTGTGTGTGCATACTACAGTTTTTTATATATATATATACACATTATATATATACATTATATATATATATTTCTTTGGTCCTAAAATTTCTTGATAATGTGCTTCCTTCCTCCCAGTTTTAGACTTATCTTACATTGGCAATGTCCAATGTCATTGGAACCTTAACAGAAAGAACAGGGAAAGCAATTATATCACATCTTATCTAAAAGTGGAAGCCTTAGATCTAACTCTCAAGAAACTGTCACTCATTATATTTCCATGTATTACTAAGAAAGAATACCCACAATTCTATAAGAAATTTCCCTGAAATAACTTCTCTTCTAACTACATATCTGTGTGAAGGCAGAATATTTCTCATTTATTTTAACCTAAAGAAAAACAAAAGATGCAGAAGTAGATTGGAGAATTCAGCTATCTACTATTAAATGGATAATAAAAAGATTTGCCAAATGAGTAAACCAATAATCAGTTCTAGTTTTCTCACCACATCTAGGCATTTGCAAACATAATTAAAACTATGTATGATGACATACAACTACGTTCTCAGCACTGAGAGGCTGAGGCAGGATTACCAGTTCAAACTGGACTACACATTAAGATGATGTCCTGAGAAACAATAAAGAGGACTTGTTCTTCATAAAAGTACATTTATGTGGCTGGAGAGATGACTCAGGGGTAAAGACTCTGCCTCACAAGCAAAAGGTCCTGAGTTCAGATCCCAGGTACCACGCCAGGCAGAAACTGTGGTGGCCTGCATTTCTGGCTCTGGTGGGCAGAGCCTGGGAAATTCCAGAGAGAAGCAAGAAGAAGATACAAGCAATCCAGGATGATTTCTGAAGTCACCCTTGGCCTTCCACAGGGACACATGTGCCCTCTGATACACACACACACACACACACACACACATGCACACACACACACACACACACACACACACACACATGCACAAAATGAATAAATGAATGAAGCTAAAAAAAAAAGTAAACTCGAGCATTTAAAAAAACACATTCATGACACCACATTTAACACATGTGATTTTATTATTTACTCTAAAAATATCTGATATTTTATCTTTTAATTTCTAGTGTAAATAAATGTTAATTGATATAGTTTATATCAACAGAAATTGATATACTTAAGTAATTTTTAATATACCAAAAGGGTTCCAATTCAGAACAGTTTAAGAATTTGTGAGGCAAAGAGAAGTAATCTTAGGCAGAATCCTTACTTCTTCTCCAAAGATTTGCAGGTTCGGTTTATGAACAGGCCTTCTGCATGCCAATTCAGGGGATTTCTCTGTTCGTTGTTCTCTGGTTGCAGAAACTTTTGTATGTACTTGGTTTTCACCCTTAACAGGAACACCATACACTATTCTACAATGGGACAAAAACAATAATTTCATTAAAACTATTCGTAAAGCAAAAATTTTTCCTCCATTTTATGTCTGCTGAAATAAACACATTGTAAAGGTAGATTGTTATTTTTCAAAGTTTATAAAATAAATGACATTTGACATGTGCTGTAAATAGGAATTGCAAAGAAATCAAATAATTTGAAATCAAAAATAATCTGACACTGAATACATTTCGGTAATCATCTTTGTGATAGCTTTGTTTTGTTATATTGGAATAATAAGTTTGCTTTATTTTAAAATAATCTAATTACAGCAGCAGGTAAGATGCTCAAGGGTTTTAGCATCTTTTCACAAATCTGGTAACCTGCATTTGATCTTTGGAATCCACATGGTGGAAGGAAAGAAAGGAATTCTGAAAATGTACTCTGACCCCAACACTTCATAGTATGCATTTATATGGCCCCCCTCAAAAGTAAAAATATTTTTAAAGCCTAACTACAAAAGAAATTTTAAAAAACCCTCAGATCTAGAATGTTGTCTCCATGTGAAAACTGCCTGCACTGAGTTCAGATCCCCAGAACCCACATAAAACTGGCTAAAGTAGTAGCATTTGTCTGTAATCCCAGTGCTGCTGTGAAGAGATAGGCAGTAGCAAGAGATAGGAGGATCCTCGGCAGCTCACTGGCCAGGTAACCTGGCACATACAGTGACAAAAAAAATAGACCTTGTCTCAACAAGGCAGAAGGCAGGAATTGAGATCAAGGGAGACCCTCTGACTTCCACATCTGTGCTGTGGTGCACCTGCCTGCATTTCATACATACACACACACATAGACATAAACAGGCACACATATGTATACCACTTCTTAGATTAGACAAGATACCAGCCTAAGCAGATGAGCTACTCACTTGTAGTTTTCCTGATTCAGATTTAACAGGACAGTTAAATTATGTTAGCATCAGGTCTTTTGATAGGCTACAAGTTTATGTCTATCTAGGACTACATATATACTTAAATATTTATGTATTCATGTTTATATAGGCTACTTTTTAACTTAGCCAAATATACAAAAATGAATCAAAGTTTAAAAGCAGACGATATCATTAATAAGGAACCCAAGTGCTGTACAGAATCCTATCCAATCCTTCCTCCCTTGATTACCAAAGCTCCTCTCAGGTTCTCTGAGTTGCCCTACATTATTATGCCCAGTTACAAAAATCTGTCAATTCCTTGTTTCTTCAAGGAGATTTTGAGTTGGATTTTTGCCACTCACATTGAAGAATTTTGCTAGCAATCCTAGAGGCTGTTAAAACTTACTATTAACACCTCCTTAAGTTAAGCAAATGATAGTTTAGACATGGGGCATTGTCTCCTTTATGATTTAGCTCAGAGGGTGAGGAGAGTCAAGGCTGGGTCTCTGGGGACCAGAGTCATCCACACCATGTAATAGCTTTCTGTGCTTCCCATTGGCTGCTTCACTCAGCTCAACCCGAAAGAACAGCACCACACCACAGTTAAGTTCTGCTCTGCCAACAACACAAGCTCCTTTCCCCAAATGACTGTTTGCCACCCACCCCCTGAAGCCGAGGGATCCTGGGTAGCTTGTCAAGAGCAGGACTGGGAAATGGAAGTATCAGACAGAGCCTTGGGAAACAGCAATCAATTCCCAGCTTCAGCTTTATCAGGAACCACACAATGAGTCATCTAGTATGTCTGGGCCTTGAGTCTAAGACACTTTATGACTATAAATTTATCAAAGAACTCAAATAAATCATTTAAGAATAGCAAAAAAGTAAAAATGACCTACAGACAAGCTTGAAATATTACCATATTTCATATTCTAATGTGTTCTAAAATCTACTGTAAAATAAGTTAAAAAATATGAAGTAAGTAAGTTAAGACAACAACTACACAACATATGCTATTGCTTAGAGTTGCTGGTCCCTTTGCCTTGTTGACATGCTGTTATATAAACAGAAAAAATACTTTTTGAGTCACTACATAGAAAACATTTATCATACTGTAAGTGATGGTCATAAATTTAGAAGATGCTTGTTCTAAGCTGTGAATACTTTTAAAATAGTTTTGTACACATCCATGCAAGCAAGCAACAATAAGGGACCTCCTATGAAGTATGGAAAAGATTCTCCCTCCTCAGCCTTGGTAGGAATCTCAGCAAAGAAGTTATAATCTGCAGGTTCACTAGTTTTCTACAGAAATTGTTCCTTGCTACAAAACCCTGAGGGGAACTTTTCAGGGGGAGACCACTTTTAGGTGACTCACAGAATTAATGTAGAGGAAAAATTTAAAGATGCTCACATACAAAAATTTCATCGATCCAAGTATTGCTTAACAGAATGAGCTGTTCTGGTCTATACACCATTTTTGAAGTATTTATAACTAGCCATTAAAAGGATTTCGCAATGCATTTATAGAGTGTCAACCTACAAAGAGTTACTTAAAAAAACTGTTGTCTACAGAACAGACTTCTAGATCTGGAGAAAACTTTGAAGATGCCATGATATTCAAAATTTTCTACATCCTTTTATATTTTTTTCTTAAAAGTACAGCAAGGATATATAAATACTTTGTATGTCTTTTTTAAAAGCAAGGAAAATAATTCAACAAAATAATGAGTCCACAGAAGAATATATATGTAACTATACAGTTGTTTTTTAAAATTTTTTCATTTAAAATTTTTAATTTAAAATGGGGGAGTTGTGTTTTAAAATAAAATACTTTAACTTCATTGCTACATGCAAACAGTGACATCTGGTGGAATGACATTGTTTTACTTTAAAAAAAAAAAAAAGCATGGAGTTTTGGGAACAAATTTGCAAATAATGCCTTTCTGTGCATGTTTCTTTCCACACAAAACCAAAAATGAATTAGACTAATATCTTATCAAGGACTGAGAGCATAGACTAAAGTGACTTTTTGTTATTTTCTATTTCTGTGTTAAAAACACACATAAGAGGGCTGAGGAAATGGCTCAGGAGTTAAAGCCTTTGCTGTCAAGTAAAATAACCTGAGTTCAGACACCCCCCAAAAAAATCTCACATAAAAACTGAAATGGCAAGGGTCTGTAATTCCAGTCCTGGAAGGCATAGTTTGGGAGGTAGAGCAATCCAGGATGATCCCTGATGTCAGTTTGGACCTCCACAGGCACACACACATACATAAATGTACTCTCTCTTGTGCACGCACATGTACACACACACACACACACACACACACACACACACACACACACACAAAAGATAAACTAATGAAGCTATTTATTAAAAGTTCATATAATAGAAACTTAACTCCCCCTTCCACTCCACTCCACCGCCCGGGACGCGCGCACGCGGTCCAGCCTGGCCTCACTGCGCCCCGACCCATGTAAGCTCGGTCCCCGCCCCCCCCAGCCCCAGGCTGCCCAAGTGGACCCAGCTCCTCCCACCATCCAGCCAGAGCCGCACGCGCATGGCCTGGGAGGAGGAGAGGGCACCCCCTCTGCGCCCCGCCCCGCACTCAGGTGCCCTGGGTTTAAATAGTGCCCCGCCAATGCCCCATCCCCCTTTCCCCTCCACTCCGCTGCCCAGGACCCACGCGGTCCAGCCGGGCCTCATCCCTCCACGACCCAGGTAAACTCGGTCCCCGCCCACCCCCAGAGCCCCAGGCCAAATAATTCAGTTTAGTGAAAAACGCACAGAAATTAAAAGAAGATCTTAAGAGTTAAAACAACAATGCCAAAGTCAAAGTGCAAATCCATGAGAAACAACACTCGAGTAAACAAATTTCCCACTGAAGAAATTAATCCCATAATGTTAGACTCCAACAAGAACAAACCCGCGGAAAAAGGCCAAGAAAGCCTGACCCAGGATAACGACTTTCAAAATATGATCATTACCATGTTCAATACTATGAAAGAGGAAATCCGGGAGGAATTACATAATCGAATCAATCACTTTGAAGAGGAACACAACAGACATCTGGAGGAGTTGAGAAAAACAGTGCAAGAAACAAAAAGTGGCATAGAGCAGTTAAAACAAACTCAAGCAGAGTTTAAAACTGAGCTACAAGACAAGTTATCTTCAACCCAGAACGCCACAGAGAGTCTTATCAACAGAACTAATGAAGCAGAAAACAGAATTTCAGACCTTGAAGATAAAGTGGGAGTACTAACCAGCTCAATGGAAGAGGTTGTTAAAGCCAAAAAGATACTTGAGAGAAATATCCAAGAGATATGGGACACCCTGAAGAAGCCTAACATGCGTATTCATGGAATACCGGAGCAAGAATCTCAAAATACCACCCCTGAGGAAATTTTTCAAACAATCATCAAGGAAAACTTTCCTCATCTAAAAAAAGAGAAGCCCATTCATATACAAGAGGTATTACGCACCACAAACAGATACGACCAAAATAGAAGCACACCGAGGCAAATAATAGTTAAAACACTCCACATTCAAGATAAAGAACTGGTGCTGAGAGCTTCAAGGGAGAAAAAACAAGTCACTTTTAAAGGCAAACCTATTAAAATAACAAATGACTTCTCAGTCGAAACAGTAAAAGCAAGAAGAGCTTGGAGAGACATACTTCAAGTATTGAATGAGCAAAAATGTCAACCCAGGATGATTTACCCTGCAAAACTATCAGTCATGATCGAGGGAGAAAGAAAAATTTTCCAGCACAAAGACAACTTTAAGGGATACATGGCCACCAAACCAGGCCTTCAAAAACTGCTAGAAATGATACTCAAGCGTGAAGAAAAAAACAGGCATATCCAGGAGAACAGAAGGCAAATATAACACCATTAAAAGCGAAGCAATATACTTATAAAAGCTACTAAACATAATAAATGTCTGGAATTAACAATAGTTTCTCTATTATAACACTAAATGTTAATGGACTTAATTCACCGATCAAGAGACACAGATTACAAACTTGGATTAAAAATCACAATCCATCAATCTGTTGCCTGCAGGAAACCCATCTCACCACAAAAGATAGGCACGCTCTAAAAATAAAAGGCTGGTCAACAATTCTACAAGCAAATGGAAGCAGAAAACAGGCAGGGGTAGCCATTATGCTATCAGACAAAGTGGATTTCAAACCAAAAAAAATTATAAGAGACACGGATGGATACTACATTTTAGTCACAGGTACAATTCACCAGGAAGATTTCACAATACTGAACATATATGCACCCAATACGGGCCCCTCCACATTCATTAAGAAAACCCTACAGCGTCTAAAGCAAGAAATCAACCCCCAAACGATAATTCTTGGGGACTTCAACACTGCCCTCTCTACATGGGATAGATCAACAGGTCAAAAGCTTAACAGAGACACTTTGGAACTTAATCAAACCCTGAAGGAAATGGACCTCACAGATCTCGATCGAACTTTTCACCCACGCACCAAAGAATACACATTTTTCTCAGCAGCACACGGAACTTTCTCCAAAATAGATCACATATTGGGCCACAAAATGAATCTACACATATACAAGAAAGTTGAAATTCTAACCTGTGCCCTATCAGACCACCACGGCCTAAAGCTGGACATCCACAACACATCAAACAAGAGAAAATACACTAACTCCTGGAAACTTAACACTATGATGCTGAATGAGAACTGGATTCAGGAAGAAATTAAAAAGGAAATTCAAGATTTCCTGAAAGTGAATGATAACGAAAATACAACTTACCAAAATCTCTGGGACACAATGAAAGCTGTTCTAAGAGGTAAGTTCATAGCTCTTAATGCCCACATCAAAAAAATAGAAACATCAGAAATAAACAACTTAACAATGCAGCTTAAAGCTTTAGAGAAACTAGAGCAATCTGATCCCAAAAGCAGTAGAAGAGAAGAGATTAGCAAAATAAGGGGAGAAATATCTGAAATCAAGACTAAGAAAACGATAGAAAAAATCAACCAATCAAAAACTTACACTCTGTGAAGTTTGACAACACAAAAGAGATGGATGAATGTCTAAGTAAACACAACTTACCTAAATTGAATCAGGAAGTTGTGAATTATTTAAATAGTCCTATAACATATAAGGAAATTGAAGAAGTAATCTCAAATCTTCCCACCAAAAAATGTCCTGGACCAGCACAGAGTTCTACCAGACATTTAAGGAGTTAATAACACCAATACTCCTTAAACTGTTCCATCAAATAGCAAAGGAAGGAACACTACCAAATTCCTTCTATGAAGCTAATATCATTTTAATCCCAAAACCTAATAAAGATTCACTTAAAAAAGAAAACTATAGGCCGACCTCTCTGATGAACACAGATGCAAAGATTCTCAATAAAGTCTTAGAGAATCGGATTCAAAAACATATTAAAAAGATCATTCATGGGGACCAAGTAGGCTTCATCCCTGGCATACAAGGTTGGTTCAACATACGCAAATCAATAAATGTAATTCATCATGTAAACCAGGTCAAAGTCCAAGACCACATGATACTCTCGATAGATGCAGAAAAAGCTTTTGACAAGATCCAACAAACTTTTATGATCAAAACGCTGGAGACAGTAGGAATGAAAGGAACCTTTATCAATATAATAAAAGCTGTATACAACAAGCCGACAGCAAGGATTATGCTCAATGGGGAACAATTGGAAGCATTTCCACTTCGATCAGGAACTAGACAAGGCTGTCCACTCTCACCACTTCTATTCAATATTGTACTTGAAGTCTTAGCTGAAGCCATAAGACAAGAAAGGGAGATAAGAGGGATTCAAATCGGCAAGGAAGAAGTCAAACTATCCCTATTTGCAGATGACATGATCTTATACCTGAGGGATCCCAAAAACTCCACCAGGAAGCTTCTGGAACTAACTGAGAAGTTCAGCAGGGTGGCAGGATACAAAATAAATGTGCAAAAATCAGAGGCCTTCCTATATGCCCAGAATGAAAGAAGTGAAAAAGCCTTGAGAGAAACCATCCCATTTACTATAACCCCTAAAAAAATGAAATACCTTGGTATAAATCTAACCAAGGAGGTAAAAGACCTTTACAACGAAAACTTTAAAACCCTAAAGAAAGAAATTGCAGAAGACACCAGAAGGTGGAAAGACCTCCCTTGTTCCTGAATTGGCAGAATCAACATCGTAAAAATGACCATCCTACCAAAGGCAATATACAGATTCAATGCTATACCAATCAAAATCCCAAAGCAATTCTTCAAAGAAGTTGACCAAACAATCTCAAAGTTCATATGGAGGCACAAAAGACCCAGGATAGCAAAGACAATCCTGAGTAACAAAAACACTGCTGGAGGTACTACCATACCAAATCTAAGTCTATACTACAAATCTATAGTTATAAAGACAGCCTGGTACTGGCTCCAAAATAGACACACAGATCAATGGATAAGGATTGAAGACCCAGATATAAGCCCACAAAATTACAGCCATTTGGTCTTTGACAAAGGGGCCCAAAAAATCCAATGGAAAAAGAACAGCATCTTCAACAAATGGTGCTGGCAAAACTGGATCTCCACATGCAGAAGATTAAAGCTGGACCCGTACTTGTCACCATGTACAAGACTTCATTCCAAATGGATCAAGGACCTTGATATCAGGCCAGAGATTATAAAAACCACAGTTGAAAGGATAGGGAACTCCCTCGAGCTGATTGGGCTAGGCCAACATTTCCTAAACAGACATCCAGTGGCACAGTCACTGCTACCAACTCTCAACAGTTGGGATCTTGTGAAATTAAAGAGCTTCTGTTCAGATAAAGAGATTGTCACACAAGCTCAAAGGCAACCCACAGAATGGGAGAAAATCTTCACTAACCACACATCTGATAGAACTCTGCTATCCAGAGTGCACAAAGAACTTAGAAAACTAAACACCAAGGAAACCAATGGCCCAATTAAAAAATGGGCCCTGGAACTTAAAAGAAACTTTACTAGGGATGAAATTAAAATGTCTAACAAACATCTTAAAAAATGCTCCACTTCCTTAGCCATCAGGGAAATGCAAATCAAAACTTCCCTGAGATATCATCTCACCCCAGTCAGGATGGCAAAAATCCACAATACAAACAACAACAAATGCTGGAGAGGATGTGGAGAGAGGGGAACTCTCCTACATTGCTGGTGGGAATGCAGGCTCAAACAGCCACTCTGGCGAGCCATCTGGAGATTCTTAAAGAAATTAAAGATTGAAATGCCATATGACCCTGCTATTCCACTTCTGGGAATAGCCCCCCATACAACAGAGGTTCACCTCGATAGCACAAGCACGACCATGTTCATAGCAGCACTGTTTACAATAGCAAAGTCATGGAATCAACCCAAATGTCCAACAGTTGACGAGTGGATGAGGAAACTGTGGTACATCTATGCAATGGAATACTACTCAGCCATCAAAAATGATGAATTACTGGAATTTGCCGGGAAATGGATGTCATTAGAAACAATTATATTAAGTGAAGTATCCCAGACCCAGAAAATAAGCGCTGTATGTACTCCCTAATAGGTGGCTCCTAGTACCAAACCCACGCAGCCCACCTAGAGACAGTAATTGCAAGGATTATGAACAGGAGGGAAGAGGTAGGAGGGCCACACCAGAAACAAGGAGAGAAGGGACCATGTTACAGCAGAGAAAATAGGCCTCCATCAAGGACTCAAATAAGTAATGAGACATCTGATTAAGTTCACAGACTTTTGTTCCTGATCATTTACTACTGAGGGGGTGTGATCTCACCAGAAGAGGAGGGCATATAGTCTGGCAGATTAAAAGTAACCCCATTTTGCAAATGGGTGATAGACCCCTCCCTCACTGTGGTTTCCCACTTTTATTACATCTACCTTTGAATGTGCTTTTCTCACAAGACTCTAGTTTAACAGCTTTTTGTCTCTGTCCAGAGGGTAACATACAATGCCCACCAGGATGGAGTGAAGGGCATTGCAGGAGCAGCAAAACTGCAAAAGAAAACCAACAAACCACAATCCAGAACTTCAGAGACTCTATATCAACCACCTAGAACTAGGCCAGCTTAATCTCTCCCCATCCTGAAGCTCAGGGGAATTTGCGGAAGAGGGGGCGGTAAGAGTGTAAGAGCAAAAGGATGGGAGGAGCAATGATATGTAAGATACTCCATACAAGTTAGGGCTGAAGCAATCATAATTGCACTTTACATGCCCTGCGCATTGTCCAACACACTATTGACCCCACAAAGTCCAGCATCTGCTAAAGGCACCAAGATGTTTGGAGGCAAGGAATTGGCAGACACAGCAGTGTTCCTATACCTAAGGGGAACACGGGAAAAGGTTTAGGGAAAGGCCACTGGGTCCTTGCACGTCATCTGAGAGGAGGGTCCAGAGGAAAATCAGGCATGCACAAGAAAGGACTCTCTGGGAATTGGGGCGGGAGGCACTGGGGGATGGGAAGGGAGGGGGGTAGGCAGGAGGAGGAGGGGGTACGGGGGGAGGAGGAGAGAGGGAGGGAACTGGTGTACCCATTAAGTTTGTATGAGCTGAAATAATAATAAAAAATATTTTTAAAAATCCATACTTTTCCATATTGTTGCTTTCCTCATCCACAGTATGAAAGGTTTAGGACAGAAGGATAGTAAGATATTCTTCTATGATATATATCAGCGGTTAAACCTCAAACAGGGATTAAGTTAAAAACCCTGTGGTATAAAACCATAGGTCATTACCAAGGGAGAATGGAGCCGGATTAGCCTCACCACTGAGAAATGGTAGACAGTGAGAGAAGAAGGGGAATGAAAGATCAGCCTCCAAATCCATGCTGAAGGTAAATAAAGAAGAGAAGCAAAGTACAATATTACAGATGAAGTAAGATAAGCCACAGTTGTTGGTCATCTGTGACCAGCATCAGAAAGGCTTAGCATGGGATGATGGAGTAGGGGTGTCAATGAGTGATAAGGATAAGAAGCAGGCAATGTTCAGAGACCCCAAAGTTTTATATAGTCACATAATTAACCTAAGAGGAGTCTCCCCCAGTTAGCACAGTCCCACCTCTGACCTAAATTCCTAGAAGAGAACAAGCACACTGGTAAAGAAAATCCCTGCTGAAGTGTGGGCAGGGCAATGGAGCAGGTATGAACAGCCAAGAGCACTGATAAGCATGCTTGTCTCTATGCAACTAGGGATGCTAAGAACTTCACGTTGTCCCTGGCCTACAGCAAGGCTGAAAACAGGATGAGAATATGCACTCAGGACAAAACATTAAAAAAAAGTTTCACAAATTCACAAGGCAATGAATTTAAGATCCAAAAAACCTGAGTTTGAATCTTAGCTGCATGGATTCCTGACAGCTATGTAGGTATGGACAAGCCTTCTAAATGTTATATTGTGATGTCTTCATTTGGAAAATGGAATGATTCTATGTAGTGCATAGAGTTATTAGTATAAAACTACATATATTCAATACATTTTCAAAAATTCTGTTTTCTTGTCAAATATCACTACTGTCAGAATGTGGTTAAAATTTTCCAAATAGATGCACTCTTTATGTGGCTGATTTGGAAGTTATAATAAACACAGAAATGTCAAAAGAATTACTCATGTGCCTGTCTTTGTACACTACACATTATTTATCTACCCAAAGGACTTGAGCTATCAAAGTAGCACTTGCAACAGTATTCATCTAAAGAATGCATATGTGCTATACATGTTCAAATGTGCACACATGGAGAGAAAGGCCTACAACAATCTTTGCCATATAGAAGACCCATTAGGAAAAGATCATTCTTAGTACAGTAGTTACAACAATCAGAGGAAAAACAAAGGCCACATTTTGAGATACTGTTCCATATCCAACTGGTAACTTTCAGGATTCTGAAGAAAGGTAACATAAACCTGCTTCTCTGATTCTCTTCCAAAAGAAAAATAACTAAAAGCAACATTCTAATGAAGCTACAATTAACATGCAAAAACTTTCAGTGAAATCTACCAAAATGTTAATTAAATTAGCCACAAAAGATCTATTCTTATTCTAACAGGACTACTATGAGGAGAATCTGCAAAGTATAACAAACAACACAGTCAAGACCAAATGAAGAGATGTCCTTTTGAAGATTTATTAGGAGAAGCAAAAGTTTTTTTTTATTTATTAGTTATTCAATTATGCATGTATGTATGTGTATGTATGTGTGTGTGTATGTGTGTGTATGTAGTGTGTGTATGTATGTGTGTGTGTGTAGAACCACGGATGAATTCGGGAACTACCATGGACCGCCTCCACCTCCTCCTTATTTACTCTGCCCCAGGAGTCACAGGCTCCGCCCTACCAGGACCAGAAATGCAGGCTGCCCCGGCTTCCGCCTGGCGTCTATACATGGGGTCTAGGATCCGAACTCAGGACCTTCTGCCTGAAAGGCAGAGGCTTAACCCCTGAGCCACCTCTCCAGCCCCTATTAAATACATTCTTACAAATGTCCAGATCATGTTTACCAGCTGGAATTCTGAGAAGCAAAAGTATTTTTACAAAGATTTTCAGGCAATGAAAATTATGACAAAAGGAAAGACTTACTGGTTTCAAGATATTATAGAACTAAGAAAAACACTATATCAAAATAGGAATCATGGGATTAGAGAAATGGCTCAGGGATTAAGACTCTGCCTAGCAAGCAGAAAATCCTGAGTTCAGATCCCAGGTCCCACATAAAAAACGCCTGACAGAAAGGGCAGCAGTCTGAACTTCTGGCCCTGGTGGGTGGAGCCTGGGAAATTCCAGAGCAAAGCAAAAGGGAAAACCTAAGAATGATTCTGAAAGTCACTCTTGGGGCTCCACAAGGACACACAGTGTCCTCTGATACACAAACACACACACACACACACACACACACACACACACACACACACAATGAATGAATAAATAAATGGGAATCATTAGGTTTTCTAAAACTTTATACATCAAATAAATAAACCACTGATGAACCGAAGTTTGAAAAATGAATGAAAGCAAGCAAATGAAAAGCACAGAGGATAAAAAAGAAAGATCCACCCTTTAGTTAATCAGTATTACTAAAAACATGCATAAATAAATAGAATGCAAACATTCAAAATAGAAAAACAATGAAACTGAAGAGATGTAGTAGCACATCAGAAGGGTTTGCACATAGCAGGAAAAGTTAATTAGAATGCAGGCCTCCACTCCCCAAACATATGCTGATGAAATTATTTAATTTAAAACAAAATTTAAAATCCTATAAGAATTCTCAGAGTGGAAGAGGAAGAGATTATATAGAAATAAATAAAAACAGGTTTGTGATAGTGTTAATTGTTAGCCAGAACCTAGGATCCTTCAGGAGATAAACCATATGACATGACAGTGACAATTTCTATATGGGTTAACTGAGACCTATCTTAAGTGTAGGCAGCATCATTCCATGCCAGAATCTCAGACTATATAAAAGGGAGAAAGATGAATGGCAACTAAACAACCTCCAGGCCAGCGAGAGAACTGAGGTGAGAACAGTCTGGGCTATATAGTAGATTCCAGGCCAGTCTGAGTTACAGAAGGACACTATCCCAACACACTTCCTACAAAAGCTTTCAATACAAATGAAATTTCTGTATAGTCTAACACACTACAGACATAATTAGTAAACAGAAAATGCTTATAGAATAAGTGACGGGAGATTAAAATCTTCTATATAAAAAGATCACTTCCAAATCAATAAGAAAATATGAATAATACCTCCATAGGTTATAAAGCAATGATTTTCAAAAGTAAAAAAATAGTCATATCTAATCAATATTCTCAATCAAAAAAATTAAAAATAAAATAACAAAAGATGTTTTCTAAGCTAGGGATGCTTAAAATATCTGCCAAGCGTATGCTGAGGGCCCAGGTTCAATCCCCAATGGGAACAAAGAAGGTAAGAGTGATACGGTATTTGATATGTGTGTATTTTCTCCTTTGAATTAGAAAAATTCAATTCACAAAGACAAACTACAAAAACATCATGAAAGGAGACTGGTAGGGAAGAAGAAGGTTTATGGTGTGAAAAGGAGAGGGCTGAGATTGGGTAATAAGGAGTGAAAATAATATAAACTCACTATATTCATGCTTGAAACTCTAAAAGAATCAAAATGAATTTTAAAAATCACAACTAACAGTTTGACAAGGAACTAAGCATTTTTATAAACATTGTCACTGAAAAGGTTAATTAGTGAATATTTCATTTTTTACACATAACTTGAGAAATAGGACTAAAACTGTAGAATGTTGTGTATGGTTTTAGCACATATGTTTACAAGAGATATCTAGAAGGCTGCTCACGACCTGCTAACATTAACCCGAATGTTTCAATACTTATATTAATTTTCCCTGTTTTAAAAATCTCAAATCAAAACTCCCATACCTGCTGGACACAGTGATGCATGCCCACAATCCTTCGCACTCAAGAAGCAGAGCAAAAAGAGCTACTGCACATTTGAGGTGAGTCTGGTAATCATGTTGAGTCTGAAGCCAGCCAGGACAACAAGGAAGGCATTTTCTCAAAAAGCATTATTATTTCATACCAAAGCTTAGGGGCATAACTAGAGGGAAAGCTAGCACATCAGCTCTGGGTTCAAGCCACAGTACTGATGAACAATTTTAAGAGCCTCATATGAGCAAAATATAATAATTTGCATATCAAAGTATAATGATATATATGAAAACATAATGAAGTCCATGATTTTGTATGCCAATTAAAACTAATGATAAAAACATCCATATACCCAACATTCCTAAAAAAAGAATTATAAACTCTAAATAAATGTCTACAAGCATGTCCATAAGAGAAAACAAGCACATTCAATAGGAATATTTTATAGTTCTCATAAAATGACTGTTCAATAATATGAAATTCTGAAGTTTGAGTAGTATCTCTCCAGTTTCAGATAAACTTAAATATTTATCCCACTAAAATATTGTTGATGTTTGTCACAATAACTATTATATGCAGCATTTAAGGTACACAATTATATAGTCACAAATATTATAACTGGAGCTATTATTACAACAGAAACAACAAAAGTTGCACAGTGAAAAAGGACCCATTTTCTGTTTACAATCACCATTCTTCAGTACTCTTATTAGAGCAGAAAGACTTATACATTTTTCTGAGCTTGTAAGCTCAGCAGACAGATATATTTTGAAAAGGTTAAGCTATGTTTAGCAAGGTAATCCTCGAGAGACGGATGATAGAGAATTAAATATTCAGTACTTAAATTAACTTCTTATTTGGTACTTAGGAACAAATTGCCAAGAATTATCATTATCAAACACAGCATTTATTGACTCTCCTGGAAAAAAGAAAGTGAGGGCTATTTGAAGAAATACAAAAAGATTAGAATTGGAAAGAAACCAACATTTTTCATATTTCCCATTAATAGTAGAAGCTACAAATCCTCGAAATAATAGTTGTTTTGCAGTGTGCTAATGGAAACATATCAAAACTGCCAAATGTTCAGATTTGAACATCAAGCTTGCCTAATATGGATTCAATCCTCAAGGACACGAACACATGTTTTATGACTACTAGATAATACTTAGGGTTTTTATTTTCTACTCCCAATTCCAGCTTCAGAATTTTAAAAACTATTCCAAGGAATGTCAACCTTGATTTCTATTTTTTATCAGAAATACTAAAGCAGTTTCAGAACTCCCAAAATTCTTCAGATTGATTTTCAGAACTTAACAAGCCCCAACTTAATAAAACTAAAACACTTCATATATGTAGTATGACTGTTAAATGAGCTCTAAAACATACCCTGAACCCACATTGTGTGTCCTCTGATCTGCATGTGCACACCATGGCACACACTCACACAGACACAAAGCATAAACATAAAATTTAACCAGGCAAGAGGATTAAGGTAAAGAAGTCCTAAAAGTCTTTTAAGCAGAGAAAAAAACTATTTCATTCTGAGTTAGATATATTTCCTGTTTTCAAACATTATCCTGAGATAAGAACTGGGGCAAGTAACTTGATATCATGAAACCTGAATTTCTTCATGAATAAAATGGAAATTATGCTTTCTGCCTTACAGTTGAAGACTTAAATAGAAACCCTATGTAAATGCAGTGCTAAGAGAATTATAAATATTAATTCCCTACTTTCTTTCTCCTTTAAGGATGTCGTGGTTAATGTATATATGTACATATATATATATTACTGTCCACAAAACAATAAGAAGTTCCGAAAGCAATCAAAACAAGAAGAAATCAAATGAATTGGAATACCAATGAATTTTGACAAAAGAATGCTCAATAACGATGGAACCTAATTCTAAAGCTTGGGCTTTGTTTGTGTATGAGAACAATAATACTTTTAATAGTGTAAGTAGAGCAAGATTGTTTATCTTAGATGTGCATCAATTTCCACATTGACATTCTATGAAGAAAAATGAGGTAAGGTATGTAATACCTTTGTAATTTATTAACTAGGTTAATAAATGAAGTTATTGCTGTAGTTTGAATGTGACTAGCAAAGTTCATGTGCTGAAAACTTAATTTCCAACGCATCTGCATTAAAGGCAGAACCTTTAAGAGATAATTTAATCATGAGAGTTCTAGCAATAAGAGCTTACTAGTTTTCTCACTCCTCTTTTTCTCCTCTCTCTCTCCCTCTCCTGTCTCATCTCCCTTTCCCTCTTCCTCTCCCTCTCCCACTAGTTTTCAGTTTCTTTGAAAGTTTAAAACCAAATTACTAGAGAACTCTCACCTCTCTCTTTGTTTATCCGTAAAAGGATCACCTATGAGTGGTGGTCCAAGCAGCTCAAGCAGAGTGTTGTGACCGCTCCTGTCTGCGGTATGGTACACTCGAGAAGCCAGGCGCAGGTCGATGGGCAACACCTCCGCTGGAGTGGTGGTACACAGGTCATGAAGTTGAGGCAAGAGGTAGGGCTGGGGTATTCTGAAATATGATAAAAAGTAAGCCTCTTTCATTGTTATATGGTATTCAGATAAGAAAAATATTTAGGGTGGGCATGATAGCTCATCAGGTACACCAACCTGCTCACAAACCTGTTGACCTGAGTTAGATCTCTGAAACCCAGAGAGAACTGACTTTCAAAAGTTGTACTCTGACTTCCATCCATGTGTAATGATATTCATGCCTGATCGCGTCTATTCTCTCTTTCTTTCTCTCTCTCTCTCTCTCTCTCTCTCTCTCTCTCTCACACACACACACACACACACACACACCAGCTAAATTAATTAATTAATTAAAAAATAAATGTATTACTATGAATAGTTTGGGTTTGACAAGGACACTGAAGTGTAGAGATCAGATGTACAATTATAATGGCTTATATCAAGTCTACAATCCCTGGTCATTTGTCCAAGCCTCAGACTCACATCCAATTACTTGCTAAATATCTTAACTTCCAAGTCTTACACCACCATGTAATCAATATACCTAAATGGAAGCTCATTACTATCAGACTTCCTCTCTCCTGAATTCTGCATCTCAGTCCACAGACACCGTAGCCAGTCAGTGTACCTTCCTCTGCTCAAATGCTAATGTTCCTGAAAAGATAGCACAATATAAGTACTGCCTTAACCATGAAAGCCAGCATCAGAACCCTGAGTCTAAGCCTTGGTGTCACGTTCTTTCACACGCTTGTGCAAGTCCTTTGCCTCTCTCCTGTCTTTCCTTGGAGACAAGAAGTCATGATGATCTGTTTCTTAATGTCCCATGCTACTTTCCATCCAATCAATACATACCTATTGAGGACTTACTAAGTGTTAGGCTCTGTAGTAGGTAATTAGCACATCCCAATACAGTAAATCTATACTGGAGAGATTATTACTACTATGGAGCAATCTAATTTTGTATAGGTTCCAAAATTAATGAATTGCTTCTGAGCTCCAAGCATGATGTCTCTGTCTATAAACTAAATGCCTTGCCTATTAACGTCTACTAAAAACTTCTACAAAGAAGTGGACTTTATTCCGTATACTCCATCTGGTCTCTTTATTGAAGCTCTTCTCTTAACACAGGTGGCCTGCATTTCATCAGATCTGTAGATCATATTATCTACAAAACTTTTGAAAAAGTAAGCCTCTTTCATTGTTATATGGTATTCAGATAAGAAAAATATTTAGGGTGGGCATGATAGCTTACTTTTGAAATTATTCTTCATCTATGATTTGGAATTTCTCTTATAACCAGATTCCACATTTCTCTCAAATTTATCACAATGTACAGCCACTACTAACTTTCCCTTCCCTGGATTCCAAAGTGGGTGTGACTTTTAGATTTGAACTTCTCTCTCAACACTAGAAAAGTCAACCTTTTAGGGTTTTCTGGCTTTCATCTCTGTGCTGAGTGATCCCAGATCTCACGTCTGTCATCACGAAGGCCCTAGAATTCTGATGTTCCAGATACAACACATGTCAGCATCTCTCTCCTGTGCCCGCATAACCAATGTAAAGCACAGCCTCCCCCTCTCCCACCCAGGGTTACTCAGGTGTGCCCCATGTACTGCCAGCATACCCGAGCTTCCGTCACCCTCGCCGCAGCCTGCAGAGGCAAGACTTTAAGGACTAGACATGTCCCATATCCCTTCCTTCCCATCTGCAAAGTCCTTTCAGATCCATCTTTATTTCTTTACTCAGCACAGTGGTTCTCTGTTCTTTACATCACCTTTCTGCCTTCTCAGTTTCATCTTACTCACCTGACTTCTAGCATGGAAAGGAAGAGTAGATTTCTAAAGCCAGACTGCCTCAAATTTCATTTAAAATTCTCTTTTTTTTTTCATAGCTCTTAAGAAAGGAAGGTAAATGCATGTTAAAAAATGTCTCTGAAATAGCAGTGTAAGCTATTGTCCACTTGAAGGACAAGTCAAGAAGACGGACTTCCATCTACCTGTCCACATCTCAACATCTTTCAAGCAACCCTGATGACAGATTTCTTTGCAACAAATTTTTTTCTTTCTTCTTTCTTTCATTTTTTACTTTATTCCCCACCATTTGGCTTTTGGTTGGGGGGGGTGTCGTTTTGTTTGTTTGCTTTGCAAATGTCTCTTAGCATGCATTATCTTTGTCTTATGTCACTCATTGTTGACACTTCCCCAGTAGTCAGTGCTGCTCTGTCTATGGCACAGAAGTCTGAAAAATCTCAGCTAGTAGCATAGCATAAAGAACATACACTTTGGATTTGGTTGAGTCCAGATCAGAATCTTGGTTCTTCTTGCAAACTTTTCTGAAAAAAACTTTTCCAGCCTTTGGAAATAATTTTTCTCTTTGTAGCTATTTAATTTTTAACACATAGCACTTAGTCTATTGTTAGTTGCACTATGTACTTCATACAATCACTTATGCAAAGCAACATAGAGCCCAACAAGGATGGGACATGTCATTTGTGAATATTGCTGGGAAAAAGGAAAGAGATAAATCCAAAGCTTTAAAAATGCTTGAGATGAAGTCACATAACTGGAGAGTAAAAGGGGATACCCATGAAAAAAGAAAGACATATAGAAAAGAGAGAATCAGACAGACAGACAGACAGACAGAGAAGCTCCCATGTCAAAATCACCATCCTGTTGCCTTGGGCACGTCCTGGCTATTAGAGTATAGTTGAGATAGTATTACTTACTTTATTTTTTCTTAATGCATTGCAATCAGTCTGAATCTCTATGCTCCCATCAGAGTCCAATATAAATTATCAAATGAGTCTCCCTTAATTATTCAGCTAAAATAAACAGCAATATGCTGCAATCAAGTACTGAATTTACTTTGAGAACCAGTCTTTGGTGATAGTTTGGTGAAAGACAAAGTGGCAATGAATTAAAGACTTTCAGATTCTTTTTCCAAAATTCACTTGCATAAGATAATTTTTTACATGTCATTAATGAATCAAAATAGATGTGTGTGTGTCTATGTGTGTGTGTATACCATATAGTGTATGGTATGCCAACAATATCTAAAAATATTTTTGGCATCCTCAAAAAAAGCATGTTTTTACAGCACACTCTTCTTAGCAGGACCATTTATCATTCTTTGAAACACCAAGACACAAAAAAGAAGAAAAAAACCCAACACTGTGTGTGGCCACACTACTTTGCTTAATGCACTAAATGTGAGGTTTTTTAAAGGGAAAAATCAAGACTTTTTGCTTCATTGATAATCTGACAGTAACTATTTATTGAAGGTAAAATATGTGTTGTCTTCCGTCATTGTTTGTTTTAATACATAATCTTGCTAACTAAATGAGCTTAAAGCAATGCAGATAAGCAATGGCATGCACAGGGTCACTTAAATGCCAATTTGACTGTTTCATCAACTTTGGAATTCTTTTCTCATGAATCTATACTGAGCTACTAAATTGTGAGTTCTCTCCATTTACAAAGTTTAGGTAGGCTGTAAAAAAGGTTGTCTTCCATGTACAGCACCCTTTAGTGCACTAAGCAACAACAAAGCTAATAATTAAAGCCTCTTTAAGCCCCCATAAAGAGTAAAATGAAGAATAATCTAGAATAAACCAAGTCATAAAACACTAGTGGTGAAATAAAGAGAAAACCAGTTTCAACAAGGTGAATGACAGAAGGTAAGCCATGATCTAAATTGTGTTTGTACACTGTTGCTGGAGCTGTTGGTTGTATTCCTGCAGTTCATGTTCACTAGTGAATGACTAGTTTGCTTTATTATAACAAAATTTTATTATAACAAAATTTTATTATAACAAAATTAACCAATCTTGTCCCTTAACCACTTCTCCCCTTCCCTTCCTCTCTCTCTCTCTCTCCTAGCTCTCTTTTTCTTTCTTATACACACAATAATAATAATTAAAACTCAAAAAATTAACCAATCTATCAATAAGCAACTAATTAAAATCAGGCATTAATAGTGGCCAAAACTATGACTAACAGGCTGACATTTACTTCTCTTTACTCTCATAAGGAGCTACTTTTTACTTCAGCTGTTGTTCCATTCAAAAGTGCACTGGCCAAAAGTGGGAACAGAAAAGCATGTAGTCTGGAAGAAGCTGGAACAGAAGGAAACTCACTGACTTTAACAAGAAAAATATGCCACTAACTTTTCCTTCAAAAATCTTAAACTCAGACCTTGCAGAGATTTGCAAGATATTTAGTTTTCCTTTTAAACATTCATTTATCAAGTGATTGAGTAATGTGACTATTTTTCAGATAAAGTTGTAAATTTAAGGAAGTTACTTTTTCATTAATTTTGGATTCCTGTAGATTCGAAAAGTCTTTCTTGGTCTCAGTGGTTGAATTCCTCCTTTATTTTTGCGTGATCGTTTAACCTCTCTTCCTCTGATGTGCAAGAATTCTGGCGCTGCCACCTTTAAATATACAAAGTATGCACTTAAGGAAACTTGTAACATTGAGAAGTATAACTTTCTCTCATATTTGATGGTACATCTGATATTGAAACTCCTGATTACTATGTGTATATTAAAGCAAAATATAAATACTGAAATAAGTAATTTCCTTCTAAATTCATTAATTTTATATACATACATTTATTTAAATTAAAACATCATATATTTATTTATAATATTACCTTGAATTACTAAAGAAGAAATATAAGATTAACAGAAGATCTCCTCAAATTACTCTGTATGCTGTTTTATTTTGAATCTGTATTTGAGGAATAAAGCAAGAAGACTTTCCCTGCCAAGGCAGAGGGATATGGCCATGTAAGTAGAGGATACTCGATAAAAAGAAGTTGAACTCCTATGGTTTCTTCACCTAGAAGTAATAAACAATAAGAAAAGAGCCTTCCAACCTCACCGTGCAATTAAAAATGGTCAGGAACAGAGAACTTAGATACATAGTCATTTTCTCTCTAAAGCTCTTCTACTTGTTAATATTTTTGTTTATTCCTGGACCTCACAGTTTTCATATACCAGTCCCAATTGAAATCTCATGAACCAGTCAAACACAACCTAGATCTCTCCATTTGACAAACAGCCAAATACTTGGATACCATTGGCTGCCCTGGGCCTGGCTTTGAAATATTGTGCTTTGTCATCTCTTGCAAATAGTCTAATCTGTCAGAAACCCTCCTGGGGTTAGATGCTTTTACAGGAACACAATATTTGAGGTGTGACATGATCAGATCAGCCAGATGAAAGATGATTCTCCCCACAGCATCTGTCTCCCAATACAAACTGCAACTACATTTATCTCCCTATCACAAGATGACATTATAATTTAAAACCTAGAAGACATGCACATCTGATACTAAGTCCTGTCACTTACACACTTGGTTAGTGGACTCAAAATCAAACCTTATATACATTTAACCCAATTTTTTTTATCTGCACTCTAAACAACCAAATTTTATCAATCATATTTTGAACCTTCTCTACAAATCCAATTGGTAAATCCTCAATATTCTCATCCAAATTATTGAGAAATATGTTGAACAGGATACAGTTCTGTAGTACTCCACTAGAGAATTTCATGTACTAACTATGCATCCTTTTCATGTATAACTAACTATAAATCCATCCAGTAGCTCAGTCAATTACAGTCACACATACAATGCTGTCAGCTTTTCTGGAGCAGACTGCAAAATTTCAGAGAAGAGTAATGATCAATAACTTCATTAAAGATTCTTTGAGAGACCTGGTCCCCTACTAGTACAGATAACCTGAGGGGAACCCTGTGGTCACACACAAGCAGACAGGCATAAGGATGGAGGGAGAGGGAGGGATTAGTGAAGGAAGGGAATGAAGGGAGAGGAGACAGGGAGGGGGAAGAAAGGGAGGAGGCTAGGGGCAACCACTCATTTTATTTGTATAAAAGGAAAATTCTTCATTTAAAAAAAAGTTTATGTGAGCCAGGCATTAATTGGTTTTTATTATCTACATGCCATCCTCATTCCAAGATGGTAGTGCCATTATCATCCTCCTTTGACAGAAAAAGTATCTGAGCAGCTCAGTAACCGCTCCAACATCACACTTTCCTGTGTCCCTGAAAAATCCATCCCTAGAGTCTGCGGCTCACCCATGTTGTTCCAATGGAATAGCACACCTATCACACCCACAGCTTTTCTGATAGTCAGTTTAGTGTGAACCTAATAAAAGCAATGAGGTGAGTCGTTCCTGGTGTAAGTAGATGATCCAAGCTCTAACAAATGACATCTTCCTTGTTAGAAGGTTGAAATAACTCCTTTCACAAGTTGTTTAATCATTTTAAAGTTTTCTCTTAAGACCACCACAGAGAATCTAGAAATCAAAACTTTTACTTCAAAAAACTGAACGCTTTGCAGTCTCCTGTCTTCAGGCTTTTTATAATACAGAACAGGCACAGTGGTTATCTCCAATTAACAACACATGCCTACAAACAGCATCACAGCACTTAACAAAGCCCTTGCTAGCAGACCGCAGCAGGTGAAAGGTCAAAGGTCATCCACCTGGACCACCAGGCTCAAGTGTCTGAATCAACTCAGAGCCTTTCACAAATTTCTGGATTCAAGGACTTTTTTGTAAATCAATTCTTCTTTCTCAACTACAGATAGCTTTCCTTGTCAAACGTCAGAACTGAGGTATGAGCTCGTCCGTCAGCTTCCATTCTGTTGTATTTCTGTGCTTGTTTAAAACCTCAACTTTATCCCCAAAATAAATTAAGGCAGCTCTGTTGTCATCACATGATTCATCTATGATGACAGGGCTGTCTTTTTCCCTCTCTTTGCAGCAAAGCGAACATGAAAACCACCTTTTTTGTTCTCAATACTCTTCACAGGCCTCAACTAATTCTGGACCTCAACTTTCTTAGCATAATATTTTATAGGCACATGCCATTTTAAGCTCATCTGTGATATGTATTTTTCCTTCCTCTTTTTAACTATTGGCAAAAGGTCACTCCAGATTGTTTTGTGGGAATTTGAGTGGATTTAGAGGATCCCACACCTCTTAAGTTTTCTTTCATTTAGAATTGATCACAGGACCAAACGTCTATGTGTTTAAGACTGTTACTGATATTTTTTCCCTTCTAAAGAACTAAATAACACAATTGTGTCAATTATTTGTTCACAAAATCACTGTTTAGGTCATCTTTTTTCTGTTTTTGGTAGTGACTTAGCTCAGGTTATCAATGACCTTGTGATAAAAAAGAACTTTTAAGAGGACAAAAGGTCAAGGAGGGATTGTTCCAATTCTCATTCTTGCTGAATATCTTTTCTCTGCTTTTCTCTGTTATCTAGATTTGTTTATTAGCTATATCAGAAAGTCCTGGCTTGCTGGGCCATACTGCTCCTCGTTCTTATGCCAATGATACCAGACACCAAACTTAGGGTTAGAGTTCTGTCATAGTTAAGTACAGGTGTCAACTCGACTGTTGAGGGTTTGAGCTCTGGGCACAGTTGTAGAGAGTTGATAGTTGAGTTGAGCCCAGAGCAAACCTGAAGGACATTGTCTAGCTGATGGGGAAGACCCAGCCCATCCTGGGTAGGATTAGGCCCTGGATAAATCACAGAGAGCTGGTTGAAAGAGTTGGCATCCTTCTGTATACTTGGCCAGACATGCTGGTCTTGCAAGTAAGGATTGTCCATCTCTCAACCATTATGCAGTGATGGTGTGGCCAGTTCCCTCGGCCCTGGTGTTGGTGCGTGCTCTCCCATCAAGCTGGACTAAGAACTATAACCAGAAATCGTAAGAGAATAAACCACTTGTTCCCTTAAGCCATTTGATGGTTATTTATCAGCAACCATGCAGGCTGACTGCAACAAGTTCACAAGAAATAATTGATCTTAAGATAATACAAATAACAAGTACAATATTTTTGGTGACAAAAAAAATTGGTGGGATCATTCACAGAAATTTTCCAATGCTACTTTTTTCAAGGCACTTCTATGCCCCACAATATCTCACAACAGTAAATTGTAAATAAAATTGATCACACAATTTCTTCCCTTGAAACACTTCTTTTTTAAAAACTTTTTTAAAAACATTTTTTATTAATTTTTGCGTGTGTGTGTGTGTGTGTGTGTGTGTGTGTGTGTGTGTGTGTTAGACAGCACTGTGTGTCCGTGTAGAGGAATCATTCTGGATTGCTTCCACCTCCTTTTTGCTTCACTCTGGGGTTTCCATCAGGACTTGGAAGTGCAGGTCCCCCACCGTTTCAGCCTAGTGTTTTTAGGTGGGACCTGGGATCTGAACTCAGGACTTCTTTCTGCTTGTGAGGCATAGTCTTAACCCCTGAGCCTTAACAAAATCTCCAAGTATCTCTAATCAAACTATTCTTAGTTTTGCAATGAATATACCATCCTCAGTCATTTTTGCAACTGAGAGCCTATGTTTGCTTTGTTTTTTATTTGTTTTGTTTTGCTTTGTTTTGGGAGCAGAATCTTGGAACAGGCTAAATTTGAACTCACAATTCTCCTGCCTTGGCATGGCTGATGCTAAGACTATAGACGTGGCCCCTCGTGCCAGACTTCAGTCTAAGTAACTGCTTAATCAGACATCTGTTAAATCAGGACATGCAACAAAGCAAAAAAAAACAAAAAAAGCAAAAACTGAAGAATTAGATAAACTCAATTCAAGTCCTGCCTTTACAATTTCCCTAGTTGTTTGTTTGGGGACACTAGACATTTAGCTCAGTGTCAGCCCACTTGTCCAGCAAACATAAGGTCCTGGACCAGAACCTGGGAAAAAAGGGGGCAGCTAGATATTTGTACCAGGGCAACTTATGTATCTTCTCATGATCTGGTTTTCCAGTGGGGGTAATAGAAATATTACTAAGAGAAAAGAAGATTAAAACATAAAACGTTTAACAAAATGGCAGACTTGTGATAAATACTCAGTTCTACTTAGTTTAAGAAATGATTGCCTTTCACATACATATTCTTTTCGACAAGGTCTTCCTATGTAGCTCAAGCTAGACTTAAACTCAGGATCCCCCTGCCTTAGCTTCCCAGGTACTAGATTACAGATATGTGCCATCATAACCAAAGTGCATTATTTCTTAACATTATTAATATTTAATATAGTGGTCACAATATGCCAAAGGAGTTGACATTACAGGACTTGTCTAAGAAAGGATTTAAATCCTCTTTCAAGGCCAAAGAGATGACTCATCAGGTAAAGGAGACTCTGTACAAACCTGGTGACTCAGTCTGATCCCCACAACCCATATGGAAGGACAGAACTAACGTCTGAAAGCTGTCCTCCATCCTCCACACCTATGTCATGGCACATATGATCTCTCTCTCTCTCTCTCACAAAAGTAAATGAAACATTAAATTCGCCTCACTTAAATCTTTTTAGTTCTTTGACTTATTAAATCACTAACCAGTGACCTCTTGTGCTCATGTTTGCTTCCAAAGCCACAAAGTTCAGGGAGAAGAGCAATGAAAATACTACATCTGCATGCACATTAAAGGATTCTCCGGGGATTGGGGGGGGGCACTGGAGGATGGGGAGGGAGGGGTGAGGGGAGGGGGAGCATGGGGGTCGGGGGGAGGAGGAGGGAGGGAGGGAACCAGTGTACCTATTAAGTTTGTATGAGCGGAAATAATAAAATAAAGAAGGTTTATCAAGGTAAAAAAAAAAAAAAGAAGAAGAAAGAAAGAAAATACTACATCTGTGCCTCACAGGCTGAACCTGTTTCCATCTGCATTCAGTGGTCCCTCAATGCCTAGAAGGAATCAGCCTAAACACAGGGTTCACCTGGGTCAAGAAAAATAAGTGGATTAGTTAAGCCTTGACAAACTTCATACTCCCAAGACCCTGCTTCAATAAGATAGTGTAGATGCTGACGGGACCAGTCACCAACTACAGGGTGGAACCTCATTGAGACCAAAGATGGTTTTTCTCTGGTACTTATTTGTCATTTGCTTGCTGTTTTTGTTATCATTGCTGAAACTGGGTCTCATGTTGCCCAAGCTACTTTCAAATTTGCTATGCAGCCGAGACTGGCCTCCTTCCTGACTCCCCTGCCTCCACCTCTCTGATGCTGGAATTACAGGTGTGCACCACCGTGTAAGGAATCTGCAACTAAGCTTCTGGGCCTCCCTTGTAACCTAACAGTCCTAAGTCAATAGCCACCACATGTTCTACCAGAGGAACCTCAGAAAGTAGGGCTTGGGAAATGAGAAAGAGGAAAAAAAAAAAAACAGAAAATTGTGCTAATGCATTCCCTAATTATGATGTGGACAACTGGGAAAAATGGGGGAAAATCTAAAGAAATACGAATCTAGTGCCTTTGGGGGCTTCGTGAAGCGCAAGGAAGGGGAGAAAGTGACAGATTAAGACATGTTTCAGAGATGGCAGTGCAAACAGCAGTTTATAGAATTATAGAATTGGTAATGGCCAGCTGATCTGAGTAAAACATGGAGACGTAATCATGGGCCTCAGATGAGAGGGACAACCAGGAAGACTGTTCAAGTCAAGAGGATCATCAGCCTCTGTTAGGCAAAGGATAGCCTCTGGCGATAATCACAATGATATGTTGGGAAACAGGGAAAGAAGCCTAATTCTTTACTTGTTTTGCTGGGTATAATCTACCACTGAGCTACATCCTTAGCCTGGGTCTCCAAAATCCTAAGAATAATACTTTTATTTTGAAATGAATTTATGTCAAAAAGTGACTGACTGACTTAACTAAAAGGTCAATGGTGGTAGGTGATATGTAAATATGGCAAAATTATGAAACTAATATTTACACAGAATCAATTTGGGAAGCATTATCACAGTAGGAAAGGACTTGAGCTAGGATAAATCTATGAGGGGCAAAATTACAAACGCTGCCAAGCCATAGTCTCTGGATTAGACTCTGCTCCAGCCACTGATCTAGGGTTCCTGACTTCATTACCTTAATTCAACAAATTATAGGACTGTTCTACATCAGAGTGTATGATTATAAAATCATACTATTATGTCTTTAATATTCTCATTTGCTAATAAGCAAAATAAAGAATAAAATACTATACAAATCAAACACTATATGTTTCTTTGATGTGCAAGAGAGGATATATATATATATATCTTCTCTCTTTGCAACTAAGCTTCTGGGCTCTCTTCTCTCCTCTTCTTACTGTCTCTTTTTTTCTGTCTTTCATTTTTTTTGTGTGTGTGTGCTTTTAATGGATGACTTACCCTCCCATACCTTGATCTTTGCCTAAGAATTTCTGCACATTCTCAATTCTCCTAATTCTAAATGTTTCCACCAAAAGTAGCCAGGGTACTTTCTTTTGTTGTATTTACCTTTAAGGATACCCGTTTGGTTGTTTTTAAGTCACTTATGGGACGTCCAGCTTCTACAAGTTTCTTTGAGTCGTCTGATGGTTGAGCTTCTGGAATTTCCTGAGCTTCAAAAACTGCACCTTCTGTCTCTGCCACTCCCCATTCTGATGTATCCTCCTGTTCAATCTGGAAAATACTTGATATCGCTTCAAAAACCGTCTCAGTCTGCTCCTGGGAACAGCAAAAGCACAAGAATGCTTATTTTATCAGTTCTTTATATTCAACATCATGATGAATAGGAAAATGCACATTTGAGCTTGAACAGAGCTGGTAAGTTTCCTCTGAAGAATTCAGAAGAAAACTTCAAATTGACTTAATGAAAACTTAGGCTGGCAAATTGTTCTCTCTGGCTGTTGCCTCAGAAAACGCATATGCACTCCACAGTTTTTATGCATGAACTATAAAGAAATAACAAGACTCTGATCTTACCTGAATATCACCCTAGAGTCACACAGTCAAGCTGATGTGCTTTCCACAAACAGCACTAGTGGACACCTCTCGCCACTATTTTCCCAATGGACACTTGGATCCGATGAAACATCACAGCCTGTTCAAACCTGTTCCAGAAGAATGTGACTCCTCCTAGCAGCTTTTCTGAACACTTGACTTTAATTCCTCAGGAAAGATCTGAAACAGGCCTCAAATAGGCCACTAGATAGAACAGCTCCATCCAAAAAGACCAAATGAAAAACTTGCGCAAAAAGTCACATCTATAGCTGCTTTGGGGTCTTGGAAAGTGCCTCATTGACTTGCATGTTACCAAATCCTAAAGAAAAAATCTTTATGGCCATATTTAAGCATTAATCAATTTTTTTGCAAAAATCATTTGGAATTATGAACCACTGTCAGTTAAAATTTCATTGCCTTAATTCAATAAATTATAGGACTGTTCTACATCAAAGTGTGTGATTATAAAATCATACTATTTGTGTCTTTAATATACTCATTTGCTAATAAGCAAAATAAAGAATAAAATACTATACAAATCAAATACTATACAAGTTTCTTTGATGTGCAAGAAAATATAAATCAATAAAAAGGTTTATAAAATGAAAAACTAACATTAACCTTATGTTTTTACAAAGAGACTGACTGGTGTTATGGAAAGATGAATAGTATTTTAATCAAATGGCACTGAGCCCAAATCTTGGATCTATCAATGAACAGATGTTAGAAGTTGATCAAGTTACTTACCTCATTGGCCTCACTGATAAAATTTTTTTTATAAAATGCAAAGTGGACAACCTGGGGAATTTATATTAAACAACCTATAACCATCTGTCTACCCATTACAGACTCATTTGTTTCATGTTTCATATATTTTTGCATTGTTAGCTATTTTTCTTTTGAATTTCTCTGCTCCTGGATTCTTCCACACAGTTTCACAGTGTTCTAGTACAGGGTGCTGAACAACCCACAAAAATAAATGGAAAAAGAAAAGTTCAAAGTAAGAGCAAGGGTACCCTTCCAGCTATAATTCCTCTTCCTGGAAGATCCACCCACCTATTCCACCAGTATCACACAGCATTAAAACTGTCTCTGAGAAGGAATTTGGGCAATTCCTTAAAATGACTAGCAAACCTTTTTAAACCTAGATAGCCTGACTCTGAAGCTCTTTCTATCAATTTCCCTTTTACTCAATAGACCAATGGCTTTAACAATGTGGTCCATAGAAGGGTTATATCCTTATAGATGGACTGAAATATTAGAATAACTTGCAATAGTGATATTAAGATGTTATTCAGCTTTTTTCCAGTGTGCTGAAATTTACACAGGTGATAGAAAAGCTTGGGTGGGTTAAAAAAAGGTGAATCAATATTTATTAAATGATCAACACATGATACGACCATGACATCTTGCAGTTACTTGTAAATAAGTGAATAAATAAAGTTGAGCCAAATTTGCTCTACTGTACAATCAATCTCTATTAGAATAATTATAGCACTGTAATATTTAGTCTCTTTACATATTGGTCTATGTCCTAAATGTCTATATCAAAAAATGTCTTTGTACTACCTTGCCAGCAATTATTTCTAAAAGAACATTGGACATACAATAGAAAAAAAAGTTTTTTAAAGAAAGAAATAAGAATGAGCAGTCCCTATGCAGTGTAAAAATCATTATTTTAAATATTAATTATTCTAAATATTTAAATAATTAAAGATTTAAATCTTAATTTTAAATAGATGAGATACAAGCTGGGGAGATAGCTCAACAGGTAAGGTGCCTACTTGTGAACCTGGCAATGTAAGTTTGATCCCCAGAAATCCACATGGTAGAAGTAAAGAATTGGCCTCCACCATGTGCAGTGATGCTCTCTCTCTCTCTCACTCTCTCTTTCTCTCTCTCTCTCTGTATGAGTGTTTCTTCCTTCAACCAATCAATAAATAAAATATTAATAGCTTAGATGTTATCTAAGCTATGCATCAGATGGTTTATAGTTTACTTCAAAATAAGATCTTCCTTAATATACTTTACCTACTTAATATAATCATAGTGAATAGTATAATCAGTTCTACTCTATCAGTTATTTCTATTCCTCTTATAATTTTATCCTACCTACTAAGGTACTTATGACTGACTTTGGTGACTTTTCAGTCATCTTTCCATGGTGTCACCTTGATGAAGCTATCAAATATAAGTGTTAATCCACAACTGTATGAGTAGTAAAGATCCACAATAGACTTCTCCGTATTCTATTGGCAGGTGGTTGCTAGTCCACCACATATTGGAGACAGTGAAGTGAATACAAAGTGGATAAAAAAATGTGGTTTTGGTCCAAGATTTCTCAAACTCTAGTAATCCTACCACTCCTGGGGATTTATAAAGAGAAGATACCATTTTTTTTTATAATTTGTGTGTGGCAGGGGTGTGTGTGAAGGTGCATGTGAGCATAGAAGAAGGCATTAAGTACTCATGGAGACCCAAGGATGACTCTGAGAATCATCCTGAATTGCTCTGCCTCCTTATTGTTTTTCTGTGTAGTTTCTTAAGCTCTACCTTTCAGGGCTAGAAATACAAGCTGTGTTTTCACATGGGATATGGATCTGAACTCGTCCTTTTGTTTGCAAGATAAAGACTTTAACCCCTGAGCCATTTCCCCAATCCTTAAATGCTTTTGGAACGCATCACATTAAAAGAAAAAAGAGTGATCTCAGTTTTTGTGTATACAGAGTCATATTTCCAAAAGTTAAAAAAACTTTCTATATTTAAAGTCCTGTGTCAAACAACTGACCATTGTGCCTTTAAATATAATACTTATTTAATTTTTTCTTTTAATTCCAGTGGAAATACTTCCCATTCTCAGCGAATATGTTCCATGTTGTGTTGAATCCCACAACTAATCATGGGCAAAAGAAAAACTTCATTTTTGAAGCAAATTTCTGTCATCAACTGTTCATATTTCTCATCAAAATTTCCCTGCTAATGCTGATGGGGGCAGGGAATAGAAAATGTTTCCTCAATGATATACCCACTGATATACAATTCATGCTTTAACAAGTACTCAGGTAAATGCCCTCAAAAACAAACCAGACAAAACCCAGTAGACCACACATGCAAAAAGGCATGAAAATAGGAGGGAGTCTGGCAGGGAGAAGAAGAGGTACACTGGGAAGAGAGTGGGGGATAGGATTGGGGATTGAGATGTGGAAATATTATAAATTCACTAGATTCATGTTTGAAACACTAAAAAGAATGCAATTTTAAAAATTATTTTTAAATTTCCCCTCATCAGCACTTTTAATGATTCTCCTATAGCTAAATACAGATTAAAGTGATTCTTTTGTAAAGGCTAACAACTGCTAACTGAATTTCAAGACACTCTCTAGATCTGAATGTCGCTAAACCAGGAGAGCTGTTAAAACCTTTTTTTTCAGGAGGCTCAACAACCTCCTCGGTGATAATGAGGGTTGATGCTGAATGGGAGAGACGTGGAGCTACTCTCCCTAGTGGAATGTTATCCTTGCTCCAGTAAACCCCACACAGAGAAGGACATGAGAACAGGAGGGAGACTGGTCAGGAAGAAGAAAGCTTGGAGGGGACAATAGTGGAGGACTGGAGTTGAGTAACAATGAGAAAAATGACATGAATTCATCGTTTTCATGTAAAAAGTACAAAATGTATATAAATACATAAATAATCAGATTTTAAAAAAAAAGCTTTTCTCTCTGGAAAGAGTTTTGGGCCTTGCTCAGAATGTTCCTGAAAGCAAGCAGCAGTGAGCTAGTGAACAGCAAGGACTCTCCTGTTTGTTTGGACTAATGTAAGTTTGAGGATAATATCTTTAACATCCTATAAGCAACATGAAACACATGTATAATGTAGGCAAAGAAGATGTTTATTATTTTACCATTTGTGGTTCCTCTACATTTTGTAACACATGCTCAGCTTCCACCTCTGGGACTGCTATTTGCACATGAGATGGTTTGAGGTACCTTTGTTCCATCAAAGAAATATCCTAGAAAGGGAGAAAAAGAGACAAAATAATGACAACTTTTAAGATCATCTAGTTGCTCACTAAGAAAGGTAAATTGGTTAATACAGTAAATTAGAAATGTACAAAAAGACATATTGAAACATTTTCATCTCTTCTATTTCATCATGACCTTTGTTGACCTCTATAGCTATATATTATTAGATTTAACAACGTAGATAATTGTATATCATCACTATAAAACACTGTCATTTAATCAGATACTATAGAGCATTGCATTTCATAAGAAAATTAAAATCAAGTCTAAAATTCAATGCAGTCAACAGCTAATAGGAATATGAGTAGAACAATTATTGCTATTTTTACCTCTATACATGCTAGTTACAATTATATACTCTTTAGTCAGCTGAGGTAGTAAAAAGACAGGACATTTTAGCAATTAATAAGAAGCCAGGAATAAGGAGACCTTGGTTAAGTTCAACAAATCCCCACATCAAATATCAACAGGAAAGTTGAACTTGAACTTCAGCTTTATCATCTGCAAAATAAGTGTTCAATATATGAATTTTTAAAGCCCCTTTCTCCTCTAACTTTGAGCAATGTCAGTAGCAAAAAACCTTATTTTCCTGTTTTATTTGTTTTGGAGAAAGAATTCAACTAAGTCAAATAGCTGCTAAACCTATCTTCTTGTTGTAGATAATTATAAAATAGGTCAAAATATAAGAACAGCTCCTTCAGGACAAAACAACAGGATGATCAAGCCTGAGAAGATGGAAATAAATATGCTAAGCATACACATGTCTAAGTTTAGTGTGAAGATGAGGGCACTGCAAGAAGGCTCCAAAGTGTACAGAGGACTCTCAAGTCTTTAGATGAATAGCAACAAGCTCATTCAGTGACCCATGAGGATAGACAAAGCTTGCCAGAGAAGAAAACACTTAACCAAGGAGTTGAGAGTTATAATTCCCAGAGCTCACACTGGGAACCTTTAGCTCTCCAACTAGACATGGGGAACACATGGCATATTCTTTATAGTCCTCAGAAGGATCATATATTAGTAATAACACTAAATAAGTCCTAGAGTAAAGGCTTCTCTGTACTTTAACAATAAGTCTAGAAACGACCAAGCTAATCTTCATCTCTGTATTTTAACAATAAGTCTTGAAATGACCAAGCTAATCTTCAAGAAATTCACAGCTTATTAGAACAAACACTAAATTTAAATCAAAATCCAGTACTCAACAGTGTAAAATTCATGCTATGCAGCATCCAAAAAGAAGATATTGGACATGAAGCCAGACCTAGAAAGATAAATATTGCATATTGGGTCTCATCTGAAGAATCTGCATCTTACAAAAAAACAAAAGGTACAATGTTTGTAGGATAGGAGGGAGACTGTAAGTATCAGTAATAAGAGAGGGCAATGAAGATACAGAATTTACTTGGAATTACATATATGGATTAAGGGTCAGAAGGGCACCAGCAGGAAGTGGGGAGCAAAAGAAAGTAACAAGTATGAAACATGAGCAAAGCACAAAAATGTGCACATAAGAAATGTCATAATGAAACTCATCACTTTGCATGCTACCTCAAAAAAAAAATTTAAGAGCCAGTGGGCAAGATGCTGGCTTGCAAACCTGGCAAAACTAACAAACTGAGTTCAGTTCCCAGTGTCCCACATGGTAAAAAGAGAGAACTGATGTTTGCAAGAGTTTCCTATGACCGCCACTTATATACCATGATGTGAATGTGTGTGTCCCCTTTCCCCCTTCCTCCCTCAAGTAGATAAGCAAATAAAATTAACTAACTAACTAACTAACTAATTATATATATATGAAACTAAAATATTATTGATTTATGAAAAAGCACAAAAAATTTATACATAACCAAGAAAAAAGTCAGCAGAAATGACAGATATGTTGGAATTAGGATAAAAGGATCTTAAACCTAAAGCATTCAAATGAAATAGAAATGTAACATAATGAGAAAGTAAGACTGAGATGGCTAAAATGGCTAAAAGCACTTGCTAATAAACCTAATTATCTAAACTCTATCCGCAGGATCCACATGGTGGGAGGTGAAAATGAGTTAAGCAAGTTGTCCTCTGACCACCATAGGCACACTCTGGCACATGTATCTTACATCATATACAAATAAATAAATGAAAAAGTCAAAAGGGACATCAACAGGGAAAAAAACGTATCTCAAATAAAAATTTCAGAACAACAGAGAAGACAGAAAATAGTAAAAAAAAAAAAAAAGTAAAATAGTACAGAAAACATTAATAAATCACAGAAAAAAATTTAAAAATTATCCCACCTAATTTATATTTAATTGTGGTCTTGGAAAAAAAGAGTGAAGTAGGATCAGAAAAATATTTGAAGCATTCCATATTTTTAAAAAAAAATTAATTTTTATGCCTGGCGTAAATAACGTCAGCCTGCACTTCTGGCCCTGATTGTAAAGCCTGGAAAATCCCAGACTGAAGTAAAAAGGAGGTAGAAGTAATCCAGGATGATTCCTGAAGTCACCTTTGGTCCTCCATGGGACACACACACACACACACACACACACACACACACGTGCAAAAAATAATAAAAATAGATAAAAAGGAATAATACACTAACTGAACATTATATAAAATCATGAACAAAACTCTCTATAGTCTTCTGGGTTTATGCATATCATTAAAGTATAGAAACAGAAGAATGATAAACATCCAATTCAAATGTTGTTCACGAACAGAAAGGGAGGGATTATAAGGAAGTGGTATGAAAAGAGACCTCTGCTTGTAAATTTCTATCTACTTAATAGTCTGAAGCAACTAGGACAAAATTTTGAGAAATCCACATGATGAGTAATTATCCTTCACTTGAAATATTTCATAAAAACAATGTGGAGAAATTGTTGAACTGGATATGTTTCGGTTGATAAAGTGCTTGCCTAGAGCACCCTAGGTTCAATCACCAGCACTGCACAAAATCTGGAATAGTGACATACACGTGTAATCCTAGCATTTACAAGAGGAGGCAGAAGAATGAGAAGCTCAAGTTCATTCTTAGTTACAGAGAGAGGCCAGTTTAGCTACATAAAATCCAGAGAAAGAAGAAAAGAAAACAGAGAGAAAGAAAATTTCTTAATATATTTTATGTGGGCATATAATGTCAAAGATAGCTTTTAAAAACAGCTTAGAATGGGGAGATAGCTCAGTGTATGTCCAAACAAACAGAAGGATCTGAATTCGATTTCTAGAATCCATGCAAAAAAAAAAAAAGTCCAGCACAAAGGTATACATTTGCAATTCCAAAGATTTCTGGAACTTGCTGAACCAGCCAGCCCAGCCTAATTGATGAGCTCCAAATCAAACAAAGAGAAATGCTGCCTCAAAAAACAAGGTAGACTGCTCCTAAGAAACAATACTTAAGGGGAACCTCTGGCTTCCACATGCACACATGTGCACATGCACCCTCACTAACATGTACACACATGAACGCACACATGCACTATGGGGCTCCATGACCTCCATGTTTACCTCGCAATCCTGATAAGTACAGGCAGGAACTGAATAAAGCTGGGTCAAGAGGGGATCTTGAAAAAGCTGAAACTAAGTCAAGTTTATTATGGAATTGGGCGGGGGAAGGGGAATCTGTACACTGCACAGAGTTATCACTGCATCAGAGACATCAACAGTGGCAGACAAACTACAAGTGTAAGGTCAACAATAGGTAGGGCCATCACCAACAATACAGCTCTGCCAATCGTTAAACACGTTAATATGCCCTAATGGCCCCATTCATTGTGGAGAAAGACAGGCTGCTGATATGTAGGAAGATCAACAATAAAGCTCTGTGCCCATCCTTTAGCCTTGCTAATTAATGCCTAGATGGCTTCCAAAGAATAGGAAGAAATATTAAAAAACACCTCTGCCCTTGATCCCAATTTGAGACAGGAAAAAGATCCACTCCTGCTCCTTGCAGGAAAGTCAGCAGGAGTCAGACTACAACTATGCTGGCATAGAAGGCACACTGCAACTGAGACAGCGAGGAATGCCCTGGGCATCCATCTTCAAGAAATGGAGATTTCAAACTTGAGTATTCCCTACAATGCACACATATAACAACATTGCATACACACAAGAAAACAAATTTTAAAAATAGCACAATATAAATAGCACAATCTGACTTATTTCACTTGTGGACATAAGCACACAAATCCCAAACAAAATGTCTACAAACAAAATCAAGCCATTTGTTTAAAAATGAAGCCAGTTAGGAGAGAGGAAGTTTTCCTAGAACTTCATGAAAAGTTTAAGGATTTTTTTAATTTTTTAAATTAAGAGATTAATGAAAATTGTATGACTCTTGCAATATATACTCATGCAAATAACCAATAAAGTGCAGTGCTTGCGACTGGGGAAGATGACTGAGTGGGTAAAAAAGCACATGCTGTACAAACCAAAAAGACCTGAGTCCAGAACCCCAGAACCTACAGAAAAGCCAAGCACAAAAATCCACAATACAAACAACACCAAGTGCTGTGAGAGGATGTGAAGAGAGGGGAACTCTCCTACACTACTGGTGGGAATGCAGGCTCATACAACCACTCTGGCAAGTCATCTGGTGATTCTTAAAAAAGTTAAAGATTGAAATGCCGTATGACCCTGTGATTCCACTTTTGGGAATAACCCCCCATACAGCAAAAATTGATCTCGATAGCACAAGCACGACCATATTCATAGCAGCACTGTTTACAATAGCAAAGTCATGGAATCAGCCCAAATGTCCAACAGTTGACGAGTGGATAAGGAAACTGTGGTACATCTATACAATGGAGTACTACTCAGGCATCAAAAATGATGAATTACTGGAATTTGCCGGGAAATGGATGTCATTAGAGACAATTATATTGAGTGAAGTATCCCAGACATGGAAAATTAAACACCGTATGTACTCCCTAATAGGTGGATCCTAATACCAAACCCACATAGAGACCCTCAAAAACAAATCTCTGTAATACCTACAGTAATTGTAAAGATTATAAACAGGAGGGATGGGGAAGGAGGGCCCCACCAGAAACAAGGAGAGAGGGGACCATGTTACAGCAGAGAAAATAAGCCACCATCAAGGACTGCAAGTAAGTAATGAGACATCTGGTTAAGTTCACAGACTTTCCTTCCTGATCATTTGAAACTGATGGGGTATGATCTCACCACAAGGGGAGGGCATATAGGCTGCCTGATAGAAAGTAACCATTTTGCAAAAGGGTGATTGACCCCTCTCTCACCGCAGTCTCCTACTTCTATTCCATCTACCTTTGAATATACTCTTTTTTTAACATTTTTTATTATTATTTCCACTCATACAAACTTAATAGGTACACCGGTTCCCTTCCTCCCTCCTCCTCCCCCCGACCTCCCTGCTCCCCCTCCCCTCACCCCTCCCTCCCCATCCTCCAGTACCTCCCCCCCCAATCCCCGGAGAATCCTTTAATGTGCATGCCACACTCTCCTCTGAGTCCTCCTCTCCGATGACATACAAGGACCCAATGGCATTTCCCTGAACCCTTTCCTGTGTTCCTCTTAAGCATAGGAGAACTACTGTGGCTGTCAATTCCTTGCCTCCAAGGATCTTGGTGCCTTTAGCAAATGCTAGACTTTGTGGGGTCAATAGTGTGTGGGACATTGAGGAGGGTATGCAAAGTCCAATTATGATTGCTTCAAGCCCTAATTTGTGTGGAGAATCTTGCATATCATTGCTCCTCCCATCCTTGTGCTCTTACTTACCCCCTCTTCCGCAAATGTCCCTGAGCTTCAGGATGGGGAGAGATTAGTCTGGCCTAGTTCTAGGTGGTTAATATAGAGTCTCTGAAGTTCTGGATTGTGGTTTGTTGATTTTCTTTTGCAATTTTGCTGCTCCTGCAATGCCCTTCACTCCATCCTGATGGGTATTGGATGTCACCCCCTGGCCAGAGATAAAAAGCTGTTAAACTAGAGACTTGTTATAAGAGTATATTCAAAGGTAGATGTAATAAAAGTAAGAAACCACAGTGAGGGAGGGGTCAATCACCCATTTGCAAAATGGTTACTTTTTATCTGCCAGACTATATGCCCTCCCCTTCTGGTGAGATCATACCCCCTCAGTTGTAGATTATCAGGAACGAAAAATCTGTGAACTTAACCAGATGTCTCATTGCTTACTCGAAGTCCTTGATGGAGGCCTATTTTCTCTGCTGTTACATGGTCCCCTCTCTACTTGTTTCTGATGTGGCCCTCCTACCCCATCCCTCCTGTTCATACTCCTTGCAATTACTGTATTACAGAGATTTATCGTCGAGTGTCTCTAGGTGGGCTGGATGGGTTTGGTACTAGAAGCCACCTATTAGGGAGTACATACAGCACTTAATTTTCTGGGTCTGGGATACTTCACTCAATATAATTGTTTCTAATGACATCCATTTCCCGGCAAATTCCAGTAATTCATCATTTTTGATGGCTGAGTAGTACTCCATTGTATAGATGTACCACAGTTTCCTTATCTACTTGTCAACTGTTGGACATTTGGGTTGCTTCCATGACTTTGCTATTGTAAACAGTGCTGCTATGAACATGATCACACTTGTGCTATCGAGGTGAACCTCTGCTGCATGGGGGGTTATTCCCAAAAGTGGAATCGCAGGGTCATATAGCATTTCAATCTTTAATTTCTTTAAGAATCTCCAGACAGCTCGCCAGAGTGGCTGTATGAGCCTGCATTCCCACCAGCAATGTAGGAGAGTTCCCCTCTCTCCACATCCTCTCTAGCATTTGGTGTTTGTATTGTGGATTTTTGCCATCCTGACTGGAGTGAGATGATATCTCAGGGAAGTTTTGATTTACATTTCCCTGATGGCTAAGGAAGTGGAGCATTTTTTCAGATATTTGTTAGACATTTTAATTTCATCCCTAGTAAAGTTTCTTTTAAGTTCCAGGGCCCATTTTTTAATTGGGCCATTGGTTTCCTTGGTGTTTAGTTTTCTAAGCTCTTTCTGCACTCTGGACAGCAGAGCTCTATCAGATGTGTGGTTAGTGAAGATTTTCTCCCATTCTGTGGGTTGCCTTTGAGCTCATGTTACAATCTCTTTTTCTGAACAGAAGCTCTTTAATTTCACAAGATCCCAACTGTTGAGAGTTGGTAGCAGTGACTGTGCCATTGGATGTCTGTTTAGGAACTATTGGCCTAGCCCAATCAGCTCGAGGGACTTCCCTACCCTTTCAACTATGGTTTTTATAGACTCTGGCCTTAAATCAAGGTCCTTCATCATTTGGAATTAAGTCTTGTACAAGGTGACAAGTACGGGTCCAGTTTTAATCTTCTACATGTGAAGATCCAGTTTTGCCAGCATCATATGTTGAAGATACTGTTCTTTTTCCATTGGATTTTTTGGGCCTCTTTGTCAAAGACCAAATGGCTGTAGTTTTGTGGGCTTATATCTGAGTCTTCAACCCTTATCCATTGATCTGTGTGTCTATTTTGGAGCCAGTACCAGATTGTTTTTACAACTATGGATTTGTAGTATAGACTAAGATTTGGTATGGTAATACCTCCAGCAGTGTTTCTGTTACTCAGGATTGTCTATTCTGGGTCTTTTGTGCCTCCATATGAATTTTGAGATTGTTTGGTCAACTTCTTTAAAGAATTGCTTTGGGATTTTGATTGGTATAGCATTGAATCTGTATATTGCCTTTGGTAGGATGGTCATTTTTATGATGTTGATTCTACCAATCCAGGAACAAATCCACCTTCTGGTGTCTTCTGCAATTTCTTTCTTTAGGGTTTTAAAGTTTTCATTGTAAAGGTCTTTTACCTCCTTGGTTAGGTTTATCCCAAAGTATTTCACTTTTTTAGGGGCTATAGTAAGTGGGATTGTTTCTCTCAGGGCTTTTTCACTTCTTTCATTCTGGGTATATAGGAAAGCCACTGATTTTTGTACATTTATTTTGTATCCTGCTACCCTGCTGAACTTCTCAATTAGTTCCAGGAGCTTCCTGGTGGATTTTTTGGGATCACTCAGGTATAAGATCATGTCATCTGCAAATAGGGATAGCTTGACTTCTTCCTTGCTGATTTGAATCCCTTTTATGCCCCTTTCTTGTCTTATGGCTTCAGCTAACACTTCAAGTACAATATTGAATAGAAGTGCTGACAGTGGACAGCCTTGTCTAGTTCCTGATTGAAATGGGAATGCTTCCAGTTTTTCCCCATTGAGTATAATCCTTGATGTGGGCTTGTTGTATACAGCTTTTATTATATTGATAAAGGTTCCTTCCATTCCTACTGTCTCTAGCGTTTTGATCATAAAAGGCTGTTGGATCTTGTCAAAAGCTTTTTCTGCATCTATCGAGAGTATCATGTGGTCTTGGACTTTGGACTGGTTTACATGATGAATTACATTTATTGACTTGCGTATGTTGAACCAACCTTGTGTGCCGGGAATGAAGCCTACTTGGTCCCCGTGAATGATCTTTTTGATATGTTTTTGAATCCGATTTGCTAAGACTTTGTTGAGAATTTTTGCATCTGTGTTCATCAGAGAGATCGGCCTATAGTTTTCTTTTCTATGTGAATCTTTATTAGGATTTGGGATTAAAACGATATTAGCTTCATAGAAGGAATTTGGTAGTGTTCCTTCCTTTGCTATTTGATTGAACAGTTTAAAGAGTATGGTGTTATTAACTCCTTAAATGTCTGGTAGAACTCTGCTGAATCCATCTGGTCCAGGACATTTTTTGGAGGGAAGTTTTGAGATTACTTCCTCAATTTCCTTATATGTTATAGGACTATTTAAATAATTCACAACTTCCTGATTCAATTTAGGTAAGTTGTGTTTACTTAGGAATTCATCCATCCCTTTTTTGTTGTTAAATTTCACAGAGTGTAAGTTTCTGAAATATGATGTTATAATTCTCTGGATTTCTTGGGTATCAGTAGTGATAACTCCATTTTCATTTCTAATTTTGTTAACTTGGGCTTTCTCTCTCTTGCTTTTGGTTAATTTAGCTAGGGATGTATCAATCTTATTGATTTTTTCAAAGAACCAGCTTTTTGACTGGTTGATTTTTTTCTATCGTTTTCTTAATCTCGATTTCAGATATTTCTCCCCTTATTTTGCTAATCTCCTCTCTTCTACTACTTTTGGGATCAGATTGCTCTAGTTTCTCTAAATCTTTAAGCTGCATTGTTATTTATTTCTGATTTTTCCATTTTTCTGATGTAAGCATTAAGAGCTATGAACTTACCTCTTAGGACAGCTTTCATTGTGTCCCAGACATTTTGGTAAGTTGTATTTTCATTATCGTTCACTTTCAGGAAATCTTGAATTTCCTTTTTAATTTCTTCCTGAATCCAGTTCTCATTCAGCATCATAGTGTTAAGTTTCCAGGAGTTAGTGTATTTTCTGTCATTTTTTGTATTGTGGATGTCAAGCTTTAAGCCGTGATGGTCTGATAGGGCACAGGTTAGAATTTCAACTTTCCTGTATATGTGGAGATTCGTTTTGTGGCCCAATATGTGATCTATTTTGGAGAAAGTTCCGTATGCTGCTGAGAAAAATGTGTATTCTTTGGTGCATGGATGAAAAGTTCGATAGAGATCTGTAAGGTCCATTTCTTTAAGGGTTTGATTAAGTTCCAAAGTGTCTCTATTAAGCTTTTGACCTGTTGATCTATCCCATGTTGAGAGGTCAGTGTTGAAATCCCCAAGAATTATCATTTGGGGGTTGATTTCTCGCTTTACACGCTGTAGGATTTTCTTAATGAATGTGGAGGGGCCCGTATTGGGTGCATAAATGTTCAGTATTGTGAAGTCTTCCTGGTGAATTGTACCTGTGACTAAAATGTAGTATCCTGGTGAATTGTACCTGTGACTAAAATGTAGTATGCATCTGTGTCTCTTATGATTTTCTTTGGTTTGAAGTCCACTTTGTCCGACAGCATAATGGCTACCCCTGCCTGTTTTCTGATTCCATTAGCTTGCAGAATTTTGGACCAGCCTTTCATTTTTAGGATGTACCTATCTTTTGTGGTGAGTTGAGTTTCCTGAAGGCAACAGATTGATGGGTTGCGATTTTTAATCCAAGTTTGTAATCTGTATCTCTTAATTGGTGAGTGACATTTAATGTTATAATGGAGAAATTATTTTTAATTCTGGACATTTTTTATGTTTAGTGAATTTTGTAAGCTTATTATTTTACATTTATGTTTTTGTGGTATTATACTACTCTTCTGTCTTCCTGGATACGGTTGTTTTTTTCTTCAAGTTTGCATATCATTTCTAACATTTTTTTTTTTAAATTTTTTTTTATTATTATTATTATTTATTCAACTGTGTGCATATGTGTGTGTATGTGCGCGCGTCTGTGTGTGTGTGCGTGTAGAACCACGGACGAATTCGTGAACCACCATGGACGCCTCCATCTCCTTCTGCCCCGGGATTCACAGGCTCCGCCCTACCAGGACCAGAAGCGCAGGCCGCCCCCGCTTCCGCCAGGCGTGTCTCAAGGTTTGCGTATCATTTCTAGCATTTTTTGAAGGCTTGGTTTGGTAGATATGTATCCCTTCAAGTTGTCTTTGTGCTGGAAAATTTTTCTTTCTCCCTAGATCATGATAGATAGTTTTGCTGGGTATATCAGTCTGGGTTGGCATTTTTGCTCATTTAATACATGAAGTACGTCTCTCCAAGCTCTTCTTGCTTTTACTGTTTCCATTGAGAAGGCATTTGTTATTTTAATAGGTTTGCCTTTAAAAGTGACTTGCTTTTTTTTCTCTTGAAGCTCTCAGCACCTTTTCTTTGTCTTGAATGTGGAGTGTTTTGACTATTATTTGCCGTGGCGATTTTCTATTTTGGTAATATCTGTTTGGAGTGCAAAATGCCTCTTGTATTTTGATAGGCCTCTCATTCTTTAGTTTAGGGAAATTTTCCTTGATGATCGTTTGAAAAATTTCCTCAGGTGTGGTATTTTGAGATTCTTGGCTCTGGTATTCCATGAATGCTCATGTTAGGCTTCTTCAGGGTGTTCCATATCTCTTGAATGTTCCTCCCAAGTATCTTTTTGGCTTTAACAACCTCTTCCATTGAGCTGGTTAATTCTCCCACTTTGTCTTCAAGATCTGAAATTCTATTTTCTGGTTCTGCTGATAAGACTCTCTGTTGAGCTTTGGGTTGAAGATAACTTGTCTTTTAGTTCCATTTTAAACTCTGCCTGAGACTATTTTAACTGCTCTATGCCTATTTTTGTTTCTTGAACTGTTTTTCTCAACTCCTCCAAATGCCTGTTGTGTTCCTGTTCAAAGTGGTTGATCTCTGTAATACCTACAGTACTTGCAAAGATTATAAACAGGATGGAAGGGGAAGGAGGGCACCATGAGAAACAAGGAAAGAGGTGATCATGCTACAGCAGAGGAAACAGGCCACCATCAAGTACTGCAAGAGGTGACATCCAATACCCATCAGGATGGAGCCAAGGGCCGTGCAGGAACAGCAAAACTGGAAGAAGATACAAAAAGAAAAAAAGAATAACAAACCATGATGTTCATTCAGAACATCAGAGACTCTATATCAACCACCTGGAACTGGGCCAGCCTAATCTCTCCCTATCCCAAAGCTCAGGGAAATTTGCGGAAGAGGGGGCAGTAAGATTGTAAGAAGCTAAAGATGGGAAGGAGCAATGATATGCAAAATACTCCACACACATTACGGCCAAATCATAATAGGATTTTCCATGACCTGCACAATGACCAACGTGTCATTGAACCCCCAAAGTCTAGCGTGGATCACAGGTTCTAAGATCCTTAGACACAAGGGATTAATAGCCACAATAGTATTCCTATACTAAAGGGAAACACAAAAAAAGAGCTCTAGGCAATGCTACTGAGTCCTTAGGACCCAGAGGGAAGTTTGACATGCACATTAAAGGATGCTCCAGGAATGGGGGGGAGAGGGCACTGGGAGAAAGGGAAGGAGAGGGGAAAGGAAGGAAAAAAGGAGGGAGGGAGCAAGGGCTTGGGAAGGTCATGGCACCTTTAGGAAGTGGAGCCTTGTTGGAAGAAGGTGGGACTTGAGTTTGGTTAGCCCTACTTGCTTGAGTTCATGAGTTTGCTCTTGAGCTTGCATGTGGAAGCTCTTTGTCTCCAGGAAGGCTGTGGCGTAGCTATCTCCAGCTTCTAACAGACAGCCATGTCTTTCCCATCATTATGGAACTATATCTCCCATTTGGAACTGTAAAATGAATAAATCTCCCTGTCTCTCTTAAATTGCTTGACTTGGATATTGTCTCACACATACTATGCCATGAAGGCCTGAGCCCCTACTAGAGCAACAACCCTAAGGAAATCCTAGGGCCCACACAGGCAGATAAGCAGGAAGGTGAGAAGGAGATGGATAGATTGGTGAAGGGGGAGAGAAGAGGGTAGACGAAAGAAAAAGGGAAGGAGGGAAGGAAGAAGGGGAGACAAGTACAACCGCTTACCATGTTTGCAAAACTAGCATAAGAAATAATGAAATAATGAAATCAAAAAGCTATGAGAGATGGAGATATGAATCAAAGGTTATAGCATTTGCCTTGCAAGCGAAAGGACCTGAGTTTCGATCCCCAGATCTCTGGAAATATACCAGGCAAAAGTAGCAGCAGTTTGCAATTCCAGTCCTGGAAGACAAAGTCTGGGAAAACCCAAAGAAAAGCAATAAAGAGATAGAGCAATCCAGGGCGGTTACCAATGTCACCCTGGGGCCTTTACAGGCACACACACTCAAGTGCCCTCTTCTGTATACATAAATACACACACACATACGCATATACACACACTCAAAAAAGACACATGAAAAAGCATAAAAATGTAATGCATAACCAAGAAAAATCAGTCATTCTGATTACTTTCCACTCAATTTTCCTTATCTTTCCCCTTCCTCTCATATCCATGTCCTTTTGTTTTGTTCTGTTCAATGGTCTCACTCATTTTCAAACCCTACTAATTACAACACCGATCTGCCACCTGTGCAATAGTGGCACACTGTTAAAGCGATAACCTATTGTTCCCTGACTATATCTGAAGTCATTTCACAGAAGAGAATCCATGTCTGGTACCAGAAAACTAGTTAAGAGCCCATGTTTGAGGAGGTCCTGGATCCAAGAGAAGAACTTACTACTATTATTTAACCCAACTGATATAATGTAAACTGCCTACTAAATATTTATGTTTACACTCATAGAAAAAGTTATCCTCTCCTGCCTTATCTCCCTTTTTACTAACCTGCTTTTCCTCACAATTTCTTTTTCACATTCATGCCTTTTTTTTAATGACCCCCTGAGTTTTAACAGAGCCATCTGTGTGACTGTGTGTTTGAAGCTATCTGACTGATCTTCTCCAGAATTCATCAGTAGTCACTAGCTCTGCAGTAAGGAGTGGGAACCCTGAGGACCTTCTGCATCCTTGGGATTCTCGATGAGGTCAATCTGTGTGAGTGCAGCGCAGTGAGTTCACAGTTGCATTGGCTGTGCTATGCCTAGGGGATGGCCTTTCACAGCCCTACTCCCTGTCTTCAATTCTTACATGTTTCTTGGCTCTCCCTCCTTTGTCTTTTGAGCCTGAGAGGGGGTGGAATGAAGGTCAGTAAAGGAAAAAGTGAAAAATGAAGGAAAAGACAACGCATCCCGAAATATTAAAAAAAAATAAACTTTCAAGAAAACTTTTCATGAAAGGGAGGGAGAGGGGAAGGGCAAGGGAAAAGGGGGGAGGGAACAAGGGGATCCAGGGAGGAGTGGAGGGAGGGAAGGGACTGGGGTACCATTAAGTTTGTATGAGTGAAAAATAAATAAATAAAAAAAGAAACTAAAAAAAAAGAAAAGAAAATTTTTCATGTGTTCCAAAAAGTTACATGAAGATATTAATTCTATCAAACTCATCAATGAATGTATTAATCCATTGATACATTCATAATTTAATGAGCTTAGAAAGTGGAGAATATGGGGCTGGAGAGGTGGCTCAGGGGTTAAGCCTCTGCCTTGCAGGTAGAAGGTCCTGAGTTCGGATCCTAGACCCCACGTATAGACGCTGGGCGGAAGCGGGGGCGGCCTGCGTTTCTGGTCCTGGTAGGGTGGAGCCTGTGAATCCCGAGGCAGAGTAAACAAGGAGGAAGTGGAGGCGGTCCATGGTGGTTCCCGAATTCCTCCATGGTTCTACACACACACACACACACACACACACACACACATACATACACATACAATTGAATAAATAATAAAAAAATTTTAAAAAAAAAGAAAGTAGGGAATATGATCCCCCAAGCTAAAACTTGTCAGTTTAGTTATATGTGTTTTCCCAAGCTAAAGCTAGATACCACAACTGTTCAGGAGACTGGGGCAGGAGGATTGCAACTTTAAAGCTACATGCCATCCTGGGTAACTTAATGAGACCCTTTCTCAAAATTAAAAGAAAAAAGAGGGCCGGTGGTAGAGTATTTTCTTAGTAGATACAAGACCTTGTGTTCAATCTCCATGACCACACTAAATAATTAGTACAGGCAGCAAGTACAGATGAAGATGTAGAGAAAACTACAAATTCTACACATAAGGATGTAAAAGCACTCTGTAAGCAAACAGTTCACCACATACCCAGCAATTCCACTTTTAGGAATTCATAGGTCCAAAATAACTGAAAACCAGAATTCAGAGAGATACTTGTACATCAATGCTCATAAACGGCACTATTCACAGCTGCCAAAAGTTGTGTTTTTTTATTATTATTTCTGCTCGTACAAACTTAACAGGTACACCAGCCCCCTCCCTCCCTCCACCTCCCCCCAGATCCCCCTGCTCCCCCCTCCTCTCTCCCCTCCCTCCCATCTCCCGGTGCCTCCCCCCCCCCAATCCCCAGAGCATCCTTTACTGTGCATGCCAAACTCTCCTCAGGGTCCTCCTCTCCGATGAGGTGCGAGGACCCAGGGGCATATCCCAGAATCCTTTCCTGTGTTCCCCTTAAGCACCGGAACACTACTGTGACTGTCAGTCCCTAGCCTCCAAGGATCCTAGTGCCTTTAGTCCATGCTAGACTTTGTAGGGTCAATAATGTGTTGGACATAGCACAAGTCATGCAAAGTCCTATTATGATTGCTTCGGCCCTAACTTGTGTGGAGTATCTTGCATATCATTACTCCTCCCATTCTTGTGCTCTTACAATCTTCCGCAAATTTCGCTGAGCTTCAGGATGAAGAGAGATTAGGCTGGCCCAGTTCCAGGTGGTTGATATAGAGTCTCTGATGTTCTGAATTATGGTTTGTTGATTTTTTTTTTCCTGGTTTTGCTGCTCCTGCAATCTCCTTGGCTCCATCCTGATGGGTATTGGAAGTCATCCCCTGGCCAGAGATAAAAACCTGTTAAATTAGAGTCTTGTTATAAGAGTATATTAAAAAAAAGAGTATATTCAAAGGTAGATGGAATAAAAGTAGGAGACCGTGGTGAGAGAGAGGTCAATCACCCATTTGCAAAATGGTTACTTTCTATCAGGCAGCCTATATGCCCTCCCCTTCAGGTGAGATCATACACCATCAGTTGCATATGGTCAGGAAGGAAAGTCTGTGAACTTAACCAGATGTCTCATTGCTTACTTGCAGTCCTTGATGGTGGCTTATTTTCTCTACTGTAACATGATCACTTCTCTCCTTGTTTCTGGTGTGGCCCTCCAACTCCATCCCTCCTGTTCATAATCTTTACAATTACTGTAGGTAGTACAGAGATTTGTCTTGGAGTGTCTCTAAGTGGGTTTTGTACTAGGATCCACTTATTAGGGAGTACATACGGCACTTAATTTTCCATGTCTGGGATACTTCACTCAATATAATTGTCTCTAATGACATCCATTTCCCGGCAAATTGCATTAAATCATCATTTTTGATGACTGAGTAGTATTCCATTGTATAAATGTACTACCTTTTCCTTTTCCATTCATCAGCTGTGGGATATTTGGGCTGATTCAATGACTTTGCTATTGTAAACAGTGCTGCTATCAACATGGTCGTGCTTGTGCTATCGAGGTGAATTTTTGCTGATGGTGTAGCAGGGTCATATGGCATTTCAATCTTTAACTTCTTTAAGAATCACCAGACGGCTCGCCAGAGTGGTTGTATGAGCCTTCACTTCCACCAGCAATGTAGGAGAGCTCTCCTCTCTCCACATCCTCTCCAGCACTTGGTGTTGTTTGTATTGTGGATTTTTGCCATCCTGACAAGGGTGAGATGATATCTCAGAAAAGTTTTAATTTGCATTTCCCTGATGACTAAGGATGTGGAACATTTTTTAAGATATTTGTTAGACATTTTAATTTGGTCTTTGTGAAGTTTCTTTTAAGTTTCAAGGCCCATTTTTTAATTGGGCCATTGGTTTCCTTGGTGTTTAGTTTTCTAAGTTCTTTGTGCACTCTGGATAGCAGAGCTCTATCAGATGTGTGGTTAGTGAAGATTTTCTCCCATTCTGTGGGTTGCTCGTGTTACAATCTCTTTATCTGAACAGAAGCTCTTTAATTTCACAAGATCCCATCTGTTGAGTGTTGGTTGTAGTGACTGTGCTATTGGATGTCCGTTTAGGAACTGTTGGCCTAGCCCAATCAGCTCGAGGGAATTCCCTACCCTTTCAATTATGGCTTTTATAGTCTCTAGCTGCCAAAAGTTGTAAACAACCTAAACGTCCATTCATTAATCAATGGATAAACAAACTGTGATGTATTTACACCACAAAACACTATTCAGTCAAAACAAATTGAGGTACTCATATATGCTAGAATGTGGATACTGCCAGCTGAAAAAAAGTCAATATAACAATACATTTTTTGAATAGCTATGTTTACCTGAAATGTCCAAAGTACATAAATTCACAGAGACATAAAACCAGTGAGTTGTGGCTGAAAGGCCATAGGATGGAACAGGGTGGGGAAATGATGACTAATACATGCAAAGTATCCTTTTGGGATCAGAACATGGTTTGGGAACTAGATAAATGTGATAGTTGCTCAAGATTTCAAAAGACCATACCATGAGGGACAAGAATCCACAGATTGGAAGAGGAACATTTTTCATTCAACCTAGAAGCTTCCTTTGGCAATAAAAGGTGCTTATTACAAAAAAAAATCATAACTGGCCAAAGTGCAGAAAAAAAGTGACTGCAAACTGCTTGGCCTTGTCATGGTTTGAGTGTGAGTTTTCCATAGGCTCATGTGTTTGAGTTGTTAATGTTTGGGAAGGTCCTGACAACTCTAGGATGTACAATCTTGCAGAGGAAGACAGTCGCAGGGTAACTTTAAGAGGATCCTTGCTAGAAGAGGACACATCACAGACCTCAAGATTCAGTGATCTGCCCTGTTTCTGCTAGCAGACTGCTCTTGCAGTCTCTGTGTCTGCTCTCTGTCTCCATGATGGCTTCAGTACGTGAGCCATCTCCAGCTTCTGCTGCCTGCTATGCCTTTCCTGCCACAGTGGACTATATCCCATCTGGAACTATAAGCCGAATGAATCTCCTCGTTCTTCCTTTCTGTTTGAGTATGAGTGTTTTCTCAGAAACAGAAAGAGTAACTGCAATAGGCTTGAGACAGGAAATCTAAGCCGCCACCACCACCTGCACATATACCAAGGATCAGAGAACACCACTCCAGGGAAAGGGAAAAGGTTGCTAGGATGTTACATGAGGCAAGGGTGTAGTCAGTCATTGTCTTCTGGACACAACAAGCTGCTCTATCCATGATCTCACTGCAGCTGTGTGTACCTTCTATAAGACCTGCAGGACAACTGGCGCATCAATATTTCACTACCTTCACTACCGAAGGGGAAAGATTTCAAGAGTTTCCACACCTCAGGAGACTGATAAGGGTTAATGCTGAGGCGGGATGGGATGGAAAATGCTTTCCTCCGTGGTATATCCACTGATACATGATTCAAGCCTCAGAACATATTCAGGCACTGTCATGGTTTGAAACATGAGTTGCCCCTCAAAAGCTCATGTGCTCAAACCCTTAGTTATTTGGGAAAGTCATGGCACCTTTAAGAGGATAGCCACAGGGCTGGAGAGGTGGCTCAGGGGTTAAGCCTCCGCCTTGCAGGCGGAAGGTCCTGAGTTCGGATCCCAGATCCCACGTATAGACGCCAGGCAGAAGCGGGGGCGGCCTGTGTTTCTGGCCCTGGTAGGGCGGAGCCTGTGAATCCCGGGGCGGAGGAAGTGGAGGCGTCCATGGTGGTTCCCGATTTCGTCCGTGGTTCTACACACACACAGACACACGCGCGCACACATATATACGCACACACGCACAACTGAATAAATAAAAAAAAATTTAAAAAAAAAAAAGAGGATAGCCACAGAGGTTAGGCCTTGAGGTTAATTAGCCCCACCCTACTTCCAGGAAAAATCTACTCTTACATTTTCCAGTGAGCAGCTGTGTAGCCCTCAGCCTCCATGAATGATTAGACTGGCTCCAGCTTCTGCTAATCAGTTATGCCTTTTCTGCCATGAAGGACTATATTTCCCCTTTAAAACCATAAGCTAAACTAATTTCCCCTTTTTTTCCTTAAGTTGCTGACTTTGAGTGGTGTCTCACTGCTACAGAAGTATACCATCAAAGGCAAGCCAGATAATACTCAGTGGGCCACTCACATGAATATAGAAGGCAGACTGAGAGGGAAGAAGAAAGGTTTTAACGGAATGAGGAGGGGTAATGGGATTGGGGAATTAAAGTGTTAAATATCATAAATTCACTATGTTCATGTACGAAGCACTAAAAGAATTTTTTTAAAGGACTAGATGTGAAAAGCCTTTGGGAATACCGGACATGTGATAAATGTCATTTCCTACTGCTCAGACATTTTTAGTTAACACAGCAATACTCGATTTAATAATGTATTGTCCTTGGGGCTGGAGAGGTAGCTCAAGGGTTAAGCCTCTGCCTTGCAGGCAGAAGGTCCTGAGTTCGGATTCTAGACCCCACGTATAGATGCCGGGCAGAAGCGGGGACAGCCTGCGCTTCTGGTCCTGGTAGGGCGGAGCTTGTGAGTCCTGGGGGCAGAGTAAACAAGGAGGAGGTGGAGGCGTCCATGGTGGTTCCTGAATTCCCCAGTGGTTCTGCACACACACACATACATACACACACGCGCGCACACACACACAATTGAATAAATAATAATAATAATAATAATAAAATAATACATTGTCCTTGATAAAAGGATTTATAGTCCAATAAATCCAGATAACTGAATTCTTGCTCAACATTATTGAAAACTCACAATATAAAAAGTAACATTTGTTGCCAATAACTTTTTATTAATCTAAATTTTAATGACAAAATATATAAACAGGAAGGTAATGAATGAGATTTTTTAAAATGTGTTTCACTGAACACTAAGAAATGAATAGCTGAGCCTGGTGGCACAGGTTTATAATTCCAGCTATTCAAGAGCCAAGGCAGGATACCCTGGGTTGTACAGTGAGTTCAAAGTAAAAACAGAAAAAGTCGAAGTAAGGGATTAGGAATGTACCTCTGGGGAAGAGTACTTGCTTAACATGAACGACCCCTAGGGTCAATCCAAATATAGAGAAAGAGAAAGGAGAGGAGGAAAAGAGAGAAGAGGAGAAGGGAAACAAGAGGAAGGGGAAAAGAGGGAGGGAAAGAGAGGATAAGGATAGGAAGAAGAGACAGAAAGACAGAAGGGAGGAAAGATGGGAGGGGAATAGAAGGACAGGGAGGAGAGAGAGAGAGAAAGAGAGAGAGAGAGACCTAGAAATTACCACCAAAACTTGATGCTACATTGGAAACGCTAGCTGTGAAACCCATTGTTATATGAAAAGGCTATGACTACATGCTTAGAAACACCACAATAACAGATAGAAAGATATTGGAAATAAGGCAGAAAATGGAATGGAATCTTAAAAGCCATACTCAGAACTTTAGAAAACAAGAAAAACTATAAAATTATAAAAGTGGGGTTAAAAAAAAAAAGGCTAAACGGTGCTTTAGGAACTATGAGAAAAACCTTGAATTGCATATATATAAAATATGGCTTCCCCCAGCAGCCAGAGCCGATGAGTCTTTCACCCTCAATTATCCCTAAAGTCCTAAAAGTTATTTCTCCCTAAATGCTAACTCCCCCAATCTAGCTATTATGCCCATACTATCTTATCCTTTTGAAGCTGTTCTAACACATAAGCAAAACCTCATCCACCAAACCTGACTCCCAATCTTAAACTTCTCAGCTAGAACTAGACAATAAATTCTTGTACCTTCATACTAGGGTTAGGCTTACACATCCCTAGTGTATGGAAGCTACCACAGTCACAAAACAGCACCAAGTCTACTAACCCTTAAAAAAAATGAAAAAAATAAAAAATTTCAAAAAATGCTCTCAGCCCTGCGTCTATCCTATTTTGATAAATTATAAACTACCTAGTAGGATACTTTTGTATTTTCAACAGGACCTAGTGAAGTATTGAACAAATTTTTAAACTGCGAATAGTTGAAATATGTGAGACTATGAACAGTCCAGCCTCATAATCCTCAATTGCTTTCCTGTGTGTTTCAGAAAGAAGTTTCTGCCTGCAGCATCTAACTCATATCTAAAACCATCACATCGGAAAGGCCCTTGAAAGATCAGCAACATCTGAAGAAAGCCAAGAGTTCTCAGGCAGCGAAACCCAAGCTCTGAGCCCAAAGGATGCCATGTAGTCTTCAAAGCAAGCAAAGCGCAGGGCATTTCCACCTGCTCTGCAGTGGGCAGAAACACAAGAAGGAGCCCTCTTCTCTAGCCTATGAAGCAAACTCAGTGCTTTTCCAATCATCAGTCAGAGGAGGGGTGGAGACAGCAGTGCCCCAGGGCACACTACTCACCCCATACTTCTCCCGAATGACAGTGGTCTAAGTGACAGGGACCAAGTGTGTCTTTCTAATATGTGCCATTCCATGATTTCATCAGCACTCACTCAAGGTGCACTTCTAAATAAATTGCTATCGAGTTGTTTCAGAAAGGTGGAAGAAAAGACTCTTTGTAGTCTTAAACATGTACTTTTCAATGCAAGTTGCTTTCTTGAGAAACCCCTGATTTGCATTCATTGCATCTTGCTTCCTGCAGGTAAAAATCCAGCCTGTGGGTTTTGCGGGCACAAGAATTTGTCAGGACTGCTTTGCATTAAGCCTTACCACCTTCTGCTTCTTTTCCCTAGTTAAATATTTAATGTGATTATTCTGAATGGTTTTACCCTGACTTCAATAGAATTGCCAGTTCTTAAAAATACAGTTTCAAAGAAAACAGAAGTTGAGTGGCTGCTACTCAGTGTAAACATCAAAATTAGTACAAATTCTATCTATAATTAATTATGCCCTGTTCCCACAGAGTCCTAGCAGAACTCTAGTCTGTTGAAGTCCATTCAAAGCACACAGTATTTCTGGAAACAGAACCGATACATTCCCAGCAAGATTTCCATTTTTTTGCAAGACTCTGATAAGTGTCCTTTGCTATGGAATCTACTCTGCAATTAGAAAAAATAAAGCATTGAGTTTTTCATGAAATAGCTTATTCAACCCATTTCATCTGAAACAGGTGATGAGAAGTCAGTCCAGAATATGACAGAGCGTGCAGCGGAGCGGCGTACAAGAATAACATCCACTCTTTGTTCATGGACACCCGAGGCACAACACAAAGTTTAGGCTTTTGTTTCAAGAAAGCTATGGAGAACTCTGAGCTAACATGCTGCCTTTCAGATGTATCATTTGCTACATCTGGCCTGACATTCTTTTTGAATCAAGTAGTAAGGATCCAGGGAGTAAAAGCCAATGAGTCGCAGGAGCAGCCCTGAGCTACAGTACTTCAGGGCTAGGAATTCTAGAGTAAGAAGAGAAGAGGCTCACACACCAGTTAGAAATGAAAAGCAAGCTAAATGAGATGCATCTTTCAAAATGCAAAGCAGCACATTTAATTGAGTATAGCTATTAGGGACAGATCTCAAGTTTGATCCTTATGTAAATTCAATTTATATACAAAGATGAAGTATTGAATATCAGAAAAATGTACCTGATCTAATTGCACCACTAAGAAATAGTCCTGGAGAAAGTAGGGTCCTTTAGGATGGGAGAAAAGGTGAAGGAAAGGGGAACTTGGTTTTTCCTTCATATCATAATAGACCGTGTGAAAATAATTATGACTATCAATTTTGAAACTTCGTATAACTCTTGTTCATTTAGTCAACAGGATTGTGTAAACTGAAGTTTTGAAAGCGGGAGGTGATGAAAGTATTTGCCCGAGATTGCATGAGGCCCTAGGTTCTATCTCAATTCCCAGCATTGCCAAAGAAAAAAGATTAGAATTTTCAAGATACAAACTGAGAAAGGATAAAAACATGTTTATACTGTCCCTAATCATACTAAATCTGAACTTTTTTCTTTATTTTTTGTTCTTCCTGAGTCAAATGATAAATATAATTAGCTTTCTTAAATATTAAACTAAAAATTCAAGTGAAAGCACCACTGGCCTATTCTGATATAGCAAACACTTGCAATGCTACCTTTAGATCTTACTCCAAAAAGATCCCAATGGCTATCACCCAAAGATGGTCCTAAGGAGTTCTCAATTGCTTTGTAGCCACCTTAGAGAACAGGACTGGCTGTCTGTCATCAGTAAGGTACAACAGAAATGACTGTGTGTGGCTATATCATAAAACTTAAGCAACTTCCCCCTTGTTGTCTTTTAGGCCACTTACTCTGGGGAACCACCTGGCTTATTGCAAAGACAATCGAGCAGCACTGTGTTAAGGAACTGCAGCAAATTGCTGGTCTTGTGACTGGGACATCCTGGTAGTAGATCCTTCAGTCATAGTCAAGACTTCAAACAATGGAGTCCCCAGACAAGGCCTGGATCACATCCATGAAAAGCCTGGGGCCAAGATCATACAGTTGGGCTGCTTCTAGACTACCAACTATCAGCACCTGTGTGAACTAATAAATGTTCATTGTTTAAAGCTTCTAAGTCTTGTGCCAATTGATTGCACAGAAGTAAACACCAAAAAAGGACTCTAAATTAAAAATCTAACTCCAGGTACTTTATGGCATTTCCTAAGTGAACCTAGGATCTCAAAATCACATAGCAACCTTTATTTTTCTAAGTAAGTGTTTTCTTGCATAATTTTCTTCATCTTTTTAAAACATACAGAGTTTAGAAATCCTATTAAAAAGTGTAGTAGTTTGTAAATAAAACCTGAGGCATAATGAAAAGTACTGTACTAATAGTAATACTGGACAATATTTCATACACTGCCTTTCCCACAAAATAATCCAAATATTGTGAAATCTTTTGGTTTTGCTGCTGTTGTTATTTTATGCTCCTGGGGACAGGAACCAGGGCCTAGCACATGCTAGACAAATGTTTGCTCAGTGTGCTATACATATAAAACCTTAAGTCAGCATCTAATAGTTAATCACATTGGTCGTCATGTTTAAATGACACGTTCTTTGCAGCACTGCTGTGGTATTGGTAAAAATCAATGGAATCACAGAGAATTACAGATCTTACTAGAAGAATAATATTTAAAAACCCATTCCAAGAACATAGTTCTTTGTCCAATGAACCACAAAGAAACCACAGAGGCACTGAAAAGCTGTTCACTCAGATGCACCATTAACATATGATATTTTATGCATTGTATGTGCCTCCTTAGTTAAGATAAAGATGATGAATTAATAATTAAGATTATCCACAAAGGGGAATTAATAATCAGCCTTCTCCATACTAAATTTCATATTCCCCAAACTTTTGTCACATGGAATTAAGAGAATAAATGATGAATTTTGAGAAGAAGCCATAAAAATTCTTAGACCTCCTAGCATCATGCATGATTTGATAACATAAATACTAAAAAAATAAAATTCAGAGCTCTAATAGTAAGCACATTTTATGTATATCATTCAACAAATATTTTTTATAGAGTGATTACTAAGATAAAGGAAATACATGAACTGTTCTGAAAGATAAAAATGGCAGAAAATAAAGTAATCTTGCCTCCAGGTTTTTTATGCTCGTCTAAAATATATTCAGTTTTTTAAATATATCTTACCAAAAATAGACAAAGAAACTCATTCTGATCACTTAGTCACAGCCTAGATAAACACATATTGGTGTTTCAATAATAATAATTCATATCTAGTATTGCTTAAATGTGATTAAAGTGTGTTCCCTATGGGTTCATATATTGAAGTTTAATCCCCACAGTGAAGTATTAAGAAGGTGGAAACATAATTGTACTCTAGGGTTTAGAAGTGGGACTTTTGGGAGGTGATTAGGATTAGTTTAAAAAAAAAAAAAGAAGGGTCAAATCTAATGATCGAATTCTAGTGGTTTTTCAGGCAGAGATACAAAGAAGACACTACGAGCATACATACATGTGCATACACTCTTTTTTTCTTACTATGTGACTCTCTGACCATCCATGGACTCAGCACAAGAAAGTCATCATCAGCTGCAGGCTTTCAACCACGCCTTTCTTTAACCCACTGCACCGGGGACACGCCCAGTCCAGTCGGGACTCACCATGACTTAAGTAAGCTCCGCCCCAGGCCAACCCCAAAACGTCAGGCCAAATAATTCAGTTCAATGAAAAACGCACAGAAATTTAAATAAGGTTTCAAGAGTTAAAATGACAATGCCCAAGTCAAAGAGAAACAACACCCAAGTAAATAACTCTCCCACTGAAGGAATTAATCCCATAATGTTTGACTCCAACCAGAACAAACCCATGGAAAATGGTCAAGAAAGCCTGACCCAGGATAACGACCTTCAAAATATGATCATTACCATGTTCAATACTATAAAAGAGGAAATCCCATAGGAATTAAATAATCAAATCAATCGCTTTGAAGAGGAACACAACAGACACTTGGAGGAGTTGAGAAAAACAGTGCAAGAAACAAAAACTGGCATAGAGCAGCTAAAGCAGACTCAAGCAGAGTTTAAAACTGAGCTAAAAGACAGGGACATCTGCGGAAGAGGGGGCGGTAAGAGTGTAAGAGCAAAAGGATGGGGGGAGCAATGATTTGAAGAGTCTCCACACTAGATAGGGCTGAAGCAATCATAATAGGACTTTGCATGCCCTGCGCTATGTCTGTCACACCATTGACCTCACAAAGTCTAACATCGGCTAAAAGCACCAAGATCCTTGGAGGCAAGGAATTGATGGCCACAGTAGTGTTCCTATGCTTAAGGGGAACATGAGAAAGGGTTCAGGGAAATGCCACTGGGTCCTTTTACGTCATCAGAAAAGAGGACCAAGAAGAGAGTTAGGCATACACAATAAAGGACTCTCTGGGAATTGGGGGGGGTACTGGGAGATGGGGAGGGAGGAAGGGGGAGCAGGGGGTTCGGGGGGAGGAGGAAGGGGGAGGGAACTGGTCTACCTATTGTATGAGCGGAAATAATAATAAAAATGTTATTTAAAAAAAAAACTGAGCTAAAAGACAAGTTATCTTCAACCCAGAACTCCACAGAGAGTCTTATCAGCAGAACTAACAAAGCAGAAAACAGAATTTCAGATCTTGAAGATAAAGTGGGAGTATTAACCAGCTCAATGGAAGAGCTTGTTAAAGCCAAAAAGATACTTGAGAGAAATATCCAGGAGATATGGGACACCCTGAAGAAGCCTAACATGCGTATCCATGAAATACCAGAGCAAGAATCTCAAAATACCACACCTGAGGAAATTTTTCAAACAATCAAGGAAAACTTTCCTCATCTAAAAAAAGAAAGAACCCATAGGGAACACACATATACAAGAGGCATTCTGCACCCCAAACAGATATGACCAAAATAGAAACCTGCCCCGGCAAATAACAAATGATTTCTCAGTCGAAACAGTAAAAACAAGAAGAGCTTGGAGAGACATACTTCAAGTATAGAATGAGCAAAAATGTCAGCCCAGGGTGATATAACCCACAAAACTATCTGTCATGATCGAGGAAGAAAGAAAAATCTTCCAGCACAAAGACAATTTGTAGGGATAGATGTCCACCAAATCAGGCCTTCAAAAAATCCTAGAAATGATACTCAAGTTTGAAGAAAAAAACAGGCATATCCAGGAAAACAGAAGGGAAGTATAATACTACCAAAACCTAAAGATGTAACAATACACTTACAAAAGCCACCAAACATAATAAACGTCCAGAATTAAAAATAGTTTCTCCATTATAACATTAAATGTTAATGGACTTAACTCACCAATCAAGAGACACAGATTACAAACTTGGATTAAAAATCACAATCCATCAATCTGCTGCCTGCAGGAAACCCATCTCACCACAAAAGATAGGCACATCCTAAAAATAAAAGGCTGGTCCAAAATTCTGCAAGCTAATGGAATCAGAAAACAGGCAGGGGTAGCCATTATGCTATCGGACAAAGTGGACTTCAAACCAAAGAAAATCATAAAAGACACAGATGGATACTACATTTTAGTCACAGGTACAATTCACCAGGAAGATTTCACAATACTGAACATATATGCACCCAATAGGGACTCCCCACATTCATTAAAGCAAACCCTACAACGTCTAAAGCAGGAAATCAATCCCAAAACGATAATTCTGGGGGATTTCAACACCACCCTCTCAACATGGGATAGATCAACAGGTCAAAAGCTTAATAGAGACACTTTGGAACTTAATCAAACCCTTACTGAAATGGACCTTACAGATTTCTATCGAACTTTTCATCCATGCACCAAAGAATACACATTTTTCTCAGCAGCACACGGAACTTTCTCCAAAATAGATCACATATTGGGACACAAAACGAATCTCCACATATACAGGAAAGTTGAAGCCTGTACCTTATCAGACCACCACAGCTTAAAGCTCGACAACCACAGCACAACAAGCAACAGAAAATACACTAACTCCTGGAAACTTAACACTATCATGCTGAATGAGAACTGGATTCAGGAAGAAATTAAAAAGGAAATTCAAGATTTCCTGAAAGTGAACGATAATGAAAATACAACTTACCAAAATCTCTGAGACACAATGAAAGCTGTCCTAAGAGGTAAGTTCATAGCTCTTAATGCCTACATCAAAAAAATGGAAACATCAGAAATAAATAACTTAACAATGCAGCTAAAAGCTTTACAGATACTAGAGCAATCTGATCCCAAAAGCAGTAGAAGGGAGGAGATTAGCAAAATAAGGGGAGAAGTATCTGAAATCGAGATTAGGAAAACAATACAGAAAATCAACCAGTCAAAAAGCTGGTTTTTGAAAAAATCAATAAGATTGATACACCCCTAGCTAAATTAACAAAAAGCAAGAGAGAGAAAGCCCAAATTAACAAAATTAGAAATGAAAATGGAGTTATCACTATTGACACCCAAGAAATCCAGAGAATTATAACATCATATTTCAAAAACTTATACTCTGTGAAATTTGACAACACAAAAGGGATGGATGAATTCCTAAGTAAACACAACTTACCTAAATTGAATCAGGAAGTTGTGAATTATTTAAATAGTCCTATAACATATGAGTAAATTGAGGAAGTAATCTCAAATCTTCCCACCAAAAAATATCCTGGACCAGATGGATTCAGCACGAGTTCTACCAGACATTTAAGCAGCTAATAACACCAATACTCTTTAAATTGTTCCATCAAATAGCAAAGGAAGGAACACTACCAAATTCCTTCTATGAAGCTAATATCGTCTTAATCCCAAAACCTAATAAAGATACACTTAAAAAAGAAAACTATAAATCTCTCTGATGAACACAGATGCAAAGATTCTCAATAAAGTCTTAACAATCAGATTCAAAAACAAATCAAAAAGATCATCAACAGGGATCAAGTAGGCTTTATCCCAGACACACAAGGATGCTTCAACATACACAAATCAATAAGTGTAATTCACTATATAAACTAGTCCAAAGTCCAAGACCACATGATACTCTCGATAGATGCAGAAAAAGCTTTTGACAAGATCCAAGAGCACTTTATGATCAAAACCCTAGAGAAGGTTGGAATGGAAGGAACCTTTATCAATATAATAAAAGCTGTATACAACAAGCCAACAGCAAGGATTATACTCAATGGGGAAAAACTTGAAGCATTCTCACTTCGATCAGGAACTAGACAAGGCTGTCCACTCTCACCACTTCTATTCAATATTGTACTTGACGTCTTAGCTGAAGCCATAAGACAAGAAAGGGACATAAAAGGGATTCAAATCAGCAAGGAAGAAGTCAAGTTATCTCATTTGCATGATCCTATACCTGAGTGATCCCAAAAACTCCACCAGGAAGCTCCTGGAACTAATACAGAAGTTCAGTAGGGTGGCAGGATACAAAATAAATATACAAAAATCAGTGGACTTCCTATATGCCCAGAATGAAAGAAGTGAAAAAGCCCTGAGAGAAACAATCCCATTTACTATAGCCCCTAAAAAAGTGAAATACCTTGGGATAAACCTAACCAAGGAAGTAAGAGACCTCTATAATGAAAACTTTAAAACCCTAAAGAAAGAAACTGCAGAAGACACCAGAAGGTGGAAAGACCTCCCATGTTCCTGGACTGGCAGAATCAACATCATAAAAATAATCATCCTACCAAAGGCAATATACAAATTCAGTGCTATACCAATTACAATCCCAAAGCAATTCTTTAAAGAAGTTGACCAAACAGTCTCAAAATTCATATGGAGGCACAAAAGACCCATGATAGCAAAAACAATCCAGAGTAACAAAAACACGGCTGGAGGTATCACCATACCAAACCTTAGTCTATACTACAAATCCATAATTGTAAAAACTGCATGGTATTGGCTCCAAAATAGATACACAGATCAATGGGTAAGGGTTGAAGACCCAGATACAAGCCCACACAACTACAGCCATTTGATCTTTGACAAAGGGGCCCAAAAAATCCAATGGAAAAAGAACATCATCTTCAACAAATGGTGCTGCCAAAACTGGATCTCCACATGCAGAAGATTAAAACTGGACCCGTACTTGTCACCATGTACAAGACTTAATTCCAAATGGATCAAGGACTTCGATATAAGGCCAGAGACTATTAAAACCATAGTTGAAAGGATAGGGAACTCCCTTGAGCTGATTGGGCTAGGTCAACAGTTCCTAAACAGAAATCGAACAGCACAGTCACTACAACCAACACTCAACAGATGGGATCGTGTGAAATTAAAGAGCTTCTGTTCAGATAAAGAAATTGTAACTCGAGCAGACAAGCAACCCACAGAATGGGAGAAAATCTTCACTAACCACATATCTGATAGAGCTCTATTATCCAGAGTGCACAAAGAACTTAGAAAACTAAACACCAAAGAAACAAATGGGCCAATTAAAAAATGGGCCTTGGGATTATGAACAGGAGGGATGGGGTAGCAGGGCCACACCACAAACAAGGAGAGAGGGGACCATGTTACAGCAGAGAAAATAGGCCTCCATCAAGGACTGCAAGTAATGAGACATCTGGTTAAGTTCGCAGACTTTCGTTCCTGATCATTTACAACTCAGGGGGTATGATCTCACCAGAAGGGGAGGGTATACAGTCTGGCAAATAAAAAGTAACCCCATTTTGCAAATGGGTGATTGACCCCTCCCTCACTGTGGTTTCCTACTTTTATTACATCTATCTTTGAATGGGCTTTTATAACAAGACTCTAGTTTAACAGCTTTTTGTCTCTGGCCATATCCATCAGGATGGAGTGAAGGGCATTGCAGGAGCAGCAAAACTGCAAAAGAAAATCAACGGGCCATAATCCACAACTTCAGAGACTCTATATCAACCACCTAGAACTAGGCCAGCCTAATCTCTCCCCATCCTGAAGCTCAGGGAAATTTGCAGAAGAGGGGGCGGTAAGATTGTAAGAGCACAAGGATGGGAGGAGCAATGATATGCAAGATACTCCACACAAGTTAGGGTGGAAGCAATCACAATTGGACTTTGCATGCCCTGCGCAATGTCCAACACACTATTGACCCCACAAAGTCTACCATTTGCTAAAGGCACCAAGATCTTTGGAGGCAAGGAATTGACAGCCACAGTTGTGCTCCTATGCTTAAGAGGAACACAGGAAAAGGTTCAGGGAAATGCCACTGGGTCCTTGTACGTCATCAGAGCGGAGGGCCCAGGGGACAGTCTGGCATGCACATTAAAGGATTCTCTGGGGATTGGGGGGGGGAGGAACTGGGGGATGAGGAGACAGGGGGGAGGGGGAACAGGGGGATCGGTGAGAGGAGGAGGGAGGGAGTGAACTGGTGTACCAGTTTGTATGAGCGGAGATAATAATAAAAAATGTTCAAAAAAAATGGGCCTTGGAACTTAAAAGAAACTTTACCAAGGATGAAATTAAAATGTCTAACAAATATCTTAAAAAATGCTCCACATCCTTAGCCATCAGGGAAATGCAAATCAAAACCTCCCTGAGATATCATCTCACCCCGGTCAGGATGGCAAAAATTCACAATACAAACACCACCAAATGATGGAGAGGATATAGAGAGTGGGGAACTCTCTTACATTGCTGGTGAAGTGCAGGCTCATACAACCACTCTGGTGAGCCGTCTGGCGATTCTTAAAGATGTTAAAGATTGAAATGCCATATGACCCTGCTATACCACTTTTGGGAATAACCCCCCATATAGCAAAAATTCACCTCGATAGCACAAGCATGACCATGTTCAGAGCAGCACTGTTTACAATAGCAAAGTCATGACATCAGCCCAAATGTCCAACAGTTGACGAATGGATAAGGAAAATGTGGTACATTTATACAATAGAATACTACTCAGCCATCAAAAATGATGATTTAATGCAATTTGCCAGGAAATGGATGGAATTAGAAACAATTATATTGAGTGAAGTATCCAAGACACAGAAAATTAAGCACCATATGTACTCCCTAATAGGTGGATCCTAGTACCAAACTCACTTATAGACACTCCAAGACAAATCTCTGTAATACCTACAGTAATTGTAAAGATTATAAACAGGAGGGATGAGGAAGAAGGGCCCCACCAGAAACAGAAGGGACCAAGTCACAGCAGAGAAAATAGGCCACCATCAAGGACTACAAGTAAGTAATGAGACATCTGATTAAGTTCACAGACTTTCCTTCCTGATCATTTCCAACTGATGGGGTATGATCTTACAAGAAGGGGAGGGCATATACACTGCTAGATAGAAGGTAACCATTTTGCAAATGGGTGATTGACCCCTCTCTCACCACGGTCTTCTACTTCTATTCCATCTACCTTTGAATAGACTCTTATAACAAGACTCTAATTTAACAGGTTTTTATCTCTAGCCAGGGGGTGACATCCAATACCCATCAGGATGGAACCAAGGGCATTGCAGGAACAGCAAAATTGAAAAAAAAAATCATCAACAAACCATAATTCAGAACATCAGAGACTCTATAACAACCATCTGGAACTAGGCCAGCCTAATCTCTCCCCATCCTGAAGCTCAGGGAAATTTGCGGAAGAGGGGCGGTAAGATTGTAAGAGCACAAGGATGGGAGGAGTCATGATATGCAAGATACTCCACACAAGTTAGGGCCGAAGCAATTATAACGGGACTCTGCATGATCTGCGCAATGACCAACATATTGTTGACCCCTCAAATTCTAGCATGGACTAAAGGCACTAGGATCCTTAGAAGCAAGGGATTAACAGTCACAATAGTGTTCCTATACTTAAGGGGAACACAAGAAAGAATTCTAGGAAATGCCACTGAGTCCTTACACCTCATCAGAGAGGAGGACCCAGAAGAAAGTTTGATATACTCATTAAAGGATGCTTCAGAGAGGGGGGAAGGGAGCACTGGAAGAAAGGGACGGAGGGGGGAAAGGAAGGGACAAAGCAGGGAGGGAACAGAGAGCCAAGGAGGGTTGGAGGGAGGGAGGGGACAGGGGTTCCTATTATGTTTGTATGAGCAGAAAAAAAAATTTTTAAAAATTCAAAACCAAATACATCAAGATGGACACAACGGGGAATCCAAATGGAAAGAATTTTTGAGCAGACCTTTGGGTCACACATGCCACTTACTGAAGATAAGCAGAGTGAAAATGAACGGCACTTTCCCATTTGCTCCCTTCCCCCCACCACCACCACTCCAGCTCTTCATGCAAGGATAGGAAGCAGTCTCATGGTAGGGTGCACTTACTTGATTCTCAATAATAGTTCTGTTCACGGCCAGATTCTAATTCAAAAGAGAAATCAATCTTTTTATTTGGCTCCTTTAAAGTTATGGGAGCATCTACCACACGCATCCGCATCTGCGTGTAACTTCTCTCCTCCCACCTTGCTAATTTAGGAAGCAGCAAAGCCAATCTCTGGGCAGAAGCATTAATCCCTTTTTGCCATTCAGAAAATACTAAAACTCTGCCAGAACCCAGAATTAGTGAAAGAAGGCCAAAGAAGCCATAGGACAAGAAGCAGTAAGCATTACGGCAGTCTTTTGATTGAAAATAAAATGCTAGGCGGATGGATCAATGGTTCACACACGTACCACACAGGCAAAAGAACCAGAATTCAGATCCCAGATCCCACATAAAATGTCAAGTAGTTGTGATGGCCTCCTGTAACTCTGGCCTAGGAAGTTGGAGTCTAGGAATTCCCCCAGAGGAAGCTAGCTAGTCAGACTAGCCCATTAGTGAGCTCTGGTTTTGATTAGAGACTGTTTCTAAAGATTATGGTGAAAAACCAATCGAGGAAGATTCCCAGTATAGACTTCTGACTTCCCCAGGCATGCATCCTCAAACATACAAAAACACATATACACCCAAGAAAATGGAAAAAATCAATAAATTAAACATGAATAGATTTGCCAGACTTCCTCATGATACATGGCCCAGAATGATTCCTGGATATCTCTTTCATAAACAGACATGGTATATTCAAGAAATTTTAAAAGTTCAAAGGATGGTCAATGGGGTAAACTAGATTGCCTCCATTTTTCAATCTATACACACTGGTTTCTGTATGGTTTTGAAGTTTCTCTGACAATAGAAAAAAAAATCTACTTTTCTACTTCACGGCAGGACTCATCCACATGACTTGCTTCAGTCAACAAGAGGAAGTATGAAGGAATTAGGTATGTATGTATGTATGTATATATGTATTATGTATGTAAGAACCTAGTAGGAAGCCTGCATCTCCTAAGACAGGCAGCAATCAATGCTACTTGCTCAAAACACACCATTCCCACAGCATTTTATTTGTACTTCTTTTTTATTATTTATGACATTATTTAGGCTATTGGGATGTGATTTTAGGATCAACCATCCTAGTTCTTTACAGATTTCATTCCTGTTGTTCTTCACCTCTGGAATCCCATGGAACCAGCTGCATATACCAGAAAAATAAATTACTCTTAACAAGTCTCTTCTCCTGCCTCCCAACTCCAACTCATTACCAAATCCTCAAGTTAATGTCTATATATCATTGAGAACCACATGATGGTAAATTAACTTATGTAACAACATCTCTCTAACACCTTACACTACTTTGTTCATTTCTCTACTACAATTTGGGTATTATTCTGAATCAATCATAGTACAAACACACACACATATACACTACATACACACACTTTCACTCACACATGCACATCTGCATCATTTCTTGTTAGGTTACCTACCTACAGCATACTATCAAAGCCTGGTATGGCTTTCCAAATTGTTCAGTGTGAAGTAGAACACATACCATATATTACTTTGTCAGACAAACAATAGCTGCTTTTCAGCTGTCAACAATATTTCATGGGTGAGCTAAAAAACATCTTACTCTATGGTATTTTCCTGAGGTTGTCCGCCAATGTCAACAAGTCCATTTCAGAAGAACCATACTTCTGTAGTTTTTGGAATTGCTTTCAGAGAACATCTCACACATTCAAAAGAAAATCTGTCTTCTTAATTGCTATACCTGATTTTTGACACAATATGGTTTCACCCCATTTTATCATTTTCTTCATAAGGTATTGCTCATAGTTGGCTATATCCAAAACATCCAACCCATACATAAAGATGAGCTACTTGACAAAAGAAAGAAAATATGTACCTATGAGCTATTAGTTACTGAATACTAGAGAGTGTGTGCCAGGCATCATCTAGTGCTCAAATAAACCAGTAGGATTGGTTATTATTACTCCCACTTCATATACAGCAGAACAAACCAACCAATGGCAGTTAAAAGAGGTTGGTAAGACTGAAAGGGCACAGCCTTCAGAAGTGACTTATGACAAAGCTCCAATGGATGTCTACAGGAGAACATTAAGTGACAGTAGTGTCACATTAAAATTGCTGAATGTTTCTATATTTCTTGGGAATCCACAGTCTTATTTCATTATCCTCTATTGGTCCCTGCTCAATATCTTTAGGGCCTCTTCACGTAGCTGAGTCATGCTGAAAAAGCCACAGCAGAGCTATCATGGAACTCTTTACAGACAGAGCAGAAAGTCATGGAAAAGGGAGTGGTCCCCAACCTAACACAGAGATGGTTCTGAAAGGAAAGCTCAAGCCTGGCTGCTCTTCACACTTCATAAATTCAAGATATTATGACTCATTCAGAGCATAGTAGAAAATAGAAATATAGAAAACACCAAGTTTTGTTTCAAAAGCACTGAAAATAGCTTTAAATTCAGAAGGTTAAAGTAAAAACCAGAAGGCTTAATATGAGATAATATCCATCCTTTGCTTTATTATTTTTTGCTAGTCCAGATCATTTGATTTCTCTGCTCTTGTTGATGTATGATGTATTTATCCAGTATGTTTTATGAAGAATTTTCTTCACAGTATCATAGTTCAAGAGTGTTCATAAGTGGTTTCACATTTGCTGAATGACAGGGGAAGAGTGGCAAGAATGTTAACATGCACCCTGAGAACAACCACAAGAGCTCATGCTCAGCACTAGCATGCCTGTTCCTACAGAGATTATTTAAAAAACAAGTTAAAATGGAAAACTATGCTTTGTAGCACATGTAAAGCCCTAGATTCAGTTGCCCCAACACTGGAAAAAAAAACAAAAGAGAAAAACATAATCTCCAGGTTAACATTAGTAAACCATGGTGAATATAAAATTTATCATTATTTCCTGCAAAAGTAAAAGTTTTCAAAAACTCGCATCCCAGGCATAGCCATATTTCTGGGGACAGTATTATTTAAGCACATTTAACTTTATCTGGAGGCCAACTATACATCATTCTCTTAAGAGAATCTTAGATAGTTTTAGCTATCTGCTTGGAACAAATGCATCAAAAGAAGTTTACTTTGGAGGTGAATTAATAGTAAGAATCTTAAAATGTTTTCTATAAAAAAAGTATTTACGATTATGACTTATTATAATAATACAGGCAGTAAGTTACTAGTGTAAAATGGAAAATAAAAGCACCCATTAAAGACAACAAACATGGATTAATTAGCCAAGAAGAGAGTGTCATGTGAATATTTTCCTATTATTTTATCGATGACTCTATGAAATGTAACCACTTGTGGAAAATATAAAAAGAAAGAAGGAAAACAGGTCACACAACATAATAAGCGCTCAGAAAGGTTTAGGAATTGGAGGCCACAGACTCCTAAGTGGAGTCTCCCCAGTTGGCCCCAAGTAGGTAACCATGTAGCTTCTCTCCCACATCAGAGCAAAAGGCACCATGTTGAAATAAAATATAATGGCAAAAGCTATTAGGTGAACACCAGAGGAGTTACAGTTTCAGACTGTGAATTTTAAATCATTATAACTACATTCAAACTTGTTATTAGCCAAAACAGGAATTATAACAATCAATACATCTTTGTCAATGAGGAACAAGTTTGCTTCTGTAACACAAAAATCCACATTTTGGGATTCAGTGAACTCTTGGAAACATTTTCTGCATCCTGCTGGCTGTGGAGTGTATCATGAAATTTTCCTGCAAAAAGTCATGGTGCTGCCTGATGAAGAGTAGTCGTGGGTCAGATCAGGCGAATATAGTGAATGAAGCAAAACTTCACAGCTCAATGTTTAACTTTTGAAATTTGAAGCGTTGGTGATGGACACATAGCTGAACATCATGACAAAGAAGAATTGGGCCTTTTCTTCAGCTGTCTCATCCAGGTCCTGGGGTCTGCACCAGCTTTATGGAACTTCTCTACAACTTCCCAACCTCCATACCTCTAACAGAACAGGAGTAAATGCCACAGATTTGACATAGTCTAAACTGTTTTTATACCATTTAAGCATGCAGTACACTTCAGATAGAAGTGACTCTGAGGATTCAGAGTGTGTTCCCCAGTTGTTGATGAAAGAAATGACAGCTCCATTCCTTGGCACCTCCTAGAATCCCAAAGAGCTACAGGTTTTCATGGGCACTTCGCTCTCTGGCAGTAGGATATAGGCTATTCAACTTCCTCTGTGTTTTCAGCATATAGCACATACTTCTGATAATCAAAGATATAGACAAGTCAAGCAGTCTCTGTAATCCACATGAAATATGAACACAGAAGCAGAGAAAGCTTTTAATTGTAATTCACACTGCATACATAGAATCAAACTTCAAGAAGGTTCAGCCAATTTCTCAGAAAGAAAAGCCTTTGAACAAAAAAAACTAAGGATGCAGGCTATAAACTCAGGTTGGAGTCATATAATAGATCCGTCATTCCTTGTGATCGGTTAGCCTCTCTGATTTGATTTACTTATAACAATTATTATTATATTAGTAATACCTGTTCATATGAGTATTAAATTAGTCAATACACAAAACTCAAGAACATTACTTGCCAATTGCCTGTCATGTGGTAAATGAATCTCTTATTTTATTTTTCTTGAAAAGATGATTGTTTGAACTTGCTTTTTGTTTGATAGTATATAGCAAATACAAAAGTGAAAAGATTTGAAAATAGAAGGGCATCTGGCAGGGGAAATGAAGAGCTGCAAGGAGAAAAGGAGGAGAAGACAGAATTTAGGTTACGGGATGATAATACTATAAATTCACTATATTCATGAATGCAACATTAAAAAATAAAAGAAAATGAAAAAAGTGAGCAATAAGTTATTAATCATAAAAGATGAAATGCACATTAAAATGATGTGTAACATGACCATACTTACTAAGAATCTATTCCAATATGAAATGGAAATTTTCAACAACGAAAAAACTACACTTATTTTTACAACAACCTAATAAAACTTTGAAGCAAATAAGAAGCTAAAATTGAAGAATTCTCTCAGATTTAAAAGACAGAGAAAGTGAGGAAGAAACTGAAAAAAAAAATACAGTGAATCACTTCAGAAGTAAAACCCACAACAGCAGAAACAAAAAGAAAATTAAGAAAAAATATGAGGAAATTTAAAGGAACTGGGAATTTAAGTTTTTAGAAGAGAAAACTAAAGACCTGTCATGGTTTGATATGTGTCCCTCACAGTCTCATGTGTTTGGCAAGGTCATGGCAACTTGAGAGATGGAATCTTGCTGGAGGAAGGCAGCCACAAGGGGTGGGCCTTGAGGTGGATTAGTCCCACCCTGCCTCCTGGAGAAATCTGCCTTTGCAGCAAGCAGTTTTACAGCTCTCAGCCTCCAAGATGTCTGCAGTGATGTAGCCTCCTCCAGCTTTGGCCAGCCATGCTGCCTCCACCATATGAGACTGTATTTCCCCTCTGGAACGGTAAGCTAAATAAATCTCCTTTTCTCCCTTAAGTTGATTGACTTTGGGTGCTATCTCACAGCAATAGTTAAAAGTAACTGTTACAAGACCCAATATAAATAAGTAAAAAGGAGTCAGGCAATTAATGTATCATGAAATTTCAGAAAAGTTGAGACAACAAAGTTTTAGAAGATGACACTTTGTAAAAAGAAAAAAAAATCAGAAATGAGAATATCACTGAATTTTGTACCTGTAACCAAAGACATTAGCAAATAGAACTACACTTCTGAAACTCTGAGTAAAATAATTTATAACCTAAAATTCTATCATTTGCACTGTTACTTTTAAGGGAAATGAAACAATGAAATTTTCAGAAGTGTAAGATTTAACACACACACACACACACCCATGCTGTCTTCTTTCCCAGAAAAATCAACAAAGAGGAAGATACAGAGTACAGTTAGCACATAAGTTTAAGTGGCTGAGTCATAGTTAAGTAACAGGCCAGAGAATATTTATTCAACTGTTTATACCAGGAGATCAAAAACTCCAAAATAAAGTTCCAAAGAACAGAAGAAATCACCTAATGTGTCTTCATGGATTCTGAACACATTTATAGTTGGATAATGAGTTTATAGATAAATTAGTTGATGTGATCATAGAAAAATAGGAAATGGAAAAAAAATTCTAATCATTATCTTCAGAAAAAAATAATTACTTGAAAAAAGAAATGTTACCCATACTCTTTACCTATATTAGATTTTGAATAATAGATATATTATTTGAAGACTATATTTGAAAGACAGTAAAGTCTATGCCCTGTGGGACAGAATAGCTTGTAATAAAGGCAACAAAAGCTTCAAACTCCATGATGGGAGTAGGTTTTCATCTGTTCTGAGATAATAGGGAAATAGAAAAGCACAGGTGATCATGTGCATCTATAATTCCAGCATCTTGAGGTCTATATCATCCTAGGTTGGCTATATAATATGATCCTATCTCAAAAATGCACCTAGAAAATGGTAACATTAAATTAGGATTTGTAAATATAAAAATATATACATTGTAAAACAGCTAAACATTTAGATATCTGTGGAAATAGGAATGAAAGGTACAAAAAAATTTCACATGAAATAATGTCATAAAATTTTCAATGACTTTTTAAAAACTGCAACCCCACGTGTCCCGGCGGCGAGCACCCAGGCCGACTACGGCCTGGCCTGCGCCCCAGCCCGGACAACCCCAGCCCCCTCCACACCACCCCGCCCCCAGCCCACCGCCCGCTGCCCAAGGTCCCAGGTGAAGAATTCTGCCATTGAGCCAGCTAGCGAAAGAGCCCAGCCCAGCCCTGCCCCCCACCTGGAAGCTGCCCTGCCAGCAGCACCGCACCGCATGGCCGCCGGCTTTGCCCCCAGTGCCCCGCCCCCCTCCGCGCCAACCTTCCCAGGTCACAGGTGAAGAATTCTGCCATCAACATCAGACCCTCTGCCTCTCTGGCCCACCGGAGACCTACGCACCTGGTCCACGGAAGACACACTGCTACTCAGAATTCAATAGAGCCCAAAGGAAACTCAAGCAAAATTCTAAGGAACAAAGGGAACACAGGCCATACATCTGGACTCCACTACAATCATTATATCACATGGGCGAGATTCTTCTCATCCAACCCAAAGATAAGTAAACTTTTTCTTTTCACCTTACTAATCCTTTAAAGTATCAATGCTGTAGATCAAATTTCTCATACAGCCACCCCACAACATACAACTCTAGGGAGTACACCACTCACCCCCACATTTCACCAAGATACTAAATCGTAAAAGTGCACTACCAAACTAATATTCACCCCCTGGTAACATAACCTGACTTAACTGACATACTAACAGCCTAGTAGCCTCATCTAGGATATAACAATAACAATACACAAACATACCCAATCCAAGGCAAGCACTAGTAATAACTGGCAAGTGTAACAATACCAACTACATCAGTTCAGTGAAAAACACACAGAAACTGAAAGGTCCTAAAAGAAAAAACAACAATGTACAGGTCAAAGTGCAGATCCACGAGAAACAAAACCCAAGAAGACCAATCTCCTGCCGAAAGAATCAATCCCATAATGAGGGATTCCGACCAGAACAAAAACACAGAAAATAGCCATGAAAGCCAGACCCAACATAACGACTTTCAGAGTATGATCATTACCATGATTAATACTATGAAAGAGGAAATCCGAGAAGAGTTAAACAACCATATCAACCACTTTGAACAGGAATACAACAGGCACTTGGAGGAGTTGAGAAAAACAGTTCAAGAAACAAAAATAGGTATAGAGCAGTTAAAACAATCTCAGGCAGAGTTTAAAATTGAACTAAAAGACAAGTTATCTTCAACCCAAAACTCAACAGAAGAGTCTTATCAGCAGAACGAATGAGGCAGAAAATAGAATTTCAGATCTTGAAGACAAAGTGGGAGAATTAACCAGCTCAATGGAAGAGATTGTTAAAGCCAAAAAGATACATGAGAGGAACATTCAAGAGATATGGGACACCCTGAAGAAGCCTAACATGCGCATTCAAGGAATACCAGAAAAAGAATCCCAAAATACCACACCGGAGGAAATATTTCAATCCATCATAAATGAAAACTTCCCACAACTAAAGAATGAGAGGCCTATCCAAATACAAGAGGCATTTCACACTCCAAACAGATATGACCAAAATAGAAAATCGCCACGGCAAATAATAGTCAAAACACTCCACATTCAAGACAAAGAAAAGGTGCTGAGAGCTTCAAGAGAAAAAAAGCAACTCACTTTTAAAGGTAAACCCATTAGAATAACAAATGACTACTCAATGGAAACAGTAAAAGCAAGAAGAGATTGGAGAGACATACTTCAAGTATTAAATGAGCAAAAATGCCAACCCAGACTGATATACCGGCAAAACTATCTGTCATGATTGAGGGAGAAAGAAAAGTTTTCCAGCACAAAGACAACTTGAAGGGATACATGTCTACCAAACCAGGCCTTCAAAAAATCCTAGAAATGATCTCAAGCTTGAAGAAAAGAACAAGCGTATCCAGGAGGACAGAAGGGAAGTATAATACCACCAAAACATAAATATCAAACAACATGCTTACAAAATTCTACTAAACATAAAAAATGTCCAGAATTAAAAATAATTTCTCCATTATAATATTAAATGTCAATGGTATTAACTCGCCAATTAAGAGACACAGATTACAAACTTGGATTAAAAACCACAATCCAACAATCTGCTGCCTTCAGGAAACTCATCTCACCACAAAAGATAGGCACATCCTAAGAATGAAAGGCTGGTCCAAAATCTTGCAAGCTAATGGAACCAGGAAACAGGCAGGGGTAGCAATTATGCTTTCAGACAAAGTGGACTTCAAACCAAAGAAAATCATAAGAGACAAAGATGGATACTACATTTTAGTCACAGGTACAATTCACCAGGAAGACTTCACAATACTGAACATTTATGCACCCAATACGGGCCCCTCCACATTCATTAAGAAAACCCTACAGCGCCTAAAGCAAGAAATCAACCCCCAAATGATAATTCTTGGGGATTTCAACACCGCCCTCTCAACATGGGATAGATCAACAGGTCAAAAGCTTAACAGAGACACTTTGGAACTTAATCAAACCCTTAAAGAAATGGACCTTACAGATCTCTATCAAACTTTTCACCCACGCACCAAAGAATACACATTTTTCTCAGCAGCACACGGAACTTTCTCCAAAATAGATCACATATTGGGCCACAAAATGAATCTACACATGTACAAAAAAGTTGAAATTCTAACCTGTGCCGTATCAGACCACCACGGCCTAAAGCTGGACATCCACAACACAACAAACAAGAGAAAATATACTAACTCCTGGAAACTTAACAATATGATGCTGAATGAGAACTGGATTCAGGAAGAAATTAAAAAGGAAATTCAAGATTTCCTGAAAGTGAACAATAATGAAAATACAACTTACCAAAATCTCTGGGACACAATGAAAGCTGTCCTAAGAGGTAAGTTCATAGATCTTAATGCCTACATCAAAAAAATGGAAACATCAGAAATAAATAACTTAACAATGCAGCGTAAGGCTTTAGAGAAACTTGAGCAATCTGATCCCAAAAGTAGCAGAAGAGAGGAGATTAGCAAAATAAGGGGAGAAATATTTGAAATCGAGATTAAGGAAACGATAGAGAAAATCAACCAGTCAAAAAGCTGGTTTCTTTGAAAAAATCAATAAGATAGATACACCCCTAGCTAAATTAACCAAAAGTAAGAGAGAGAAAACCCAAATTAACAAAATTAGAAATGAACATGGAGTAATCACTACTGATACCCAAGAAATACAGAGAATTATAACATCATATTTCAAAAACTTATACTCAGTGAAGTTTGACAACACAAAAGAGATGGATGAATTCCTAAGTAAACACATCTTACCTAAATTGGATCAGGAAGTTGTGAATTACTTAAATGGCCCTATAACATATAAGGAAATTGAAGAAGTAATCTCGAATCTTCCCACCAAAAAATGTCCTGGACCAGATGGATTCAGCACAGAATTCTACCAGACATTTAAGGAGTCAATAACACCAATACTCCTTAAACTATTCCATCAAATAGCAAAGGAAGGAACACTACCAAATTCCTTCTATGAAGCTAATATCATCTTAATCCCAAAACCTAATAAAGATTCACTTAAAAAAGAAAACTATAGGCCGATCTCTCTGATAAACACAGACGCAAAGATTCTCAACAAAGTCTTAGCAAATCGGATTCAAAAACATATCAAAAAGATCATTCACAGGGACCAAGTAGGCTTCATCCCCGGCACGCAAGGTTGGTTCAACATACACAAATCAATAAATGTAATTCATCATGTAAACCAGTCCAAAGTCCAAGACCACATGATACTCTCGATAGACGCAGAAAAAGCCTTTGACAAGATCCAACAGCCTTTTATGATCAAAACGCTAGAGACAGTAGGAATGGAAGGAACCTTTATCAAAACAATAAAAGCTGTATACAACAAGCCCACAGCAAGGATTATGCTCAATGTGGAACAATTGGAAGCATTCCCACTTCGATCAGGAACTAGACAAGGCTGTACACTCTCACCACTTCTATTCAATATTGTACTTGAAGTCTTAGTTGAAGCCATAAGACAAGAAAGGGACATAAAAGGGATTCAAATCGGCAAGGAAGAAATCAAGCTATCCCTATTAGCAGATGACATTATGTTATACCTGAGGGATCCCAAAACCTCCACCAGGAAGTTCCTGGAACTAATTGAGAAGTTCAGCAGGGTGGCAGATACAAAATAAATGTGCAAAAATCAGAGGCTTTCCTATATGCCCAGAATGAAAGAAGTGAAAAAGCCCTGAGAGAAACAATCCCATTTACTGTAGCCCCTAAAAAAATGAAATACCTTGGTATAAACCTAACCAAGGAGGTAAAAGACCTTTACAATGAAAACTTTAAAACCCTAAAGAAAGAAATTGCTGAGGAAATCAGAAGGTGGAAAGACCTCCCATGCTCCTGGATTGGCAGAATCAACATTGTAAAAATGACCATCCTACCAAAGGCAATATACAAATTCAAATCCCAATTTGGCTATACCAATTAAAATCCCAAAGCAATTCTTTAAAAAAGTTGAACAATTAATCTCAAAATTCATATGGAGGCACAAAAGACCCAGGATAGCAAAGACAATCCTGAGTAACAAAAACACTGCTGGAGGTATTACCATACCAAACCTTAGTCTGTACTACAAATTCATAGTTATAAAAACAGCCTGGTACTGGCTCCAAAATAGACACACAGATCAATGGATAAGGGTTGAAGACCCAGATATAAGCCAACAAAAATACAGCCATTTGATCTTTGACAAAGGGGCCCAAAGAATCCAATGGAAGAAGAACAGCATCTTCAACAAATGGTGCTAGCAAAACTGGATCTCCACATGCAGAAGATTAAAGCTGGACCCGTACATGTCACCATGTACAAGACTTAATTCCAAATGGATCAAGGACCTTGATATCAGGCCAGAGACTATAAAAATCATAACTGAATGGATAGGGAACTCCCTTGAGCTGATTGGGCTAGGCCAACATTTCCTAAACAGACATCCAATGGCACAGTCACTGCTACCAACTCTTAACAGTTGGGACCTTGTGAAATTAAAGAGCTTCTGTTCAGATAAAGAGATTGTCACACGAGCTCAAAGGCAACCCACAGAATAGGAGAAAATCTTCACTAACCACATATCTGATAGAGCTCTACTGTCCAGAGTGCACAAAGAACTTAGAAAATTAAACACCAAGGAAACCAATGGCCCAATTAAAAAATGGGCCCTGGAACTTAAAAGAAACTTTACCAGGGATGAAATTAAAATGTCTAACAAATATCTTAAAAAATGCTCCACTTCCTTAGCCGTCAGGGAAATGCAAATCAAAAATCTCACCCCAGTCAGGATGGCAAAAATCCACAATACAAACAACAACAAGTGCTAGAGAGGATGTGGAGAGAGGGGAACTCTCCTACATTGCTGGTGGGAATGCAGGCTCATACAGCCACTCTGGCGAGCCGTCTGGAGATTCTTAAAGAAATTAAAGATTGAAATGCTATATGACCCTGCGATTCCACTTTTGGGAATAACCCCCCATGCAGCAGAGGTTCACCTCGATAGCACAAGTGTGATCATGTTCATAGCAGCACTGTTTACAATAGCAAAGTCATGGAATCAACTCAAATGTCCAACAGTTGAGGAGTGGATAAGGAAACTGTGGTACATCTATACAATGGAGTACTACTCAGGCATCAAAAATGATGAATTATTGGAATTTGCTGGGAAATGGATGTCATTAGAAACAATTATATTAAGTGAAGTATCCCAAACCCAGAAAGTTAAGCGCCATATGTACTCCCTAATAAGTGGCTCCTAGTACCAAACTCACCCAGCCCACATTGAGACATTCAAGGGTAAACCTATGTAATATGGTAATTGCAAGGATTGTGAACAGGAGGGATGGGGTTGGAGGGCCACACCAGACACAAGGAGACAGGGGACCATGTTACAGCAGAGAAAATCAGCCTCCAAGGAATGCAAGTAAGTAATGTGACACCTGGTTAAGTTCACAGACGTTCGTTCCTGATCATGTACAACTGAGGGAGTATGATCTCACCAGAAGGGGAGGGCATATATTCTGGCAGATGAAAAGTGATCATTTTGCAAATGGGTGACTGATCCCTCCCTCACCGAGGTTTCCTGATTTTATTACATCTACCCTTGAATGTGCTATTATAACAAGACTCCAGTTTAACAGTTTTTTGTCTCTAACCAGGGGGTGACATACAGTGCCCATCAGGATGGAGTGAAGGGCATTGCAGGAACAGCAAAACTGCAAAAGAAAATCAACAAACCACAATCCAGAACTTCAGAGACTCTATATCCACATAGAACTAAGCCAGCCTAATCTCTCCCCATCCTGAAGCTCAGGGACATTTGCGGAAGAGGGGGCGGTAAGATTGTAAGAGCAAAAGGATGGGGGGAGCAATGATTTGAAGAGTCTCCACACTAATTAGGGCTGAAGCAATCATAATAGGACTTTGCATGCCCTGCGCAATGTCCATCACACTATTGACCTCACAAAGTCTAACATCGGCTAAAGGCACCAAGATCCTTGGAGGCAAGGGATTGACAGCCACAGTAGTGTTCCTATGCTTAAGGGGAACACGAGAAAGGGTTCAGGGAAATGCCACTGGGTCCTTGTACGTCATCGGAAAGAAGAGCCCAGAGGAGACTTAGGCATACACAATAAAGGACTCTCTGGGAATTGGGGGGGAGGCACTGGGAGATGGTGAGGGAGGGAGGGGGAGCAGGGGGATCAGGGGGGAGGAGGAGGGGGGAGGAAACTGGTCTACCTATTAAGTTTGTATGAGCGGAAATAATAATAAAAAATGTTATAAAAAACTGGTTTTTTAAATTAATTTATTTATTTTGCATGTATGTGTGTGTGTGTGTGTGTGTGTGTGTGTGTGTATCAGAGGACACTGTGTATCTCTGTGGAGGACCAAGAATGATTTTGGGAATCATCCTGGATTGCTTCTATCTCCTTTCTGCTTTGCTCTGGATTTCCCAGGTCCTGCCCACTAGGGCTGGAAATGCAGGCCCCATCATTTCTGCCTGGCATTTTTTTAACATAGAACCTGGGATGCAAACTCAGGACCTTCTGCTTGCAAGGCAAAGTCTTAACCCCTAAGCCATCTCTCCAGCCCCCCAAAAAATTGTTTTTATTTATTACTTTGACAAAAATAAAAACAACAACAAAACAATCATAAAGTAAACCACCATAGATAACATCAAAAAAATTATCAAGTCTCCTCCTTCCTCTCTCTAGCTCCCTCACTTTCTTCCTTCTCCTCATCATACAAACATACTAAGCAAACAGAATGAATGCTAAAGGGGGAAAGAAAGGGACCAGCAGGAAGAGAGAGACAAAAGACGGTAGAGTAAGAGGACCAACAAGAACATAAGAAATGCCATAATGAAATCCATTACTTTGAATGCTTATATTAAAAATGACTAACACATATATTAAGGGTATCATTTCTTTCTATTGCAATTTTGCCATGTGTTCTGTGATCTGACCCTCAGTCACTCTTCAAGCTCCCATAGGATAAGTTGAACCATATGAAATTATCAATTCAATCCTTCCATACCTTCAAACACTGTCTCTGCATATGATTCAACTTACCGGTGCACCTTATGCTGAGTCATCATTTACATGCTCTTGCTCTCAGTTCATGCCCTGACATGACTCTGGCATAATTTAAAGATTCAGGTGCTTCCCACCAGCCTAGTGGTAGTCTCTCCAATGTGATCCTCCTAAAATATTAATTTTATCATGTCACTTAGTGGCCAGTGCTCCCACAACCCCAACACCATCAGAATTAAAAGCTCCTAGGGGTGCCTGCACTTCGTGGCACTCCGCATCTTGAATCCAGGAATTCATTTCCCTCGTGGATTCATGCAAGGAAAGGAGAGAAAGAAAGAAAAAGAAAAAAAAGGAAAACGAGGAAGAGGGAGAAAGAAAAGAGAGAATTAGCCTAGAACTTATAGCTGGTCTTAGAGAATGTATGTACTAGGTATTAATGCTTTTATTTGTTTTCTGAAGAAGTGTGTCATTAACTTTTAAAAGCTGTCCAACCAGTTCTCAAACTAGTGTCCCATCCAACAAACATTTAATTAGGCTTGGAGCTTTGTTTAAACTGACAGCTGTGGTTCAAAAAACCTCCAAGGTCAGCAGTATGGTTTGCATCTTTATAATAATCAAATTGCCCAAAGGTATTCTGTGGTTCTAGGGTTGTTATTTTTCATTTTGATTTGCAAAGGATCTGGTCAAGAACTCTTTGCCATCGATATGGCTTATTCAAATGTTAAAAATGTCTACTGTGTCTGAACCAGTAAGAACAGAAAGGGGGGGAAAGCAGTTATTCCTCACCTCTTCACAGGGCAGACATCCACCAACCTCGGGACCCAGCAGAGCAGGATATTAGCAGAAGGGTATTAGCAGAAGAGCTGCAGGAGCCAGACCAGTGAAGGCCCGCAGGGAGAGGCGCTCACTCATTCCCATAGGAAAGCTCGGTAGCTGTGCCTCAGAGGTTATTGACTCTCACTTTACAAATAATATTACCAGGTTTATTTATCTAGTTTCTAAGCCTGCGGCAGAATAGAAATAAGATATTCGAAAAGAGAGCTGTGGGAGAGCAGTTATGCACAGCACAATGAAAAACCGACTGTGGAACAGACAACTGTGGCCCTATGGGAAGGAGGAAGCAAAAAATATTAAGAGGAAACAAAAGAATGAAAAGTGCAACTGAAGACAAGGTGCGAGACACACACTCCAGCTCGCAGGACACACTTCCACAAAAGGAGAAAGAAGAGGGGTATCTGTCCTTAGAGTACAGACCCTTAGTTAATGAGAAAACTTAATGTCTAAGATGATTCAATACTGAGGGGTTTTCAAGACAACAGTTGTAATGAATTTTAAAACCCAATTGAAGTCCACTCTATGGAGTTGTTCAATTTAAGTTGTGGAAGAGTTTCAAATACTTGTTCAAACAATATAAAACCAAGGACACAGTAATTGTTGGGCTATCTAAAGTTTGGAGTCTCTACTACCTGGTCAGTGGCTTGGTCACAGTTTTGCTGAGACCCTATCTTTACTTCTGAATGTTGAGATAGTCATGAGGTATCCACTGATGTTTCCCTCTCGTGTCAACTTGGCAATTGAAGGCTTTGGGCTCTCAGTACACTTGTGAGAAATTAGTGGTTGAGTTAAGCCCTGAGCATGCCTGTAGGAGAGTGTCCAGTTAATAGGGAAGACTTAGCCCATGGTGGGCAGGACTAGTACCTGGGCAGGTGAATAAGATGCAGGAAACTGGTTAAGGAAGTTGTTATCCTTCTGTATACTTGGCCAGACATGCTCCTCTGGCAAATGAGAATTGTCCTTCTCAGCAGTCAGGTGGATTTGCTGTAGCCAGTTCCTCATGTGGCCCTTGGTGGTGTGGGCTCTCCTGCCACACTGGACAGGAACTGTAACTGGACAATCATAAGACAAAATAAAACCCCTTGTTCCCTTAAGCTCTTTTGGTTGTGCATTTAATCAGCAACATACAGAGTAACTGCAACATCCTCCATGCCACATATTGTCATTCTGCCTTTACCCAGGTGGGCTATTGTGGGACCATGGTCACAGGTGAAAGGAGATAACACAGAGCATAAAGTGATAGAAGTGAGACCCCTATAGCCTCCCTGTGCCAGGACTCGGTGCGCGCTCAATGTGGACAGCCTCCCTGAGCCAGGGTTCCCTGCACCCTCAGTTGGGATGGTCTTCCTGGGTGGGGAATTCATGCACCCTCCACGTGGACAGGCTCCTGTGGGCCTGGACTCTGTGTCTCATATCATGAACTTAAGTCTCATGGGAGATGAACAAAACTTTGCTTTTTAGCTTTATCAGTTCTTAACCATGTGGAGCTAGAGCTCAATCATAATAACTATCTACACCCTAAATTCATTTTCTTTTGTTGTTCATATTTTATATTATAGTCCAATTTTTAAAAAATGAGGGCATAAAGGTGGAAGGTTGACAAGCAGGGGAAATTTCCAGGGGGAGGGATAGCTATGATAAAAATGCATTTTGTGTGTGTGTGTGTGTGTGTGTGTGTGTGTGTGTGTGTGTGTAAGGTTGTAAAAGAAGAAAAAAAATTTTTTTCTGCAAAATGAGAGATCCTTTCTGGTTTAGAGGTTTTGAGAATCTGAAGATGATTTCAGACAAAACAGGATGTCTGGGCATTGCTCAAGTTAGAGCAATGCCCTCTACATTAGAAAATAATTAAATTCCTGGGCCAGAATAAGTTGGCAGAAAGGTGATAAAAACACAGATATTGTTGGGCCCCTAGGAATAAGGGCTTACACCCAGCCCTCAAGGGCTAAGCCCAAAGGAAACAGAGGGAAATGTGTTTATGGAGAGTGGAGAACAGAAATGACCTGGGACCTCTTCCCATGGAGAATCTCAGCAGAAGCAAGAGTTCAGAAAAGAAATTACATGGGGGCATCAAAGCATGTGGCGTATCATAGAGCACTCTTCCGTGGAGGAGAAGAATAGTGTGGACATCAAAAGGGACTTAGAGATGGGACGGTAGCAACTCAGAAGCCAGCTGTGGAAAAAAGAAAGTGTTGGGGAGATGTGAGCAGGCTGGTTGAAGTGTGGGTACCTCAGCAGAAGTGCACAGCTTGACACATGACCCAGAGAACTCTGAATATAACTCACTATCACCATATCCACTTGAAAATATACTTAAAGTGCTACAACTCAATCCAGAATGGAGACTCTAGTCTACCAGTTAGCTGCACATCTTGAATCCAAGATAATGGATTCTCACTCTGCACTTCTCACCTATAATCCACGCACAGTGAACAAGTAATCCTATCCTAAGGCAGATCATGCCATGTTTCCATTTTGTACCCTCTGAGATCCTCCCTATGTCACTGAGAGTGAAATCTGCCATTCTCACTAATTAAGTAGGGGATTCCCAGTAGAGGTCACAGTGCCACTTGGAGACATATGATGGGAAGGAGGACAGCCAAGTTCAGCTATGATGATGGAAAATTTTATTGATATTCAAAGAGCAGGGAAAGGCCAGAGACACATCCACAGATGCCAGGACGGCTCTATAAAGCAGAACCATTTACATCCTAGGTAACCTTCCAATGTCCTGGAAAACTTTTCAAGTAACTTTTCTTCCCCTAAAATATGAGGACTCAAAGAATACTTATATGTATTTGCTGTGAGAATAGGTTCAAGAACTTCCAACAAAGTTACCAAGATGAAGTAAAAGTGGGCAAATCTGTTGCACTGCCTTTGTTTAACATGAAAACTTAATACATAAAGCCAGACTATAATTCTATTCAATATATTTAAGTAAAGAATGCTTTCCTAGGTTGATCTGTACTGTATTATCCAAGACTACAACTACTTGGGTGAGTTATAGTCACACCGCTAGCATCAGCAACCAGAACAACACACCTGTCTCACTTTCCACCAGTAACAATGACACACAAATACACACAAAGGATAAGTAAGCGTAATTCAACACACAGATGTGTGAAACTTGAGACAGCAGATGTTTCATGAATAGAGGGAAGGTTTCCATGTTTTTGTTACTAATCTGGTGTAATTTTGAGCAAAATGATAATAACCCAGTCGCCTTACCAACTTTTGATAAGTTCTTTTACATAGTGGAGACTCAATGTGCCCTGATGTGCTGGTATTTCAAGTCGGGACATTTGTTTGTTTTTTAAATCATACTCTGTCACTCTGTTCCATGACAAAATAGGGGGTTATTTTTGACATTGCACTCATACTGAAGTTCAGCAAAACCTCATTTTCTCCCTTTCTTAATTGGCACTCATCCCTATTTCACTTTAGAGCAGTTTTCATTTTCTCTTATTGTACACTGGGTATTATTTATCCTATTCTGTGTTCCAGTGCCAGCCACATTGCTCTTTCATATTAGTCCTTCTTGTATGCTATGAGCCTTTATTTCCTGACTCAAAACACATCTTTCTGGGCTGGCAAGTGGTTTGCTGGGTTAAGGTGCTTACTGACAAGTCTGCCTGCCTGTTTGGTCTCCAGAAGTTGTATTCTGACTTTCATACGAACGCTGTGGAGCACATGCATGAAATGCAAACATGTATACACAAATACACACGATATCAATAAATGTGAAAAAGTCAAAACTACAAAGCGTATTATCAGTAGGCGAAAGCATGTGAAAATTACACTAAAATTTTATTATAAATTACTCTTTTCTTGTATATTATGAGTAAGGCATATTAATTTTTGACATTATACAGATATGTAAAAGGGAACCGTGAGTTCTATTTCATGATATTCAAGGTTGCATAGCATTTCAAGTAAGAAGGAAGTGTCCAGTCTGATAACTTTGAGGACCCCTGCCCTAGTTGAACTGTTTCTTGGCTAGCTGTGTGAAGTCATCTCCTACCTCATTCCCCATCCAAAGTCTTCCTGTTCATTAAGCAGCACAGGAACAATTCTGCTTTAGGACCTTGCATTCTCCTTTCCTTCTGCCTGGAACAACCTCTCTTATTCATAAGCTGTATGCCTCGCTCCCCTGATGCCTATAGGCATGTGCTCAAATGTCATAGTCTCATAACCTTTCCTGATCATTTTATTTAAATGATTATCGCCATCATTCTCTACAAATTATGTCCTAAATTATTCTTCCTTATGCCACTTAAATGTACTATTAACTTATTTGTCTCCTCCTAAATCTTAGAAAGCAGAAACTCCATTTGCTCCTTTCTATTTCTGTCAGACAAAAACTTGTATTGATAGGAATGCAATAACACTGGATGGATGGATGAGTGCCTTAAAGACCAGAGATGGGTACTGTAGGAAATCTAAATTGACCAGTTAGATTGTTGATCTCTCCTTCCCAAGCAAGGCATTGCATACATACTACTGGAATGTTAACTTTCACCAGATGTTTTGTTTGAAAAAAAAAGTTTCCACAACAAAACAAAAGTGGTAGAAAACCCTTGACCTTCCAAATTAATAAAGATTCAAAGGCATTATAATATATGGAGGTGATTAAAATATAAACTAGTACTTACTGCTCATGGGGATACAACTCATTCAACTTCACAGGGATTCAATGTGGCCATATGTACCAATCACAAGGTCTCAATGTGGTCATATGTACCAACAGCCTTGAAGAATAAAGCAGTATATCTGACATGTATTTTTATTTAAGGTAATTTTGCTCTCCCAGAATTACTTGATATTACTAACTCTATTGCACAGATTAAAAAAAACTGAAGCACCAACTGCTTAAGGAATATATAAGTTGCAGAAAAGATCACCACCTACACCAGCATAACTAAATTGGGGCTTTCTCCACTGTTCTCTGTCTACCAATTCCTTTGTTACCTAATTCATTAAAACTAAAAACTATCATCACATGCAACATCTTCCAATTATTTGTGCCTATGGTCAGTGCTAAACATTACAAGTGCTCACTAAGTTTATGCAGAAGAAAAAATAGTTCCTTGAACGATGATGATCTCAACAAAGGACTTCATCCATCTGGACCTTTCGAGAAACTACCCCAATATCTCTTCTCTCCTCTTTCATAATAATGGAGTATAAATGTTTTACATGGTTTCCCAGAGTTATGACTTCATTGTTCATCCTCATTAGTAGATAGATGAGGGTGTATGCCTAAATTCTGGCTAATTAAATAGAAGACAAATTTACAGCAATTTCAGGCATGTGCTTTTCTTCCTTAATGTCTTCCTGCTATCAAAAATACAGATGTGGGTCTCAACAGCACAAAGAAAGCAGAACCATGAAAAGTGTCTCAGCTGACTTGATCTTCATTTCTTCACGACCTTACTTCTAATGATTAGGAGATGAAAGGCTTGAGACTTGAGATGTGCTTGGAGGAAAATTTGGTTAAACTGATTCACTAGACCTTAAGATGACCTTAGGAATGAGAATCACAGGTAGGACAATCAGCTGATAGCTGGGATCCCCAATCCTGCAAAATGTTATATCTTCCTACACTATCTTTTTATATGACCTCTGAAAAAACAAGGAAGTAATAAACTTTAGAATAATTTAAGCAGCTATTTGGGTTTTCTGATTGTTCTGAACCTATAAGCTAATCAAAACTAGTTCACTGACTCATTTGACTAGACTGACTTGACTTTATAACTAGCAATAGTCTATATAAATTATGCATTCCATTTACTGTTTTCAAAAAATTTCCTTTGTAAATTTACTAAGCCTCTTCTCTTAACCCCAAAGAGCAACAAAACGGTTATGTCTAAAAAGTCATTATTTAAAACACTTTCCAGAATAATAATCACTTTCCAGAATAAAAATTTTTGCTCAGAAACTATGGGCAGTGTGACAGTCTCAACAGCACAAAGAAAGCAGAACCATGAAAAGTGTCTCAGCTGACTTGATCTTCATTTCTTCACGACCTTACTTCTAATGATTAGAAGATGAAAGGCTTGAGACTTGAGATGTGCTTGGAGGAAAATTTGGTTAAACTGATGAAATCTGGCTCTGTTATAATCTGCTCCTGTGTGCCTAATAAATTTGTCATGAGCCAAGCAAAGGACAGGAATTTTATTGACTATATTAACCGTGAAGGCTAAAGAAAAGGCTAAAGATAGATTACCACTTTAAAAGGGGAGTAAGATGTAGATTTAACTTATTGCCAATATAGAATAAGTCTGATGACCAGTGTGTTATCATATCGATCCTGTAGCCCTCCTGACTCCTTTAGGACTGTGGGAATTCCTGCTGGGGCAAATTACACATCCCATTCTTGTGGAAAATTCTCAACACAGAGACTTTGACTTCAAATATATCAAAGTAATTTTTCTTCCCCCTAGAATATGGGGATTCATCACATCAATCCATCCAGCCAAGGAGAAAATATTTGTGGATATCCATTTTGAGAATAGCTCAAGATTTTCCAATGCATAAATAAAGCTACTAAGATGAAGTAGAAGTGGGTAAAAGTCTGTTACTCTAACTTTGCTTAACATAAAAGAATTAATCTGTTATTCACGCTAATGACACCTAATTGGCAGGATCCATCTGCTTTGGCAGAATACAATAGGTTAGTGATTAACCAATTTACTGTATCACCAGTCTCATTTTTTTCATTTACATCCTTTCATTTCATTAAAATGTGTGATGTCTTAGGTCCCCACTACAAATCCCATCTCACATGCACCATCTCCATCAATACCACAAGGTAAATCGCACAAATCCTGGTTCTTGCTGACTATCTGCCCGTGAATGCATGCTGGGGTCAGAAGTGATCAACAAGAGGATGGTGAGACCAACTCAGCATAAGAAAATACAGTGGTCCTCCCACCATACACAGACGTAAAAGTGGAAGGTCTTGGTTGAAACAATGTTGGACATTTGAGTTCTAGATCTTAAGGTAATGAAGGAAGGAATAAGGGAAGAAAAAAATGGAAGAAAAAAAGGACAAAAAATAAATCACCATGATATAAAACAAGCAGAAGCAATTCTGCACTGATGGTGAGAACTAATAGATCTAGTTCAAACTACATTAATAAAAGTCAACAGTTTTCTTGCGAATGTAGCATAAAGTATATGAATGTGTGTGCATGTGTGAATGTGTGTGGGGGAGGAGGGTTGTATGTGTATGAATACCAAGTGAGTTCCAGGTCAACAAATGTCTTTTATGGCAAAATAAATGTCAGGGAACACTATGGGGAAATTGATCAGCAATTAGCAAGGAAAGACTCAAAGTTCTTTCCTATACAATAACAACACAAAGTAAAATATATCAAAGAAACGTATGAAGCGGGAATAGGTTTGTTCATTTTTTTAAACTAATTGTTTATTTAATGTGTGTGTGTGTGTGTGTGTGTGTGTGTGTGTGTGTGTGTTTGTGTGTGTGTGTGTGTGTGTGTGTTTGTGTGTGTGTGTGTGTGTGTGTGTGTGTGTGTGTGTGTGTGTATGTATCAGAGGGCACTGTGTGTGCCTATGGAGGCCCAAGGGTGACTTCAGGAATCACCCTGGATTGCTTTTACCTCTTTTTTGTTTTGCTCTGGGATTTCCCAGACTCTGCCCACTAGGGTCAGTAGTTACAGGCTGCCACCATTTCCACCTGACATTTTTATATTGGATCAGGAATCTGAACTCAGGACCTTCTGCTTGCAAGGCAGAGTCTTAACCCCTGAGCCATTTCTCCAGCCCTTATATGTTCATTTTAACATAATAAACTAATAATTTAACCATTTTCTACCATGGTCATAAGGATCCATAACAAAAACAAATAGAGCTAATTATATCCCCTGCTATGGAAAGACAAAGACTCAACATACTTTACAATGTAATGAGAACAATATAACCCTTAAAATCAAAACTGCATCCAATGTGGCTGGAAAATTGCTGTGCAGTCATTAGACTGTTTTCATTTGGGATAAGAGATGCTTAAACATGATTGTAGTTGGCTAGTTCTCAAGATTTTGATTTTACTGTCAAAACTGTTTATCTACCCATCCTTAAAACCCACATGTTTACCTATTGTGCTTTAAAACAAACACTGTAAAGAATACAGCAGCCTAGCTTCAGGCTGTGTATGGCTACAGAATTGTTGACTTCAAATGCAACCAAATACTGTACTTTTTAGTAATAAAAAATAAACAGTCTCTCGTCTCTCATAAGTCAAAGTGTAACCTGACTGGGATGTTTAGTTGATTCCAACTACTGTCAAGGTAGCCATATTCTTCTAAGCCCTGATATCATTTGTTACACAACCATTTTTCATTTCTATAAGCCCTTTTCTCAAGTTTTATACAATGAAATAAATAAATGAAAACTATAGCTTGAGGTAACCACAAAATTACTCTCAAAGACTAATACTCTATGCTGTTAATTCAGCAACTAATCCCACCAGTGTCTGCCTTACTTTTACTGAAGGGGAGTCTAAGGCTTTGGATAGGACTATAACACAAATGGGTTAGAAGTGCTACATTATAAAGCGTTGCAGTTACTCTGTGTTGTTATTGATACATGTGTGAACAAACAGCTTATAAGGAAACAAGGAAGTCTGATTCTGGCTTATAATTGACTGGTTAGAGAGTTCTTTGTTCAGCAGAAGAGCACACAACACCACCAAGGACTGAGGGAACTGGCCACACCATATTCTCAGGACTGCTGAGAAAGACAGTCCTTACTTGCCAGACCAGCATGTTTGGCCAAGTATACCAAAAGATTCCGTCTTTCTTAACCAGTTCCCTCCATCTTATTCACCTGTCCAGGAACTAGCCACACCCACCATGGGCTAGACCTCTCCGGACAATCTCCTTCAGGCTTGATTAGGGCCTAAGTCAACCAATGAGTCTTTACAAATGTGCTCAGAGTTTGAGCCCTCAACTATCAAGTTTATGCTTGTATCTAACTACAACATAAAATGAAAGTGAACTTGAGGTTTGTATTAAATGACAATCCACAGAGTATGAAAGAGGAACTTTTATAATATGCAAATAACTATAATTCAAATAGCCAGGATAAAGCAATTTTTGTCTAAAATATTGGTTCACTTTTCCTCAAACGTATAAGTCTTGCTAAAACTGTGTGTGTAAAATTAAGTCACATATAAGATTCAAATACAACTGGCCTTTTCTGCTTATTTACAGTTTATATTCTGGTGTTCAATTATGAAAAAGCAAATGGAAAAAAAAAACATTGCTGAACAACTGGAAAAATAATCCAAATATTATAATAAAATGGAATCTAGTTTTTCAAGTACCTCTACATTCCAGTCTTGAAAAAGCAGCAATCCTGTAAATGCATAGGCAGTTTGCATGTACTAAAAACATCGAAATGTTATCTCACAGATCTTAAAAATGCTGCATTAAAAAAGACTATAAATTGGGGGTTGGGGAGATGGGACAGCTAGACAGACTAGCCCTATAGAGAAGCTCTGGGTTTAATTAGAGACCCAGCTTCAAAACAATAAGGCAGAAAACTGATGGAGGATGGCGTCCAATATCAAACTCAGGCTACCACACTCAAGAACACCTAAGTGCACACCCACCCATAAAAAACACAAATACACACTTTCACAGACCCCACACACATGAAAAATGGAGAAAAAATGTAAATTGACTTAAATAAGAGAAAGTTTCTCACTCAGTATAAGACATTTGATCACATCCATGAAAACAATAAAGTACTGCACAAAGCATAATAAATGTGCTGCACAGAATATAAAATCTTTGTTCAAACTATCCCCCCAATTGTGTAATAGGTTTTTTAATATGTACCTCCAATGAGCAAAAATTGTTTTATACTAAGATAAAGCTGAAATTTGAACATTAAAGGGTCAAGAAAATTTTAAATATTATGCAAAGTATACAGCTGTTTAATATGATATATATTAAGATATTCTCATTAACATGTAAATCCTTGAAAGTTTCAGATTAACAGAATATTCTATTTTTATATAAAAACCCCATGATTTTGTGTGACCTTTGTAGTATAGACCTTTGTAATAAGAATTGAGAAAAGTGTCGGCAATAAACAACAATTATTAGGGCTGGAGTGATAATTCACCAGTTGAAAAACTTGCTGGGCAGGCCAAAATAGGAAAAAAAGAACCAGAATTTGAATCATCATATGACATATAAAATATCATGCAGGTGGGGCAACCCTTTCTGTAATTCCAACCTCAGAAGGCATAGGCTGGAAATCCCCAGAGGAAGCTGGCTAACTAGCACTGCCCTATAGCAGAACTCTGGATTTAATTAGAGAATTAGAGTCAAAAGAATAAGTTTAGGACAATCAAGAATGATTCCCAGTCTCAACATTCGACCCCATGCATGCACACCCATGTGCAAAAGCACATGCCCATATACATGCATCCACACATGCAAATATGCATACACACATATATGCACTCCATATGCATATATACATAAAAGAAAACACTTATCAATTAGTCTGAGAAGTAAGTCAGAGAAGTCTAGAAGAGCCAGTGTGGTGATGCATATGAGTAATCCCAGCACTGGGGGAGAGGGACCTACAGTTCTAAATCATCGTAGACTGCTTAACAAGATCTCGTCTCAAATTTTTTTTTCAGGAGAAGACTATAAAAAGAGAGATTTTTGGAAGAGAAAACAGGCTGTATATCATTTGTACAGCATGTTTTAGTCCAGAGTATTTCAGATTTTATATTTCCTTTTTTATATAGTTCAGAATAACTGGTAGTTGACTATTCTTAACCTGAAATTCCAAAATCCCAAAATGTAAAATCCATAAGGTATGTTTAACATATATTGTTATGTCCTTCTGTATCTTCCTATAACTTATAAAATGAACTATAAACATTTAAGATTCCAGTAATATTTTTGAGGCAATTGTTGATAGTTATTTAATTGTAAAGAATGAAACAGAAAATATGCGTATACTTTACCTAGATAATTCTAATGTTAAATTATGCATAATTAATATCAAAAGAATATTGTCTGCCTCCCCAGCACTGGGGTTACAATTACACACCATCCTGCCAAGCTTTTTAAATGTTTTGATGATTAACTTCAGGTCTACATTCTTGCATGATCAGAACTTTACCAATTGGGCTATTTTTCTTGGTCCAGCCACACCATTTTAAATTCAATGATAATTGCCTCAAGGTCTCTCAGTCCTGCTATCATTTGGTACTATCAATAATTTCAATTTTTTTAGACATTCTTCTAGATTGTACAGGTCTAATTTACAATTTCCTACTGGCAGATGACATTATTTTCAGCTGTTTGTTCTCCATCTATATATCCTCTTTGGTGAAATGTCTGTTTGTGTCTTTTCCCCATTTTCTAATTGATCAGAAGTTGTCCTCTGACTTCCACAGGAGTACCATAATACACACACACACTCGCACATACATACATACATATGTCTTTTGCTCTTTTACTATTGAGTCTTAGAACTTGTTTATAAACTCTAACACATATACTCTAGAGGCAGGGTGGTGGGCAAGAAGCTGTGTCTGAGTGAGAGAAAGGACACAGTCAAGAGGAGGAGGATTAGGACTGCTGTGCTACTCTGCCAAGCTGCTCCCACAGACTCTCAGGCTTGCCAGCCAATGTCTGCTGTGCGTGCCAGCAGACTTCTCCCATAAATGGGCCCAGGCTACTTTAGCAGTTCCACCACAGCCCCCAGCCCGGCTACTGCATTGGGAGCAGTTTTCACCACAGCAACCTGCAGACCAGTTTCTACTGTTGCCCATGAATAATCAGCTCACAGGAACAGCACCCGGAAATTGACAGAGAGGTTTGGGCTCTGAAAAGGAAACAAGAAGACTTGTCTGGAGCACAGTAAGTCTAAGAGTGTATTGCCAAAGTGTGGCCAGGAATCCAGAATCCAAGACAGCCAGATAGAGAAAACCATTCCCTTCCGATGCACTGCCAGGGCAAGCTACCTGGGATCACTGAGGTATGCCATGCAGTCCGGACAGCACTCCTCCACTGGCAATGAAAGGCACTCAGGCGGATGAGCGTGAGTCACAGAAATCTCACTCTACAGAAAGTTCCACTTCTAATTCACTAGGGCAAGACTCTAACTTAATGGATTGGGGTGGATGGTATTGGACTCTGGACAGGTGATTTTGGCAGAAAGTAGATTATGCTCACAGAAATCTTTCGGTCTTTTTCTGAAAGGGCTCACTGACTTAAATTGTCTGAATGACTCTGGTTCGTAGTCCTCTTCCACTGCTGGAGACTGATACAATGACAATCCAAGAGCAAGGAGAAACCATGTTATCTTAATGAGGGGAAACATTACCTGAGATCTAATACCTTCCATTTCATGAAATTGATATTTTTTTAGATTTTTACTTAGGTTTTTTTTCTATTTTTTTAGTTTTTCAATATTATTCATTATTTGCAACTTTTTTCTTTCATTGTTATGTTACTATGTTTTACTTTCTATCTCACCAGAAAAGACATTAATGACTATCCCTTCACACTTTCACACACTTATAAAACCCTTTCCCATAGTTCTACATTTAACTCAAGCTCTACCACTTCTCATGCCACAAAATTCCTTCTCACTCATATTTCACTCCAGTTCCCCTCTATTCCTTTCTCATTTCACTCTATTAAATATTAATACCCTTTGCTCTAAAAAAAATCTATAAACTAATTTTTCTCCAACCAGTATTGCAATGTCACTGTCTCTGGTTATTTTATCAGGGACATGAGAGAAGTACACAAATGCCTTCTTACTAGCAGTCAATGCTGGAATTGTGGCAAATCATTAGGTGGACTAAAGCAGTTTGCTCCCCACACACTGAAGAACAGCAAGAATAATTCCTAGGACAATCCTTGGGAAGACTCACATAAACAAAATAAACAAATCAAAAGACTGGAAGACACATCCCTCACAATAGATGCAAAAACAACAAAGAAACACAAAGACTGTGAGATAACAACCTACCAAGATACACCATTAACCTCATAAATCCTCAACAATAGAAACCAGAGACAGGGAAAGGGCTGAAATGTCAGAGAAAGAATTTGGAGTCCCACTTTTAAAAAATATCAAAGACCACATAGAGAATTCAAATAAGCAGATGAATGAAGCAAAGAAACTAATTAGTTAGAAGAAAATAACTGACATTTAAATTCCATTTGTGTACTTTCTCTCCTCTCTCACTATATATATATATTTCCCTATCTCTCTCTACCTCTCTCTATTCCCTTCACTCTCAAAATAATAAATCCTTTAAAAATAAATGAAATTTAAAAATGATATTCAGGGGAACATGTAATAATGTATTTCAAATCTAGAAAGTAAGTATCAACCAAGATTGTTATACCCAGCTAAACTAATCAGACAAAACAAAGGCCTCCACCTATTAATAAAGGGAACAATTTATGAAGAAGATATAATAGCCATGAGTATGAACCAAATATTGGGATTCTCAGTTTTATAAAATGAACTATGACAAGCTGGTGTCAATCTTAGGATTAATCAAGGTTAGTTCAACATATGAAAAATAATAAATGTAACAGGTAGATAGACTTAGATTAGAAATCACAACTTTGATGATAAAAGTAATTATGAATGAATTACCTCATTATAAGAAAGGCTATATATGACAAATCTATAGAAAACATTATACTAAATTGATAAAAACAGAGCATTTCCTCTAAAATCTGGAAAGAGACAAGGATGCCCACTCTGTACTCAGATATTCTAAGATAGCGTTTAAAGTCTTGGCTAAAGCATAAGAAATAATATAAAAGGAAGACAAATTAGGAAGGAAGAAGTTAAATGAACCCTATTTGCAAATGATAGGACTTTTCAAACAATAAACACCTTCAGCAAAGTTGAGGGAAACAAAGTCAATACACACAATCAGTAAATTTCGCCATGTATCAATAAAATCTTGGTGAGGGAGTAATTAGGGAAAATAATCTACTCACAATTTCTAGCAATAAGCTTAATCAAGACACCCAAAAAGAAAACCTTTTAGCCTGTATGGTTGCTGATAAAATGAACAAACAACTTAAGGAAACAAAGAGTTTATTCTCTTCAGATAGTCCAGTTACAATACTTGGTCCAGCTTGATGGGAGAAACTCACACCAATACCAGGGCCTAGGGAACGGCCACACCATCTTCACATAATGGCTGCGAGAGGGATGATCATTACTTGCCAGACCAGCATGTCTGGCTAAGTGTACACAAGGATGCCTATTTTCTCAAACAGTTCATTCCATTTTATTAACCTGCCTGGGGACCAGTCCCACCCACCAGAAGCTGGTCCTTTCCCATCAACTAGCCAATCTCCTGCAGGTTAGCTCTCAGCTTAATTCACTACTAATTCTCTACAAATATGCCTAGAGCTCAATCCCTCAACTCTCAAGTTGACACCTGTACCTATGACAAGCTACAGGGAAGAACCTTCTGAATAGGACTCTGGGTAAGATGGAAAGAGGGAAATGATTTGGTAATTTAGCATGCTTCAACATACTTTCACAGATTCACAAATGAGTAATCCCTGTGGATATAGTATGACCAGTTCCCCTGTCCCCACCCCTTACTGATATGAACTTCCCACCAAGCTAGACCATGAACTGCAACAGAAAATCATAAACCAGCATAAAACCTCTTGTTCTCATGCTGTTAGGTCATAAATTCATCAGCAACATGCAGGCAAACAGCAACAAATTCTAATAGCACAAGAACTAATAGATGGGATTATATGAAATGAAAAGCTTCTGCACAGCAGGGGAAACTAACAGATTTAAATCCTAGCTATTAGTTTCTTCCTTACACATACATAGTCAACAGGAAATGGACTGATGGATTACATACATGCCCAAACTACATGTGCCGCTCATAGCTGCCTTGCCCTTGGTCAAGTAGCTACTCTTTGTAGTGTGTGACAGCTGATGTAGAGACTCCTAACTGATCAGTGCTGAGAATAAGTGACTATTTAGTTCTCATCTCTAACCAAGTATCTAGATCAACCCCTCTGAGATTCAGGGAGCACTGAAGAAGAGAAGTCAGAAAGCCAGAAGGAAGCAAGGAAGGAAGGAAAGTCTTTGAAACTATCTTCTAGACATGACATGGTTGTGGTACTCATGAGCTCCAAGTGGTAGTGGTTTCCTGAACAGCAGCAGACTCATTAGTATTCCATAATGAATGAGGAAGGGGATTATAAGACCCCAATTCCTGCCTGAGGACAAAAGGCAGTTGACAGTTGCTGGAGAAGGGGAGAGTCATTGTCCTTAGTGGTGTGTTAACCTGCATTTATTAAATGCTCAACCCTAATAAAATGTGGTAGGCCACAAAAAAAAGAAAGCAAAGATGTGAAAAATAGAAAGGGAATTAGTTTGGGAAAAGGAGGTTTGGGGAGAGGAAGAGAAGAATAAGAGAGGATAATGGATATATATTAATTAAAGTAATATATCATACATGTGAGTATATGAAATTGTGAAGGAATAAATATTTTTAAAGCCAAGGTTCCCCATTCTACTGGCACAGGGGATGCTTACTGCTGCTTGGAGGGAGTTCCCACTTAGCCTCTGCTGACATCCTCTCGATAAGATGAAATAGGAATATCTCAGCACAGTTCCCCTTGTCTTTGGCAGAGCCACAGAATGTGTGGGAAGGTTGGTCTCTTAATTGCTGGGCAGTAATGAAAGTCCCTACCATCTCCTAAGACCTCCCCTCTTTAAAATGGTAACTGGAGCACCAAAAACAGAATACGAAAGGGAAATGACTACTTGTGGTAGGAAGAATTCATTTTTCCAATATTCATTATTCTCTTAATAGTTTGCCTTCATATATCTGTAATTCCTTTTGTTCTTATGATCTCTTGCTCTGAAATTTTAACTTTCCTCAGCTATGCAAGACATGTAGCCAGTTGCTAATACTTGTCCCTTTTCATGCTAAGTTCTTGGCCATAACCATTAGTTATGGGACCATCTCAGAGAGGCAATGAACCTCTCTGTAGTAGTTACTCTACTCTAATGCAGAAAAATTCACAGCCAGGCAGCTTAAAAACAAGGGTTTCCTCAGCCAGTTCTCTCCATCTTATTCACCTGTCAAGGCCTAGTCCCACCCATCAATTAGACAATCTCCTGCAGGCTTGCTTATGACTTAAATCAACTACTAATTTCTCACAACTGTGCCCAGAGCTCAGCGCCTTCAGTTGCCAGGTTGACACCAGTATCTGACTGTGACACCTTCCTTCTGCCCACTAAGACCTTTAAAAGGAGTATCCTTATGACCCTTCTTCAACCAGACTTGCAGAAGATTCAATTATAAATATCCTATCTGAAATGACCCCAAGCAATCATGCTGATCTTGTTTAGTCAGTGTGGGAAGGTATGAGTCTTGATTCAGGATGATTTGCCAAACTACTCACAAACATTAGATCAAAGGCAACACTGAAGATTGTAGATCATGTAGATTTTGTTTTGCCTCAGCAAAATCACAGCAAAAGTGTGCTCTAGAGCCTCAATTGTGTCAAAGACATGTTGTGGCAGCAGTATGATGTGTATTAACAAGAGATTTGGAGGGGCAGCCAAGAAAAGAAATAGAATCTTCTTCCCTCTTCCTGCCGTGCCCATTATCATTCTCAACATCAATCTCTCTTTCCCTTTCCCTTCTTTTGCCCCTTCTCCCTCTCTCCATCCTCTGCCATATGAGACCCAAGTTCTCTCAGTATTTTTGCTTGGAATATCCCCACCAGATCACCCTATTGTAACCTTGGTTCCTGTGAGGAACACACCACAGTGGACAAACCCTTTTGGAAGTGATTCCCACCTACATGGGGTGAGCTGCCTGTTGTGGAATCCCAGCTCTACCAGCATCAGTTGTGGAGCACTGTGCCAGTTCTTCAACCTCACTACAGCTAGAAGGCCTCCTGTCTACCAAGTATTATAGATGGAAAATCTGATTCTGTTACTGCATAGAGCAGGACTGTCATCAGTGTCTACCTACTTGATGTGATTCTTAGCACAAAAATATTCCTTAATTTTTTTCCTTTAGTGCTTGACACACAAGAAGCACATATAGATATCTGATAATGAAAAGACCTAAGAAATATTTTTAATATTTTAAGAAAATAGCTCTTAGCCAATATAATAGTAATATATGATTCTCCTAGCATATAAATTCATTATTCCTACAATGCACTACCAAACAGGCTAAACTGACAGAAAAAGAGTGGTTTCCCACATAAAATGCCTGCTCTGTTATTTCAGCCTCAAGAATCACAGAGAACGAAAGGTTGCTGTGATGTATTCTCAGATCTTAGCAAGTGCTCTATTGGAATAAACCTTTCAATTTCTTTCAAGAAGAAGAGACGCTCCCTTGAAGAAAAATTCTCAGTCAAAATTCAAATAACACCGAAGACCTTCAGTAACACCTCATTGCCTTGTATGATAGCACGTGTGCGCTGGAATCCGCAGTGAAATGTTGCACGGTGGCATGGAGGTCATGCACGTGCATGTGCACACATATCCATCCTTGCAGGGCTACTTCACCTACTTCCATGGTGATGTCGTAGTTCTGGCCCAGGATGCTCTGGATGAGCTCTTTGATGGTCTGATCGGTGGCCAGCTGAGCCTCCGACTGCAGCGAGGCGATGATCTCCTCGATGGACGTGGGGATGACCCGCGGGGGCAGCAGGAGCAGCGGGGTGTGCGCGCGCTCGTCGCCGGGCGCACCGCTGTCCTTGGGGAGGGTCTTGGCGGCCAGTCGCCCGCCGCCGCCGCCGCCGCCGCCGAGCCCCTCGCGCAAGTAGTGGGTGAGAATCTTCACTCTCCGCACCGGCCCGCTGTCCTCGATGTTGCTGTCCACGCTGGAAAGCGAGCTGGAGGTCTGGCGGTGTTTGGCCCGGAGGAACTCGTGCAGCGGGGTCCCGCTCTCCGGGCGCTCGGGCGGCGGGGCGGGAACGCGCTTGGGCACCACCCGCCGTGGGCTCCGCGGGCTCCGCGGGCTCTGCTTGTCCCAGGACTTGCGCGGCAGCGGCTGCAGGACCACGGGCTTCGAGGTGCCCGCCTGCTGGGCGATGGCCGGCGGCTGCTTCTGGGGCGGGTAGCGCAAGAACGCCGAGCTCTTCAGGTAGAAGTCCTGGGGGCGGAAGGCCGGGGGCTTGGCGGAGGCGGGGGCGGGGGGCGGCAGGCCGCGGGAGAGGGGCAAGCTCTTGGCCACCGCGGCCTGGTATCCCTTGTTCCCCGGGCGTGACGGCTCACTGTCCTCGTCGCTCGCCGTGTCTTCATCAGAAGCCGCAGCCAACTGCTGTTTGAATCGGAGAAACTCCTTTCTGGTCTCCTGACGAACCTTCTCAAGCTCTTTAAACATGTACGACTCTTCTCTGGCATTCAACCCAAAGTGCTTTGGGATGTTGGACATCGTGACAAATTTGACCTGGAAAATATCGCATCATACAAAAAAATATCATTTTATATATTATAATAAAATTTATGTTGATACAATTGACAGTTTAGCAAAGTATCTCATGATAGACCCTACTGGATTCAAGTAATTTTATGACTGTCTTGGCCTTCTTTTTTTCCCATGAATCATGAGACTCCCTCTAAAGTAGTAATATATTAGTGAGGGTTTTCCAATCCCTTTGGACGGATTTTAACGTTTCTTTAAACTGAACCACAGTGCCCCAATTCCAAGCAAGCAAGACTTTCCCTAGGCATAGAAGTAGGAAATCTGAAGTAGCTCAGCTAACAGAATGAAGATCACCAGCCCCACAGCCTGTGACTTATATCCTGGCCTAACCAATACGATTTTGTTGTTTTAAAGGTTTTTCAAAAATATTAAATCATAGCTGACAAGTTTAAAGAGAAAGTTTTAAGAGAAAGTTGGGATATTCTCATGTAATACTTCAGATTTGCAATTCTTCTGAAGGAAAAAAAAAAAGTCAAGATGCATAGCCTAAGGACCAAATTCCTGCTGTCACCCTTCCTTCCCAGCCTGTCCCAGGTGTCTCTCTCCACCAATGTCACATGAGTTACAACTCTGTGAAGGTAGGGAAAGAGGAGGCCAACCTTAAGGTAGGCTGCAGCAGCCTAGAAGGCCTGGAGCTAGATATTTGTACTTTCATCTGTGAGCTACTGGAAACCACTCAAAATCTACAACAGAAAAAAATGGTTTGAAAAGATCCAGTGTAACATTCACCCGGAACCAGACCAGCCAAATCTCTCCCCATACTAAAGCTCAGGGAACCTTGCTCAAGAGGGGGTGGCAAGATTATAAGAGCCTAAAGATAGGGAGGACCAAGGATATGCAAGGTACTCCACACAAGTCAGGGCTGCAGCAGCCAGGATATAGCCACAATGTGATTGGACTTTGCTTGACTTGCACAATGGCTGACATGTCAACAAACCCCCAAAGTCTAGCATGTATCACAGGAGAGAAGGCTTAAGGCAGAGTTCCCCACACTAGTGGGCAGCCTAAGAAGTAGCCCCAAGCTATGCCACTGAGTCCTGAACCCTCACTAGTGTAGATGACTTAGAGAGAAATCCATCACCCAAATAAACATGTTCTAGAGGACAGAAGGGAGAAAACAGGAAGAACCAAGAGAGGGGGAGGGAAGGAAAAGAGGTGAGGGGGGAATACAAAAGGGGGTGAGTGGAATGGAAGACAAGTGGGAGGGAAGGAAGGGCGGAAGGAGAAGAAGGGGGATACCCCCTATTGAGTTTGTATAACTAGGCAAAAAAATGTAATAAATAAGCTTCAGTGTTCTGGAGACATTAATATTGTAGCAAAAAGGGTACTAAGAGCCCCTGGAATTTAGCCTGTGGCCTGGCATTGGTCAAAGAACAGAAGTGAACTGGAGACAGAAGATGTAAAACTGATGAGACCTGGGGTAAGGTGGTGTTCACCTGTGACCTCAGCATGCAGGACACAGAGGCAGAGGTGGGAGGATCAGGAGAAGTGTGTGGCCAGCCTTGTCTACACAGTGAGTGTCAGGCAGCCAGGGCTACATGGCAAGACCCCACCTCAAAATAAATTAAATAAACAGGCATGAATGGGAACAGTCAAAATTCATTCATAAAACGATCCTTTGAGGGGCTGAGCTGAGGATGAAACTCAGTGGGAAGGCACTCGTCTCACATGTATAAAACTGGGAATTCAGTCCTTAACTGAATATGCAGAAAAAAAAAAGCGACTATGAATCACCAGTAATAAAATTTGTTATTCAGTCTATTATACATTTTGAAGTGGCTAAGAAAGCAATTTTATGTGTATATTTACTACAATTTTTTAAAGATAATGATTTTTATTATTCCACAGGACTCAGAGCATGCCTATGAAGTATTTGGGCATATAACTGGGTTTTGAGATTTTGAAAACTGTAAGATCATTACCAAAATCCAAGAAAAACTACAAAGAGAGAAGGCCCCATGGTACATTCTGCAACATGCTCCTTTGTGAAAGGTGACAGAGTAACGATAACATGGTGAGGGAAAATGAGATAAGCAGGCCTTCCCAAAAGCCAAGAGGAGGAGCAGGTTCAGAAATAGGAATAAAGCAATGAAAATGAAGAGAGTGCTTTTAAGCCAGGCACAGTGCATGCATCTCAAATCCCAGTGCTCAGGAGGCAGAGACAGGAAGAGCAGGAATTGGAAGGTAGCCAGACATCACAGTAAGACTCTGACTCCAAAAACAACAAACATACAAAAAAAAAACCCACAATAATTCTTTTCAAATGAAATTCAAAGTTAAAGTTCTCTAAAAAGGAAATAATAAAACAGAAACATCTTCAGAAAAGCACCGTCATTTACAGGTATGGTTGATCATTCAGCAAGAAAGCCTGGGTACGAAAGAAACTATTTAAAGAGGGTTAACTCAGTTGCTGGAATGATTGCCTAGCATGCACTGACCCTGGGTTCTATCCCTAACACTTTAAGAACCAGGTATGGTTGGGACACACCTGTAATCCAGACACCAAGAAGGTAGAAGCAGGAGCATTAAGAGTTCAGGGTCATCCCCAGCTACTTAGTGAGTTAGAAACCAGCCTGGGGTACATGAGAGACTCTGTCTCAAAAAACTGTTTTAAAGCATCCTTTATACTAAAATAATCTAATTAAAAATATGATAAAGTTTCATCTATAATTTCAAGAAAGTAAGTAAATGATGAGAAGTGTATAAAAACTGTATCAATAAAATTTTTAATTTTTGTCTTGGGGAGATGACTCATCAGTTAAAGTGCTTGCTGAGTAAGCAGAGAACTAGAGGTCAGATCTTAAGAATCTATGTCCTGCCTGTAATTTCGCCCTCGATAGGTTGGGACAGGAGCTCTCAGAGCAGTCTGGATGTCGAATTAGTCATAATGGCCAGCTTAGGGTTTGATTGAGAGACCCTGTCTGAAGGAATAATGTGGAAGAGCAATGGATTCCCTGCATTGACTTTGGGCCTCCACATAAGTATACACACATGCTTTCCCACACATGTGAACACACACACATACATGCATACCATATACACATACACATTAAATATACATATACACACATACATATATACCATATACACATACATATTAAAATCAACAAAATTAATTTTAGTGAGGCGCATGAAGGACTCAAAAGAGTTAATATTCATTGATAATAAGACCAAATAATGTACCAAGACACTATTAGTTTCACGTCAGTACTGAAATCTCAAAATGACATTTTGTAATTTGAGAAGCAATTCAGAATGTGTTTAAAATGACAGTTACCAAGAAATCCGATAAAGGATTATCCCTCAATGAATGAATATCAGCTAATTAGAAATTATACAGATATAAAAATCAGAAATATTGCTGAGGGAGATAATTTCAAAATAATATGATTAATATTATAAAGGCAGCATCTGATTGGTTGTAAAAAGGTTCATAAATCCTGCTGAGGCAACTGGCTGACCACTTGGGGAAAAAAATTACACCTTATTCTGTGTCTTGCACCAAAATAAACCCAGCTATATTTAAAACTTGGTCATAGAAAATATAATATTTTACTTGGAATTTATTTGCCTCTCACTAGCCCACATTTGTTGGCTAGAGCCATATGAATTCATAAAACACTTGTCCTTAAAGTAAAATTTATTGTTAGTTTGGGTAATATGAAGAAAACATCCCATTTATCCTCCTGAGACAGTCCTGTCACTTTTAATTTCTGCAGCATGCCCTGCTACAGCATGAAGCTCTCATCTGGGACCCAGTAGGCTTTCTTTCTTTACTCAGATCCGCCATGACTACAGTTTGAGCAATTCAATTCAGTCTATCTCACGGGTTCATATTAAAAAGGGAAAAAATAGTCTGTTGTCTGTTCTCCAGGCCGTAGCATATGAACCTTAGAAATGAGTTCTAAAGCCTTTAAGGAAGTTTCCTCATTTTAAAACTCCACATACTGTTGTGGTTCTTATTGTTTGCACAGGTGGCGATATGTTCACACGATCACCATCTGAATTTCTTCCTGCAAGAAACTGGAACAGAGCATAGACCAAAAGTACTGTAATCCCTGATGAGAGTCTGACTTGACTCTCTCCCAACTGCACTTCCCTTTTATTTCTTAGTTCCTGTTTGGAGTGCCCTTCCCAACTTCTCCTGGGCCCTTAGTTTGCTCCTAAAGTTGAACAAATGTCTATTGTCTAACATTTCTCAATACATTCCTTTGCATCTTTAATAGGAAAGTTAGGGTTTTTAATATCAAAAACCACAAGGAAATAGAACTTACAAATTTGACAGGAGCTTGTACTTTCCATTCAAGGTGAGCGATAAACCTTATCTGTAACACACCAGCTTGCCAGAAACTGGTGCCTACATCCCTCTGCCCACTCAAGAAGCTGACTTTTAAATACTCAGTCTCGTGGGAAATTTGTATATTCTTTTTTCTTCAATTTTTTCAAAGAAAGAATGGTTATAGTCTGGAGATACTCAAAGAAAAGGCAATGTGGTTTATCCAATGATATATCATTCATGTCCCAGCAAGTATTCAAGCATTTGCCAGTACAGGCATCCCAGGCAAAACCCAGTGGGACACACACACACACACACACACACACACACACACACACACACACAACATGAAATTAGGAGGGAGTCTGGCTGGAAAAAAGAAAGTAGAAGCTGGGGCTAGAGAGATGGCTCAGGGGTCAAGGCTCTGCCTCACAAGTAGAAGGTCCTGAGTTTGGATCCCAGGTATAAATGCCAGGCAGAATATGGCAGCAGCCTGTACTTTTGGCCCTGGTAAGCAGAGTCTGAGAAATCCCAGAGCAAAGCAAGGAGGAGGTAGAAGCAATCTAGGATGATTCCCAAAGTCATCCTTGATCCTCTACAAAGATACACAGTGCCCTCACACACACACACACACACACACACACACACACACACACACACATACACACACAATTAATTAACTAATTAAAATTTAAGTTTAAAAAAGGAAGTATAAACTGGAACAGGAGCAACAGGTGGGATTGGATGAAAACAAATGAATTCATTGTATTCATGTATGTGTCAAAGGCTAAAAAAATTAATATTTGACAAGAAAAATTATAACTGCTCTAAATGAGGAAGTACTATCCTACATAAGGGATCAAATCTCCTGCTTATAATCCAGGATAATCAACTTTATTCCACACTTTAAAATGAAATAGAATGTATTTAAAATCTTTGGAAACAAAACAAAACTCTATAGTTCTTTCCTAATCTGCAACTCCATCCCTTTTCTTTCCTCTTGTACTAGGAAACAAGGCCTGATCAGTGGGGTATTCAGAAGTATTTGCCTATGCCCGTATTATTTTGATGTATATTATTTTTCCCTACTCTTTCTTCCAACAATTTTAGGATCTCAGGTGTTACACTAAGATCTTTGAACTATTAGGAACTGATTTTTGTACAGGATGAGATAGGAATCTAGTTTCTTTCCTTTATATATGACTAACCCATTTTTCCAACACCGTTTGTTGAAGCGGTTATCTTTCCTCCAGTGTGTATTTTTGGAATTTGTCAAATGCCAGTTAGTCTTAGATGTATGGGTTTATATCTGGATCTTCTATTCTGCCGAGCTGCATGTTTGTTTCTGCAACAATGCCAAGCTGTTTTTTGTTTCTGTGGTTCAAGTAAAACTTGAAATTTAGTATGGAGATACCTCCAGTATTACTCATTTTTCTCAAGATGACTTTGGTATCCATGGCCTTTGCATATCCAAATGAATTTTATGATTTTTTTTCTATTTCTGTGAAGAAAGGTGTTGGGATTTTGATGGAGATTGCATTGAAGGTGTAGATTGTTTTGATATGATAACCATTTATACAATACTGATATTTCCAACTCATGAGCAGAAAAGATTTTTCTGCTATTGTCTTATTGTCTTCAATTTCTTAAGCATTTAAAGTTTTTATTGTGGAGGTCTTTCACATCTTCGGTTAGATTTACTCTAAAAGTCATTTTTATAACAATTGGAGTGATTATTTACCAGACTTTTCATAATTTTCATATAAAGTAACAGGCTTTTTTATGGCATTTTCATACATAATTGATTAATCCCCAACATTCTCTTCTCCCCATCTTCCCTGCTTCCCCCTTGCTTATAACCTTCTGCCTCCCCATATTTCACTTTAAATTTGCATATTGCATATCACATACTTTCCTTTACATTCCCCCGTACCTTCTCAAAATCTCGTTCATCATTTTGTTACATAACTATGCTCACTCCCACATGATTGTACCTATATCAGAAGATTCACGAATAGAGAGAATGTATTTAGAATTTGTCTTTTTGAACTGTATTCTCACTTTATATCTTCCAGTTCCTTCCATATTCCTTTGGATTTCAGTTACATTTTTCTTTAAGATTGTATAAATTTCACTGTGTACAGCTATCCACCATACTTTTATTATCCACTTCTCAGTTAATGAACATCTAGGCTCATTCCATTTCCTTGCTCTTTCAACTAGAGCAGCAGTAAATATATATGTGCAAAGGAAATAGGAAATAGAGTCCTTTAGGTATATGCACATAAGTATTACGGCTGGTCACATGGTAGATTCAATTTTAGTTTTCTGACAAATCTCCACACCAACTCCATAGTATCTATATCAGTTTACACTTCCACCAGCAGTGTATAGGGGTTAAGTGGATAGAGGTTGCCCCTGTAGAGCGGATTAGTTGCAGACATGACTAGCACCTTTTCTAAACTACCAAACTTCTACCTCCTAACAGCCCCAAGACATGTGAGGCAAGAAGATTAGCCTCCTGAATTAGTCTTGCATGTTATCTAGAACCTTCACTAACTAATCTATATTCAGAGATACCCCCCAAGTTCAGAATTCCCTTCCTTTCTAAACTCAAGCCCTACTTCCTCCTTCAAAAGTCTATAATTGTAAGAAACTTATTGTTGAAAGGCTGCATCATCTGAAATAGTTCAGGTTCTTTGTTCCTTGACTGTTCTTTCCATAGCAGATTCCTCTTTCCCCCACACTCACAAATCTTGTTGGTATTTGTTCCCCTGACAACAGCCATTCTGACTGAAATGAGACAGAATCTCAATATCGTTTCCATTTGTATTTCCTTGAAGGCTGTGGATGTTGAGCATTTCTAAAAAATATTTCTTAGACCATCATTTTCTTCTTTTGGGTGCTGGCTTTCAGTTCATTAACCTTTTCATTGATTGGTACCAGGATGTTTAATTTTTGCACTAATTTACATATTCTAGCCATTAACTCCTGAAAGATTTTCTCCAATTCTGTAGCTGTCTGTTCACTCTATTTATAGTTTACTTGGATGTGCAGAAGCTTTTTCATTTTATATTTGTTAGTTCTTGGGGCTACCGGAGTTCTGTTCTGAAATATCCTGACAATATCTATATACTGAAGTGTTTTCCTCCAATAATTTCAATGTTTTGTCTTTTTCCATTTTCATATGTACATATGTATGGTGTAAATACATACTGGCATTCTGCTTCATAAACACTTTTTCCAATGTCACACCACTTACAACAGATCAATTGAACATTTACAAATTATATAAATTACAAAGGTTGTATGCATTAAAAGTTTTTAATGTTTAAAATGTTTATAAAAACAAAATTAAAATTAAGAAAAATGAGATTGAAATGACATAAGCACAAATAAATAATGCCCAAGGTTAATATTGAGAATCATCCTGAATTGCTCTTGCACCTCCATTTTTTCAAACAGGATCTCTAATTAATCAAGAGCTCATCTATACACTTGTATCCCAAGCTGGCTTGCTACATGGATTCCTGATCTCTGCCTTCTGAGACTGGAATTACAGGCAGACTGCCACACCCAGCCAACATTTTATGTGGGATCTAGGAATGTGAACACCAATACTTTCGCTTGTGGTGAGTATTTCAACCACAAAACAAACCCTCAGTTGATTTGGGGGGTTTTAAATTAAGAACTATGACTTACTTTGAATTGAATATACACCTAGCTTCATTCTGTCACTGGTCACTATCCAGTTTTTTCAGCACCATTTTTTAAACAGGCTGATTTCTAGGGTAGTTTCTGATGTCTTTGTCATAACTTAGGTGTCCATAGCATATGGATTTGGATCTTCTTTTATAACTGGTATACCTATCTGTTTTGTGCCAGTATCAAGCTGTCTTCATTGCAATGGTTCTGTCGTATTTTCAGCCAGATAATGTGATGTGTCTCTGGTGGTAGCAGTCTTTTCTACTTAGAATTTCTTTAACTGTTTTTGATTATTTATGCTTCCATAAGAATTTTATGATTTTTTTCTACTTCTGGGAAGAATATCATTGAAGTTTTGGTAGACAATGCATGGATGTGCCCAGGGTTCAGTCTCAATTGTCACATTGACAACTGTGCATCTAGCCAGCACAGTCACTGAGATTTGTTCTGTTTGGTCTTGTCTGTTGACAATCCTTTCTGCTGTTTTTTTTATTTTTAATTTCATTGATTGATTCATTTCCAGAATTTTTTGATTATTTTTTTCCGCTTTTTAATTTCCTGCTAAATTTTTCCTCCATGCTTTCAGATTTTTTCTTCAAGTTACTGATTCTTTCATCCACTCAGATAACTTTCTTGTCTGGGTTTTGAATTGATATCATGACTTATTTGGCTAAGTTCTGAATTAAATTACTTTTCTGATTGAGTCTTCAACTAGGCCATTGGTCCTTTAAGAAGGAGAGCTCTCTAATGTTTTTCTGACATTTAGCTACATCTTCATCTTTGTTTTCTTGTATTGAGAAGCTAGAAGCTTGTGGGCAAATCACAATGGATTGCTGTATCTTGTGTCTTTTGTTGTGTTTTGTATGTCTGAATGCTAAATTATCAAAGTAGTATGTATTCTACAGTTTGTAGGTTTTCAACTGTTTTTGTTTTATTTTTATGTGAGGGCTCCACATAGATTGCCTCCACTTGGAGGTCAGGGATAGAAGTCATCTCCAAGAAAAACTATGATGATTGATAGCTGTCCCAATGATAGCTGCAGAAGATATTTCCACTCTTTACCTGTGCCTTTCATAAGGTCTGGTGACACAGGCATAGATAGATAGATAGATAGATAGATAGATAGATAGATAGATAGATAGATAGATAGATAGATAGATAGATAGATAGATAGATAGACAGACAGATATATTGGTGCTAAAGTTATTGATATTTTGTGGAATGAAACGAAAGTAGCATGGGGAAGAGAGAAAGAAGGAATAGAGTAAAAATGAGAAAGTAGGATAATAGGCTAAAAGTATAAAAATCAGCACAGAAAATATTGCACCTTAGGTTATAGGACAGCAGGTATAAACATTTTTTCCAATAAGATACAACTTACAATAGATCAACTGAATATTTAAAATACAAAGGATGTATACATCAAGTTTTCTAATTTTCTCACTACTAACCACAAACATCCAAGAATAAAATTCCATCTAAACACCTCTCATTTTACCTTCAGATAGGAGAGGATTAGGAGAAGATCTCAACACCCAGACAGTATTCAGCCTATGCAGTGAAAGAACAGTGAAATAGGCAACAACAGCGAACCAGAATGCGGACCGCCAGGCACCCTACAATGGTCATCCACTCATCCAGAATCAGGCTGAACAAATCTCTCCTCATTCTAAGGCTCAGGGAACCTTTGCAGAAGAGGGTGTGGGAAGATTGTAAGATCCTAAAGATGGAGAGGTCCACCTCTGGACAAGACATTCCATTTAAGGCAGGACTGCTGCGACCAGTAACTCACTACAATGAGACTTGTCCATACTAAAAATGCACAATGACTGATATACCAACATGCCCCCACAGAAATTAAGGAGGATCTCAGGAGAAATAATTACATGCAGTGGAAACATTAAGGGTTAGGTCTAGATAGGTGAAGGAGAGTGCCCCTACCCAAGGAAGGGGTCTGCCACAGAGGCCTGAATCCCCATAGAACAAACTATCCAGAGGGAACCCTGGGACCCATAGAAGCAGAAGACAGAAGGGTGGAAGGAGTGGGATGAATTGATGAAGAAAAGGAAGGAAGGGAAGGGGAGAAAAGAGGGGGGAGGAGGGAGTAGAAGGCAAGATGGGACAGGGATAATCACTCAATATGCTTGTAAAACTAGGGAAAAATTAAGTTTTAATTTTTAAAATGCTTATGAGCACAGAAAATTAAGAAAATTGAGATCAAAATTATATAAACACAAAGTGAATAATAAAATAAAACAAAATATTTTGCTGTCAGTCAGAGCTTCTCCCTGATTGAGGTAGGACCTGTCCCCCTACGTTTTATATTAGTTCTGCCCATCAGAATATGGCACCAAGTTCCATCACAAACTTCCTGTTATCCATATAGCTCTTCCCTGCTAGAGCTGGGGCCAGGTGTTGGGAATCACTCAACTTCTTACCACATTCTGCTGCTGTCTCCCCCACCTGGGCTCCTTGAGTCAGCTGCTCCCATTAGGGTCCTGCACCACTTTCCACATGACACCTCGCTCTTCCCGGGGTAGAGGGGGTAGAGGAGAAGATGAGCTTTGCAGATTTCTCTACTTCAGGGTCTGTATGCCTCATCTGGATCTTGTCCAAATGTTTCTGCAGCTCTTGCCTCTGGAGGTGAAATCAGGAACACTGGACTCAACCTCTGCTGATCTCTTCCTTTAGTCTGATTGTTGCTTCCAGCGGAGAGACTCTCTTGATTTCAGGCTCCATTGCGCTTCTTCTGACGTATTCATTGTGATGCTCCGGGAGCAGGACAAACAGTGCCTTTGCTGGTAGAATCCACCTCAGCATATTCTGCTTGGTGTGACCAAGTCTTATTTCTGGTTTCTGCAGCTCTTTCTTGTGACTTTTTCCCCATTTTCTTTCTTTATTATTTATTTATTATTGCTTTAATCTCACTGCTTTTTATAGATCTGTTCAAATCATTTAATTATATTGATTTAATTTTGGTTCATCCTATTTAGAAATTGTTTCGTTTAGATTTTCTAACTTAATTAAAAGTAAGTTTGTATGTCATACACTTAAATTTTCTGGATTTCTCTGACATTGTGGCATTATCTTCATTTTCATAGTGCTTGTTTTTACTACTGTGAAGCAAATAAAGAAATGAAAGGTCCAGTTTGGCTCAGAATCCAAGGTTACAGTAAACATTGTAAGGAAGTCAAGGTAGCAGGATCTTGAGACAACTGCTCACATTCCATCCTCAGTCAAATAGCAGAAAGAGACTAAGGCTGGTGTTCAGTTTACTTTCTTCTTTCTATTAAATTCAGGACCCAAGTCCGTGGGGTAGCACCACCCATACTTAAGATAGGTCTTCTCACCTCAATTAACCCAAATCTATAAATTCCCTTACTGATCAGGAACTGCCCAACTGTCTGAGTGATTCTCAATACTGTAAAGTTGAAAATTCCTCTTGGGAGTGTTTTCATTGTATCTTAATAGGTTTTAATATGTTGTGTTTTCATTCACCCAGTTCTAAGGATTTTTTTAAAGGTGTATTTATTTATTTATTATTCAATTGTGTCTGTGTGTGTGTGTGTGTGTGTATGTGTGTGTGCATGTATGTGTGTGTATAACCACGGGCGAATTCAGGAACCACCATGGTCCGCTGCCACCTCCTCCTTGTTTACCCGGGGCTTCACAGGCTCCGCCCAACCAGGACCAGAAATGAAGGCTGCCCCCGCTTCCACCCGGTGTCTGTAGTAGGGTGTAGGATCCGAACTCAGGACCTTTTGCCTGCAAGGCAGAGGCTTAACCTCTGAGCCACCTCTCCAGCCCCAGGATTTTTTTAATGTTTGAATCGAGCCCATGTGCTATTATAAATCAGACTATAACATGATGAGACCAGCTTCAGTATCACACTTTTCCTCTTTACAACCACCAAGACCAGTGCTTTGATCCAATGAGAAACGGAAGAAGAGGGTAGAATTTTTTCTTATTTCCTTGGTAACATAGTTATCATTCAACAGTATGTTGTTTGATCTCCATGAGATAGATTGTTTATGTCCCATAGTTTCTTGTGACAATTTCTAGTTTCATTCCATTATGGTCATATATAATACAAGACATTGTATCATTTAACCTATATTTATTAAGGTTTGATACATTTATTACTATAAAATCCAATTTAGAGAAAATTCCATAGATTTGCTGGAAATAATGTTCATTTTTTACTGTTTGGGTAGAATGTTATGTAGGTATCTGTTAGGTTGTTCCTATAATTTTTTTAATCACAACTACCTGTATATTTGTGAAAATGTGGTAATACAGTCACCCAATATTATTGTGCTGGTACAAATCTGTCTTTATATCTAGTGTTTTTTATGAAATTGGATGCATTTGTGTTTGGTGTATATTAATTTTAAGTTGTAATGCCTTACTAAAGGATTATTCCCTCAACTGATTTGAAAGTAACCTTCCTTGTCTCTTCTAATTTTCACTTGAAATCTATTTTATCATATCTTAGAACAATAATACTTGCATGTTTCCTTATTCCATTTACTTAGAATACCTTTTTTGAAATTCTTTTACCTAAGATTGCCTCTGTCTTTGATGGCAAGGTATTTTTTAGAAGTAATGAATTCTGTTGTATAATCCAATTCACTAGATTGCGCTGTTTGGAAAATTAAGACCATTACTATTTGGAGTTATTGAAAATGTATATTGAATCTTGTCATTTTGTTCATTTATAGTTTTTGGTGTTTTCCTTTTTCTCATTTTCCTAACTACTATTCTAGCACAGTTTATTCTTTCCTATAGCCTCAAGGATGTGTTTATCATTTTTAAGTCCAAAGGATTCTTTTCAAGGGCCTTCTTTACTGCCAGAGCTTAGTGGTCATTATTTGGTTCCCCCTATTTTTATCATGGAAATTTTTTCTTTCTCTTTCAATTATAATATTTTTGCTGGATTTGACAGTTTCAGCTATCAACTTGATCCTTCAAAGATGAGTCCTGGGCATATCTATGAGGAGTGATTTAGTTAAAGCAGATCCTTAATAAGCCTACAGGAGATTGTCTTAATAACTTTACTGATATGGGACGATTCAGGCCCCTATGAGTGGGAACATTTCCTGAGCAGGTGGGTAAAATGGAGGAAGAACTAGCTGACAAGCTTGAAAGTAAAACTGATTCTTTCCCCTCTGTTCTTGCTGCGGATCTGACGTGGCCAGTTCCTGGTACTGCTTAGACTCCTCTTGTCAATAATGGACTGTAACTCAAAATCATAAATTGGAACAAGAATCCTTTTGTTTTCCTAATTGTTAAGGTCATGTATTTATTACAGCAATATAAATGTGAAATTAGGACATGAGTATAGTAGAGTTAGTTGGCAGTTGTTTTCTTTCTTGTTTTGGAAAACTTTTCCAAGCCTTCCTGACTTAAAGTTTCTGTCGAGAAATCTGCTATTAGTCTGATGTGCCTTCCTTCATATGTGATATGGTGTTTCTCTATTATAGTTGTTTTCTTTTTTCTATATATTTACTTTAACTATAATGCAATGTAAAGTTCTTTTCTGGTCTTGTCTGATGTCCTAAACATCTTCTATACCTGAATGAATATCGTTCCTTAAATTTATGAAATTTCCTGCTATGATTTTATTGAAAAGTATTTCTATGCCTTTAACGGAAAATTCTCCTCTTTTTTCTATGCCCCTGCATTATGTAGTGATTTCCTCCAAATTGTAACATACCCTCCTGGAGACAGGAAGGATATTCAGAAGACTTAGGAAGTAAAGTTTCAGAAGTTTAAGTTTACAAGATTCACAAAGACTCTTCTAAGGTTATCCAAGTGTTAGAATTTCTAGGGAAAAAAAAAAAAGTCTTCCACCACTTAACTACCTGCAAGTCAGGTAGGGAACTAAATGGATAGAGCTTGCACCATCGCCTGTGGGCTTTTCAGTGATGAAGCTGCCTTTGAGCCATTCACATCCTGTAGATAATTCCTCCCCTCTACTCCTGCAATAAGCTCCAATAAACTCAATGGTTCCTTAAACTAAACTTGGGTACACTCTCCTGGTCTGTCATTAGTGTCAAATCAGGTGAATCAACGTTTTTTTCCAATCTCCTCAGGAAAGGCCACATTTATTTTATTTTTATTTACTTTTTTCATAGTGTCCAATAGATCTAGAATGTTCTGTTATTGCTTTTTTATTAATACTTGAATAAACACTTCAATCCCTCTCCCTATCTTCTACTATTAGTAAGCTTTTCCACAGAACTTATTTGACTTACTGAATTTTTTTATTTCCATAGTTTTTCTAGCATGGTACAGACTTTTCTCCCTCCATCTTTTTGTATATTTACAAATGGAATGTACAACAGAATTTCTGAGGCTTTCTTCCACATTTTTAGTCACCCCTCTCTCTAGGAGAGATGAGTTGCCCTGACTACTCTCCAATCTCGCCAGGATGGACTCTGGAGTTTTTTTTCTTGTTCTTTGTAACATTTCTCACTTGGTTGTTAAATTAGAGATTTTCCTTTGTCTTCCACCTCTTCTGATAGTTTCTATCCAACTTTTCCTATTTTATTCCCTGGAGACTTTAGCAGACCATGTCTGCCTGTTGTTCATCATCTTCTAGAAGTCGGCTAGGAGGCATTTTTGATGGACATTACAAACTAATTTCAAAGTATGCTTAAATTCCTTAAAAATAATCAAAATGATTTTTAAAATAGTCTGGAGAACTTTCAACATCTAGTTTCAAAACTTATAAGAAGGCCAGAAACAAGGTGATCCATGTCTGTAAGCACAAGAGAATCACAGTTACAGACGAGCCTAGACTATATAATAAGACTCTGAAAACAAAAATAAAAACAAACAGGGACTGAGGAGATGACTCAGTAAGTAAAATACCTGTGGAGCAAGTTTGAGGATGGTGAGTTTGGATCCCCTGAAGCTGGGATCAAGTAGCACACATCTATAATTCTAATCCTCCTATGGCAAGACGGGAGACAGAGATAGGAGAACCCAGGAACAAACGAGCTAACTAGCCTGGCAAACAATAAGAGACCTTGTCTCAAAGTGACAGGTAAGGATTGACATCCAAGGATTCCTTATCTCCCTTCCATCCTGGCCCTTCTCCTTTCTCTAGTCTAGTCTCACTGTCTCGGAACCTCGCCTTACCTAGCAGAGGTTTCGTTTGTAGTTCCTCTTCCACAACATGCTCATTTTCCCACGTAATTTTTACTTCACTTCAGTTCTTTAACCTTCAGAAAGCCGGGCTTGCTTTCGTTCTGATCCCTCGTCAACCCCAGGCTTATCTTTGCCAGTGATTTTGGCAAAGTGGATCAGGGAGCAAGAACACTTACTGAAGCCAAACCCCAGCCTCTTTCCCACAATCAAAAGGAATTCACCGCAGCCCTGTTCACAGTCTCATCTCACCTGGCCCAGAGAGACTTTACTCATTCAAGCTGCCCGCCAAGGGCAGCAGCAGGGTATCCAACTGACCGCAAGGGCCCACTGGTCGCAGAAAAAGGAAGTTCTCCGTTGCTAAGCAACAAGCCCACCCACCCACCCCCACCCCACTCCTAGTCTAGCTCCTGGACTTGGACCTGGAGGCCTAAAAACCCAAGCTGGGAGGTTTAGTTTTACCGGTGGTGAAAATGCTGGTCCTAAAAGTCTTCCCTGTCTGTTCATCTACAAATGGTGTTTTTGCTCAGATTAACCAACCGCTTACAGCACTCATTTTTTTTAATATTTTTTATTATTATTTCCGCTCATACAAACTTAATAGGTACAACCGGTTCCCTCCCTCCCTACTCCTCCCCCCGACTCCTCTGCTCCCCCTCTCCTCACTCCTCCCTCCCCATCCTCCAGTGCCTTCCCCCCCAATCCCCGGAGAATCCTTTAATGTGCATGCCTGACTCTCCTCTGGGTCCTCCTCTCCGATGAGGTGCAAGGACCCAGTGGCATTTCCCTGAACTCTTTCCTGTGTTCCCCTTAAGCATAGGAACACTACTGTGGCTGCCAATCCCTTGCCTCCAAGGATCTTGGTGCCTTTAGCAAATGCTAGACTTTGTGGGGTCAATAGTGTGTTGGACATTGCGCAGGGCATGCAAAGTCCAATTATGATTGCTTCGGCCCTAACTTGTGTGGAGTATCTTGCATATCATTGCTCCTCCCATCCTTTTGCTCTTACACTCTTACCGCCCCCTCTTCCCCAAATTTCCCTGAGCTTCAGGATGGGGAGAGATTAGGCTGGCCTAGTTCTAGGTGGTTGATATAGAGTCTCTGAAGTTCTGGATTATAGTTTGTTGATTTTCTTTTGCAGTTTTGCTGCTCCTGCAATGCCCTTCACTCTATCCTGATGGGTATTGTATGTCACCCCCTGGCCAGAGATTAAAAAGCTGCTTACAGCACTCTTGTTCAGTCTTTTCAACGAATAATCTTAGACTCTTAGACGATCATCTGTTTGTCTGATAAGTTTTTAATATCTTATTTAAGAAAGAAGAAAAAGAGAGATACAGATACAGTAAAGAGAGAAAGAGAGAGAACGCACAAGTATGCCATGCATATGGGTAGAGGCCAGAGGACAATTTTCCGAAGCCAGTTCCTTCCTTCCCAGAGGAGTTTGAGAGAAGGCATCTTACTCACTGAGCTTTATCATTGGTCTTGCTTGTCTGTTTTTATTCCTTTACTGCTTGAATTCCTTTACTATACATGAATATAGTAAATTTATAACATTTTCACACCTTGATCCCTGATCTCATCTCCTCTCTCTTTCCCCTTACAATCCTCCTTCTTTTTTTTTCTTTTTTTATTTTTCTTCTCCCACATTTTTTCCTAATCATACAAGCTCAATAGGTACCCCTGTCCACTCCCTCTCTCCTCTCCTTCCCAGTCGTCCCCCCTTGCATTCTTCTCCCTTCTCCCTTTCCTTTCACCCTTCTCCCTCCTTCCCCTTTTCCCAGTGCCTCCTCCTTCCTCCCTCCCATCCCCTGGAGCATCCTTTTGTGTGAATGCCAAATCTCCCTCTGAGTCCTCCACCCTAGTGAGGGTTCAGGACTCAGTAGCATAGCTTGGAGCCCTTTCTTGAGCTCCCCATTAGTATGGGAACTCTATTATAACTGTTAATCCCTTGCCTCTAAGGATCCTACTGCTTGGAGACTTCTCCCCTGTGATCCATGCTAGACTTTGGGGGGTTATTGACATGTCAGCCATTGTACAGGTCAAGCAAAGTCCACTTCTGGCTGCTGCAGCCCTAACTTGTGTGGAGTATTTTGCATATGATTGGTCCTCCCCATCTTACAATCATGCTGCCCCCTCCCTCTTCCTCAAGGTTCTCTGAGTTTTAGGATGGGGAAAGATTTGGTTCATTTAGTTTCAGGTGAATAATGTAGGGTCGGTCTTTGGTGTTCTGAATTACACTTTATCTTACAACCCTTCTTCTATCCTGCCAGTTTCACTCTTATTTTCTTGTCTTTTCTTATGAGTGGAAGCACAGTGGGATTTTACATGTATGACAGACGTGAGATCAATATTTCATACATGAGTGATTGGGGGAGTAGCTCAGTGGTAGAATACTTCAAAGCACATACAAGTCCCTGAGTTCAAATTTCAGTACTGTAAGGAAAAAAAGGGAGGAGGATGTTAAAAATGGTTCAGCAGGTAAAAGTGCTGTGCAAATCTGATAATATAGGTTCAATTGCTAGAATCCACATAAAGACAGTAGGAGACGACCACTTCCATAAAGTTGTCCTCTGACCTCCACATACACACACACACACATACACACACCATGGCACATGTATCCCACACAGTCTACACAAACATAAACACTTACAAATAAGAACTTTTTAGTCTATAGATGAAAAGTAGACACATGTTTGAAATTTGTCAAGGTTTAAAAAAAGAGGTATGAAAAAGCAGTTCTAAAACAAAGAAATATAAACAGAAAAGTATTCAGATTCACTAAAACTCTGAGAAATACACATTAAAACAATGGATTTCAATTAACCAGACAAATTACGAAGTTAGTAATCGAGTGTGTAGTGGTTCAATGTTGATCGTCAACCTGGGAAGATCTGGAATCAGCTGGACAGCAAGACTTTGGGCGTGCCTATGAAGGATTAACTAGATCAGATTAACTGAGGTGGGAAGATCGCCTAGCCATGGGTGGCACCATTCCATGGGCTAGGGTCCAGGACCAAATGAAAAGAAGAAAGCAGTTGAACACTAGCATTCATCTTTCTCTGCTCCTGAGTATGAATGTGATGTGTCTTTCCATGTCTTTCCTAATGCTATAGAATGGATCTCCTCTAATGGTAAGCCAGAACACACTTTCTTCCTTAAATTGGTTCTTATCAGATATTTGATCAAAGCACCAAAATAAATAACTTACACAGAGAGTATGCAAGGAGTAAGAAATAAGGTTCACCTTATTGCTGAGAGCATACTGTTAGATATCAGATAGCAAAATATTTCAAAAGCCCTAACTGCTTTCATGTCCTTAGACCTAGAACTTTCATTTATATGAACTTTTCCTAGAGACATGAAAAATTTTTAATTACTTGAGCATATTTTTTTTCTTTTTTGCTTTGTGATTTAGTTTTGTTCTGGAAACTTGATCATACTATGTAACCCAGATTAGTCTTGCACTCCTAAACTCATTGTTAGTATCAGCTGTGAGATATCATGCTTGGCATGAGGCATAACATACTGTTTTAACCTTTAGAAGGTAAGAATCTTGTCTTATATTTGGTGTCTAATGTCTAGCATCGTGTTCAATACATAGAGTACTCATTAATGTCACCAACCTAGCATTTGTCGACTAAGTTGTTATCAGGATTTAAGCCTGAAAAGAACTAAACTGTTGACTTAACATTCTAGAAATGAAGACATTTAAGATGCTCAGTCCCTTCCAACATCTAAATGATTAATTCCCATAAACTCCTTAGTCACTGGACATAGCTCATAGTCTACTGATACAACTTACACTATCAAAAGTTTCAATCCTTGAAATAAAACAAAATTCAGTTCAGGTGACAACAAAAAACACTTGTGTGCTATCGATATTTGATTTTGGCATAATTATTTTTATAATGATGTCAAATGTATCTCAGCAAATTAAGTTACAATTATAAAGCAAACTAATTCCAAAATTGCTTCTGAGTCTTCATTTTTCTCCAGTAGAAACAAATGACCTGTTTGAAGGGAAGGAAGTAGGGTGAGGGGAGAACGAGCTGAAAGAATTTTTATATGATTATGAGTGAGGTTAGAGAGGGTTGAGGGTCTAACAGCAACAGGAAGTATTACAGCTTGATCTGAGGACAAGGGGCAAATTGAGGATAGCAGGGCCTGAAGCTGTAGAAGTTAAAGCTGTAGAAGAGGGGCTGTCTAGTAAGGTTTCCACACAGCAGGAGCAGAAGTGACTGGCAAAGCCACAGGAGTGAAGAGAGAAAGCAGGAAGGAGCTCTTATTCCTCCCTCTGCCCTGCATTTCTATGCCATGACCCCCCACTACCCAAACTCAAGTGGGAGCTGAAGGTCAGGGAAACTTGGGAATGTGGTCCATTGGGGTCAGTCTCCTAAGGCCATGAGCAGTGCAGAGAAGGAAGATAAGGAATATAAGAGAGAAAAGCAGCAGAATCCTTGAGGAAATTTTTTCTGTGCTGCCAGCTCTATTTCCCCTGCCCTGAAGTCCTCTTCTAGCACTGACCGCCTCCATCCCTCTCCAGCCACCCAGATCCACACTCTCTGCCTTTAGAGATCCCATGAACTCATGCCAGTTTGCATCTCGAGACCCGAAATTCTGACATCTAAACTTACAGAGTTGGAGATAGGCCTCAGGAACCAGCCATCTCTCCCCTAGGGTGCCTCAGAAGTCTGGCGCCTGGTCTGACCTCCAGCTTCTTAGGTAAGATAAAAATAGCAAGCACTGAGCAAAAAGAAAACTCTGAGTAAAACTACCCATTGAAAAAGAAAAGATACAAATAATACTAATAAGCCTGGTCCAAAGCAGGTGTACTTGGCTGAGAAGTAAAGATTTATTTTTCTTGGCGGTTGGGGTTGATCTTTAGCATTCCAGTTACACTTTTCTTCTCCAATGGGCTTTGCCTAGATGTGTTTCAAGAATGGTAATGCACAGGAGATTTTTCTGAGTTTGAGGTCAGGATCATTCCTTTTCTGAAGGCAGGTATGTAAGACCGTTGTCCCGGCTTTGTAGCCTAAACATTGAGCTTAGAGAACCAATGCCCGGTTTATGCTTAGAAAAACTAACAGCTCTCCCTAAGTAAGCTGTAAAAACAGAAGCTACATTTAGCCAGAGATCACTGCCTGAGACTCCTGTGTACCCACTCACTTTCTCTGTGCTCACCTCCCCCCCAAACCCATCCAAGAAAAATTAATAAATTTTGAAGACGTGTTGTTTTTCTGCTCTCCTCTGAAGGGCCTATTTTATCTGCCAGAATTCTGGTTACTTAGTGAAGCAAGAGTCAAAAATGAAACCCTAGGGGATGGAGGGAAATGAGAGTCTGTACACAGGACCCCCTTTACCCACTGAGTTCTGTCTGAAGTTTGTGAGATATTTTTATATGAGCCCCCATCCATGACTGAACTCCACTCTTTCCAAATTTCTTCAGAAGGAAGAGGTCAGTCATTCATTCATCCTTATGTTGCAAGGAATCTTAGAGGATTGCCTGAGAAAACCCACTTGTGATTTTTTTTGTTGTTGTTCAGACACTATCGTCTGTATGACTCGTTAAAGTTTGGGACACCACTAGACTGCGCATGCAAGGTAATTCGGTGTTTTGTATGTGGGGGGATAATATGTGGGTGTGGTGGGCGTAGAAGAGGGCACTCGACTGTGTGCACCTATGGAGGCCCAATAATGACTTCAGAAAACATCTAGATTGTTTGACCTCCTTATTGCTTTGTTCTGGGGTGTCCCAGGCCCTTGCTAAAACTGCAGGCCCTTGCTAAAACTCAGGTCCTTTCATTTGCAAGATAAAGGCTTTAATCTCTGAGCCATCTCTCCATCTCCATAATTAGAGTATTTGAAGTTTGAAGGACCAGCTACACACCTGCTTCATATCACATCAACTTCACCACCAACGAAGAAACATTTTTAGAAAACTTCAATCAAATCTTTCTTGGGACCAGACTTGCTACCAAACCTGACAACCTGAGTATGATTCCTGCAACCTCCATGATGGAAGGAACAAACCAAGTCCCACGAGTTATCCTTGGAGAACCAACTCCGGCAACTTGACCTCTCAGTACCGATTCCCAAAAAGTATCCTCTGACTCCCACAGGTTTGCACATGCACAAACGTATAAGTAAATATGCAATTAAATAGATATACATTTTTAAATCAAATAACTCTCAAGGATAGCAACTAAGAATTCATTTCTATAATGAAAACTTGGTTTTCAGATTTTTCAAAAGCAAATCTTCTCGAAATGAGTAGTAAATTATTCCCTTTATCTCTGCACCTGAGAAGAAAAGTGGAAGTCACTGAAAGTGGCAGAGAGAAATGGAAGGTTTCCTCAGGTGCTGAGGAATTCTTAGTATGTCAGACTCAGCTCCTCTTCCATTAACTGTCCTCTCCTATAGGGGTATCTCCTGGACCTCATTCCCCTCCAGGCCTTCTTCAGAGGTTGCCACAACCTGGAAGAAGGTAAGAACCTGGGAAAAAAGGCATGCTGGGACTCCCAAAGTCTGCAGGTTCAGCTACTGATCCTGGGCTGAGACAACCATCTCAAAGCTTAGGGGAGCCAGCCACAGGCTCTCAAATGGATTGGGAGTAAAGAAAATTTGACCTGCTGGCCTGGGTGGGATCTGTGCTCAAGATGGAAGACTGTTCATCATCCCTTGGCCCCTTGGCCTCCTTCTCCATAAAGGTCTGCACCAATTTGAGAGGAAGGAGTTAAAGGCAGGACTTAGATGATAGGGAGAACCTGCTGCCCAGACCTCACACAGGAATAGCTTCCTCCCAACAATGGTTTCCATAATGGTAACCTCACACAAAAATATTTAGAAGGAGAAGGGGAAGCATACATGGATTGCCAGACCCACATGGCGCCCTCTACCCCAACATTCAGCACTGCCTATACACCTTAACGTTCGCCTACCTTTTATTGTTTACTTACTCTGCTATGAATCAGTATGGGTTCTAATGTGCCTACTTCACAATTGAGAAACAGTAAGACTTAGAGAGGGCTTGTCTGCAGAATCCAGTATTGAAATTCAAGTCTGCTTCTAATCCTCCTCCTCCTCACACAGACACCCCTACCTGTTCTTTTTGGTTGTGTTGAGCATCCTGGTGCCATTTGTCTAACAAGACTGTCTCAGGGATCCTCAGCCTCAGCCACCAGCAGCCAGGGACGGGCAGCCTCAGGCAAGAGGAACCGAAGGATGCTGGACAGGAACTCCGGAGAAGGAGGCTTTGGCTGGGCTTGGAAACTGGAAGGACAGGCTCAGTCTCCTGCTGCTACCATCTTTGGCGGTACTGAAAGTACTGGCCTTTTGCCCAAAAGTTACCAGGACATAGAGATCACAAAGACAAATATTCAGCAGAAAAGGGGGAAACCAGGGACCTCTTCTCCCAAAACCTGAATGATTCACCAGCACCACCCTCCCAGAGCTGGTCTTCTATCCTAGCAACTGATCTCCTCTAGGTTCACAGAGGTCCCTAGTTCCTCGGGTAGAAACATCAGGTCTGATTCTATTATACCTGTCACTCAGGTTTTGCTTCCATCCAGACACTGCCAAAGCTCTGCATTGTGTCCAAGCCCAGCATTCAGAAGAGAAGACTACTAGCCCAGAGTCAATCTCGGTTCCCCAGAGACCTTGAAATCTGTAGCACCAGGGCTAAGCTCTTGCCCCAGCCCCACACATCCTCTTCAGTCCCAACTTCTTCCCTCTCTGCAGAGGGTGACTGGGTTTATCCCATTCCAACACCTGCAAGAGGTTTGAAGACCCTGCTCCATGTAAACTGACCTTCAACCCATCCCTTGACTTTATTTATTGAAACCATTTCTCTTGCAGGTGGTGAGAGATGGTCCCAAGGAGGTCAGTGGGGACCAGGATTCACAATGCAAGGGTTTTTTTGTTTTTGTTTTTGTTTATTTTTTCTCCTGCAAGGAGGTAAATGGAATAAGGAAAGTGTGATCCACCCAAGCAACTGCATCTTCAAAAGTATTTGGAAGAAAACAAATTTACATAGATCAGTTGGAACCTAACTCTGAGTATACAGTCTGGCTCCAAACTGCTCTCCCAGGCAGTGGTAGCAGCACTGGATTAGGAAGCAACCTCTAGAAGAATGACTTAAAGCAGAGAAGTTGAAGAACAGAACCATCCTAATATCTGAGTCACCCAGGGCTGAGCAGCACACTGGCCCCAGGAGAGTTGAAGGGACACAGGACAGCAAAGAGGTGGAAAGAAGAATCACACAGCCACTGGTCCCCAAGGATCAGAAGAGACCAGAAGAGAAGGAAGACCCTCTTCCTTTTGTGATGATACTCCAAACACCCATTTTAACAGCAAATAAAACTTTTAGGAAAAATTATCCATGTGAGGGGTCTCCAGTTAATGCCTTGCAGGTTCCTTAAAGAAAAATCATTATGAGACTGAGGGGAGTTGTATAGAATAAAATATTGTTACCTGCGAATGGAAACCCTATGAAAGTCAATGCCTAGTAACCTCAAGAATACTTCCTCTGCCAAAGCTCACTGAGAAACCAGCACTAGGGAGGTGCCTGTGATTGTCACTCAGCAAATCCCTCCAGGATTGGTCTAGGGTCCACGATGCCTCACCTTCAGCACCAAGGTGGTTTGTAGCGCACCTCTAAACACAGCCTGCAACTTCAGACTTGCAGCTCTGTTACAAGGTTTTTCCTTCTCACTGCATGGGTTTGGCTTTATTTATGTGCCAATTTAAACATATTATTTAAACATGCACATTTCCTGCACTATTCCAAGTAAAACATCTTGCTTGATGGGAAAATGATAGGATTAACTTTTTAATCAACAGTTGTTATCAATAGATGCTGCAGTTGCTTTTTCACGGTGAGCAAAATAGTTGAGGTTAGATCTTACATTGGTTGACCTACTAGATCTATTGTAGGGTTAAGATATGGGCTGGTACTGGGTCCTTGCACCTCATCGGAGAGGAGGATCCAGAGGAGAATTTGTCATGCACATTAAAGGATGCTCCAGGGATAGGAGGGGGAGGCACTGGGGAATGGGGAGGGAAGGAGGAGGGCGGGGGGGGGCACAGGGGGGATAGGGAGTTGGAGGGAGGGGGGGACTGCTGTATCTGTTAAGTTTATATGAGTGGAAATTTTAAAAAATGGAAAAATATTGAAAAAAAAGATATGGGCTGGTGATTCTACCCACGTCAGGTACTGGGAAGGGGAATATTTTCAAACTGATGCTACCTAATGGTTTGTTTGAAGAGCAGCAGAGGAGGGGGAAGGTTTATATGCAGATCACGCCTTGAAACCAAGGGATGAGCCACGTGCTAGCCACCATCGCCACCCCCAGTGCCCAATAGGAGTCCTACACGTACTTACCTTGGTCCAGGTAAGCCACCAGCTCCACAGCCTCCAGGAAGTAGTCAAAGGACCTGCAAATCTTGTTAGTATCCCACCAGAGCAAATGTTGCTAAGAAGACCTCTTTGTTGCCTTTCTTTTTAGAGGCAAACTCTCTGCAATGTGAGCTGAGTCTTGCTCTGTGGCCCACTGAGACGAAGAAACTTAGAGATAAACACTTTTACAGCAAAACAGCTCTAGACATACTGCTGGAGAACCCAGAAGTGGCCACCCAATAGTGTCCTCCCATCTAGTTTTAATGCTGGATACGAACTGAAATCTAACTCTGGTCATGTCAATAAATTATTCTCGAAATCGGGGGGGGGGGGGGGGGGGGAAGGGAATCCAGACACGGATGTAATTTTTTTTAAATCTCTTTATTGTTTATATTGCCAAATGCGGGTATGATTTATATGATTGTTACAATATCATCTATTATATGGAACTGTGTAAATGTGAGGGTAATCTCATTTGATTAGTCAAAGTTAAACCACCAGAGAGGACCGAGAGTATGGGACAGTCTTCCGTATGCTAAGGGAGTACCTGTGGATTGGAAGGGTAGTTGGAAGGTTTGAAGAAGTGAACCTGGTATCTATCCATACCCATACTTTTACCCTTCCCTACAGCCCTCAGGCGAAAATGAAATTCCTTGATTTTTGGGAGCACTCACTGGCTGCTCTAGGATAGAGTGGGCTTTTGCCCTGTGAAGGATGCAGGTCCTGACCTACCCTGGCCCAGATTTCCACACTCCGGATCACCCGAGCAGCAAGTGGGGAAACGCTGATATCTCATAGCAGGGGACCCACTCTGCAGCTACTCGGGACCCCTTTTCTGTCCTCCCACACAAAAGATGTCACTTGGTGAAGCTTAATTAATTCCCCATTTCTTTGTGTGGAGCCTGCATTCCCATTCCAGGCACTAGAACCCCATCCCTGACCCCCCATCATCTTTAATTACTGGGTCCCTTTTCCAACCCCGAGAGGGTCTGGCTAGGCAAGGAAGAAGTAACAGAGACTGAGGTCTTGCAGCTGACATTGACTGCTAACTTGTGGGACCCGGTCGCAGGAGGGCCCTGGGGATGGAGGTCTGGCGTGGGGTGTTGTGGATGTTCCCAGGCCTGGAGAGAGGGGGTGTCTTTACCTGGGATGCTTGGACACTTACTTTTTCCTTCCAAGATTGTTATGCTCAGAAAGACAAGTCTGTCCTTCTCAACATTTCTCATTTGAATACATGAAAATGCGAGTTGATTTTGGCAAGGCGAAGCTCGCTCACGGCCAGAGTGACGGTTTTGTCGCCCGCGGGCTAGGCCAGGTGGCGAACGGCTCCGGCTCAGACATCCGGCTGCGGGCGAGCCTGGCGCGAGGCTGCCAGGGAACATTCAGAAACCCTGCGGCAACTCCGGGAGCCCAAGGGGAAAAAACAAACCCAATGTCCAGTTTTTGTTTGTTCCGAATGAAATAAGTGAAAGCCTGGGATGTGCATACGCGTGGCGCATCACACGCCTACTCTGAGAGCAACAGAGGGCTCCGCTAAGAACTGGCCAGATGAGGCCCATCAGGTGGTCGCAGAGCCCCTACCGGCTGGAAATTGGACGTCTGTGTGCTGTGAATTGATAAATTAATGAGGATTTAGTGATGGGGAAGAGAGGGTATAAGAGGCAGCTCAGGATTCCGAGATTGAACTCTGGAGCTGCGCTTCGGGCTGGTCTGGGTAGTAGTGGTCCCCGCAGACTATGGTCTTCCAGGCCCTCCGCAGCTGTGGATCGGGTGCTGAAGGCATCCTGGGCTCTTAGCTACGGCACCTTAGACAGTTCTGAGGGCCGAGGTAGGCCAGCGCAAGGAGAAGTTTCTAACGCCTGTTGCCTGGCGCACTTCTAAGCTGAGTCAGGTCCCAGTCGGGGGCGGCTTTGAACTGCGTTAAAGGCCACAGGTCTTAGTTTCGCTGCGTCTGATTCTTTCCTGCAAGAGCAGGACTTAAGCTTCTTATCTGGTGGGAGGTGGGGTCCAAAAGGGAACCCGGACCACCCCGCACATAGCGTGGCTGGGGCCACCGCGGCGATGACCCGACCACACCACATCCCTGAGAGGGGAGGAAGGCTAGGCAGGGAAAGAGGACAGATCAGAGAGCCTGCTTAGGAAAGAGACTCCCGCGTGTTGAAGCCGCAAAGATTCCGAAGGCTGGGGGCGCCCAGAGAGCGTACCAGGTGGTCCCCATTGGGACCTTGGCTGCCTCCTTTCATGAGTAGCCTCCACTTCTCCCAACCCCCTAAACATCTATTGGGGAGAGGGGCGGGTCATGCTGGAAAGGGTAGGCAGGGAAGACCAGTTTTGTCTCTGAACCTGTGTCCACTGTCCAACAGTCGGCTGTTGGCCAGTGCGCCAGCACACCCCGGACCGCGACGGCCCTAGCTTCTGTACTGGAGGAGCCTGCATTCCGGTTATCCAGCCGGCCCCAGGCTGTCCCAGACCCGCTTCACTTAGGCGAGTTTGGCCTAGGACATCCCAGAAGGCGCCACGTGACTCCTCTCCCCTGAATTCTCCCAGTCCCCCAGCTGAACACAGAAATCACCCCAAAAAACTATGCATTTTGCAAAGCCACTTCGCAAATAGGTATAAAGGACCTATTTGCGGGGGAGGGGGAACGGTAGAAAAGAACAGGTTAGACAGCTGGAGTCGCTGCCTGGGTGATAACTGACCAGCAACCCAGGAGAGCAGTATTGACTCTGTGTGTGTGTGTGTGTGTGTGTGTGTGTGTGTGTGTGTGTGTGTGTGTGTTCAAACTCAAAGACCCAGAATAACTCTGCAGGTTCACTTTTAAATCCAAGACAAACTGGCTTCTGAGTACACTACAACCTCACGTATTGAAGTTGTTAGATGCCTAGCAATGCCATTACTGATATTCAGAACGACTAGAAGTAATCAGTTTGCCACCTTTCCTTATTTTTGGCTTAGAACAGTCAACGCTAAGAAACAAATCTCTGACTGAAGGGTGCCTGCAGAAATCAATGCAGTTCAGCCTGAGGGGTTGTGCCCTCTGTGCACCTGCGGGTAAAACTCAGTATTCCACCTCCACGACAGGAGGCGCTGTGTTTGCGAGAGCCATTCCACGAGCCACAGACCCAGAGACATTCCCAGGTGGAGGCTCTAAAGCTGCTAAGAATCCATTATACACCACACCACCAACCTCAGATTTTGAAGAAGCTTGGGAGAAACTTCACTTTGCTCATACAAGGTGAATTCCCCCAGCCAGGTTTAAAAAAAAAAAAAAATAAAAAGTCTGGGTAAATCTGGAAAGTAGACTTGAAAGAATGTGTGATCCTTTTATTACGTCCCTTCAAGGTGAAGTGCCTCCCCCACTAAGACACCGGTTCTTTGTACCACTGCAACTGCTATTGCTAAGTTGTTGCTACCCACAAAAATAACTTAGTCATACTCGACAATGTTCAAAGTGCCAAGAGGGCGTCAAGGAATCGCTCTCAAAGAAACAAGGAAGCTTCTTAACATTGGAAGTCCCCAGACTCAGGCAGAGAAAGCCAAGCATCCTTGTGCTTTACAAACGAAGCAGGGCCCCTACTGTGGATGGGAACTTTGCACAAAAGAATTCGTTTCTGACACATTCACAAGTACATTTACATAGACTGATGGGAGTGACTTCTAGTGGTGGGAGGCATACGTTGGGAGGGCCTGTTCTGCTGAGTTCCAGGTGGATTTGATTTCACTCTCATTCCTTTCCTTATAAGATGAAGCGCCCCCCCCCTGCACTTTTTATTCAAAAAGGAATTGTAATCCAATGCCTTTATCTTTTTTTATTTCCTTAACTACACATCTTCACCTTCTCTGCTCCCCTGCTGACTGAAGAGATTTGTTTGGTTCAAGGATTTAACGTGATTCTCTGGCCAGATTTCAAGGAAGAAAGATTTGAAAGAACAAAGCCCGGGGAGGGGGGGCGCACAGGTATCTATTTGGAAGACAAGTAAAAACACATTCCTTCAAATGAGATTAATTACCTTTTAAAAACTTTGCAAAATAAGACTATTTTACAGTCACTTTAGATTTTATTTTTTTGCTTAAGGAAACCTAGTGAGTCTGCAGACTGGCAGGACGTGCGTGCACACACACGCACGCACACGCATATACACACACGGTCACTGAGTCACATTCGATTCGCACCATATTCAGTGGTTACACAAGAACGCAGTCTCTCAGAACTAGGCACTACCTCCCAAACTACCACAAATTCCGTGCCTCTCAAAGCAATCCTGTGATTGGTCTTTCTCCCCAGGACAAGAGAGTAATCCAGTACTCAGGAACTGGAAGGAGACAAGAGGTTTGGCTTGGGGCAGAATTATCCCTAGACGTACAGGGACGATTGGGAACCAAGAGAGAGCCTGAAGTCGTTCAGGTCAGAGATGTGACCCTCTGACTTCGGGCTGCCACCTCTTTGACCTCGCAGCTAACGCGGGTGTTTAGGGAGAAGTCCCCTCCCCCTGACCTTTCCCTATCAGAAACCAGACGGTCGCCACTGGCACAGCCCGGGAGCCTGCTGCAGGGGGTGGGAGGAGGAGCCCAGCAGAGAGGCTAGCCCGGCCAGGATCCTCCTGCCCTATCACACAGACATCTGCTCTCAGTTTCTTCCTCTTTCTGATCGCTACGGATGACAAGGGGAGTGGAGTGGACCCAGGCGGAAAAGGGAAAAGAAAGTTATGTCATAAACATATAAAACGTTGCTGTGACTCACCTGCTCTTAGCCGCAGGTACGAGTTTCGTGGCAGTGCCTGCGTCCTGCCAGTCCGGAGCCCGGGTCGGCCCAGCGTCACCTGGCTCGGCTGACTCACGCCACCGGGTTTCTAGTGAAGAGGCGAAAGTGGGGGTTTTTTTTTCCCCCTTTTCCAGACCGAAGCCCAGAAGGGGGGAAGGGATCTGCACAGTCTCCCGAGGTTGAACTTTGAGTCAGCCATTAAGAAGGGGAGGCAGGAAACCAGCAAACGAACAGGAGGGGCTAGGGACCCTGTCGCAGTCGGGTCCAGAGGGTGGTGAGCGCCTCTGGGGAGGGACCTCAGGGCCATTTAGAGATCCGTGTTTCCGCGCGGGGCGCCACCCGCCCTGCCCTCCTCGGGCTGCGGGGCTGGGTCCCAGCTAGAGCCCTGGCCTGTCCGCCTGGCACCGCCTAGTTTCTCTTTTTTCCTCTTCCAAAGGGGGTAACACACACACACACACACACACACACACACACACACACACACGCCCCATTTTCCTCTTTCCCTAGCCTGCGGGCTTAAACCAATTACATTGCTTTGCAAACAAAAGTGCGGGCCAGATTTGGGGGAGGGGGCGCGGCGGGAGGGGCGCGGGGGGCGCGCGCGGCGTTGGCGCGGCGGGGCGGGAGGCGCGGCGGCCGGACTGGCGGGCGGCCGCCTCGCAGGTGCACCTCGGGCTTTGTAGGTGCGAGCGTCTTTGTGCGGCGGACAAATGGGGAGAGGACGAGGAGGTGGGCACTCGGGCGACGTAAGATCCACATCAGCTCAACTGCGCTCGCCGCGCAGAGGCCGCCCGCTCACTTCCCGCGGAGGCGCTCCCGGGCGCCGCGCTCCGCGGCCGCCGCCTGCCCCCGGCGCTGCCCCCGCCCGCCGCGCCGCCGCCGCGCACGCCGCGCCCCGCAGCGCCCCGCTTCCTCCCTGCCGGGGTGGCGTCGGGCCCTCGCGCGCGCTCGGGTGACCGCTGAGACTCCGCTCCCCTCCCCCGCCCCGCGCCCGGCTGGATGCTTGTCTCGGCCCGGGTGGCTCCAGGATGTTAGGGACTGTGAAGATGGAAGGGCATGAGAGCAGCGACTGGAACAGCTACTATGCCGACACGCAGGAGGTGAGAGGGGGCGAGGTTGCGGGGCGTCCCCCAGAGTCCCCGTCCGGGGAGACCCGGGCCTGGCGGGATTCCGTCCTGGGGTGCGAGGGGGGCGGCCAGCGGCTCCGAGGCGCCTCCGCGGTGGCACGTCTGCGCGACCGCCCGGTGTGGCCCCGCTTCGGCCTCGATCGGACCCCAGAGCCAGCCTACCGCCCCTCGGGGTCCTGGGCTTGCAGAGGGAGAGAGACTCTTAGGCAACTCCGGGCTTCGAAAACGCCCGCTCCGGGAAGCCCGGGGCCTCTGCCCTGCAGGATCCGGGCACCGACCCGGGTGCCGCGCGGCCGGGCGGGCGCCGGCACGAGTTACAAGCAACTCGGAGAAAGGCAGAGCTCGCTCGCTTGGCAGCTGTGCGATCCCTCCCGTGGATTCGCCGACGTCTTTGGAAGAAACAAAGTGATCTGCCGCAAACTTGGGCTTGTGGATAATGAATGGTTTCTAAATTTTATCAAACTTGTTCTTCAAAAGCCAGGTTTGGAGAAGTGTGCGCATTCTTCTCCTGAGCCGCTGGGTGGCGCTAGTGCGAACTGAATCTTTTTCCAGAACTCGGGGCCAAGAACCTGTTTCTCTTCATTGTCCCTTTGGTGGCACGTTCACTGGGTTTGTTTTACAATGCGCACAAAAGCATTGCGTGGATAGTCAGGTACAAGCAGGACCACTACCTATTAAAAGTACTTTTCTGAAAGTACTTTTTTGCACTTAAAGGTTTAATTACCGTTATTGAAAACAGTAAGATGGACTTAGACAATACTGGAAAAAGAGAAAGGAAATAAATACGAAGTAAAAAGCACTTTAATGTGTGTACAGGAAAATATAGAAACGGGAAATATGTTCGTGGCAGTTGATCTAGATATATATTCACAAATCCATCTTTGAGTTTATTTCCTTTTTGGGTCTTTCAATTTATATTTGTTTGTTCTCGTATACTTTCAAGTGGAACTGTACTTGTTAGTGAACATAAATTTAAGGACATCATTATTGTTTGTGAGGTTAGCAGATCAGTTTTTAATTTTTCTGGGCTCTGTATTTTTAAAATGTCTTCTTAGTCTCCAGAATGCTATTGATAAAAGATCTTTCCTTGCTGGTAATAAGAGTTAGTTAGGATACTTCAGAGGTCTAATTCTGATGCAGTCATCTGGAGTCCCCAGTCAGTGAAGAGCCCTCTAGAAAGAGCTTCCTTGCGCGTTAAAGCTGAGAATTAGAATGTAGAATACCATTGAGAGAAAACAAACAGACTTTGGAATTTTAAATTATTCCAAACTACTCATGAGTTTCAAAGCGCAGGATTTGAAAGATCTTCAGCAACTTGTCTGTGTGTGTGTGTGTGTGTGTGTGTGTGTGTGAGAGAGAGAGAGAGAGAGAGAGAGAGAGAGAGAGAGAGAAAGAGAGAGAGAGACTTTAAGTTGTGTCCCCAAATTTTCTAGTGTCAATGAGCTAGAAATAGATTATAAAATTAATGCAAGTTTTTGAAAGGCTTCCCAGGATGCACATGTAAAGTCATGTTAAAAGTTCACCGTGTTGATGCTATCATGGACCTATTGTAGGTTCTTTGGTTGTAAACTTTATTTTAATTTTATTTTTGCAAAACTTAACCGGATGAGTTTGCCTCTTTTTAAATATTACAGTTACTACAAATAGGTGGAATGTACTACTGCAGATCTAACAACAGAAAGTCATCATTTGACAACTCTTAAGACAAAGACAGTTGTTGGGAAATAAATAATTGCGGTGGGTGATCATATTGACTTAGACGATTTGCTCTACCGTGTAGAGTTTTATTAACAGCCACCCGCGACAACCCGCCAGCCTCGAGCAGGTTGAGTCCCTAGTTGGTGCCCCGTTTCTCTGGTTGGTGCGATCCACATCCAAGGTGATGTGAAGAAAAGGAGGGTCACACAAAAATTCTCTTTTTGGTGTTTTAAAGGATCATTTGGTCCGAAGGCCGTCTGCGGGACTGGTCTGGGGTGGCGACGTGGGGTCCAGCCTGACGTGGAGAGGGACCTGTAGGAGCCCTGGGAGCCGGCCCCGATCCTGGCGCTTCAGGCGATCACACGTCTTCCCGGCGTGGAGCTTCTGAGAGCGCTGGTCTTTCATGCCTGCGGCGCTAGGATTTTCCCCCTGCCAAGCAGGCAGAACGTGCGTGCTGGGCTGGGAAGGCGGCTCTCGGTCCGCCCGGGCGGGGAGTCCACGAGCTCGGCAGACGTGCCGCGCGCTTGCCCTGGGGGTCGCCCCAGCTCCCGCGCCGCGCACTAACGCTGCCCTCCGGGGCCTCTTCCCGCGCTGTCTCCGCTCCAGGCCTACTCGTCGGTCCCCGTGAGCAACATGAACTCGGGCCTGGGCTCCATGAACTCCATGAACACCTACATGACCATGAACACCATGACCACGAGCGGCAACATGACCCCGGCCTCCTTCAACATGTCCTACGCCAACCCCGGCCTGGGCGCCGGCCTGAGCCCGGGCGCCGTGGCCGGCATGCCGGGGGGCTCGGCGGGCGCCATGAACAGCATGACGGCGGCCGGCGTCACGGCCATGGGCGCGGCGCTGAGCCCCGGCGGCATGGGCTCCATGGGCGCGCAGCCCGCCGCCGCCGCCGCCATGAACGGCCTGGGCCCCTACGCGGCCGCCATGAACCCGTGCATGAGCCCCATGGCGTACGCGCCGTCCAACCTGGGCCGCAGCCGCGCGGGCGGCGGCGGCGACGCCAAGACGTTCAAGCGCAGCTACCCGCACGCCAAGCCGCCCTACTCGTACATCTCGCTCATCACCATGGCCATCCAGCAGGCGCCCAGCAAGATGCTGACGCTGAGCGAGATCTACCAGTGGATCATGGACCTCTTCCCCTACTACCGCCAGAACCAGCAGCGCTGGCAGAACTCCATCCGCCACTCGCTGTCTTTCAACGACTGCTTCGTCAAGGTGGCCCGCTCCCCCGACAAGCCGGGCAAGGGCTCCTACTGGACGCTGCACCCCGACTCCGGCAACATGTTCGAGAACGGCTGCTACCTGCGCCGTCAGAAGCGCTTCAAGTGCGAGAAGCAGCCCGGGGCCGGCGGCGGGGGCGGCGGCGGCGGCGGGGGCGGCGGCGGCCCCAAAGGCGGTCCCGAAAGCCGCAAGGACCCCCCAGGCGCGGGGAACCCCAGCGCCGAGTCGCCCCTGCACCGGGGCGTGCACGGGAAGGCCGGCCAGCTAGAGGGCGCGCCGGCCCCCGGGCCCGCCGCCAGCCCCCAGACTCTGGACCACAACGGGGCCACGGCGACAGGGGGCGCCTCGGAGTTGAAGTCCCCCGTCTCTTCGTCGGCGCCCCCCTTGAGCTCCGGGCCGGGGGCGCTGGCGTCCGTGCCCCCGTCTCACCCGGCGCACGGCCTGGCCCCGCACGAGTCCCAGCTGCACCTGAAAGGGGACCCCCACTACTCTTTCAACCACCCCTTCTCCATCAACAACCTCATGTCCTCCTCGGAGCAGCAACACAAGCTGGACTTCAAGGCCTACGAGCAGGCGCTGCAGTACTCTCCGTACGGCGCCGCCTTGCCCGCCAGTCTGCCCCTCGGCGGCGCCTCGGTGGCCGCGAGGAGCCCCATCGAGCCCTCAGCCCTGGAGCCGGCCTACTACCAAGGTGTGTATTCCAGACCTGTCCTAAATACTTCCTAGCCCCCGGACTGGAGGGTTATCTGCATGACCAAGGTGGTTGCAGGAGAGAGAGAGAAAAAAGAAAAACAGCAAACAAATCCACACAAACCAAACCAACCACACAGTAAAATCCCAACTATCTTTATTTTTTCATGCACAACTTTCCCTAGTGCAAAGGACTGTTACTTTATTACTGTTTTCAAAACTTGTGTGTATTCTTACAAAGACAACAAACCCACACCCACAAAAATTTTTCCTGCAGAGTTTAACGATCCACAAGTGTATATATGCGAAATCTTTCCTCCTTTCCGTCTCCCCCCCCCCCTTTCCCACTGCAGACACATGGGAGTCTGTACAGGGCTTATTTAAAAGAGAAAGATGGTCAAGTTTGTAAAATATTTGTTTGTGCTTCCCCCCCACACTCCTTCCCTAAACCCTACCACACCAGTTTACAGGTCTGTGGCAATATTCTCAACCATAAGAACTGAAATGATAAACGAGTAGACAGTAGGAGCTCTTGAAAGCATTGGAAGACTGTGCTGCAATTATGCAAGGCAGGAACAGATTACAAATATCAGAGCCATTTGTTATCAGCTTGCATTTTTGACACCTGAACATCCAGATAGCAGATGTCTTTAAGCGAACTACATAATGTCTATGGACTTTATTGCGCTCAGATATGTAGCCCTCATCCAATTTTGTATAACATGTAGAGGTAATAGGTAGGTAATACACATGCTACATTTTCCAAAGTTGCCTGACCAAGTTACAAAAACTTCCAGCCCCCTTGTCCTTTCAACCCACATATAGCCCTGGAAACCAATTCCGCAGAAATCGCCCTCCTCAACAACTCTGCTCCTTGCTTTGCTAAGTGTCAGGTCATGTCATTCTGAGGTCACATGTAAAAAATTAGCTTTGGAGTATGGATACCATGTAAGGGATTTTTTTCTTCCAGAAAGAGAGAGAGAGAGAGAGAGAGAGAGAGAGAGAGAGAGAGAGAGAGAGAGAGAGAGAAGAAAATATCACACTGTAGAGGAGGGAGAAGTTATAGACAATTGTATTTCAAAATTTGGTTCAAGGTTCCAAATTCCCGATTGTGGCCATTTTAGTTATTGCCATTGTATTCTTGTGTCATCCAGTGTTAATGCACTTTCCACAGTTGGACATGGTGTTAGTTATAGCTAAACGGGTTTCATTATTATTCCTCTTTGCCTTCTCAATGTTAATTTATTGCATGGTTTATTCTTTTTCTTTACAGCTGAAATTGCTTTGAATGATGATTGAAATTACAAATTTAAATGTTAATTTTTATCAATGTGATTGTAATTAAGATATTTTGATTTAAGTAACAAAAATAATACCAGAATTTAAGCAGTGGAATATGTTCCTGATCATTTGCAGTTAAAGACTTTAAATAAATCAAATGTTAACAAAATAAAGTATTTCTGTTACTTTCCTTCATTTGATTAAGTCCAAAATGGATCTTCTGAATATAATTTTCAAATTTGAAACTAATATAAATGACAAAAAAAGATATAATGTGAAACAAAATTGTTTCATCTATGTTTTAAGTGAATATGTAGCAAGTACAAAACAATGAAAGTAATTCAGTTAAAGTGGGTAGATAACATGACAACATTCCAAGAGTTGAGATTTTTTAAATTCTTTATTCCCAGTGATGCTTATGTCAGTTTTTGAGAGAAGGGAGTTAGCCTTACGCTTTTTAATATTTCCTTTGAGTTTTTTTCTGATGTAAAATCAAATATTGATTCCACGATGTATTTTTCTAATTTGAGACATATACAAGTGAGAATAAAATATCGGCTGTGGCTGATAAAATTAAGTTGTCTGCCATAGACTCTGCAGTCACTGATGAATCCAGAAACCAAACTTAGCCATCAGGAGGGAGCTACATGGAGGTTGGGCCGAGGGCGGCGACTCTTTCCTGTTGGGGAAGCTTTGTGACACCGGGGCATTCCAAGGTAGCTGCTGTTTCGTGTTTTGTGAAGACGTTTTTAAAATATGGTTTCTAAGAACGTAAAGCTGATGATTTGTTTGCTTTGTCAGAAGCTTTGAAATGCAACTTCATACCCCATAGTTGTGGATCAAGAAATCATTAAGCTCCTTTGATAGCAGGCTCACTTTCCAGTCCACCTATTTCTTTGTAAGTCTTGTTGGGATTGACACGGACCACAGCGGCGGTAGCCCGAGCAGCGGCCCGCCCGCCCTAGCCGTACGAACTCTGTCCTCACCAGGGCTTGAACTTGGACGGCCTTTACTTTGATGAACCACTCTACGCCGCGGACAGATAAAAAGAGCCCTGCGAGTCGATTAATGAGCGCGCAATTACCTCCCCAGATGAGAGAAGGGCTGCGGGGTAGCCCTGGAGAAAGAAAAAAAAAATCCAGAAGCCCCCCTGATCTGCTCTCTTCACCTAAGGAAAGGAAGAGGGAAGAGAGAGAATGCTGGTTTGAGTAATGGGGAGAGGAGGGGGAAGCCTTGGAAGAAAGCGAAGCATGCTCCATGGAGGACAAAGCTTTCACTCTCCACCGTTAGTGGTGCAGCGGGTAAACAAACGCGGCAAATTCAAATTCTAGCGTGAGATAAACACACGAGTGGAGTCGGGCCTCGGCCTTTCTCGGGTCTCCAGAACCGAACGTTGCGGCCCTGCGCGCCGTCCCTCCTTGGGTCCCTTCCTCTGCTGTCCCACGCGGGGCTCCGATCTTGCTCTTTGGCGGGGAGTTGTTGGGGTGAGTTGTCTTAGGTTAGCGGGTCGATCCAGGCCACTCTGGTGACCCGGGAAGTGGGAAGCGACAGCGTCGACTCGAGGACAGCCGGTGCGGCCTGGGCAAAGGCTGCTGGAGGTCGGGGGTCTCTCCCAGTGGGCTTCCCTCGCGAGGCTCGGGTCGCGCGCCTCGCCGCGCCGGGGACACCAGGTCTGAAGCCCTTGGGGCCCGCTGCGCGCCTCTGGGGGGCGGGGGGCATTCTGACGGTTGCTGGGGAAGTGGGACCCAGAAGATGCCAGCAAGCATCTCGAGGTGACAAATGCAGTTAGTTCTTCATTGTTTGGGCTCTTTTCCCTGCTGGCGAATAACTCTTCTGTTGAGCCAGCGACCCAAAAGTCAACAAAGAAGGCCGGGCGCCCCGTCTCCGTCCCGCGGCCCCCGCGGCCCGCGTTGCCCGGCCGCTCCCGCTGCGTAATCCCTTCCTCGGAAACCCCGACACACAGACGCCGCCTCGCACCGGCTGGGGCGCCGCGTCCGGAGGCCAGGAGGAAAACATCTGTGGTTCCAGGGGAGTGCGGGGACCCTCCAGAGAGCACCGCCTCCGCGCGACCCCAGGCCTCCTCTGCACACCCCCCTCCCCTTCCTACGGGGTTCCCGATTCGGGCACCGCGGAGGCTCCCGGGGCTGGAAAGAGAGCGCTCGCCTGCAGCTCAGCGGGTGCCGTGCTTGGGTTTTGAGGGGTTTTGCGCGCGATGGGGGAGGGGCCGCAGACGAGGGTGGGGGGCGAGGAGGAGAAACCTTCCAACTGACCCAAATGTAAAGCTCCGGAGGCCCGGGAGTCCACTGAGGACGCCGCCGTGCAAACACTTTCAGAAACAAGAGAAAAATGTTTGGGGAGCACGGTTGACGCAGGGAAGGGGAATTTCAAGATTACTTTCACCTAGTGCTGGGAAGGAAGAAGCTCAGCTCGGAGACCTTTACAAACAGATAGAAAACTACCAAAAGACAGGAAGAAAAGCTAGCCCGTTCTATTCTGCAGAAAACCAAACAAGTCGGAAGTGTTTGCCGTTCAGTCCGTTTTCTACCAAGTGGCTGAGAAACAGCGGTTAAAACAAAGACAAAACTGAATTTGCTTTGTGCCTTCTTGAGTCCCAGAGCAGCAGAATAAACTGGCGGGAAATATGTGACGAAAGCAAACAACGTCCTATGAAAGTTCTTTACTTCTCTTTGCATTTTCAGAAGCCGGGTTTTACTGAAAATGTTTTAAAGAATAAAAAGGCCCACCATTTTGTTCCTACTTCTAACAGATTTGAATGAACTGTAACAAGAGATTCCTAGAGTGAGAAAATTGTAGAACCATATTGTTTTGGCATTTAAAAATTGATCCCAGTTCCGTGGAAATGCTTATTAAATTTCTTTACAACAAAAACCTGCCGCGATCAATAGAAATTCCTTTCATTGCAGACGAAAGCAGGAGACCTGTAGCCCAAATTAATTAACCTTTCCTCAGGATCAATTGGCTTTCTGTTGATTTAGCAGTAATATTGTAGAACATTTAGCTATAATGTATTTTAATGTGATACTCCAATATGTCAAGAGGAAAAAACTCATTGAAAAATAAAATTGCTTCAATTATTTAATAGATTCTTAATAAATTTGTGGAAAAAAGGCATTTTGTCTTTAAAAACGGAATAACCATTTACTTGAGTCGTGGTGAAGTGTGTTTTGCAGCTCATTGCAGTCAAGAGAATTCGTGATCTCTTCAAGACAACGAGATGCAAGAAGTGTTTTAGTATAAGTTACCTCGACCTAAACTAATAACTAAGTTATACTGAAAATTGGGGGAAAAAAATCCCCACAGTGAAAGAATCAGCATCAATAGATTCTCGGGAGAATAACAATGTAAAAAAAAAAAAAAAAGCTGAGGCGGTTTTACAACGTCTTTAGAAATGGCATCCATAGGAGAGGGTCTTTTTTTAAGTAGTCACATAAGCAAGTTTTGTTTCTATCCATGATTACTATTTTGTGTATCCAAATAACATTTAACAGAGATTACCTTAATCATCTTTTTTTTTTCTTCCAACTTAACTGTGGGGGTAAAATGGTTCTACACGCATTTCTCTCTTTACAGCCAGGCCAGCTCCATTGCCTGAACTTTGTTCGGCTGGGGCTGCAGCCCTCACTCCACCCCGCCTTGCCCCAACCCTCCTAGTTAGCAAAGAGAGGCTGGAGAATGAATATCCATGAAGTGCAATTTTAACTTGCAAAATGCTTGCATTTTCTTATGACAAACACTTTAAAAAAAAAACCAGACACGCCGGCAATTCTCATTTGCTGCTTACTTCCTCAAGGTAACTCTGATTTAAGAATGAATAAAGCGCGTTCCCTTTTTGCAGTGTTGGGAGCCCATTAGCTCTCCCAGAGGCCATCTCAGGAGGTTTGGGGGCTTGATGAACTCTACCCAAGTTAACAGACCAAGGCAGAATGCTGTTCCTCAAAATCCTGGAAGGAAAGGGCGGAAATGGGCCTGTGCTTGAGACCTCAGTATGCGTACAGGTGGGGTGCTAGTCTATTAGTTCAGGACCTGGTCGGTGACACCCAGGGACAGACCTGATTAGAGTTCTCCTAGTGAGATTGCCTACTACGCCCCTTAGTTCCTTTTAAAGATTACATTTTAGGGGCTCCCCGCCCCTCTGAAACCAAGAAAAACACCTGGAAATCCCCCCACCCTGGGGCATTGCCTGGAAATCAGGAACAATGGCTTGAACTAGAAATCTCTACGAGCTGTCCTCTCTTCTCCAGTTTGTAGCTCCTTTGCTTGTCTAATCTTGTTCCCAGGTCAGGTTTTCGTTTTTTCCCCTCTTTCTTCCCTTTCTTCCTATTACAGCCAGGAGTTATTTTAAAACATCAATTTAATGGGAAACATGCAAGGGTCTTTGTAAGGGTGTGTTTATAGCTTTAATTGTAAGGGTCCATTATGCAGTAGAGGGAAAGTAGATGTCCTCCCAGTGCTGAGGTGCTTTTCTCCGCTCTGATTCAGATGACTGGGGCACTAGGGAAACCTTCCCCTAGCTCTGGTGCCACCCGGGAGTCTTGAACTTCGATCCTTGGAGCCCGCTTTGAACTCCTACCCGGACCGCCGCTCGGGTGCCAGACCTCGCTCCCCCTGCCCTCGTCTGCTTCTCCCAAGTAGAGGCCAATTCCCTGACTCTGTAGGCAGTGAGCCTGGTGTTGGGCAGGGCATCGTCCGGGTTTCCGGGCCTCTCGCTGGAGTCACAAGGCCTTCGGCCCACACGCGCTTCCTTTGTGTTATGCCTGACTAATATATTAATGGGGCGGATAACCCGGATCCTTTGTGGGGGAAGGGGAGGTTGATGCTGGCGACGAAGGTGAAAATAACCTAGGGTGTCCATGGTGGCTGTTCCTTGGACCAGAGAGGTTGAGACTGGGGGGAGCAAATCGAAGTGGGCAAAGTTCACGTCCAGGGAGTAAAAATAAACTTAAAAGCTTACAAGTTTTAGAAAAGGAGAACCAGTGCTAGAGCGGAGTTTGTGGCTTGGATTTGCACGGTCAGGTTCCGGGATGCTGGAGAAGCTAGCCTTCCCTGGCTCCCGGAGCCACGTGGGTCACCCACTCCCCAAGAGCCCCTCCAAGGCTAGGAGCCCCACCGCCCAGAGCGGCATCACCAGTCATGCGTGAGAACTCGTAGCTGTCTTAGGAGCGCACACCTTCGCATGTAGACAGACTGCAGATTCCACCTAAGCCACCGCTTTGCCTGCTGGCTGCCAAGGCTTTAAAACAATGCCTGGGATCAGCCGGGTCAGTTGTCCTCACTGGGACCCTAAGGGTTTCGGAAGGACGGACCGGTTCCCAAGGGTTAGGGTGACCCCTTGAGCCCCAGACTGATCCCTGATGCTCCTCCACCAAATCTGCGCGAGGGCCCGCAGACCTCAGCCTTGGGCGCACCCCGGGGGTCCCTGCCTGGTGCGGAGCCTCCCTTCCAAGCTCAGCCGCCCCGGCGGAGTCTCCTCCCCACCGGGACCCGCCGATCCACCCGCCCGCCAGACGGTGCCTGGGCGCCCCGAGACATATGCTGCCCGCAGGCCGTGCGACCCGATGGTGCTCACGGCCGAGGCGGCTCTCAGCCCATCAAAAGCCCGGGCTTTCTTCAGCCTTATGGGCCGCGAGGTGAACAACAATGCTGGGGCTCCTGCACTTCAAAAGCAGCGATCAGGGGAAAGGCTTCCCCCGAGAATTTTTTTTTTTTTATTCTCTCTTCTGCAGCCTTTCACTTCTAGGGGTTTTTTTAAGAAAAAAAAAAAAAAAGGAACTAGCAACTCCTGGGCCGGGGCGAGCCTAATGCCCTTTGATGGGGATTGAATTCATTATCTCCAATAACACAATTGTGCTTGGCCAACGAAAAGAGCAAAGCAGGACTCCAGATCGCCCGAGGCCGGGCGGGGCGGGCGCGCTCCTAGGCACCGGCGCGCTCCCTGCCCGCCTGACCCTTCGCGGGCGCCCCAGGGCGGGGGACGCGGCCCTGCGGAGGCCGGGGGCAGGAGGTGGGGCGGGCCCGCGGCCAGCGACTCCACTGGCTCCCATCCCGGCTTCCGCACGCGAACTAGCCCCCGGCGTCCCGAGCGCGGGGCTACCCTGGGGCTCTGGATCCGCTGGCACGCCCCGCGCTCTGTGTCCCGGCAGCCGCCTCACCCCTGCGCCCTCAGCTCCAGGCCAGCGCTCCAGGCAGCTGGGCTGCGCCTCTCAGCCCGTCAGTTTCACGACAGCGCTCACCGAACGAGACCCGGGAGCCGGGGTCAATGTGGAAAGACACCGAAGCTGGCTTTTTTTTTTTTTTTTTTGCTCCTGAAGTCCGGGTTCAGGCATGGTGCGTCGCCTCCCCCACGCTTGGGACATGGCGTGCAAGTAGCGCAATGGTGCACATGCTGGCTGCACCAGTCCACTACCATTCCTGCCCCTTTGGGTACCTTCCACCTCATGGGGCAGGGGCTGGGAGGGGGAGAGAAAGAGAGAAAGAGAGAGAGAGAGAGAGAGAACTTTGAATCCTTAGGCATCCTGATGAAAGATGCATGCATAGATTAGTAGCTCAGATGCTAGTATAATCATCACTGAGTTACCGACACACGTCTATTTTACTAACCGTGGAAACTACATAAAGTACATACGGTGTTTTGTTTTGTTTTGTTTTTGAAGCAACCACACTTGTAAAGAAACTTTGTGATGTGAATTGGTCACCCCTCCCCAATTACTCATGACTAGCCCACCCTTCCAGAGTGTCACTTCTTACTTTTTGGAAGCCATAGGCAGCACACCTATGTTAGCCTATGTTTATGTATTCACCCAAACATGAAGAGAGCCCTTCTGATTTCAAGGACCTTCCACAAGACCTTCGCAAATGCAGAACAGTACTCACAGCAAGGACGGCATGACTGAGGAATTTGCTAGCTTGGGTGTACCTAGACAAGTGTGTCAGAGTTAAGACTTTCTGCAAGGTACTGTTCTCATCGCATGTAAGGATTTTGCTGTTTAATTCCCTTCCTCAACGAGAAACCTTCACGAATTTAACTCTATGCAATTTGCAGTTCCACCCTTCAATTTTAGATTTGACACTGGGAGGAGAGGTCAGAAATGTTCATCACAGTAGCTAAGATTAAATTTAAAAAGTCATTTTTCTTATTTCCTTCTTTTTGTCTTAATAGAGCAGTGTCTTTAATGCGGTTCATATTAAGACACACAGACATAATTTTATAAAGTATAAGTCACAGGTACAAGTATAAGGTAAAGTCACAGTTTTCCTTTACCTCCAAAACATGAACACATTTTCCTTGCAGATATTCAGAGTGTCCAGTGAAGAAGTAATGGGAAAAAAATTTTTTTAGATGGACTTTGCATTTCGGCCCAGTTTTGCCGCAAAGTCATACTCTTCCCAAACCTAGTCTTCCCAGTGTTTGGAATACAGGTTGCCTCCGGTTGCCTGATTGAAATTCTACTCTTTAGACACATTTTAAACTCCAGATGGTAGGCAAAAAATTAACTTCCAGACATTTGCCCTCCTTTTCATTAGCTTACTAAAAGTAGTTTTGAATCTTGGTGACAAGGCTGTCTACATATAATACAAATTACTTACATCTGACCTCTTTTATAACACATCTTTGGCAACATCACGAGGCAGTTTAATCTTTGTCTTCAACAGTGGCATGCATTTTCCCCACATGGTGGACTGCTATGCCTCCTACTATAGAAGCTATAGGACAGTCCTGCGGCTGTATCACATAAACAATTTGTCTAGTGCCAAAGCACACACACAGGATTATGTAGCTTCAGGTGAGCCAGGCATCAAAGGATGGATGAATTACTAAAGAGAGGGTATTACAATTCTCATATAGATGCTTAGGCAATGGGACAGAATTAGAAGGAGGTGAGATGTAAAACATTCAGTGAGAGAATTTAGCAGGACACACAATGCAGCCCTAAGGCACACTCAGACAGTCTCTGAACCCTGGGCCACAGACAATACTAAACAGATCCATTATGTCCTCTGGTTCACTCATCTGCAAGATCCTTCTCAGAATATTCCCAAACCAGATCCTGAATAGAAGATCTAAATGTTATGAATCAAAAGACTTGCTGTGCTACAGTTCATTTATGTAATGAAGAAGTTCTATAGTTAAAACACTTTGTCAACTGGATTTTTTTCTGCTGTTAAAGTAAAATTGCCTTCATTTCACTTTTAGGCATTCCTCTTTTGAGTATTCCTGTTTATGGTCTCAAACTTGTTTCAGATATCCAAAAGAAGGCTTGCCTCTGCTAAAATTCAGTCCATTTATATGCTGTTTTTTTAGTTCCCACCTGAGGCTGATCCTAACAAAGTGTTCCCCCCAAGAAAAAAAACACCATTAACATGCATAAGCATTGGATTGTCTATTATGAATACAGAAAGAAGGAAACTAAGATTAAATCTCAAATTCTTTTGGTTCTATTATGAGAGAGATATACAAATGCTAGGTCATGTAGCCCCTTTACTTTTTAAATAGGCTCTATGCTGAGAAGTCAAGAAATAAATGTAGGATCCATTCAGAGCACTGTTTTTTGTTTTTTTTGTTTTGTTTTGTTTTTTGTTTTTTTAGGAGAAATACTGTCTCTTGTGCTAAAAAGATTTTATAGTATTTGATACTCATAGCTCAGATTTGCATGTGGCCTATCAGAAGTGTGTGCCTCAGAGTCATACACACTAAATAACCCAAGGCGGTTCTTTAGAAAACTTTCTGAAAGAAATAAAACTTCTGTGTTTCAACTGTAGAGAGTCAAAACTAGACCTGGAAAGCTATATTATGGCCTGGAATTGTAGACTCAGCTTGGACTATGGACTCCAGAGATGGGTAAGGATTTACCTACTACTCTCTGAATGGTGATCATGCCAAGGATTAACTCAGCAGATCACACTAGTCTGTTAAGTTGCAGTATCTCTGCTGAGTCAGAAATTAGAAAGGAAATGCTTGTTTCATCCAACAAATAATTCACTGTGGCAGTGATAGTCATAACAAAAACAGACCATGAAGGAAGTTGGGAGAGGAAATGAGAAGGACTAAGAATGGAACTCCATAGCATTCCATTCACCTAGTTCATCTTGTAAACAGAAGAGGTGAGAGGTAACATTGGAATTGTAATCCAAGTGAAAGGTTGTAAGGCCTCTGATGATTCAAAGAGCAACATTAAGAAGTTGTGTAATTGTATTTTACAGTCCATATAAATCCATCAAAAAGAAGTTTGCAAAGTATTTGCTTCCTCAAGTTGTCTGTTGAGTCCTGAAAGAGGCAAGTTCTGTTTCCTGACTCATATGAAAATAAAAACTGGTGGCATTTTTATTTGATTTTCTATACAATGAGCACAAATTTAAAGGTATTAAAAAGCCTCTAAAATAAAGTTAGGACTACTCCCCACTCCCTGATAGAATTTGAATTTGAATTAGACATTATTTTAAAGTGTTCTATTCACTTTCCCCCCCTTAGTTTAGGCTGGTCTCAAACTCACAATTCCCCTGCCCTAGCCACCCAAGTTCTGGAACTACAGGCATATGCCACCATGCTGGCTTCCCTTATAATTATTAGCAGATGGTGCTGTTTGTGGAATGAGCTGAGATATTAGGAGTAAGCACAGCTTGACTTTAGCTGAGTAGAACAGAGCCTTCTCTCTTTTAGCCAGACTCAAAAGAGCTCTTGGAATGACCAGGGAATCTATCTATCTATCTATCTATCTATCTATCTATCTATCTATCTATCTATCCATCCATCTATCTATCTCTCTCTCTATCCATCCATCCATCCATCTATACATACATACATATATTTATCAAGTTTATATATACATATCAACTTTATTATACATATTCAGTATTCACTTGAAATATAAAAACAATATAACATCATGACATTCTATGTAACTGCACTCAAGATGGATGAAATTGATTTTATAATGAAGGGTAGTAAATAGTTACTGCTATAAAATGATAAAGTACTTTTAAACTCTGAATAACTCGTTTTCAAAGGAATAAAATAGAGATTGCCAGGGAAATGTAAGAGATGAAAAACAAGGAATGGGAGAGAGAAGTCCCATCCCACCGCAGAAGCAGCAGAAGATGTTCATGATCCGTCTGCAGACTTCTGGGCCAGTGGACCTGGAGTGAAAGATGGGGCAGAAACAAATGAAAGGCTGGGGAGAGCTAGTCCGTGCACTAAGGAAGGGCCTGGCTTGAAAAGATTTGGTGTCGTCATAGCAACCGGCTCAGCCCTGCTCCCCCTGAAGCCCATTCAGCTCTGAGCTGCCGGAACACGTTTTTAATTAAAGCGTATAAAAGTTGTTTTGTAAGGACTTCTCCTCATCCGATAGATTTCAAAATGGTTAATCAGGCTTCATCTCCTTTTGATGCTCACAAGAGCATAGGCTATGGCACGCACAGAATCCACTGCCGTGCCTGCTAAGTGAGTTGTCTCTCAGTCACACCTGAATGCCAGGACTAAGCAAAGCATTACTTATTTAGAGACACATAAACAGAAGTCCAGTGGGAGAGAGGAGCCTGCGTTTCCATTCGGTGGGTGGAAGTGCTCATTTTCTTTGCTCTGGATACTAACACTCCATCTTTTGGATGGCTGATGCCCCTGGCTGATGCTCTATTTAGTGCTGGAAAATGGCAAGATTTTTTTTTTCTTTTGGGAAACACACCCTCAAAGCCAAAATAAAGATTACGATACAATATTTAACCTAGCAAGGGTTAGAAGAAAAAAAATTGTACCATTCATATAGAAAAGATGGCAATATATTCCATTTCTCAGAAACCAGAAGGACTTAACATCCTAAATCTTCGGCAAATTCACGACATATAACAAAAGTTTAAGAAAATATATGGCTTAATATAGGACAGCATCTTTTGTGGTACTAATCAACTTCTTAGATAACTTAAACCTTCTTCATATGCTTCCATCTCCCTTTCTTCTAATCTTCGCAGACTATCTTGATCTGATGAAGGTGATTTTGTCAGTCATCTGTTTCTTCAATCATTTTATTCTCTAATCTATTGTTTTACTTCTATAACAATACATCTTTCATTAGATCTGGGGTCTTCTCTTCAAGTGGACCTCACCAAATGAACAATTTTATAAAGATAAAGGTACTAGTTTTACACAGTACAAGATGAAGCTACTCTGTGGAAGACTGAAACTAAATCAATATCTCTGTATAATTTTAGTCTAAGCACGGATAAGAACAAGGCAACTATGTAAACCACAAAGATACCAGCTAGTCTATAGTCCCAACTAACAGGAGTGTTGCTTTTTTTCATTTTACAGTTTTAGTTTTCTTTTAGATCTCTTGCTAGCTAATATTTTGAAGACAATCAAGCATGGAATTGACTTTGCATCCCCAAAGCTTCCAACTCAAAGTTCTATATTTTCAACCTTCCCCCAGCCATCCAACACAAGTCCCAATCCTGTAATGTTCATAGCAGCACTGTTTACAATAGCAAAGTCATGGAATCAACCCAAATGTCCAGCAGTTGATGAGTGGATAAGGAAAATGTGGTACATCTATACAATGGAGTACTACTCAGCCATCAAAAATGATGAATTAATGGGATTTGCCAGGAAATGGATGGGATTAGAAACAATTATATTGAGTGAAATATCCCAGACACAGAGAATTAAGCGCCGCATGTACTCCCTAATAGGTGGCTCCTAGTACGAAACCCACTTAAAGACACTCAAAGATAAATCTCTGAAATAACTACAGTAATTTGCTAAGATTATGAACAGGAGGGAGGGGAAGGAGGGCCACACCAGTAACGAGAGAGGGGACCACGTTACAGCAGAGAAAATAGGCCTCCATCAAAGACTGCAAGTAAATAATGAGACATCTGGTTAAGTTCACAGACTTTCCTTCCTGATTATTTACAACTGATGGGGTATGATCTTACCAGAAGGGGAGGGCGTATAGTCTGGTAGATAGAAAGTAACCATTTTGCAGATGGGTGATTGACCCCTCCCTCACCGCGGTTTCCTACTTTTATTACATCTACTTTTGAATATACTCTTATAACGAGACTATAATTTAACAAGTTTTTTATCTCTGGTCAGGGGGTGACATCCAATACCCATCAGGGCATTGGAGGAGCAGCAAAATGGAAAAAAAATCAACAAACCATAATCCAGAACATCAGAGACTCTATATCAATCACCTGGAACTGGGCCAGCCTAATCTCTCCCCATCCTGAAGCTCAGGGAAATTTGAGGAGAGGGGACGGTAAGATTGTAAGAGCACAAGGATGGGAGGAGCAATGATATGCAAGATACTCCACACAAGTTAGGGCCGAAGCAATCATAACTAGACTTTACATGCCCTGCGTAATGTCCAACACACTATTCACCTCACGAAGTCTAGCATTTGCTAAAGGCACTAAGATCCTGGGAGGCAAGGGATTGACAGCTACAGTAGTGTTCCTATGCTTAATGGGAACACAGGAAAGGGTTCTGGGTAATGCCATTGGGTCCTTGCACCTCATCGGAGAGGAGGACCCAGAGGAGAGTTTGTCATGCACATTAAAGGATGCTCCAGGGGTGGGAGGGGGAGGCACTGGGGGATGGGGGGAAGGGGGGACCGCTGTATCTGTTAAGTTTGTATGAGTGGAAATAAAAAAACACTAAAATATCCAGTTTATTTATTTATTTATTTATTTATTTATTTATTTATTTATTTATTTATTTATTTATTTATGTAGCCCATGCTCATACATGTGTGCTTGTGTTAGAAGGCATTGTGTATCCCTGTGGAGGACTAAGAACTGGACCCAGAAATAGCCCAGATATTGCAGCTAGCCCCAACTTGAACAAGAGAAAAACAGCAAGACCTATTATCAAAATAGTAAGGGCAAACCTGGGTGACTTTGGCAATCAATCTGGATCTGGGCGAAGTGCAGGCTGCCACCATTTCTGCCTGGCATTTTTAGGTAGGACTTGGCATCCGAACTCAGGACCTTCTGCTTGCAGGGGAGAGTCTTAACCCCCGAGCCATCTCTCCAGCCCAGTCTCCCTTACTTTTAACAACTAATAAGCCTAAACCAATTTGTTCGACTGTAGGTATGACCTTGATTATCTTTGGCTAGAGAACACTGACAAGATGTTTGCTCCTTGGTTTCATGGCTTAAGCCACTACATAACTAACTCTAAAGTTTATTTCTGTTTTATACACACAGACACAGACATACACGCAGACACACATACATACACACACACACACACACGTGTGTGCATATTGTATTGCACATGTGGATGTGTGGATGTGTAAGAGAAAACTTGAGAATGTGTGTGCCTGTGGAGGCTCAAGAATGACATCAGGAATTATCCTTGGTTAATCTACCTCCTTTTACTTTGCTCTTGGGTTTCTCAGACTTTGCTTTCCAAATGCCTCCCTACAAACCGTCATCTGTGACCCACTGATCTCTAATTTTGTCCTCTATAAACACACGCATTGCTGACCCATCACACGCACTTGAAAAGAAAACCCTGTAAGATCCTCTAATTTTAACGGAGTTGTATTATTCTGAAGTCAAATATTCCCAGTCTAAAGTATCCGCACTTTACGTTTTTCAAATCTGTCCTGTTCCACACATGAAAAATAACCTTGTGGTGACAGTGCTCATCTACCTTCCTCTTCCCATGTCACAGCTGAAGGCTACATTTTTCTTTTCCATGGGAGGAAACCTGTGATTTACTCACAGGTAATTGTGAAAACTTCAGTCTTTAAGAGGTTAGGTCTTCTCAGTAGTCACTGAAAGCTTTCATTCAGAATACTGAGCTAGACATATCTGCAGACCAAAATATGTAATATGCTCTAAAACTGTGAACTTTCACATAGTAATGAGGGAAGAGAGGCAGTAGGTGGAGTAGTGAGGAATATTGACTAGGCACATTAATTAATTGCAGATACATGGGCAATAAGAGGGATGAATCAATAGTGAATATGATTTTTTTTTACCACTAATAACTAAGAGGATCAGGGAAACATATAAGTTGCAAAGTACTTTTACTGGGGAAAATGTGCTTTTGTTTAAATATGTTGAATATTCATCAAATGCCATAAGCACATTAAGTTGAAAGTTTTGTTAAAGAAAAACAAAAATGGGTCTGGGGAGATGGTTCAGGCATTAAAGCTTTTGCCTCACAAGCAAAAGGGTCTGAGTTCAGATTCCCAGATCCCACATACTGCCTCTCTTCCCTCATTACTATGTGAAAGTTCACAGTTTTAAAGCATATTACAGTTCACTATTACTAAAACAGTTTTCTATGGCTGATTTTGGTCTGCAGATATGTCTAGCCCAGTATTCTGAATGAAAGCTTTCAGTGACTACTGAGAAGAGCTAACCTCTTAAGACTGAAGATTTCACAATTACCTGTGAGTAAATCACAGGTTTCCTCCCATGGAAAAGAAAAATGTAGCCTTCAGCTGTGACATGGGAAGAGGAAGGTAGATGAGCACTGTCACCACAGGGTTATTTTTCATGTGTGGAACAGGACAGATTTGAAAAACGTAAAGTGCGGATACTTTAGACTGGGAATATTTGACTTCAGAATAAAACAACTCCGTTAAAATTAGAGGATCTTACAGGGTTTTCTTTTCAAGTGCGTGTGATGGGTCAGCAATGTGTGTGTTTATAGAGGACAAAATTAGAGATCAGTGGGTCACAGATGACGGTTTGTAGGGAGGCATTTGGAACATGGTTGCAGACTGAGCAAACATCTCAAATTGAATATTTCAGCCTAGACTAGACCATTTGGATGGGTAGTCTTACTCTTCTTGAGTGCAGCATCTCACTTACAATTGCCATGAGTCCTTGGGCTTGTGGTGAATAAAATGGATTTTTTGTTTCATGTCACTTGTAAAAGTTAGCATTTCTCTATCTCATTTTCTGTTTGTCTATTGCTCTCCTTCATTTTTGACTCCTTTCTCCTGCAATCACTTTCTTGTTACCTACTCACTGCCTTTAGAACTTCTTCCTGAGGAGCTCTAGTGCAGAGAGCATCGAGTTCCAGGTTGTTGATGCTTTTTACTTGAAGAACTTTAAAGATGTTTTATTGCCTCTGGCTTCTGTTTCTCTGAGAAGTCAGCCATCATGAGTTCCTGTTCTTACTTTTAAAAAAATCTCTCTCCACCCTTCTATTTATTTTGTATCAACCTTCTTTAAGTTATATTAACCACAGATTTCTGTGTTTTCACCATCATTACTACCCCCACTCTGTATCCCATCCCCCCTCTCTATAGTTTGTCCCCAGTCGGTCTGTTTTCCTCTCTCTTCTGAGTCTTCCCATATGTGCAAGTCACGGGGTCCCATGCAGGACACCTGCACTCGCTCGTGTTTGGGATCCACCCACCAGGATCAGCGGAGGCAGGGGCTCTTATTGAACCTGAAGCTCACTTTAGCTAAACCAGTTGGTCTGAAAGCCCCCAGGATCTGTGTGCCTCCACCCCACCCCCAATGTTTGGGGGTTATAGACAACACCACTACATCTTGTTTTTATATGGATTCCTGGGGATCCAAACTCATGTTCTCATGAATTATAAAGCATTAAAGGCTTTGGGGAAAAATGCAAACAAAGAAAATATAATTGTTTTTCTCATGTGTTTCTGTATGTATGGCGTACATACACATATGCATGTGTGTGTGTGTGTGTGCGCGCGCGCGTCATGCACAAGTGTGCAGGTGCACATGAGTGTCTGTGTGTGTGCAGGTCCAAGGGTGATATTGAGAATCGTCCTTGATCACTCTTCCACCTTAGAGTTGTGAGCCTGGACTTCTAACTGAATCCAGAGCACTGCATAGGAGTTAGTCTGATAGTATGACTATCCAGCTTTCTCTGGGGATTCCCAGGTTTGCCCTTACTATTTTGATAATAGGTCTTGCTGTTTTTCTCTTGTTCAAGTTGGGGCTAGCTGCAATATCTGGGCTATCTCTGGGTCCAGTTCCGTTGGCTTTTTTAAAACATGGATCTTTTTTCTTTCTATATAATGTCTCTCTAATTTTTAAAAATAGAACTTTCATTTTTTTTTACTTGTGTGTATGGGGGGGAGAAGGACAGAGACAGAGATGAAACAGAGAAAGACAGAGACAGGAGTGTATACATGCATGTGCATGCATATAGAGAGATGAGGACAGTTTCTCTCCTTCCACCATGTGGGCTTCTGGAAATTAAACATAGGTCATCAGGTTTGCAATCAGGTGCCTTACTCATGAGCTATCTCACCAGCCCCACACCTCTCTTCAATTTTAAGATATCAAAGATCAGATGTTATACAATAAGGAACATAACCCACATGGACATTCTCTGATTTCTATCAGGCCATCACTGTGGAATTTTAGTCAGTTTAGTCAGCACTTGAGGCAAGTTGCTGTTGCCATAGTTATTTTCAGTGTGCAATATATTAAAAATTTCTCCACCTAGACTGGTGGAGCTTATGATCACTTTCTCTGCTCTGTGTCTATGAAGCAGGTGTCTCCTTCCAGGTTCTGATTCTACTCTAACAGTTCATGACTATTTCCTATTACTAGATAGACATCTTCTGTAGGGACAGAGGAAACTGTCAGCAAGAAGGCTCCCATTTCGATCTTAGGCAAGCGTTGTGCCTATGAGTGCCCCGTAATGTTAGTCTCTGATCTTACTCAAAGCAGGGTCCAGAGCACAGGTAGCTTCCTCCTTCTCCCCCAATTCCGACCCATTTATGGTGGGTATTAGGGCGAGATTTATCTATTTGAATGTGTTTTTAAAAACTACCCTGTGTATTTTTTCTAGAATGTTTTGATTCAATGACACATTTTTCATTCATTTTAGAAAATTCCTAGCCAGTATCTCTTCATATATGAAGTTAATCTATATTTTTCTGATTTGAGGCTCCAGTCACATATATAATAATCCTCCATGACTATTATGTTTCATAGATTTTACTTTCTCTTCTTCTATTTGGCTTCTTCCAATGGTCTTTCAGATTCTGCCTAGCTTTTTTTTTTTTTTTTTTTTTTTTTTTTTTTTTTTAACATGGGACCTGGGATTTGAACTCAGGAACTTCTGCTTTTGAGGTGGAGTATTAACACCTGAGCCATCTCTCCAGCTCCGGTCTTTCAGATTCTGAGGCCACTTAAATCTGTTGGGTCTAATCTGCTACAAATCTATATATTGAAGTCTTAATTTTCTTTTCATTGCTGCTTTGATACAGGGTCTCACAAATGTAGCTCAGGCTGGCTCATGATCTTCTTGCCTTAATCTCCCTAGTGCTGATATGAAGGTGTACAGTACCATGCCTCTCTGGATTATAATGTACATGTCATTTTGGGACAGGGTGTCATGTAGCCTAGACTGATCTCAAGCACTCTGTGTAGCCAAGGATGACCTTGAACACCTGATCCTTTTGTCTCCATCTCTGGAGTGCTGGCATTCCAGATATTCACCACCACAGATGGCTTATGTTGTCCTAGGTATCAAAGCCATGTCTTTGATCATGCTGAGCTAAATCCACAGCTCTCAGTTCTTATAACTTTTAGTTCTAGATTCTTGTTAAAGTCCATATTTAATAACCACCTGCATTGCTTCTGGGTTTTTTCTTTCTCTTGACTTCTGGTGAAAAAATTATTTCCTGACATGCTGAACACTGACTGAAAAGTAGTAGAAGTTTTAGCTTACAGAGATTTAAAACAATATTTTTGGATGTCAGACTTGGGGGAGATTACTGTGACATAGCTGAAGCTGGCCCAATTACTTGTCCTCACTCATAAGGTAAAGCTACCCTAAGATCTAAATTAAAAGTTGAGCTCTCCTTTTTGGGAGACTTGAACTCCAACTTCTGTCTCCTTAGGACTGACCAACAATGTCTTTAGATTTTTATCTCGCTAGTATCTTTACTTGGCTTCTTCATGCTTTGTCCTGAGTCTAGTCTCTTAAAATAAATCAGCACATGGCTTAGAAATAAAACTGTAGAGAATGTTGATCTCAAAGATCTTAGTATTTTAATTTTTATTTCTCATGTCATAGCTGCTTAATTTAACCATGAACTCCATCTTTTAGTTGTCTCAGCCTAGTAGATTGTCATAACTACAGAATAGTGCCTGATCTCAGTCCTTGGATTAGTAAACACCCAAGGCCAATCACAGCAGCGGAAGACTCACTTTGGCATGTTTTTCATTTCTCCGGCTTTGGCTATTCTGGTTGTTCTCTAGAAGTACCAGATATTGTTTTCTTTTGTAATATACTCGAGTTTTATAGGTATTTCCAGGGAGTGAATTAATATGACTCTGTAAATGTGTCATCAGAATTCATTATATTCAATACTCAAGTCCCTATGTACCAAGTTTTGGTGATTTCTATGAGGTCCTGTTAATTACTTTGTACTCAAGCTTCCAATTCACTTTTTATCCATATTTTATGGGTTGGCATATAATTGTTATCTAGCTATGATAGTATTTATTTTTCTATATACTCTGGTTGACTAGTGAATACAGACCATCTAGTTATATATTGTAATTCCAGAAGAGTTTAAGACTTAATTATTTAATCTAGTGTGTTTGTTTTAGCTGAAAACCATAGATAAACATCATCATGAAGAGCAAATGGTCACACTTGGGATGCATTCACAGCTCGGTTTCCTATTAGAGTTCTTATGGTTTGTGCTGCAGTTTGTGTGTATGGTTGCTGATAAATGAACAAGGGGTTTATTTCCTTATGACAGTCAAGTTACAGTTCTCAGTCCAGCTTGACAAGAGAGCTCACACCAACACTAAGGCCAAGGGAACTGGCCGCACCATCCCTACTTAATGGCTGAGAGAGGGATGATCCTTATTTGCCAGACCAGCATGTCTAGCCAAGTACACAAAAGGATTCCGACTTTCTCAACCAGCTGTCAGTATTTTATTCATCTATTCAGGGCCTAGTCCCACCCACCATGGGATGGGCCTTCCCCATCAGCTAGACAATCTCCTGCAGGTTTGCTCTGGGCTTAACTCAGCTACTAATTCTCCACAAATGTGTCCAGAGCTCAAACCCTCAACTGTCAAGTTGACACCTGTGCCTAACTATGACAGTTTGGATTAGATAATGTTGAAAATGGTGGAAACTCAGGAAGAAGCTGGATAAATATGTTTCTGAATAAATTACCATAATGGTTGAACAACATGCAGGAAATAACTTAGTTTTTGGTATATTATCATAAAACTCTCCTAAAATTGAATTTCAGCCTGAGTTTTCAAGGGGTGGGGTGATGATGATAAACTAGGCTGCTGAAAGTTGTAAAGCTCTAGAAATGTGGGACATTTTAGGATGAAGATTGTTATAAAGTTGAAAAAGGTGGGTGGTTAGGGAAGCTGTAGAAGCATGTTAATGCTAAAGTTTTATTATGCCTATTGCAAAGGGGGGGAAATGCAAAAGTGCACCACCCAATTCTCTGTTCAGAGGCAATGAATATAGTGTGGAGTGAAAGAGGGGAGCCCTAGGGGATAAGTTAAAGTAGGACCAGCAGGTGTTAGAGGAGAGGCAATGGTACACTTGCTATCAAAGATGAAGCTCTAGTATATGGAAAAAAAGAATAGAAAAGTTTGAAAACGAAGGTATTTATAATTTATACAAAGGTGCAAACATAATGCTCCTTTGAGTGCTAAGGCTCTTGTTGAGAGGATTCGTGTCATTGACATTGTATAAGTGGAATGCAATTATTCACTAACACCCGGGAGGAAAAAAATGCATTGCTATCTCCCAGCATGTAATTGTGCTATGCAATATGAAATTTCTTATTAAGTCTTTTCAGAAGTGGTAAGTAAGAACAGTTAGAAAGTAATTTCCTGGGGAAAGTAGTCTACATCAGCAGTCTCGAGTTCAGCATTCACCTTTCGGCTCAATGCAGTCTGAATTTTTTGTCTGTATTTTCAGTAAAAATCATTCTGATTAAAACCACCAAGGACTCCTTAATTGCAAATCCCAATGGAACTTAGCTTACTCACCATGGCCCTTGGAAAGACTTCCTTATCTTACAGACAAGTGAGATCCCATTTCATCTGCTTTATCAAAACCCACTGAGACAGATTGTGTTATGGCACCAACCATTTTGCATTGTAACTATTTGCAGCTCCTCATCCTTTTGGGACAGAGTTTATGAGGTCAAAGGCTGTCATATTCACTTTTATCCCCGGCATCAGGTCTCATTTTAGCCAAATTATTAGTAAATTGTACATGTCTTCACTGTCTCTTTCAATCCTCTTTGCAAGACATGCTTGCAGAAAAAAATACTGAGGAATTCTAAATATTGAAAAAAAAAAGCTGTTCTAAACATAACCAAACACAAACATTTTCTCTGAGAACATACCTTTTCCTTACACTGTACATTAATTATATTTGTAAATAATTAAATGATTAACATATGAATAAGATTTGGATGACTTAGAACAGGTCTACTGGGGACTACTTTTGTCTGTATTCTTCTGAAAACACACATCATTTTTTTTATAGTGCTGGAATTAATACATGCTATACAAGTGTTCTACCACTGAGCAATATGTCCTGCCTCTTGACTTTTTTTAAATATAGTTTTTCAAAACTTTTGGTATTTACTGATATTGTTATACATAATAGTTTGGAGTTATTTTTGATTCTTTCTATCCCCTTTGTTTCCTTATTTTAGTGACTGCCATATTGTTTCTCTTACCACACACATAGTCCATACTTTCTATCAATTCTGTTCAACATCTCACTTCTTATACTCAAATCTTAGCTTGTCTCATTATTTTATGTATTATTTTTATGTATATGTACATAAATAGATAGATAGATATATAGATAAATAGATAGATAGATAGAAGATAGATAGATAGATGCTAGAGATGAACCCAGGATCTTGCACATGCTCAGCAAGCAGTCTCCCACGGTGCTGCTTTCTGAGCCTTGAGCTTTTTTGTGACTGTTTCTAGATATTTCAGGCTGGCCTCAAACCTATGATCTTCCTGTTTCTGCTTCCTGAGTGCTGGGATTAGGGGATTAGAGATATGTACCATCTTTTTTTATATTTGTGTACTCATGAAAAGTATTTTTATGACTGCTGATGGTGGAAGCATTAGTGAATGATACAGTTTTATAAGCATTTACATATGCCTTGAAAATTTTCATCCAAAATTATCCTTGGGAAAAATTTTTTGAGCATTTATGCAATAAAGATATAAGGCTGTTGTTTAAGACAGCTTGTATGAAGCTCATGTCTAATGTAGTGACAAGTCAAATAGAGCCAAAAACTTGGAGTCTAAACGCTAAGAGCATTCTAACTGCTAACTTATTATTGCTTTGCGTGAACTTATAATTTCTAGGAAGAAACCTCACACATATTGTGAATCTAAATAAGAACATTAGTATTAATCAAGCACTAGAAAGTGTTAGAGATAAGCTCCAATGACAGTCATATAAAGGTTGATGTGGAACCAGTGGTGGGGAATAATGATAGTTTGATTTGATATCACGTGTGTGAACAACTGTCCTAACTAAATTAGGTATATCCTATGTTACACATTTTTCTTTCTCCCTTTCACATTACAAAAATGTAGCACACTAATTTCATCACGGCCATTCAAATGAAATATATTGTAAGATGATAAAGTATGTGATCAAGGGAATCTATACATTTTGTTCTAATACTTCTTTTTTATGTTTCCATAAGAGAATTTAAATAGTATTGAGGATAATAATTTTGAGAGAGGCTCAATAAACATATTCTGACAAATCATTATTTTGAATGAATTAATTTCTCAACTTACATTAGAATTTAGTTTGAAGTTTCTCTTCCATAGAATAAATGTCAAGCAAAGGAAAAACATTTGGACAATTTCAAGTTTAATGGCTGACACTATTAAGGAAACTCATCATTTACTGAAGCATCATTTGTTAAAATATCAAATTAGTTTCCTTTTGAAGTACTTTCCTTAAAAATTATAAGCAGCTATTCTGGAGAGGTATCGACCATGAAGGTTTTGCTTTTGCCTTTGAAAAAAGGAATGTCGCATATCCTGGGATTTGGGAATCACAGGAAGTAAAGGAAAGGCTTTGCAAATAGAGGGAAGGAAAAGGGGAAGTCAACAGCTGATCTTTCATAGTGAATCTCATCGTTTCTACTACATGCAATTATTTTCTGCTTCTAACAAAGCCTGAACTATGTCTGTATCACACTGTTTTCTATTGCCTTTGAAAATATTTAAAAGACATTAATTTTTTTGGGTTAAATAAAAATACTCTATTATAGTGCTGAGGATCAAGCTAAGAGTGTGTGCACGCTATGAGAGCACTCTACCACTGAGGTGCACCCCCACACCCTAAAATTCTCCTTTAAGATTTATCTTAAAATTAAAAAAAGAATGTTGAAGATGTACAAAATGTTTATGCATGCAACTTAAGGAATATGACAATTATTATATAAAACTCATCTTTAAAGTAAGGGGTCATTGTCACAATTATCTTAATATACTTCTCTTCTAAGGTAAAATTTAAACTCAGTAAAAAAAGAAAGGTTTAGAATTGGGAGAGTTAAAAACCTCGAGGCTGCCTTTTAGATAAGGGGATAGCAGGGTGGGGCAAGGGAACAATACACTAAAGTGCTTTTCTTTCACAGATCTTGGTTCAAATTAAGGTGAAATTCCGAAGGAGGATGTGTTTTCCCTAAGTGGAGTCTTAAAGGACATGCCTTTGTTTCCAGCTTCCCAGAGAAGATATATGTTAACACACACAAGGCATTTCATAATAAATTCAACTTTTATGGAGTGACTAATGCCTGGTGAAGATAAGGCAGACTCTCAGTCACCTGTGCTTAATCCGGGCCGAACATTATGCCAAAGGCACACTGAGGAACTTTATTTCTTTGGAAAGGTTGGTAACAATTTGGTAGGGAGCAGAAAGAGACTTGGGTCTTGTTGGAATGCCTTTCCGGCACTGTGCGCACAGTTTAGCATTTATGTACTTTGGAAGGACAAAGAGGTTGGGTAAGCTTGCCAAAATTGGAACCTGTTTCTGGGAATTCGTTAGTAGGTCAACTGTTGTAAATGTAAGTGAAACTACAAAGCATGGGAGATACTAAAAATTTGGGGATTGGCCTATAACTAGTTTTGCTGAAGCCCGCAGTCTTTCTTTCTCTAGGTCTCAGGTGAGGTCACAGGATGTGTAAAATACTAGGCTTGGGTGGAGGTGGGAGATGAACGGAATGGAAAGAGACAGTTCTTTTCTAGTAGAAATATCCCACAGGTCACAGAGCTAGATAACAATAATTTATTAATCTACCATCTTCTCTGAGAAAGATAATTTTTGTATGTAAACAATGCTTTTCGTTCTCCTTTCCTTCTTTTATTTTTACATTATCATTATTTACTAAAAAGAAGTCTAAAACTTCAGTTCTTAATCTAGCAAATCATCTCTGAACTTGTGACAATGTAAAAATCACTCATAGAGCATATGCATCAGTTTTCTATGTGCAAATCTTGTATGTAGATTCAATTGAAGGGGTCAAATTTGCCTTGTGACATATGAAGAAGGCATTCCCTCTGAACAAACACATATCTATTTATGTAAAAAATATCAAATGCATCTGACCATATTATATATTATTTTTATAACATAAGTCTACGCTTGATAAATGACTTAGGAAATCTTTTTAAAATTTAAATAAAACTGAGGAGTGGTCTTCCCTCTTTCCCCATGAAAAAAGGAGACAATGACACAGGATAAGGTTGACTTTAAGTTGCTTTGGAGAACTTCTGAAACACTTCTGTTGTTATCAGTCTGTAAGTCACGATACTGATTCTAGAGAAAATTAAACTCCTCCAAGTTATTCTAAGCCACTTATTTCTAGTGTGTCCAATTCCCTTCTTGAGCTCCAAACTAAATAAAAAGATTCAACAAATGTCTTTGTCTTGCTCTGTTAGCCAGTGACTAACAGAAGAGAACTTTCCTGACTCTGAACTGCCAAACAATGATAATGAGGCTTCCCATCGAAGGCTATGTGACCAAATCCAAATTTCAAAAATCAATTAATCTTTTGGATGAGAACACCACAAGGGGGCAGGTGAATCCAGGCTAGGTCCTAGCCAGGAGGGTCTCAGAATTAAGGAATTCTCAATCAAAAGAGTTGGGGGAACTGAAGTATGAATTAGAAGCAACTCCAAAGGCAAAATTTCTTCATGAATATAAGCGTTATATTTAGACCACTCATGTGAAATGTTTTAAAAATATATCCAATTATGTTATTCATAGCATATCAAGAACATGCATGAAAGATACCAAAACACTGTCAACAGTCACACATTGAAAGTACTTATTGTGTTTAGGAAGGCCACCAGAAGATTTTGCCAGGGTTAAAAAAAAAAAAAAACTATGAGAAGAGATGCAAAATTTATTAGAAAGCAATCAGTGGCCTTTGAAAATAACACAACCAGTTGGCAATGTCACATAACTAAAAAACAAATATGAAGAGGTACAATTGCTTAAGGTGATAGTAATACTGAGCTATTTCACGGAAGAACTGTAAATGTTGAAGAACTGTAGCAGCATTTTTCCCATATGGAAATTAAGTAATTAATTTATGCCTTTTTAGGAAAGACAAAGCTTCTGATGAGAAAGGATATTCAGAGTCTATTTTGATTTTCATCAAACTTAAAGTTAATTGACCCAATAGGAGGTAAAATTGACGCTTATAAGAAAATATATTCAAACACTTGGTATAGGTCAATAAGGCATTACATACTTACATAGGTTAAGGAAATGAAGTGTCAGTACAAGTAAATAAAATCCACAAGCCTTGCCTTTTAATGGTAGTTTTTATTTAATTCCTTATTTCAGTTAGAATCTTTAAGATGAGTTTTTAGGTATTTCTTATTAAGACATCTTTAAAATTTTTCTTTGGTAATAATGTAGAAATTACTTATTTTACAATAGACATATTGTCAGTGATGTCATTCCATGACAGACTTTAAAGCAAAACTTTAGTTCTCAGAATAGCAGACTCTTCATTGAGAATTTTTTTCTATTACAGTATGAAAATTTGGCTTGGTGATATCATAGGACTCAACACAAATCAAATCATTAAGCCTATTTTGAAAAAAAATCTCTGGATGTGTATGTGACTGTCTAGTCATTTTTTGCTTTTAACAAAGGTTATTTCTCTCAAATCCACTCATACTTTTTGTGTAGACAGACAGGCACATGGACAGATACACACATACACACTAGACACTCACACATATATACGTACATGCTGCAGTCCGATGATATTTTAGGGAACTCTTTCTCCTATTTGCTTTCTGAATCAGCCTTCTCTTCATTTTTCTTTACTCCACATAATCACAAGTTCCTCTTATGTTTTGTCATCTCAAGGTATGGAAATAACTTCTGCAATGCTTGAAAAAAAATGCTTTCATTTGTCAATGTGAAAAGTTGGGTGGCTTTTAAAAGCCGTCCAGTGCAGTGTTATTTGCACACAGTAGCCATTCAATAAATATTTGTTGATTTGGTTTATTCTAGCGTAAAGAACTGAGTAACAACTCTTATTGTCTTCACTAACATGCTATGGTTGAGTCTGTGTACAAATGCATGTATGAGTAAATATTAATGGTCATGGTCACTGAAGATGTTTCATAAAGAAAAGAATATGGATCTGCTGTCTTCTGAGAACAGCAACGATCGGGAAAATGTTTAGTGAAATGTTATCAGTAGCTACAACAGATGAGAGGCAGTATAAAATAAGGTCATCTAAAGAAAATTCAGACAGGCTATTTGGAAACCAAGCAGTTATTCTCTTTATTTTTGAGTTACTTAACCACATTTTGAGTGGTTACATTTTTATTGCACATACTAAAGTAAAGAATCTTTTTTATTAAGAAATGAAATTTTGATCACAAAATTTACTGAGCACATGTAAATAATATAATGTTTTCTTTGGGTTTTCTTCATTGTCATAGTCACAAACATGTTTATTTATGTATGGTTTCAGCAACCATTCAGAAGCTTTTAATGTGGAGAATGAGCATTTCTCCCAAACTTTAAGTAACATATGTCATTGAAACGGTTAAACCACAGACCCCTATCAATTGAAAGGGCATATCTGATTTATTTCCTTTTCTGGCTCACCAACAGTAAAAACTGTTTCTGAGCACATAACGTGTTAAATTTTGGCTCAAAGAGAATTTACAACAGCATGGTTTACGACAAAATCTGTCAAAACATTAACCATAATGGCATAAGTTTCAGTCTTTAGCAGCAGACAGGGAGGCAGCATGGTTGATAAAGGGTAGAACTTAGGGATGGATACACTTCCTTGGCTTTGAGAATTCCTGTTCTCATTTTATTCAAATGTGAAAATTCTGAAAGAATACTGTGTGTTTTAATAGATGGTTTCAAACAGACTAGAATTAAAGATGAAATTCTAAGTAAAAAAAATTAGTTAAGAGGATTTAGATGTTGAAAACAAAAGCTAAAAATCTATCACACTTTCATTTCCAGTCTGATGAATTTCAAGATAAATTAAGAATGAACACAGCTAGTGTCATAATCTTTTTGCTATTTTAAGATGAATATGATTCATTTGGCCATGTGCCAGTATTGGAACATTATTCATCAAGAAAATTTAAATTTTTAAGCATGGTAAACAATGTTGGCATTTCTGGTTTGCTGTTCCTTGATGAGTAAAGAAGTAACATTTCTCAGAAAATTAAAAATAAAACACTCTTATTGAAAGTGAATTACTTGGCCAGAAGTTAATTATCATCAAGACAGCTAGCTTTGTAAATAAAAACCAGAAACAATTTCAGACAAACTGTATTGAGAAATGCATTTGGCTAGATATAGCTAAGACAGATTTATGAGAAGCAAATATTGTCAAAACAACTTAGAGATTTTCCTGTGTGTTAATGCCATGGTCATATAGACAAGCACAGCGAATATTCCATGTTTCAATATTTCAGGACATCTTTACTGCAACTGACCTATTTACTGGAGAATGGTATGCATTAGAAGCCTTAGGACCTTCCACAAGTTACATAATGAAAACTGGTGGTACTAAGTAGAGGAAAATTAAAATTACTGAATTAAACATTAATTTTTGAAGTGGGAGGCTGGGGGTAATACTGAATCATAATGTACTTTTCCTCTTATATATCTGAAAGTGCAGTTCAGATTTTCAAATAATAGAAGATGAAAACCTAAGAAAGAAGAGCTCAGTTGCATTTCATTGAGAAATTATTAAATTTGGAATTTAAAGTAGATGCAGCAACAGTTGAAAGTACCAAAGACTCCGCACTGCCGTGGTCGTGGCTCTCACTGACCCTCTTATCACCTGAATTTGGACAGACTTGTTTCAAGAGAGTAACTTAATCTCTATTATCATTCAATAATAATGCAATTGGCCTATTTAGTAGTTTGAAAATTTTGTATACACTTTTTAGTCAAAAGAATGGAGCCGAGACCTTGCTTTGTATAGAGTGAAAATTTCAAACTTTTGATTGTATAGGATCACAAGAGAACAGCTACACAAGAAATTCTGACTTAGAAGACCCAACTAGACTGAAAAACTAAATAACACCATCATCAACAACAAAAATCTCACAATTGATTTTTCTTCAAAATCAAGTTAATTGTGGTTGCAAAGTTACAGTCTTTAGGTAAGCACCATGCCTGACTTGGTACTGCTGCAATACTTGATAATTTAATATGATCTATCTATTTTTAATACCATTGCAAAAAGTATATTGAATTTTAATCTTTTAACATGACATCTTAGAGGCATGTTCCACAGATGACTCAAAACTATTTGAAAATTTAGGCTTCACTGTTGAACAAGAATGATTATTCATCAAGTATTTACCTGTGCAAAGAAAATGAACAAGACTGAATTTCTGATCTCCAGAAGCGCACATTCTAATGGAGGATGGCACAGGAAAGCTGAAGCAAGAGAAAACTTAATAACTACCCTAATGGAGAGCAGCAGAAAGAGCCATCAGGCACTCGGCATGGAGATTAACTGCAGCTGAGGCTGTGGGGGTGGGATGGGGAATTAAGGAATGCTTCATGTAGGAGGTGGCATGGAAGTATTCTTGAAGGATGAATTGGATTCAAACAAACGAACATAGGTTTAATTGGGTAGAGGATTAAAATGGTAAATGAATTAAAAAACAAAAATACAGGAGAAGACCCGATAGGGAACGTATGCTTGTTGCATGGAGTCGAACTTCCTTTAATTTTCTTGCCATCACAACGAAATAAAATAATGTGTCAGAGAACTTCTGTAGATGATTTAGGCAACTTAATAAAATCAAATATAGGCCCAGAAAATTAGGCAATAATATCTGTGATACTTAAATACTCAGCTTATTATAGGATACATCTGTGTAGTTTTTATAAAAGCAAAACTAAAGTAACTATTCTTGGAGCTTTTAATGAAAGGTGATTTCTGACTTTAGAAGTTTATTTTTTACTTGGCATTGACACACATATTCACATTCCTCTGAGTCATGTAAATAAAAGTACTACACTCTTCATGACATGATTTACATTCAAGATGCCAAAACAATTCTAATTTTGCTAAATGATAAAACTATGATGAAGTAAGACCCTAGTTAGCAAACAGTAATTACTTCACACTTAAATGAAGCACATTTCTTCAGAGCAGAAAAATGGAGGTATTTCATGTCAAATTAAGACATAATTGTTCCAGGTATACTTGAATTTTCTCAGAATTACCTTTTCAACTACCATATGAATTACAAAAAAAAGAAGTGATTTCTTTTTTTAATCACTTAGATTTTAGACTCAAAATAATATGTAGGAATGACGCTTAGAGATTTCAACTCATTCTTAGCAAGCCAATGTATACATAATCTATATGGATTTGAGACATTCTCTGTGACATTATCAGGAGGCTCCCTAAGCAACCAGAAACATTGGCATGGAAGAAAAGGGCCACAGGAGATAAAGTATACATGACTAGGTTACTTGGCAGTTCTCACCTTTCAGATATTATATAACCTTGATTCCTGTTGGTTAGCAGAGTTCCTAACTTCTAAAGACACTATGCATTTGGAAACTTCTGGAACAGAAGACTGTTTATGGAATTGTTGGACCAGGCAAGCAAGAGCATTTATGTGGCACAGAGACAGATAACTATGGTTTTCCTGATAAAATCAGCATTGGTGATGGCTGTTGCTTTCTAAGTCACGCCTTACTAGAGCCAGTGTTAAAAGTTCGTTAGCTAGAGCTTAACAACACAATGGCTGAAGGAACGGAGTTACCACACAAGTGTTTAAATTCCAAGCTGGATCCCTAGCTACAACAGAGAGGAGAGTTCAAACAACAGAAACAGAGTTGCAAGGTCTGAACTTGTGAGTCATGGATACCTCTGACTCATCAGCAGGCAGCCCTTGTCAGAGCAACCAAGCCCTCCCAAGCAACACGGCTAATTGAATAAGGATTCCTAAGCTTTTGGCTGCAGATAAACCAAAGTGGCACATGGCTCATAACTCAAACATTTCATTTTAGGCAGCTGTTGTTTTTTTCTTGCCTGGGCTAATTTGGATTATTCAATCACATTCTCCTCTTTAATAAAAAACCCTTGTAGTTACTGTTGGGGACAGAGCTTCAATTATTGTTCTTGGAAGGTAAATTTATTGTTTGCTTATTTTACTCATGTATACAAGAAACACTAAATTCAGAACATTGGCAGTTCAATTCTCCCTCTCTCCCTCTCTCTCTCTCTCCATTCAACCCTGACGGTTGTTTCCTATTATGATTTTCTCAGCACTTCCGGCAGTAAGCAACTGAAATAATGGACAGAAAATGACAAACATCTTGTCAATATGTTGAAAGTCAGTCAGCAAGATTTAGAAGCTCACATCTAAGCAAATCTCTGGACCCTGTGGGGTGAGTGCCACACATAAAGGCAGTTGTGAGCAGGGGTAAAGCTGAGCTTTGGTTCCACTGGTATCAGTGGACAGAGGCCAAGGACAGAAATCTAGAACTTAGGCATGGACAGAGGACAAAGAAATTTTGCCCGACACATTTTATCATCACAAGTCAGTCCCCACACAGGTGTTCAACCAAAATTAATAATACCTAAGTGGCCCAGTAAAATTCAAAGGAAGTTTTAAAAGTGATTGGACACTTAGATATGTTTCCACGCAACAGAAACACAGAGTGTCTGTGGAGGGACCTGTTAGTTCAGGCCTTAAAAATGACCCAGAGAGAACCCATTGAGAAGTAATCACAGGCAGAAATAACAGCAAAATTATGGCACAAGTACTTGATGTTAAAATTCTCAGGAAAAACTACAGGATGAGTGTTTTAACTCCCATAAGGAAAAAAGGGACCAAATATAAACATAAAGACTATAAAAGTTACCAAGTAGACTTGGGAGTGAAGAAAACATAACCTCCAGGAATGAAAAATGCACTAACAAAACTTAGAAACTCAGTGGATTTCTGCTTACAGACAGACTCTTCTGTAGTGTAGGCAAATACTCCTGCCAAGAACAACCAGAAAAGCTGGACAAACCACAAAAAGGGATTTGTTTAAGAGTGTCAGAGAGGGGTAAAACAAAGGCAACCGAAGGGACCAGGATTCCAGAAAGGAGAGATCAGATCAGCAGTCAGCAATTTTGTGCTCATTTTCTCTGGAGGCCTCACCGGTTCCATGTGGGGCCCAGACAACTGACTGGCAATGTTAGTGGACAGTAGGCCTTCCCTGTCCAAAAGCCTGGGAAGACAGAACTTACCAGGATTCCTAACTGGCCGATTAAAGAAGCCAAAATGAGAATATCAATAAAAACATAGCTTTCCCCATTGAGACCCTGAACTTGAAGCATAGCACCTTACTCCAACTACAACTCTCAACCAGTGCCCGGGTTCCACTGTCTTCTCCCTTTGTAGAGGAAGACAGTCGCCTGACACTCAGTACAGACTTGGTAGGCATGCCCCCTAAGGAGCAGACGACAGAAAAAGATCCACAGGTGATATGTAGATCTTGATTTAAAAATGTTTTATTTATATATTTATTTACTTATATGTAAAACAAATGTGTTATTTGTATATTTATTTACACATTCACAAAGGTGCATGTGTGCCACAGCATGTGTGTAGGTCAGAGGACAATTTTCAGAAGTCAGTTCTCTCTTCCAGGGTTTAATAAGCTTAAGTTACCAGGTTTGTGCTTAGGTGCTTTTACCTGCTGAACCACATGTCCTTGACGCTTGGGTCTTAAAGTGACTATGATTAGTATTTCCAAGAAAAATAGGCATGCTGGGGAAATACATTTAGGAAGACCAGCATTCCATCAGAGATAAGGATGTAAATAGTGACAAGAGCAGCAGCAGCAACAAAAAAATCAATAGGACGCTGTCAAGTTGAAAAATACACAACTGGAAATTAAGAATTCAACAGATGGCTCCACAATAGAAGACAGAATTAGGGGAAATTACAGACAGTTATTTGCAAATGAGAAAGAGACTGAGTGAAGATTTTCTAAATCTGAGAAAGGATATCAAGTCAGAGATTTAATTAGGTCTCTAAACTCATGCAATAAATATACAAAGAAGATGACTTTTATTTATAAAATATAACTGTCTAAACCAAAAGTAAATGAGAAATATTCAAAAAAGAAATTAGGGAAACAAGATTTATCTTCAGCAGAGGAACCATAAGGCTGGTAGCTGGTTGCTCATCAGAGAACAGGAAGCATTTTAAAAGTTACATAACTAATACTTCTGGCTATGGTAGAATAACGGGGACTAGGTTTATTGCAAACCTTACAAGTTGTAAACAAAATCCACAGGCAAATAAAAAATTCATGAAAATATACATTTTTTTGGACTTTGAACAATAGGCAGCAATTCTTGCACAGGGAGATACAAAAAGCTACCTTACTGACGAATGATAATAGATAATTTCTGGATTCTAAATGTTGCATGTCTTGATTTTTTACCCATTCCTTTTGTTATATAAAAATATTGTATTTTCTCATAAATTATGCCCAAATGTTCTTACTTTTCACATTGTGAGACTCAGGAATAAACAACTCAATCGCTAACAATAAAAAAAAAAAAAAAAAAAAAAAAACCAAAAAGCTACCTTACATTTGCCCTGACTTTACAGTCTGCAGAGTTTACAATGCAGAACGAAAGGAGGAGGAATTGAAACAGAGGCTGCATGAAAGAGAGTGAGTAACCTGCAGAGCTGCAGTCAGTCTTCCTTGAGTCTTCCTCCAGGTAATTTCCTCCCATTTTCACATGTATGTGTGTCTGGGGTGCCTGCATATGTATATGTGTATTTGCATGTATGCGTGCATGTGCACATGTGAAAGCTTGAGGGTAATATCTCAGCCCCAACTACTCCTTCTCCTTAGTCTTTTAAGGTTGGGTCTGTAAACTCCGAACTCACCTGCAGGGTCAGTCTTGCTAACTAGCTGGTTCTTAAGATTTACTGGCATTTCCTGCTTTCCAGAACTGGAATTACAAGCATTGAAAATGCCTGGCATTTTACATGGGATCTGTGGATACAAATTTTCCAAGGGCTTTAACTCCCACTCCATTGCCCCATCCCATCCTCCTAGTGTTGATCGACACATGCACATGAGTAAGTTTCCAAGGCCAGGGTGAAACCACCAGAAAGGAGCTGGCAGAACAGTGATCTAAGCTCAGGCACAGCTAAAAAGAGTTTCTGCTGTCACCAGCCAGAGTAGAAAGGTCTCAATATGCAGGCCATGTGACAGTGTATTCAGTGCACTGGGGATGGGGAGGGGATGACTTACTGATGGTTACTAGGACCTATAACTCGAGTCGCGAAGGAGCCTTAAACTAGTCTCGCATTGTTTCCAAGTAATGTAACTGCATTCCTAGACAGAGCTCAAAGATGAAACTTTACATCATTAGACAAGACAAAGTTAACAATGGCCGTGTTCAGTAAAAAGCTACTTGATATGAAAAGTAAGAAATACAACTCACTGGGAGAAAAAAAAATCCATCAAGAAACAGAGCTGGTACTAATAACAATTAACAAATAAGGACATTAGAAGTTATTATAAAAGTTTTTATATTTCTATAGCTAATATAATTACTTATAATTATATTATTGTTCATTATATGATCACAAGTTAAAGACAGGTATGAAAGAAGATAAAAAGCTACCTTTAAAAGATAAATAATAAAAAGCCTGTGAAGAAAATGCCTCTGGATAGGATTAGCAGTCTGTTAGACAGCAAAAACTAAAGGATTATTAAATTTTAAGACAAAACAATAGAAAATATCCAAAATGTAATTAATGAACAGCAAACTGAAGGAAGCATGAATAAATTGTGGGACAACTTTAAGTGGCCTGATTTTCATCAGTGGTTCCAGAAAGGAGAATAAGAACTGGGGGTACAAACATTGTAAAAAAATAGTTGTTAAAATTTTTTGAATGATAAAGACTGCCAACTCACAGATACATAAAGTTCAATAAACCAGAAGCATAGAAATATACCATATAATATAAAGATCAATTAAAGCAGGTGACAAGAGGAAAACTTAAAAGGAGCCGAGGGCACATTACACACAAAGAATGAAAATAAGGATAGTGGAAGAGGCCACAACATCTGTTGATATTTGTTACATCATCATTTGACAATCAAACACAACTGTAACTATTTCTAGATGTTAGCTCTTGGTTGTAACAAACTTCTGCATCTATATTCCAAAGTGACTAGAAGTACTTGTAGTAGACATGAACCAATCACTTCTTATTAAGCACTACTTTTTTGGAACAGGGTCTGACTATAAAGATTAAGATGATGTTCTAGATATAGATTCTACTGTCCTGGTATTCTGAGTGTATAACTATTCCTGTTTTGCCTACTTCAAAAAATCCAATGTTTACTTTAAGTTTTTGTACCTGTATATATTGCACATTGCGATCTTCCCCATAATGTAACCACCTTCTCTTTTCTTGCCTCTTCCTCCTATTCTTAGTTCCTTTGTCCCTCAGACTGTTTCACTTCTAATTTCATATGATACATATGTATCTACATAAAAATATAGGAACCATAAATGAGAGAAAAGTAATTTGTGTTTTGAGATTGTTTTAATTCACATAATGTGATATATTTGGCTGCATCTATTTTCCTGTGGACATGATTCCATTCTTCATTCTTCTTTGTGGCTGAAAAAAATGCTATTGTATACACATATCACATTTTCCTTATCCATTCCTCTGTGTCGGACACCTTGTAAACGGTGATGCAATAAACACTGACCTGTAAGTAGCTCTGTGATATAGTGACTCAGTGTCCTTTGGACATATACCTGTGAGTGGCATAGCTAGGTCATCTGTGAGAACTCTGATTTCCACAGCAGCTGGACTACTTTACATGCTCCCCAGTAGTGCTATAAGGGTTCCTTTTTGTCCATATCTTCACTAGCATTCACTTGTTTTGAGTGTGGGGGTGTGTATGTGTAGGTATGTGCATGTATGGGTGGATTTGTCTGGTGGCATGTGTGGGGAGGTCAGAGGATGACATTGGGATGTCTTTCTCAACTGTTTATCCACCTGTTTAGGGTAGATTGGCTACCCAGCATGCTCCTGGGATTTGTCTGTCTCCTCTCCTCTGGTTGTAGATGCATGCAGCACACACAGGCCTTTATGTGGGTGTTGTGGATTTGACCTCAGGTGCTTATGCTTGCACAGCATACACTTTACCAATTTACTCCATTATGTTATTTATTTTCTTAAACTTTACTTATTCATTCATTTAGTGTGTGTGTGTTTGGTGTGTGTGTGTGCGTGTGTGTGTGTGTGTGTGTGTGTGTGTGTGTGTATCAGAGGGCACATGTGTCCCTGTGGAGGACCAATGGTGACTTCGAGGGCACATGTGTCCCTGTGGAGGTCCAAGGGTGACGTCGGGAATCATCCTGGATTGTTTCTACTTCCATCTTCCTTCGCTTTGGGATTTCCTGGACTCTGCCTACCAGAGCCGGAAGTGCAGGCCACTGCAGTTTCTGCCTGGCATTTTTATGTGGGACCTTGGAATCCAAACTCAAAGCATAGTCTTAACCCCTGAGCCATCTCTCCACCCCATGTTATTCCTTTTCTTAATGACTATCATTTGAAGTGAATGGGATCTCAATGTAGCTTTAATTTACTTTTCTTTGATGACTAGTGAAGTTGAACATTTTAAAAAATAGTTATCAGCCATTTGAATTTCATCTTTGATTCCAAAAATACACATTGGAGTAAAAATAGCCTCTTCAATGAATTGTGCTGACAATGAATTATATCCAGATGTAGAAGGCTGAAACTAGGTTTTTTCTCTCTCCCTTGCACAAAAACCAACTCCACAATGGATCAAAGACCTTATTGTAAGATCTACAACTGTCAAAAAACAAAAACAAAAACTAGGGAAGATTTAGGTATGAACTACTCTCAGTGGACTATAGTTATTTAATCTAATGACTTCATAAAATTAAAAGCTTCTGTATGACAAGGAATGCAGTTAATATAATGAGCTAGCCTACAGACAGGGAATATATCTTTATTAGCTATACATCTGACAGAGGACTGACATGTAAAATATATAAAGAACTCAAAAAACTTAATAAGAAGAAAAGGAACAACCAAATCAATAAGTGGAGCTAACCTATCATTTTTAATTAAAATAATTTGAAATCCTTTCTTAGGTCTTTGTTATCCATATTTATGAAATAAGTATTTCCTTTTAATATTTCATTAGTATAACTCTTTTACATTTAAATAGATTTGAGAGACTCATAGGGTACCTAATAAATTTGCTCATATCAATATTTATCTTTATTAAGGAAGTTATACACTGTTTGATAGGGAGCTCAATCTTTTCTTTACTGGAGTATATTTTATTGTGCATAGTCAGTACAGTGTCTTCAGAATGTACGCTTATAAATTTGATTATGATCGACATCTAAGAATTGCTTTGAAACATGCAAAGTTTTAATTAGGGGATTCTATGTGAAGAAACAGTATTTGTAAGTTTTAGATATTTATTCACCTTTCCAGGTTAAAAAATATCCTTGTTAATAACCAAATAGTTATGCCGATAGCATCCAAAATACTGTTCTATTCTGAAACAAACAAAATTAAAAGTAAGTACATTAAGACTTCTGAAAAGAAATATCATTAGTTAAAATCATTTCAGTAATTTCAAAAGCATATATGTCATTAGCAAATTCCATTTATGAAGTCTTATGTTAGAAACCTTCAACTTTTATGAATTTAACTTATGCTAAAGTACATAACAAAAAAGAAAATCTTTCAATAGAGGGTGTTCTAGTAGACAGATTATAAAAAGTTTGGTAACTTGAGATGCTATATTGGAATGTATGCTACTAGTTCAAATGTGCAAGCTCCAACTCAACAAATGTTTAAAATATTTGAGTTTTTAAAACGGTGCCAAAATAAACCACATCTTTTCTAGAGATGACATATTTAGTTAAGCATGAGCAATATAAATCCTTCAACCATTTCATGTATTTATTTAAAAGCCTCAGAAACCACATGCATTTCCAATAAAACATGCACAAAATGTTGAACTAACTGGAGTTTAACAGTTGACTTACAAGTCAATTTTTAAAAAGAAAAATATAATTTTATGTGTATCTGTGTGATTATGATATGAGAAATGAATAGATTACTTGAAAATAATAGTTATCAAGAACACAATAATATCTGAGTACCACAGGGTTCAAAACAAATCATATGTGAACAGACCCAATGTGTGTGTCATGGTTACTTGTTCACAGAATGCCTTATTTATAATGGCTATTTGAAAGTGGGAACTTTAAAAGTAATATAACCTCTAAAATACTATATCGTGAATGTTTCTTTTCAATAGTAAAACTTCAAGTCTTTCATATTTTAAACTGTTTGTGAAAGAAATGAATTGTACTAATAAATGACCAGATAAAAAGATTTTCCAGTTGATTTAGATAAGGAAATACATGACAGGCCAATTTTATCAAACCTACATAAAATATTTATTCCATATTTTACCATTGTAAATACTTTAAAACATAATGGCTTATTTATAAGTCAACTTAAAACTTTTGTATTTTAATAATTAACCAGTCACTTTGCTATAACTGCTTGTATGTGGCTTACAATTGATCACTTTGCACACAACTGGTTTCCCCTCTAATATTTGCAGTAGGTGGCAGAGAGCGCCTTAAAATGTATAATGCTATGCTCTTAGGTTTTTAGCATCAGATCAAACTTAAAATGCTCAAAGTAACGCAAAGTAATGCTTTGTTGACGGCCGTAGTAAAGTAGGCTGCTATTGTGGCACCATAGAGAGATAGTTTAATTGTGTGGCAGAGTTTTTGTTTGCAGTTTGTTTTTAAATAACACAAAGAGAAATGTGCATAATGTTTAGACTAGTAGAAATGGAACAATACTAGCAGAGATCATAGAAATTGAAAACTTTACTGTAATTTTTTCTTATAGAAAGGCTTAGTGATCGGTAGGTAAATTGAGTACAATTATAAGACTTAGTTCCAAGACCTTGCCAGTCCCTTGCAAGTGCCTAGATGTTCTGAGTCTTTTTCAACATCTGAACAATGAAAGCAATAACAGGTATAATAATGTTATTAACAATAAATGTTAAATTATGCATACTAATTATATGGCTGTTGATAGAATGAAATAAAAAAGTGAAACAATTTTGTAGAAAAAATGTTGCAATTGGTAGTATCTTTTTGTCTTTTTTTCAAAACCAGTTCTTTTCAAGAAGCGACTGCTCATGCAATTCATCTTGATGTTTAAAATGAATTCAAAGAACCACTTGGAGCACTGTGAAGTACTTGAGAAGTTGTGCTGTTTTTGACTATGTGGCAACATTATTCTTTCATGCAAAAATAAAGACTATTTGCTTCTAGTGAACATTCTTAAGTGTAATAAACCAATAATTGACTTGAGACATTTTGGATATGAGATTTTATCAGTAACTAATTTTCAAGTGGGAGGTAAATTGCTCTATAAGTTTCATTTTATGATATCTTGTTCTATAGAAGTTATCAATATTAATTATAGGAATCAATTGTTCTTGTGTAGATAGGACAGGATGTTGGGAAGAGCAAAATTTTTTTTATATTGTGCTTTATTTTAAAACACCAGACAAAATAACTTCGTAAAAGTTTGCCCATTGTTTAAGATGAAACTGAAAATTTGTGATTTACTTTAAGAGCTCATTTAGTAACAAGACATTTAAGACATCTGTGACAAGAACTGCTTCTGTTTACTTACCCCTACTTCCTGGATACTTGAAAGGTGCTGCATCTTCAAACAGGGATGAGACTTCAGGCATGACCAAAGTATTATAAATTTCTATGTTTAAATAGTCACTGGTCTGTGAGGAGTTGTGATGTTCTTATAAATTAAGCCTAGCTTAATTCACTTTTTCAATCCTGTTGTCACTTATATCTAATTCTCATAGTCTAAAAAACCATTAAGAACAAGCAATATAAGTAAATTCCAAGTTTGAATGCAATGAAACATTTCTAATCACAAGTTAATTTAAATTTATAGATTCAGTAAGAAAGAAAAAACTAGTGTTCTGATTTCTTTTTTCACCTATGACAAAGCTCTTAAAATTCCCAGCAAAGTTAAACAAGTAAATAAAAAAATACTCTTCAATGGTGTAGAAAAGAATGGTACAGGTACAGAAAAGGATAATACAATCTATTCTGAAAATGCTTATCCTAAAAACAAGCAATGGTAAATAGTTTTGCTCCTTCAAGATAAATAAAAATGTAGAGGTATAGAAATTTTTGTCTACAAAATGTTGGCTAATTCAATCTTTCATCCCATTTAGGCATGTCATGTCCTCTTGAACTTTCAGTTATTCAATCTGTAAACCTGGCAATATTTTCCATAAAGCAAAAATCACTTTATTCATAACGTCATATGATTAGAAGCAACTATTGTGGCCTAATTATTTTAGCTCACTGCTTAAACGAGTTTGCAAATAGATGTCCCAAACCAAATGGTAGGAATTCTTTTTTCTAATTCCTTCTATTTTTTGTACATTAAATTTTTTTCCACATTTTTATATTATAGTCCCCTCATCTACAACAAAAATCATCATCTAAAAAATTAAAATCAGTGAGCATGTTTAGCAGGTTTGAGCGCTTCTGGTCTTTCAAAAACAGTGGCATGCTTATACATGCTAATTTTATACCCCAAAATGTCCCAGACTACTAGACAGAAACTTGGCAATTTTTACAGCTTAAGTGGACTGAAGTAAATATACACACTCAGCATTAAAGGATACTGACAATATGTATGTTTAAATGCACATAGATTAATTTTTTATTGAAAATAGTAAGCACTATTTATAGGGAAATAAAAATCATGTCTTGATGTATACAGTCTTAATGTGTTATTAAAGTAAATCATATATTTAATTCAAGGCATCTATACTTGATGTTAATATTAAAAATAAAAATCACGTACACACATTTAAGGCAAACTACACACTCTTGTGTCTGAGCTTCTCTTATCAGTTAAGGAATATACTCTATACTCAAAATGCATTTATTTGAAGTTTTGACCTAAGACAGTGGATTAAAGCTCAGACAATATTTACTCTGCTCCACATTGATTCTAAAAGGGCCATATGTGAAGATATGATCCTGACTGACTCTACCGTATTTCACCAGTAAATAGGTTTATGTTCACAACACAGAAATATAAAATAGCTACAACACAAGCTACACTTTTATAATTGGTAAAAGCCTATAAGTTAATATATTTGGATAAATAACTCAAGTCAGCAGCAAAGTGGTTAAACATTTGTGATTTGATTTTATCTCAGCTTGGAATGTGGTTGGAGTGTCCCACTTCTAACAACTGTTTGCTAAGTTAAGGCTTTTAGTGTTTACACAGTGTTGAATGAAGCAGCCTGGTCACCAGATGTGATTGCTTCCCCCAGACTGGCTTTTTTTTCCCCCAGTCAGATCACTGTCCTCATGGTTCCTGTTCCAACTTTCTTCCTCAGGACATCCACCAGCCTTTCTAACCTAAGTGCAGAGGGGGAAAAGGGGAAAAGAAGAAGAAGAAAAGTATAATCATTATCATGAATGTTTTACCTGAAAGAGGGTAGTATTTTCCTGCAACCAAGCAGCCCTGGTAGTCCTGTTAAGTAAGAATGCATTAGTGTGAAAGACAGTTCACACAGAGCAGCAAGAATTTCGGGTTAAAAACAGCAGCAGCACAAACTCAGATTCTCAGATTATGTTACACAACATATATGGGGCACTCATGTAAATTTGTGAATGAGTTATTTACTATACGATGACAGGATGGCATATGAAGTGAAGAGGAGCTTTAAACAGATTTTTTTACATAAGAGAAACATGTATTTCAATAAAGAAATATTAGCAATTTATACTTGCTACTTAGCTAAACAAACATATTGGTTGGTATACTATACAACTCATATGAGTTATATTTCTTTTTCATAGTTGATGAAAATACATGAAAATTTTAATGTCATTGTAACTGGAAATAATTAAAATATACAAGGCCGATTTGATGTTAATAACCAGATTTTTTTTACAGTACTAAGAGTTCATATTTTTCAATAGTACAGCACTAATTAAACTGGAAACAGTGCAATGTTCAGAAATTCACTCTGCAGAGCTCTTAGGTTACTCTATGGAGAGATCACATTCATGTGGATAAGTGATCTTCTTTAACATAAGATGAAGGAACTAGACCACTCATCGTTTTTTTTTTTTTTCTTTTCTTTTAGTGGACACATAAATCCTTAAACAAAAAAAATGTCTTTTAATGTTATATACCAAAACCTCTTCCTTACAGGTGGAAAGTATGCATAGCATTCATAAATTGTCTTCCTTCCACAAACTTACCAAGTGATAAAGTCTCTTTGCTTTAATTTGCCTCATCGATAGGGGTCCATTCAAATAAACAAAACACCGAACTAGACTTAAGACCATTTGAGAGCTCCTGTAAGGAATGGAAAAGTCAACTGTATCTACCTCTGAAAGCTAGGTTATGTTTATTGGATGACTCTGCACATAGTCAGAATTCTGTTAACAAAATAGGAATTAAAACAAAGTATTCACTACATCAAAATTTTTGTTTTAAAAGATACAATAATGGTGTAGAGCACAAATGTAAATCCTCTCTTATATATATATATATATATATATATATATATATATTTCTATATATTACATAATAAATACATATATTTTCAACAGATCCACTACAACAGTCTAGGATAAAGAATGTCTGAACTAGAAAATTCATGGGATAATTCATGCATTCACAGATTAGTATGTATTAGTTGGGCACTGCTTAGTGGTAAATCCTGGGCCAGTCTTATAAATTCTGATTGATAAGATTACATGGATCCTTTAAAGCAAAATTTTATTAAAATTTTTGAATTATAGAAGTGGAAGTGAAAACTTTAGTATAAATTACAAAGTTATACTAAAAATTTATTGTTAAAATACTTTGCTAATGATCAACATATTACTGACCCCCCCAAACTTTAACATGGATCACAGGCTCTAAGATCCTTGAGCTAAGGGATTAACAGCCACGATAGTGTTCCTATGCTAAAGGGGAACACAAGAAAGAGCTCTAGGCAATGCTACTGAGTCCTTACACCTCATCAGAGAGGGAAGTTTGACATGCACACTAAAGATGCTCCAGGAATGGGGGGGCAGGGCACTGGGAAAAAGGGAGGGAGGGAGGAAAGGAAGGGGAAAAGTGGGGAGGGAGCAAGAGGATCCAGGGAAGGGTGGAGGGAGAGGAATGGGTTACCTATCAAGTTTGTATGAGTGGAAAAAAATAATAAAAAAAAATACTTTGCTAATGAATGTTTATATTATATTTAAATTAACTCATTTTTAGTTATGTTGGGGATCAAATTCAGGGTCTTGAATATGCTGGGCAGTGCTGTAGCATTGGATTGCATTGTTAGGCCTTTAATTTACTTTTAACAAATGGTTCCTAGCAGAAATCTCAGCAAGCCATTAATGGGACAAGAACTATAGCTTTAAGTTTACAAAATGCATCTTTCTCCCATAATAACATTTATAGTATAAACTGGCAAAGAAAGAACATCCTAGGCTGGAAAGATGGCCTAATTCTGCCTCACAAGCAGAAGGTCTTGAGTTAGAATCCCAGGACCTAAGTAAAAATGCCAGGCAGAAATGGAGGCAGACTGTGCTTTTGACCCTGGTGGGCAGAGCCTGGGAAATCCAGAGTGAAGCAAAAAGGAGGTAGAAGCAATCCAGGATGATTCCTGAAGTCACCCTTGGTCTTCCAGATCTCTCTCTCTGTCTCTCTCTTTCTCTTTCACACACACACACGCACACACACCAAAAAAAGAACATCCTTAACAAATGAAAGTTCTGCTTTGTACTGTTTTTATTATTACTATAATGTCAGACTCAGTAGATTACTAAATTATTGACATGAATTTGTTATCTTTTTCTTGGTTTCTCCTTTATACATGAGCTTATTCTACTCTTGTTTCCTTTTTATACATGCCTTTCCATTTAGAAGTCTTTTATTTTGCTAAGGTAAGAAGTCAGGAGGAAATACTTAAATATCATGTTTTGCAATGTCTCCATCGTAGGCCAACAATTACTAGACCAACCACATTCTCAGCTTATCCAGGTTGAATGATTTATGAAAATTTGATCTCAGAAATGAGAAAAATGTCAATTACTTCATTTTATAGAAAAGTACTGACTCCCAAAATACAATGAAGCATCTATCCCTTTCTATAAGGAGCAGAGAAGTGTCAACAGATGGTGGGTATGGTCTTCTAAAGCACCAGGAAAGATTTGCCTGCAGGCTTTTTTATACTGTCCAATTAGCAGTAGTCACTTAAAAAGTCAAGCAGTTCACTTATGCAGAATCCGACTGCTTTAGTCTTAATCAATGATAAATTCACAAGGTCATTGTGGGCCAAAAAAGAGGCTAGAGTGAGGACTAGGATTTTAACAGCTTGAGATGAAGAAATCAAAGCCAGACAAGGTTATTATGTAAAAGTGGTGGCAAATTGGGGTTTCCTTTCATTATTTTTAATTCAAAGGTATTTCTATTATGGTTTGTGCTACTAGAGACTTATACATTTCAAATTACAGGGTAATAAGCCCTCTGTTTTAGTAGTGTTTTCCTAAGTCAGGTTGAAAAGTATTTGCTGAGATATCATCTCACCCCCTGGTCAGAATGGCAAAAATCCATAATACAAACACCACCAAATGCTGGAGAGGATGTGGAGAAGGGAACTCTCCTACATTGCTGATGGGAATGCAGACTTATGCATCACTCTAGAGATCAGTATGGCAATTTCTAAGAAAGTTAAGGATTGAAATGCCATATGACCCTGCTATATCACCTCTGGAAATAATCTTCCATAATGCAACAATTCACTACAGTGACATGATTAAACAACCATGTTTATTGCAGCACTATTTACAATAGCAAAGTCATGGAATCAACCCAAATCCCCAACAGTTGACGAATGGATAATGAAAATGTGGTGCATTTATAAAGTGGAATACTACTCAGCCGTCAAAAAGATGAATTAATGAAATTTGCCAGGAAATAGATGAAATTAGAAGAAATTATATTGAATGAAGTATCCCAGACACAGAAAATTAGACACTGTATGTATTCCCTAATAGGTGCATCCTATTTCCAAACCCACTTAATGACATATTGAAAGGTAAATCTCTGTTAATACCCACTATAATCACAAAGGATTATAAACAGGAGGAAAGGGGAAAAAAGAATTCAGGAGACAAAAGAACATATTTCAATGGAGAAATTAGGCCATGGTCATGTACTGGACGTAAGTAGCGAGTCATCTAATGCGGCTCACTCTCACTTCCCTTCCTATTCACTTGGTTTGATCTCCCCAGTCATTAATGCCTGGCCTTAGAAGACTTTAAGTATGTGTAATTTTTTTCTTTTACTACTATGACTATTTTTTTTCTGTGTCAGCATCTTAAATGAGGTTGTAATTTATCACCTTTATACTGTTGTAATTTATCACCTTCATATTTTGTGTGTGTACATGTACTTGAATGTGCATGGGGGTAAACCCTGATGTCATCCTCAATTATTGCTCTCCCCTTTACTTTATATTACTTTATTTTATTTTAGTGGAATCTGGAGCTTATTGATTTGCCAGCTGGTTGTCCAAGAAGTCCTTGGGATCTTATCTGTGTTTCTCTAGCGCTGGGGTTACAGGCACATGCCACTCATTGTACCTGGCACTTGGGTCTTCATGACAAACATGGTACTGAGTGAGTATCTCTCTAGTCACTACTTGAGGCTTTTTATATTTTTCTCAGGAGGTAAATTTACTTTTTTGTTTCCATTTAAATTCACCATTCTAAAATAATCTAAATTTCAGACTCATACCATGTGCCTTTAAGACATCTCTAGTTCATAATACAGATATATGATACTCAACATCAATTTTAGAAATGTTGAGTATTTCCAAAATTGAACTTACTATTTCACGTTACAAGCATGTTTTTACATTAATTGATTTGCATACATCCAATTACTCTACTCTTAAGCTGAGAATGCATAGAAAAAGTTGATACAGTGTATTTTTTCTCACTTCAGGTTGGATTCATGAAAAATTTGTGATGAAACCACTAGCTCAGACAGTGGGAAACAAGGAAAGGATTCCAAACTATCTCGTGATCTCATTTACATTTGGGATGATCACAATGCAGGAATGGAAAGATGGGACATAAATCGCCTTAGCCTGTCTAGGTGGCTCCTTATTGAAGAATATCAGTGAGCACAACTTAATGTCCTTTATGCTTCTGAATTATAAAGTTGAAAATGATTAAAATGGTAAATTTTGTTATGTTTTTCTATAATAAAAAGGCTTAGACTGGAAGTCTTGGATTATAGCTGTGTCAGTGCACACAGAAGAAGGGAAAGGATTTGAAAGACATTTAGGATTTAAAAAGGACACAGTGTCTTCTTAGGGTGGAATGGGGTGAAGCAGACTAGACGAGGTCACCTCCCGGGTGATAAATAATATGTGATAAAGAGATAAATGGTGATGCTCTCAAGCTATGGAGAGGAAAAGTAACTGACTTTGATTTTGAATTACGCTTGTAAAGATTATTTAGTCTGTTTTTTAAACATCTGACATGTTGATGAGACATATAAGTGGAGATGTTAAGTAAGTATTTGAATATGAGAATTTGTATTAAAGGCCAATTACTTTATAGTTAATAAATATTTGATGAGTAATTTGAAGCAAGATAACAAAGTAGATTTTCATATGACAACTTTAATAAGTTATTGGCAAAAGGTATATACTAAATGAATAAGAGTATTGAGCAGCTTTTAGTACAGAAGTAGAAGACAGGTTTGGAAAGACTTGCCTGGTGATGTTTGAAGTAGTATTTATTTCTAAGATCAGATCTCATGCAATCCCAGATTAGCCTGCAACTCTTAGTAGCTTAGGATGGCTTTGAACTCTTGATTCTCCCGTATCTCCCTCCCAAGTGCCAAGATTATGGGTACGACCATTCTTGGTTTGTACTGCACTGGCGATGGAACTCTAGGCCTTCTGCATGCTAAACAAGGACTCTACCAAATGAGCTATACCACTACTCCCATTTGAAGTAGCATTAATGAATGAGAAGGAGATGGATTTGCCCTCTTAGAAAAACCAGGAATACCTCAGACCTATTGTGAATGAGATTCTTCAGGAGTTTAACAATACACTCTTCTCTCAGCAATTTGTTTCAACAAAACCTGATTTCTCAGAATTTGTTCTGTATTCCTTATTTTAAGGTATTTATAAAGTTAAATATATATAGGAGAAAAGAGACAAAAAGGGTAGGAAGGGGCTAGGACTCAAATGAAATGAATATATAAGAGAACGAAATTGTGAACAGAATATGAGAAAGATTAGCCAGAGAAGTAGAAGATGGCCGAGAGGACTGGCTGCCAGGGTAAAGCAAGTGCGGAGAAGGCAGAAGGGAAAATGCCTATTTGACTTGACAGAGGAAATAAAGTTCAGGATGTACTTTTAAAAGCTTAAATGATGAAGCATGAATGCAAGGTGAAAAACTGTTTTATATATATGTACACAATTACATAAAAGCTCAGATACAAACTAAAGAGCATTGTAGCTAGGCGAAGATGTTTGAGAAAACATTTTAATATAAGATATGAGTATATTTATGAAACTGGAAAGTCATGAACATATTAGGGATAAAAAAAGATACCTTTCTAAATAGGGTCTCAGAAAGTGCGGTCATAAGCAAGATTTGTAGATAATCCTTGAGGATATGATTAGACAACTTTTCCTTGGAGACTAAAAGGAAAGAATTGAGGCGGATACAGCTGTCAATAATTTTTTATGTGTGGAGGAGAGAAACTGTCAGAAATCATGGCTGCTACATTCACTTCTCCCGATGGAGGGAGAGACACGAATTTCTGCTGAAAGCACGAAGTGAGAAAAAAGGCAGGAAACAATGAAAATTCAGAATAGAAAGAAATTGTGAGGTGAAATGACGAGCTAGCTACAGTTGAACATTATAGTAGCATAGCTTTTATTTCCCCATAAACTCTCTTTTTATTTCTCATCATAGTAGCATAGACAGAGGAAGGGTAAAGTACAGTTGTGACTTAAGTGGCAGTGTACACTGAGAAACACAAGTATAAGGAGACTGAGTATTTTGGCTTGAAATGGTTAAACCAAGAATTCTGATTATGAGAGAAGAAAGCAAGTCTAGAAAGGGTTCTTAGTGTAGGAAAAAAATGAAGGTCAATTACTTAAGTGTTTTAATTTGTGTTGAGAATAAAAGGCAAGAAACTGGAAAAATACTGGAGTTATTGTAGAAGATGAAACTTTATCTTAGGATCTTTCAGATGTAGAAAAGCTCTGAGTGATGCCAAGATCCAAAGGAGGCACAAAGAATAAGCAGCTTATTGGCATATTAATGTTTAATGTTTTTTAATGCAGATGTCGCTGTAACACTTCACTACTGGCTTACACAGAGCTTTAGGGCAAATGACTCACTTACCAGCATTCTAGTCTATTTTGCCAACAAAACAGAGCTTCTCCTTTTTAGACACATACAATTTGTGTGTATATGTGTATTTTGAGATGGGGGAGGTTCTTTAAATTGCCCAAGTTGGACTTTAATTCTTAAGACCTAGGGTGGCATCAGATTCTCAATCTTTCTGCTTCAGAGTCCTGAGTCTGGTATTACAAGCACATGCCACAATGCCCAGCTTTAACGAATACTTTGATATTGGTTACTGCTGCATAATCAGTCCAAAAGTTACTAGCTTGAAACAAGAGCTATTTTTTAAAAAAAATTTTATTACTATTTATTCAATTGTGCATATATGCGTGTGTGCGTTTGTGTATGTATGTGTGTGTGTGTGTGCATGTGTAGAACCACGGACGAATTCGGGAACCACCATGGACCGCCTCCACATCCTCCTGAAACAAGAGCTACTTTATTTAATGTCAGTTTGAGGAAGGCAGATTGTCTGTAGAACTTGCCTGAAATTGCTCACACGGCTGGAGGATCATATGTTTGAGAGTTGGTAGTTAGGGCTCTTTACACAGCATCTGTCAACTAACATGGCACCGACCCACTATTGTTGTGAACCAGAGAGTAATATTTGGTTAAATCAGTGATGCTCCTAAGGACTTGTGTTGTCAAATATCTCTTGAAGGGGACCACAGTCAGTCTAGAGTCAAATGCCGAAGGAGAAGATCATTCTTTCGAACAAAAGAAGTTGCTAAAACCTTGTGGTTTTATTCACTACAGAATTGATCCTAAATATAAAACTTTACGCTCATCTGTATTCACTTTTCTTGATGAATCTAGTCCATTTCTGGGTAATTAGCATCTTCTGGCATTTTGAATTTGTCTATCACTTCTTAACTTTTAGGTAAATCTACCTTTATGCTTTTCATGTACTCATTCAATAAAATATTGAATAGAAGTGAACTGAGTATAAGGCGGAGGAGGAGGAGCTAACCCTACAGTGTATTATATACATTATTGGCCAGTCAGATGACTTCTTTGAACAGTGTGATCATTTTTGAATCTTGCCACAAAGACATATGAGATACTTTCTCTATTGACTCTAAATGAAATATGGTTCTCTATTTTCTCCTTACCAACTAGCACTTAAAGCTAATTCCTATGTTATGGTTAGTCTGGCAAGGCCCAGTATATGGTATTAAAATTGGCATGTCTCCAGAATAGGAGTCCTTAGTGAATAGATGGGAGCAACTAAGTGGGTCTGTACCTGAAGTTAAGTGGACTAGATGGAGAATGCCATCATTGGTAACTGTTTATTTCAGAGTGTTGAAAGGGATTAACTTGGGCTTTCATAGATACATTGTATAATCACACAGTTTCACAATCTGTGACAGAAGCTGGAGTTTGAGGACTAGGACTAGTTTGATAACTATGGTGTCTGCAAGCCATTGCTGAATGAAGTAAATATGCCTACTGTTGCTCATAATACAATTTGCATCATGCTATCCCCACATCTCATGTCCTATTGAAAATTCTCTGTAACAGTCAGTTGACACCCCACCAGAATTTCCAAATACATCAATTCTATTTCAATTTATTCCATGTAAAAGTGCAGAGTGAATGGACTACAAATCAAAAGAAACAATATGGGCAGATACATAGCTTATATTCAGTTAGAAATAATTTAGCTCTTATTTTCTAAATGATTCTTCTAAAATGTTTTACATAGTATTTTAAGGCTATCAACAGTACATATGTGTTGCATGAAGTCTTTCCACAGTATAAAATTCTCTGTAAAAATGAATTTCAAAAAGAATTCTTAGCTATAGAGAGTTAAAGTATATTTGGCTTTATTATTTCTTTTCTATGTGGCTCTAAGAGATTTTTCCTTGGGTATTTTGTGTGTGTGGTGTATAAGTGTATTGTAGTGTTTAAATACATGTGTATAGCATGTGTATAGCATATATACATGCATGTGTGTCTGGTATACATATACAAATGTGTATATAGTGTATATGTACATGTGTGGGGTATATATGTTCATGTGTGTGGTGTATATGTACACGAATGTATATGTGGTATATATGTACACATGTGTATGTATGCGAAGAGTATATGCATGCATATGGTATGTACATGTGTATGATGTACATGTGCATATGATCCTCAGGCTCTGACTTCTGAGGCTGGAATTACATGCAAGTTGTAATGTCTACCCAGTAATTTCATGGGTTTTGGAATTTGAACAAGTTTGTCCTCTTGCTTGTTTGGCAAACACTTTAACCTTTTTGATCCATTTCCATAGCCAAAACATTTTCAAGGAAACCCCAAGAGAATTTTTTTTATGTCCTCCCAACGGTACTGAGGATTGAACCTAAGCCTATAGGCAAGTCGTCTACCACTGAGTTATAGCCCCAAATGTTAAGATTTTAAATATTATAGACAAGAGATATGTCATACAGGAAAATAATGAGAAAGTATAAATAAGCTGTGTTTAGATCTAGCAATTCCTGGGTCAATTTATTTAATGTGCTTCATTTAGCTTCACTTACTAACACCAAAGAAGACAAGAGAGTGGAAAGTGACTTAAACTTTACATTTAAGATACATTTGCTATTTTTATTTACATTTGAAAATAGAGCCTTACCTGTCAATGATGTACAGTAAAAATAACATTAGAAAATTAACTAAAATATGAAAAAAGACTAAAGTTCTACTTTATCAATGGTATCTCTAAAGTAATTTAATTCCAGACTAGAATTTCAAGATAAAAAGTCTAGTGATTTACCCAGGAGTGAATTAAGATTTTGTAATGTCTAGATTGCTTGCTAGAGTCCAGTCAGTCTGTGGCAGCAGCAGTGTAGAGGATGATACTATTAGAAAGTACTTAACAGAAGATAATAGAGTTACTTTGCTTAAGCCCCTAACTTAACATCAGAAAGTGACTGAGATAATAGAATGAATTAAGATCAAGTAATTCTTTTATTGGACTTTTTCACTTTGCATAACAGAGGATATCTGAATCTCATTTAAGATTCCTGAGAAAACTCAACACCAGAAACAACCCCATGAGGCCCCTCCAGGGTAGTGATAATGTATATTCTTCTCATTACTACATACTTACTTGGTAATTGGCAAGACTCAGTAGGATATGATTTATGAATAAATATTTTACATACGCCAATACGCAGGCTGGGGACAAAGAATAATTACATTTTATTCTCAATTCTAAAGTCACAGATTTGAAATTTTGATAATGACTCCCTAAAAGTTGGTTTACAAAGAAGAAAAGACAAATATTTGACAGATATGATATTGCATACTTGTGTAGAATCCTACCACATGGAAAGTTGAGGCAGGAAAACTGCAAGTTCAAGACTAGCCTGGTCTACAGAGTGGGGTCCTCTTTCAGCAATGCACTACCACCAAACAAACAAAAAAAGGGTAAATTACTCAACAGGAAGATTGTAGTAAATATTTTTATGTAGTTAACAGTTTTAGAAGAATACCATTAAATGACAAAATGTTTATTCAAAAGAAGAGTGTTTGGCAAGAAAGAAGTTAGGTGAAACTTTGCTAGATCAGGGTTGACAGTTTTGTATCAGGAAGAACTTGCCTAATGTGGTGACAGTGACTTACTAAGAAAACTAGAATCTTCAATCCTTCTTTTTGATTTCATAATTTATATGAAGGGAAGGGGGGAGAAGAGGAGGAACTGAAAAAGATAAAAGGAAGAAGAGGAAGATGCATATTTTTTAGGATCACTGTAGTAAGAACTGACAGCAGACATAATGCTGGGAAATCAAACAATCATTTTAATTATTCTACTGAAAATTCTTTATATTCAAGGAAATGAAACAAGGTATGCTAGTGGCACTGGTACTTTTCTTCTTAAATAATGTGGGTTTTTTCTTTTTTCCTTTTTTTTTTTTCACCTTTCCTGGCTTTTGTATTTTGGCCCACATTCCAGCTTTTAGCATAACCCACATAAACATTTGTGTCAATCACATCCAAAGGCTCACAGAAAACCATGAGTTGGATTATGGGTTGGTTCTAGCATTCATTGTCTTATTAAAAAATAAAAAAATCATTATTTTCCGACTGTTTTTGTTGAAAATGAAGATAAACATTATTTCTCATACACTGATTTATGAAATACCCCATTATATTATCCTTAAAATCTTTTTAACATGGAGAATTAATTCTTGGTTTCAAGGTGAGTACACAAGGATAGAAGCTTGACGAACAATTGTGTTCATTATATTTTGAGACACTTATGTTATCACTGATTCCTCCTGGCAGTTTAAAATTGTATGTTACTTGACTTAATAGAGTCCTAGTAATAGACTCCTATTTTTAATAGAGTTAATATTAGAGTTAATATTATTATTAATAGAGTCCTATTTTTAATAGAGTCCTATTTTTTTCAAATATGAGGGGACTCATCTTTCTAGAAGAATGAAATTTAGCTAGGTAGTGTAACTGTATAAAGACAAATTGCCGTGCAATGTTAAGGTGCACATTTAGCACCGAATACAGTTCTCCACTAGACTTGCAGCCACAATCATATACAAAAAACAAAGTGATAAATGCCTATGACACATGTATGGAAGGATGGAAAGTTACACTTTCATTTATGTCAAAAATAATGTTTACTCCACACATATACTCTATAGTTCTTTATACATGCTTCATGGGCAAAGGGTTGTAGAAAAACAGAATGACTAGCAGTTTCGAGCTTCTAAGTTCAATTTTCCCCGATTTCTGGTTTTCATATGCCACTTGTAAATGTAATTTCCATTCTTTAATATCCATTCACTTCACAGTTAATGCTTTCTGAGCACCATAGATGACTTGAAATTAAATCACATACACCTTTCTTTTATGCATTAAAGTGTTAGTATTAAGGATTAATGGGTTTTATTCTCAGTAGTTTGATTTTTCCTTGCTAGTTGGTGGCATAAGGACATGTTAACTCTTGCAAGTTAACAAGCATTATTTACTAAATGGCATGAGGAATAGGAATCCTCATGTGAAAATACTCACTTCCAAATTTATTTACAATGAGTAATTTATTCACAAAGATGGAGATTTCATTGAATTCCCTGATGCTGACAGCAAAGATAATGAGTGAAGCCTCACATATTCGTGATTACAACTTGTAAAGATGACACTCTGCAAAACCAGTGAAAACTATCATTTTAACTGGTGGGATGATCCTTAGGGATAAAGAGAATGGCTTTAAACTTGTCCTCAGATAAAAATCTTGGTTTCTTTAATTCTACAAAATATAATATGTGAACACTAATTTCTTTTTATTTTTTCTTAGATTAGTTTAGGATTGTCTAGCATACAATGTCTACCTCTTTAGGTATTTCTTTTTGTCTCTTAAACCTCTTTTGAATAAATACCTAGACAGCATTAATGAGTAGTGGCTGATAGTCAATCACATTCTGTGCCTTTTGAAACAAAATAATCAATATATTTTTTCTTCCATGCTGCTATCCACTGACTATTTCTGGATTTTTAAATATTCATGTTCCAGGATGGTTCAGATAATTCTTCCCAATATGAATGGCATCAGCTCAGGTACTGATCTACTGTTTGCCCAGTGGAGGAGTTACATATTGCCTTTTGAAGAATGACACCTCAAGCCACAGCCTTGACATCTGGCCTGTCTTTGAATGGCTTGAGATACAGCTCTAAAGAATAATCCTTATGATTCAGAATAACTTTGGACATTCCGACTTCTCACACTAAACTCCACAGAAAGAGTTTAATTATGAGGGAAACAGGGTTGTATAATCTAAATCACTATCATTCCAGGCAAATTCTCATGGGTTTTTCTATTATTCCCAGAGAAGAATCCGTTCAAGCCTTCCCCTTCTTTGGCTGTTCAGTTTCTGGAAGCCAATTTTGATGAGTTTTATATCTGCCACCTGGCAGTACTGTTCTTAAACTTAATATTTTTTCTCATAAGTTTATAAGTTAGGGTTACACAGGAGGAAAATGAAATTAGTTCTTAGCACTGAACTAAAGACATTCTATTAATGGCACCGTGTTGCATCTATCCTTTAGGCAGAATATCTTAAAACCCTGATTTCTTTATCCTTCACATCATTTTGGTCACCAGATAATATTTTCTTAACAGTGTTTCTGTTATGAATTTCTTTCTCCCACTGCTTCCAGTCCATACCAGGGCACATCTGCCTATCTTCTTGTTTCTTGACTACCATCACTTTTAAGTTCCCAACCTGTTTCAATTTAATCTTCCAGTGCTAAGGCAAAGGCTGATATTCCTCAAATACTATTACCATTGAATTCTTCTTCTGCTTTAGAAATGCTACAATGGCTTCTTATTGCTATCACATGAAAGCTAAATTCATATGTGTATTTGGAGACTCTGGGTGACTTAGCCAAGTCTGGTTACTCCACAGCAAACTGTTTCTGTCAAGCTGACCTTTAAACTTCCCTTGCAGATTATACTTGGACTGTGGCTTCACCTCACTCTTCTGTCTCAACTATACTCTCTCCTTTTCTGCTAATTCCAACCTACCCACTCTTTAAGACAAATTTATACTCCATGAATCCTTCATTCTCATGTTGCCTGTATTGTATAATAATAATGAATAGATACTCAGCCCTAGTTTTTACAGTGAAATAATAAATGAGTGATACCAATTAGATTACTAATATATATGTACATACAAGATGTCAGATTCTCTTTACCTCACTGATTTCACCTATGGGAGTTGTGTCCTTTTCAAATACTAAGGACAAAAAGGTACAATGTAGCAGTATTTGAGAAAACACTAAGTATCAGTGCTATCAACACACTTTAAATATATTCTCAGGATACAATTTTAGTATATCTTATGGCCACACCATATCCGTAAGAGTAGCTGAGAGAGGGGCATACTTCCTACCTTGCCAACCTGTCCATTTCCAAACAATTCCCTCTCCATCTTATTTACCTGCCTGGGGAGTGGTCCTCCCCACAGTGAGTTGGGTCTTCCCCAGTCAATTAAGTAATCTTGCTTAGGACTTGCCTTAACTAAACAGTTTTAACTAGGTCTGCATAAATGCTCAGTTCTCAATTTCCAAGTTATATTTAAATGGTACAGACCTTGCCTAAAAAAAAAAATAACCTGATTTTCCTTTAGTTTCCGTAAGTCATTCAAGTCCTGTGTTCATTAAGCAATGATGAGATGAAATCCACACAAGGTCTCTCAGTGAGCCTGAACCTGTTTCAGCTAGAATGATGGACCAGTGAGCTCCTGAACTCTTCCTGATCGTACCACCTCTCCCTAGCATTCCCTATTCCCAGCACTGAGTCTGAAGACATGAGCCATAATTTAGTGCCCTGCTGACATCTGACATAATTCTGATGTGTGTGTGTTTGTGTGGGTATGAGTATTCATGTGTACGTATGGAAATTAGAAGCTGATATCAGCAGTCTTTCTCTATTGTTCTCCATCTTGTTATTTTTTTAGGCGAGGTCTGTACCATTTAAATATAACTTGGAAATTGAGAACTGAGCATTTATGCAGACCTAGTTAAAACTGTTTAGTTAAGGCAAGTCCTAAGCAAGATTACTTAATTGACTGGGGAAGACCCAACTCACTGTGGGGGCGACCACTCCCCAGGCAGGTAAATAAGATGGAGAGGGAATTGTTTGGAAATGGACAGGTTGGCAGGGTAGGAAGTATGCCCCTCTCTCAGCTACTCTTATGGACATGGTGTGGCCAGTTCCCTCAGTCCCTGATGGTAATATGAACTCTGCTGCCACCATGATGGACTGTAACCAGAAACTGTAAGCCAAAATGACTCCTTTAGTTCCCATAAGTCGTTCAAGTCCTGTGTTCATTAAGCAATGATGAGATGAAATCCACACAAGGTCCCTCAGTGAGCCTGGACCTGTTTCAGCTAGAATGACGGACCAGTGAGCTCCTGAACTCTTCCTGCCCACACCGCCTCTCCCCAGGATCCTCTATCCCCAGCACTGAGGTTGCAGACATGAGCCATCAAACCAGGCTTCTACACGACTGCTAGGGATCTGAACTCAGGCCCACATGCCTGCACAGCAGGATCTTTCCCACTGACCCACTCTTCTGCCCCGTGACATGATTTTTGATGAGCTGTCTTTATGTGTAGTGATTATGTAACAGATAAAAACAGAATCCCAGGTTTATTGCTTTTTCTTTTTCTTCCACTGTTGCATGTTTCCCCCTAAAATCTCATTATATTTTTAAGATGGAATAAAACATATTTAATTTCATAAGCAAGTAGTAAAGTGAATAAACCTTTTTTATATTCATGTTTATCATGAACTGGTGAGAGAAAATGGACTGTAAACAGCGAGTGAGTAAACATAAGCGGAGTCATCTTACATAGAACTGTCACCCTTCCTTTTTTTAGTTCCACCAAAAACTTTGCAAATGAATAGCACCTACAATGTTGTACTCATATGCCAAAAGATTCGAATCACTCACATTAACTTGTCCAAGTGCTGATCCTGATATGCTGACGTGCTATGGACTGCATGGCCTGCTGTTCCCCAGCAAGCTACTAACTCCTTTTTCAGTCTATGCAAAGGACCAAATCCTGAGGGAGGTCTCTGACCACCAACTGTGCCCTGGTATGTGTGCCTTCACACACAAACACACATACCCATGCATCATACACACAAAATACATGAATATAAAAAGTATAGAAATTTCAATAAAAATTTCCACAGCACTTGTGCCATATAACGAATAGATTCAAATTAAATCTAACTACTGCTATAAGCATATACTGTGGTTTATATAGAGAAAGAATGACAAAATTATTCTTAGAATAAATCAGTTTAAAATATTTCATAATTATAAATAAGCTGAAATATTATCTATTCACTATAAAACTGCATCATATTACTTAGAAGATTACATATGACAGAAATGCCATATCATAGACAAAAAATATTAATATGCTTAATGATAATTTATAAAATTGTATGTGTTAAATGAAAATATTTTGTAAAAAGACCAAGCTGTTTGCTATATTTAAGGTCTTTCTAAATTAATTATATATTATATATTAATTTTGTAAATTAATATGTATATAATTGAGCAATTCCTAAGTGTTTAGTCTATCAGTGTGGGAGTATAATTTCATGGAAGAGTATTTGTCTGGCATGAGTTTGTCTATTCCCCAGCACTGGAATAAATAAAAGCAAAAACCACAAAACTCTATACAACAAACAAAAAATCCAAAACAATATCCAAGATATTTAGTATTTCTTTCATGAAGGATAACTATTGTAAACAATAAAAGGCATACAAAAGAGAAAATTTCATTTTTCTCTTCCTGTTTGTGCTTAATTTTCACTTGGGTTTTTTTTTTTATTCCTGACAAATACAAAGACACTTAGAAGTTGCATGTCGCCATGTGTCTGTAACATTTTTGTTAACCATACATAATACTTTGTGGGGTTTACAATTTTGCATCTTAATAACTAGAAATTACCTGGAAAAACAAATTAGGGGACACGTGGCACACAAAGATGAGAGAACTGCTCATTATTTTTTACAATAGCAAATGGAGGCCCTGACATTTCTCTGATTGAGTATTTACAATGCTTTAACACATCCTTGGCACTGAGACAGATCACCTCCTACAGATAGGCCTGCACCAGGTGCCTCCCTTTAACCTCATAGACCCAAATGGAGCCAAATCCAGCTTCTCAGAGTTCAGATCTCTCATTGTGTTTTGATCCTGTTTGTTTTATCCTTCAAGGATATTTGCTTTGGAAGAGGAGATTTATGGCTGAAAAACTATGACTAAATAGCTTATTTGCTAAGATAAACCAATCTGAACTGGCATTAAAGTATGAAAATTATTATCTACTCAACTTCTAATCAATAAAAAGAACTTGGTTAAACAAAAAGTACACAAAAATCATGCTTACAAAGATTTCTAATTTTTTAAGGTAGTTATAAATAATGAGAATAAATCTTAACCAAAGCAGGCAATCAACCTCAGTTATCATAAAATACCATAATTTAGGAAATAAACTTGACAACTGTAACAGAAAAGCAACTGTTTTAATAAAAAGGAAAAATGCTTGTAGTATATAAAATAAAAACTTATTTACTAGTAAAGAGTTCTTACAAATCAATAAAACTTGATTCACAGTCCAATATAAAAAAGCAGATGAAGAAAAAAAAAAGCGGATGAAGGTCATCAACAAGAAATACATAAAATATAAGATAAATAAATTGACAAAAATATATTATTAGGAAAATGTAAAATTGCTTAAATTTACTAAGTAAAAGTATATTAAAATGCGACAAATTTTCACCTGCAGAATGGAAGGTTAACAATTTGCTAAACAGTGGTAAAGCCTTGGGTAAAAGAGCAATCTTATAGTACTCCTTACACAGTAGATGCTTAAAAATATTCATTAAATAAAGATATAAATAAAATCAATAATCTACCATTGCAATTACAATTAGGAAAACATTTAAATCATAATCTGGGTTAATTTGTCAATAATCATCCTCCTTTCATCCATTGAGAACTAACTTTTTTCTCATGAAATATGTTTTCTGAGATATGAAAAAATTCTAATATTTATATTTGGCAAGGATATTATAACTCATCTATTTACTTCTTAATCTATTTGTAATGACTTTCATTTTACTGACATTACACAGGCACCTAGATCAACTAACTGTAAATATAAATAATTACTTGGTAGAAATAAAAGAAGGTTATTTCCAAATATGATGAAATGTATCAGAAAAATGGCATCAAAGTTAGATACACACTTAGGCTTGAAAATATTCTATCATTAATGCCTTAGGTAGCCTTCTGGGTTAGCTAATCAAGACTGGTTCAAATTCAAAATCATAATATTGTAATTACTCTTTTCTGTTGCTGTGAGACAATGCTCATACACGACTGAAGGGGAAAAAAAGAGAACATTTGTTTGGTTTATGGTTCCAGAGAGAAGCTGTAGTCAATTAGGGTAGAAAAGGCATGGTAGGAGGCAGAAGTTGGAGGTGGTTCAGGCTACTATCATCATCATGGAGGCAGAGAGAGCAAGAGTCAAACTGTACAAACAAGGTCTCCAAATCTCAAGGCCCATCTCACCCCACGCCTTCCTTCAGCAAAATTCCACTTCCTAAAGTTGTAACAGCTCCACAAACATTAACATTAACTAAGGGTTCAACTGTAAATGTGCGGGGACAACTCCCATTCAAACCATCAGCCAATTGAGTTAGCTACTTAGAGTCATTCAAATTCTAATGTGAAAGGAGATTTGTTAAAGTAGGAATTATTTTAAGATGAGCAAATGGGAATAAAGATGCAGGTCAGTGGTACAGCCCAGCATAAATGAAATCCTAGGTTTGATTCTCAGCATTGGAAACAAAACAAAACAAGTCTATAGACGGGGGATGTGATTCAGTAGTAGAGCACTTGTTTAGTGTGTTGGAGGCCCTGGGTTCAATCCCTAGCACCAGGAAAAAAACAACAAAGCATTATTTAAAATTATCAAAGGACATCACTTCTGTGATGGAGAATTTCAATCACCTATTTGATTGGATTAAGAAAACCTTTGGGGATTTTGGGGGCAAATTAGTGAAGCAAAAAGCTTTGTGTATGTTTATGGGAGCAGTTCCAGAGTGGATTAATGGAGGGAAAAACCCATCAAATTTGCCGAGTGCTATACATAATAAAAAGGAAGCAAAGGCTCATTCTAGGCTGCTGACCACGTGATGAGCACTGAACTGCTCGAATGAGTCTTTCCTGTTTTCATATACTAAATCCTCTGAAACTACAGGCCAAAATAAATCTCTACTGTGATAGTTAATCCTGGGTGTCAACTTGACACACCTGACATTAACTAAGATCAGCTGAGACCACCTGAAGAGATTATCTGGATAATACAAGACCAGCCCTATAGACCCCATTGGAACCTCCCAGTAGTGGACCAGATAAAAGGAGCCGCAGAAGACTGGGAAGGAAGAAGAGAGACTCTCCAGGAATGCTCCAGCCACGTGGATGTCTGCCATGACTTAGCCTACCTGCCAGGTTCAGCCAGCCAACCAGCCATGCCACCTCCACTGTGAAAGACTATCTCCCCTCTGGAACCCTAAGGTGAACAAATTTCCTTTTCTCCCTTAAGTTATTTGACTTTGGGAGTTCTCTCATAGCAGTGGTTAAGAGTAACTGTTACACCTACTTATGTTGGTTCTGTCTGATATTTTGTCATGCCAATGCAAAAGTTAACTAATACAACTGCCAGCACAGATTTGTAATGCATTCTATCTTATCTCCTCAACACATTTAGTTATTCATTGTGGAGTTTATTGCATTCTAAACTTTGCCTAGAACTATTTAAAAGATTTAGAGATCATTTTTATATCATAATATGACATAGAAAACATACAAAGTCAGTGCTGGAGAGATGGCTCAGGGATTAAGATTCTGCCTTGGAAGCAGAAGGACTTGAGTTTAGATCCTGGATCCCACATGGTACCATCAGGCAGAAATGGCAGTGGCCTGCACTTCTTCTCTGAAAGGTGGAGATTGGGAAATCTCAATGCAAAGCAAAAAGGAGGTAGAAGCAATGTAGGTTGATTTCCAAAGTCATCCTTAGGCTTCCACAGGCAGACAAAGTGGCCTCTGATGATACACACACACTCACACACACAAGAAAATATATAAAATCAATACATAAAAACCAATTACTACAGATAAAAATGTACAGATAGGTCCTGTTTTCGTAAGAAATAAGATTCGTACATATTCGTTGGTGACTAACACCTATTTTTCTAGTCTATGCAGAAGGCAGTCCTAGGATATGACCATTTTTATTGTTTTGCAACTTACTGGATTCACTATGTAAAAAATTATACTACAAACAAATGCTGTATTCTATGAAAGTCAAATGTTTTCAGAGTCAATATAACCAAAGCATAGCCTTTTTGGATTTATGTGTTCACCTACAGTTTGTTTACAATTGTTTCATAGAGATCAAAGTTTGCACATTAAAATAAGGTCTTATTGATTTATCAATGATAGAATATACCAAGTACACTCACCAAAGTAGAAAAACTAGCTCTGAGGCTAATATCATATGACAGCAAATAGAATAATATTTCTGGTCAAAATCAGAATACTGGCTTGAGAAACATAGCTGGACTAAATTATTAGGTTAGCATAAATTATTAAGTGCTATAATTATATACTTTGCACATAATAGGGAAATATTTGCTTAGTATTTTAGGGAAACAGTCAATTATATATAATAATATAATACATTTACTTTCTTGAAAAATATCTTACTTGAAGATATTTACATAACTTCAATATTTATGGTATGATACAGTACACACTTTTTCTAGCAAATGATTTCTTTCAATAAATTACATCCTGAAATAACAAATTCAGGCAACATTTATTTGACTTTTCTATGTACTCATGGACTCTTCTGATTAATAAACAAACTACTTAAAAGTTGTCTATATTTTTTGTGTTTGCACGTTCACTTGTGGGTGCGGGGGTGCATTTGCCTATGCATGTGTGTGGAAGCATGTTGTTCCTCAGGAATCTTTAGTCTTTTTCAGACAGATCTCTCATTTTCCAATTCGGCTTAGACAGGTTGTTTAGTGGGCCCAGAAATCCTCTTGTCTGGGTTTTTAAATAGGTTCTGGGGATCGAATTCAGGTCTTCATGCTTGCTTGACAAACACTTCACCAACTGAACCATTTATTTAGCCCAAAGTATATTTTTAAGTACTATAAAAAATCATTTCAAACATGTGATTAAAAATGTGTCGAAACTAACAAAAGACAGTTGTGCCAAATCACATAATAAAAAATTCGAACTTCATTTTAAAATTATGCAAATTAAAAATTTACAGGCAATCATGTAATCAAAAATAAAATGTAGTTAGTTCAGAATTCTATTTTGGGGACAAAAAATAACATTACAGTAAATTTCCCCTATTTTAAAATGAATAGTTTGGGGTCTTTTGAGTGTATATGAATGAAAAAAGGGAAATTTGGGCTGGGATCAGATCATGTTATAACTCACTCGTTCACTTCTATATCTGTCACGTAGCAACCAGCATTTGCCATATGAATCTCTTCACTATATTTATAATTTGTGTTGTTTGATCAAATTATTCATATTATCTAGTAAGTAACTGCTACTTGACAGACAGATAAGAAATTATTTAGATAATATTTAATTTAGTTTTTTATATATTAGAATAAAGACCACAATGTCCATAATTGGCATTTGTAAAACAAACTGAAAATCTCTACTAATACATTTTAAAAGTAATTTTAAATTAGAAATTTAAGTAAAATTTAAAAAAATTTAAAAGCAAAATGTTAAGGATTCCAAATATCATCCCAGAATCAGCTATGTAATGATGCAACTCATTACTAAACTTCAATACACACACACAAAAAAACACAATACACACACATATATATAGTCCCTAAATCAATCTTAATATATATCATCATAAAATTTAACAACTTTGCTTTTCCTTACATAGCTGAAGACAAAACAACATTGCACAGATGTTCTGAATAGTTAAAATTGTGTTTGATAAAAAAAATTCCAAAGCAATCAAGGTAAGTCAACCTATTTTCTTACACTGACACAAAAACTATGTTTAAAACACTGCTTGGAGAATCATTTATTGATATTAAAGAGATTGAAGATCAAGTCAGCTAAGAAGAGTTGGTGAAACACTGCTGAGATTTTTGATCATTTTAAACCCAGAAAAGTTTCAATTAATGGTGGAGGGGGTGAATTGTCAATTTTTATACTGCCGTGCAAAGTGCAGCAGGCTGGCGAAGTGGGTTGGTTTTCTGAAGGCATCTTATTAAGAGGGCTTATAAGGCTCCTTGCTATTGTTTTCATAGGGCTTTAGACTGATACTAAACTTTAAAATGTAGGATTCTTTCCCTCCTAACTTTCATAAAAGTCATATATAATTAGCAGTGAATGAAATTTTCTAATGTCAACATTTCAAATTTTGATTAACGGAGAATACAAATCAACCTTATTCAAGTTTAATTCAAAAGACTAGCAACATCCTTTGGGAGACTAGTAGAGATAATATATCAATGCAACTTCAAATTTCAGACTAAGCCATGGGCCTACAAAGTAAAAGTAATATTCGACTTATTAAGCTGGCATTGTGACAGACATTTTCTCTACTTGATTTAACTGTGCTTCATAAAAACCATATATCCTCAACTTGAAATGAGCATTTAAGATCTAGAATAGAATTAAAACCCTTATGGTGATATGTTATGATGTCTGAAGCATAAAATCTGAATCCTAATTATAACAAATAAAGCATTGTTTAGCAAAAGTCGTGCAGGTACTATTTTAACTACATTTCACACCACCAAAACAAATATATGGCCCAAGCAACTTAGAGGAAGAGCTTTATTGTGTCCCAATTCTAGTTACAGTCCATTACTATAGGAAGGTCACAGCAGCAGCAGTTTAAGGGAGCTGGTCACATCTCCCCCCCCACCTCCAACACACACACAGTTAAGAGCTGAGGGCAAAAACCAATGCATGCGTGGTTGCGTGCTTGCTTACCTATGCTCAGCTGGTCTCTCTATCTGTAAAGTCCTAGACCGCCTGCTTAGAGAACAGTCTCAACCACTGTGGGCTGGGTCTTAATACAACTATGCAATGAAGACCATCTCTTGCTAACATGTCCAGAAACCAATCTTAATCTGGGGAATATCTCTCAAGTGGGTCTGAAGATTGGTTCTTGGTATCAGGTTGACAATCCTAATCATCACAGATACAAAACATAAAGAATCAGAAATGTAGGTAGTGGTAAACTTTCTGCACAGAATGGATTTTTATGGTTGCACTATATTCTCCTATGTGAATGTACTATCATTTATTTAGCTACTGTATTAGTTGGGTTGCTTATATTTGCCATTAAGATTAATGCTACTTGTTTTACTACACATTCATGGCACTATATATTTGGGACAGGTTCCCAGAAGTGCTTTTCTCAGAGAGTAGGTTCACATGTAATGTTGTTATATATTACCACGTCTCCTCCTCTAGCACTTTGCTTTCCCATTCTTCATTCTCACAAGTCATTCATGAGAATGCACACAATGCTCTTTACTTTCAGTTTCCAAGATCTGTGGCTGAAATATCTCTTAGAAGGTTAACATAATATTTTTTCTTATTAATTATGGGTCCAAAGGGTAGCTAAAATTTGTATGACATCTATATATTACAATTAGAAATGGTTTAACTTATTGGGCACCTATATACTCTGTGTATGTGCATATTATTTGATCCTTGTAACCATGCTTTGAAGCAGAAGAAGCAACACCATATTCCAAATGAAACATGGCTTGGTGATTTGTAATATCTGAGAGCAATCAGTCCTGTTAATTCACTAATATTTCTGCTAGATACTAAACTGTCCCCTTTAACTTGATTTTTGGTGTATCAATTTATTACATATAACTTAGTAGATAAAAGTTTTAATAATATGGAGAGACATTTATTTCACAAACAGCAGAATTAAGAAAGGTGTGATTGAGTTAGCTTTACATTTTAAATTTATTTTGGAGAAAACTTTAATTATTGGGTTTTGATTAAGAATTTTCCAGGCTGTCAGCCAGAATGCAGAGTACCAGGACCCTGCAATGTTCACCTGGAATCAGGCTAGCCAAATCCCTACCCATCCTAAGGCTCAGGGAACCCTGGAAGAGGGGATGGTTAGATTGTAAGAGCTCGAAGATGGGAAGGTTCACCACTGGACATGACAATCCATGCAAGGCAAAGCTGCTGTATCCAGGAATTTACTGCAATGAGTCTTGTCTTATCAGCCCTACGCAGTGGCTGACTGAATCAACATGCCCACATAGACTAAAGGGATCTCAGGAAGAATAATTTCAAGCAATAGGAACTTTAGAAACTAAGACTTGACATGTGAAGGGCAGTGCCCCTATCACTGGGTCTGCCCAAGGAAGGGCCACTTAATTAGCCACAGAGGTCTGAACCCCCACCAGAGTAGATGATCCAGAGGGAACTCCAGGAATCACAGAAGTAGATAGTCAAGAGGGTGGGAGGGCGTGGAATGGATTTATGAAATGAGGGAGGGAAGGAGGGAAACAAGAGAGAGGGCAGGGAAGGTTAGAAGTGTAGGGGGGAAGGAGGGGAGCAGGGATTATTACTGTGGTCATACAACTAGGCAAAAGGTAAAAATAAAAAAAAATGTGAAAAAAGGGAATTCTTCCAGGCTGACTATAATAAGAAAGTCTAATAAGAAAGTTTATTCTGGAAAAATATGCCCTATTTTAAAGTAAGACTGCTATGTAAGCACAAATAAGTTAAATATAGCAATTATCTTTTATTATGAATTTTATTATGATCACCTAAGTGATTGTTCTGAATTTCTAAAATCTGAACATTTCCAGAGAACATAGTAACATCATCATTTTCAAAGACTTCTTTTGTACTAAATGATGTCATTAGTACATTCACTGAAAAGATAAGAAAAAATTATGCTCCTTGTAGGAAATGTTTGACCTACCCTTTTAATAATCCTGATTCAACCATGAGAACAGAAACATGTATTTATCCGATCAAGTGAGCTTCAAGAAAGGACAAAAGGATGGCAATAGTCAGCACTATGAACTGAGAGTCCTTGAACAGAAGTAATAAAATCAACGAATACAAATATACACTCCAGTTTTGGTCTTATTTTCAAAATGTGAATTGTTCCCTTCAAAGTACGATGTCACTTGTTTTTGAAGTTGAAAAACAACAAAAAGACTTTAGACCCACAAATAAGAGGTATTCTTTTCATCCTTTTCTGAGACACTGACCTGTATACTCATTTAAAAATGAACACCACATCTTTACGTTATTAAATCTTTGTTTTGATCTATTAGTATTCACCAAAGTGCCATTTTATAAAACCCCGAGCTGAATAGCCAAGGCTGGAGGTGGCCATCTGCAGCTTTAGAGTCTGCCTTTGAATTGATGAAAAGAGCTTTGTGTTTTCATTGCCAAGTTTGATTCTTCCAGTCATTAGGCATTCCCCTCAGATCGCATCAATGAAGCCTGTACTCTCTTACACCCATGTGTTAAATTCTCTTCCCCTCATGGTTTCCTTTGCCAGTTCTACTCAAGAATGACTACTAGGTTTTAGCCACATTCTTCTCACAGCTGTGTTAGAAAAGAGCATCAAAAAGTCTTCCTAAAACCCATATGTGTATCTGGTCAGTTCTCTGTCTTGGGTCACCTCACATTTTGGTGTGATTATACAGAAATTCATTCTTGTTCTTGAACTGTGCCTGGTCCCATCATTCTTGGGAAGATTAGGCCCTCTGAGAGCCAACAGTGGAGAACTTGGAAGACGGATATGAAATATACATAACTCAGCTTGAAGGCAGATTAGTTTAAGGAAGGCATTTCAAAAATACTAAATGTTATGTGTTACTCTATCATACATACATATATTGCTATGTGACAAATAGTGAAGAGAAATGATATGTTTGTGGGAAATTCTTAATCAGGGTAAAGGGAAAAGTAAAATGAGCATGCTGGTGCATGAACGTTAGCTTGTACAATACCAAAGCCACTAAAAGGTTAAAATCATTAAGTTCTAAAATACTATTTGCAAGGCTAGTCTTTTGATTTCAATTTTTTATTAGTCTTTCTATAGAAGCACCTCATAATACAATCTAAAATAGCCTAACTTTTTTCCATGACACTGTATTTACATTGCCTCCATTGAGCTGTTCAAGAATATGCAATGACACAAAGAAGAAAGTGCCATTATCTACAATACTGTTATATAGTTTTCTTTTAAAGTGTAAGTGAAATTCATGCATGTACCATGATTATGATCCTAATATCAATATCACCCTGAAGCAAAAGTTTCTTCTTTCTATTAATTTATCCGAAGCAATATTTACATGGATTAGAAGGAAGAATTAGTCACTTACAGAATCTTAGAATTGAAGTTAATGTATATATCTACTTATTCTTGGGTTCTACTGACCTCTTCGCATTTATATTTTTGGAATAAAATCTATGTGTCTCCTAAGGAAAATTTAAGTAACCATTAATTTAGGTTTGACAGATGCTTGATAAAAAATCATTAAGTTTTCATTTGTATAAACTGGTATATATATTCTGTGGTAGCAAAGTACATTATTTCTAGTTGATGTTTAAGAACAGAGAAAGAGAAGTGGAAGCTCTGAGTGAAGTGTAATGAATGATGCTTCACAGAGGATGAGGCATATTGAGCTTTGGCAACAAGCTCGTGTCTTTTACAAACAGGAAAGACAAACACTAAAAATCCAATTCCTGAAACAGCTTCATTTTCTCTTTTACCACTACTGAATATTGAAAGTTCACTAGCAACTGGTGTAATTAAGTAAACTATACATCTGTTTTCTATACATCTATACATCTGTTTTCTATAAATTCTTGCACTTTATTCACATAAAAAGGATGAGGTCTAATTTACAGAAGTACATAGGAACAATATAGTCCATTAAGAATTACACAGTAAAAAGGGCTTTGGGCACTCTCAGATCAAGGAAAATGACACCTGTTAGAACTTACATTCACATATAGACAAATATGTGAAAAATCATAGTTGAGTGGAGATATGAGAATTCCCTATTGTGTTTTTCAATCTATTTGTAAAAATGTACTTGATTATTCTAAGTGGATTCTGTAATTGCCCTAAAGTGATAACTCTTGTCTCTAGCTTTTAATCACTGTGGTCCTCGGATTAATGAAAAACAACAAGAATGCATGCCTTTTGTTTAGTCTTAAATTGAAAGTATGGACCTCTCATCTTTTACTCTTTTGATCTTTTTTCCTTTCATTCCTCTCTTTTGTGCTCGCCTGAAACGTGTTTGTCCATTTTAGTATGCAGAGATGTGTACTAAATGAGCTGTGGCACATTTCTGCACACCAGTGGAAGATGGCTCTGAAATGAAATAGATCAATGCAAGAAGTCATGTTGTAATTTAGCTTTTAGTTCCTGCTCTTGTTCGTTTTTATTCTTTCTGAGAATTGGATAGAAAAGTCTTAATTTAGCTCCTTTTTTTTCTTTAGCCTGGATCCTTCCTTTTCTATCTCGCTGGACTCAAATTCTGGGTTAGGCTCCAATCCTAATAATCCTACATTAATCCTTGCATAGTATAAGGAGAATCAGACCATTGAAATTATGTTTCTACCTCATGTTAAAGTGAAGCAGTTCCTAAAGGTTAAGTTGTAAGCCCAAATTCTTCAGTTTTATTTATAAGCAACTGAATGCAATTTACCTGTCAAATACAATAGATCTTTCTGTATATAATGCAAGTTGGTTTTAAAGAAACTTTTCTCAAATAAGAAAGATGATCCACTATACAATATATACTGGAATTGATAACATTAATTAGATATTTTTGATAGAATAAATAAAGTTAACATGTTTAATGAAGTAAATATGTTATCACTTAATTTAAAAACATTTATAATCTATGAACTCAGAATATTACATTGTTTTAAAAAGTATCATGTACTGATGAGTAGAAATTAAGTCCATCAGTAGAAATTAAGTCCATTTAGATGCTATATCTTATAACGATTGTTTGGGAATCAGTTGGGAATACATTCCATATGTAAATGACAATAAAGCTGTATCTAATTAGAATGCGCCTTACTAAGCGGGAATAAGTATGTGGAAATAACCCATTACAAAGGAATAAACTTATCTGGCCTATAACTTACTGAGGTATCATTTTTACCTAACTTTTAAATTTCAAACATTAAAATCATTTTGAAGAACCATTTTCAGAAAAGTTCCAAATCTTCTGATTCATTATCAGTACTAATGAATCGAAGTCAACTTTAAACATTACATTAAGTAACAATTTACATTTTGTAGTGGGTTGAGAATTTATGAAAAATTTTCTTTGTTTCAACCCACAAATTCTTGAAATATTCACTCACATCTAATATTACATTGAATCAACAAAGTCTAATCCAGCATTATGAAAAATATCACAGGCAGTGCTGATCAGGAGAATGATTTCTTAAGCTACGTAAGAAGATATTTTGGTACAATTCTTTTTTCTTTATAGTTAAAATCAGATTCTGAAGTTAACAGCAAAATTGAAAAGTCCAGTGAAGTCTTTTGAAATTGTCTGTTTGTTTTTTTTTTTTAAAGTCAAGAAACTGTGGAAATGCTTTGCTCCCCTTCCAGCACCCAGAGTCATCTCTCCTGTTTTATAATTCAACCTGCAAACAGATTAAGCAGCTGAGTTTGTGGAAAGTATGTTTGCTCTATACTAAGAACCCTTGTGTGACACTCTGGTGACTCCCCTGACACTTGGAAGAGCACTGGAGACAGTCTTCCTCGTCAGCAGGGAAACCAGGCCTAGAATTCACGATTTCTTTGTGACATCAACTTCTTCATAGAAACCAGTGTTTGGTTAAGAGGCAGGAAAGACTGTGTTAACTTTATGTGTTTTCTTTTCTCCAACTACCCTCTAGTCAATATCACTAAAAAGATGCATTATATTCACTGTTCTGAACTTAAATTTGTAACTTTAAATATTAATGTCAATTGAAGTGTATCCTAATTCTTGATATTTTAACTTTCTGCTAAAATTTAAATGAGAACTTATATAAAATTTAAGTATATATTTTCTCCCTTTGTAAAGCATGAACATACGACTTCTTTCATAATTTTAAAAGTTTACCTAAATTTTCTATTTCTATTTGTCTGACTAATTAATTATACAGTCATGGTTCATGGGGAAATTTGAATCATCTTACTGTAAATTTGGCCTACAAGACAGATGAGATATGACAAAAATTGTTTAAACGTAATAACAAGACCTCTGAGAGATCTTCTAGCCTTATAAGAATGGCTGTCACCACTTTTACTTGAGCATGGAAAGTTCAAGCAGGTTAAGTATAGTACAGTGTATTAAAAAATAATTTGAAACTTTTGTTTGAGGCTGCAAGAAGCATACCTATAGACAGAAAATAAAACACAGTATCACTGCTTTAAACCCCTTGTGATGCATCAATTATTGAATGAATTGAAATGTTTATTTTCTCTTTAATAAATGTACATTAGAGATGACCTTTGACAACACTTTAAAAGAAGTTTTTAAAGGATGCCTCTGTGTTTCTAAACTGATATTTAGTTTCCTGTTCCTCTATATTTAAAAAAAAAAAAGCTGTGAGATGTTGATTATAGTGCTACCATAGAGGTTGTCATTTGAGGTGGACTTTAAAGAGTAATTGCCATTTGGCGCAGTGCATTAAGAGACATGTTTTAAGAAGAAATAGTGTGTGCATGGAGGAAATGACACTGGAATAGCAAGAGAAGCCAGTTCTGGGCCTCACGATGGGCTGATTTGCTCATGATTGAACTTACAGACAATGAGGAAGCCATAAGAGATTTTATAATAGGAACATCTGTAGTGCTTGAAGTCTCTATCATTTAATACAGCTCATCAATTCACAACACCATTTTCTTTTCCTTTTACGTCTCTGCCTGCTTTCTACTCCATTTCTTTTGGGGGATACATATGCTGACTACACCTAAATAATGATTTCTTTAACTATTACCTCCCTGCAACATTGTCCATTTCCTTTTAAGTTTCAGCCACTATCTACCAGCCAAATAATTTCCAGGCATGTGGCTAAGTGCTCATTTCCTCCTGAGATCCAGTCTCGTGTCTTCAAAACTATTTTCTCCTGTCCTGGAAACTAATGTCTTTCCCACTCTAATGGTTTCCTGTTGTGACTTATGGGTCTCTGCATCTTCAGCACTTCGAGTTACTTTTCTGAGCTCACTGGGCATTTTTCTAGGGCTGCCAAAGGTTCCTAATCCACCTCATTATTGAGCTTCAACTCCTCATCACTCCTGATTTGGACCATGGTGATGATCATAAAGCTAGTCTTACTTCCTCAAGGGCCCTTAGGGTTTCCTTTCTTGCCATCACCACAATTAAACTTTTGAAAGCATAAGTGAGATCACATTAAAAAGTGTTCTCTGAATGGTGAGAAGACTCAGCAGGTAAAGGTGCCTGTATCTAAACCTGGTGACCCAAGTTAGGTCTCCTATTCCAACATGGTGAAAGAAGAGGACTGACTTCAAAAGAGGACTGACACCACCCACACACCCTGGTACACAGGCAATTCCTCCCCTTCAAATAAATAAATCTTAAATAATAAAATGTTTTCATTCATTTTCATAGTACATAATTCAAACCTTTGTGTTCTGAATTTTCTCAGTGCTTTGTTTTGGATGCTTGCTATCTCACTGCAAAACAGTGTCATTCATCTTCATATTTCCTCTCTTTCAAATGACCTCCCAGATACACAATGTAAAGCAAATATTCCACAAATACTCATCAAGTAAACAATTTAATAGACTGGGAGAATAATGGAATAAGCTAAAAGTTGGTCAGGATAGGAACAGGATGGATATGTGTGTGTGTGTGTGTGTGTGTGTGTGTGTGTGTGTGTGTGTTTCTTCTCTCAATCCAGTGCCCCACAGTTTTTCCAAGTTCACAGAAAGTGATGACCTTCATGGTTAGTGCTGCTCACTCACCAGCAACACCTCTTCTTCTGGATCTGACAACCAGATATCCTGTGCCAACCAGACATTTCTACTCAATTTTATTCAAGACCCAATATTTTCAATAACAATAGAAAGAATTCAGACACTGGCTAATTACAGAATTTAAAGTTTATATTTTCCTTTCAACCATAGAAATGTTTAATATTTTCCCCCCAAAATTTTCATGCATAAATACATTTTTGGGAAGGAAAACTACACACAATTATCATCCTTAAGCTGGCATATAAATATTTATAAAGTAAAAGCCAATGAATGCACATATGAGCAGTGTTCTAATTAGAAACACCGGTACTGGAGAAGGACCTATACTAGTTGACTTTGTTAAGGAATCAGTGACCAAATCTCTAGAGATAAATAAAAACATACAATATATTACAGAAAAAAAAAGCCAATGAATGCTAGCTCTACTTGCCTAAAAATAGTTCTTGGCCTGTCTGCTGTAAAACCTGAAATTTCAGTAGTGAAAATCTATTCCATTGTTCTTGGTACTTTGACTAACTTCTTAATTTTATGTACTTCTGCTTTAACGGGTGCATATTTTTAGAATAGTACATTGAGATTTAGCTTTTGGATTCTTTGCTGCTATTAGGTTTTGTAGAGAAAAACCTTAGCTGAAGAACTTTGCCTTATGGTGGGTAAACAATGTGGCCCAGATCTCTGAGGCAAGTAAGTAGGAAAGTGGGGATTCAAACCCAAGGCTGTTTGGCTTGACTACAAATCACACCTTTTCCATCCTAGATATTGCATTGATTTTCACAGGATCAACAAGGCTCTCAGGCTGGGATGGGGGTAAAAGGTTCTAAGCAGCGGGATCAGCATTTGCAAAGGCATTTCATTTTGAATAGACAGAGCCCTACTGAAGGAGTCGGTGCAGCGTGGAGTGACCTGATAGAAGACACCCATTATCTAAAAGCCCTCCATGTATTATTTCACCCAGTTCTTTCAGCATTGCTGAGACAGGAATGTTACTACTGTTCACACCAGCAGTGTTTCCACATGGAATATCCAAGTTCTTACCTATACATTTTGAATACAAAAGCCTAAGTTCTAGACTATAATTGCTAAATATGTGTGAGCACCTTTACTATTTTTCTTAACCATGATCATTTATTAGTTGTATAATAAGAATTTGACTAAAATGGGCCATAGATGTGATTACTTGTGATCTGAAAAAGAACAATTTCTGTGTAAGTTAATTTTAGTGTAATAGTGGCAGAAGAATTTATGGGAATAGAGGATGGATAGTGATTACTAATAATGTATACAAGAAATCTGATTGTGAAAGGAAAAGGAAATGTGAGTCTATCATTTTAAATTTTAAACTGCCTGGAAGACTGAAAAATTTCATAGGATTTTCAACAATTATTTGTAGATAGTAGTGAGAGCATACAGAGAATACAAGCACTATATTATAAAGCTTTATTCCTTAATTTTTTTTGGAAGGAAAACCCTCCTGAAATTTCCTGGAATACAAATTTGTATTCACATTCTCCAAAGAAGAAATACTTTGTCTAACTGATGACAACAAGGAGTGAGAGTACAGTGTATTAAGCCCAAAATGGAAAGGTTAGCAAGATTTAATTTATGCTTTGTGAATGATGTGATGCTGTTGGAATCAGAATAAAAGATTTGACAAATCAGGGACTGAGAAGATGGCCTAGGGGGCCTGCTGTGATAGAATAAAGAATAGAGTTCAGATCATCTGCTCCTTCTTGAGTGCTGGCCAGGTGTAGAAGGTTGCTGTAATTCTAGACTTGGGAGGCAGAGACGGGATTCCCAGAGAAAGCTGGCCAGTTAGATTATTCAACTCTGTGAGCTTTGTTCAAGTGAGAGACCTTGCCTTAACATATAAGGTGAAAAATGATTTAGTAAGCCATTCTACACCAACATCTGCTACTACATTTCATGTGTGACCCTGCACACATGTGCTTACACATGTACAGGTGCACATATACGATAATATATACATGTGAAAGTAATATTTAACAATTAAATGAAATATTTAACTCATAAAAAACACAGTTGAGATTAAACACTGGTCCACATACTGCTGTTTGATGTGTTTGTGGCTAGTTGTACAAAATAAGATAAGGTAAGCTTGTCCAACATTTAAATGTATCCCATTTAAAGCATTATTTAAGATGATAACCCTTTCAATTCTTGGTGTACTAAAGAACTTCATATTATAAAATTATAATGCCAGCCAATAAGATCTAAAACACAGAAAGATGACAACATTCCCAAATTTTATTTGAAATCTATCTCGACTCATGGAGCCACTGTTTTAAAGAATTCAGTCATGTACAACAAGGAAAGGATTACACAAAGGAAAACTCTGAAACTTGTAATTATTTGTAGACTTTGAGCAGAGAGAAGTAAATTATGACTGCCCAATTTATAATGAAATGAAATATTTAACACCTATATATCACAGTGTTTTCAGACTATTGATACACATTGACAATACTAGATATATAGTTCCTGACTGAATATAAACTTAATTTTTATGCACATAAAAACAGCACTTACTCAAATAAAAAATGTAGAGTACATTGGTAGTAAAGAATAATATGTAAAATCCATAAATTATTTTAAAATGGCTATGATTCTCTAATCATCTGATTTTGTACTATTAATTTAAGTATAACTACAGAGGTGGTGGAAGACTGGCTGATGACTTATTCTTAATAAGAAGCAGGATGCAGTAAGGAATCTTGAAGAGTGCATGACTTTACACTGTAAAAGTGAAGAAAAAATTTTAAAAAATGTGCTGCAATCCAAAAATGATGAGGCTTATGAATGATGTGATCTATAAGGAAGCAGAAAGATGGTTCCAATGACAAGCTATCTTACATAAAGCTTCTTCAGAAGATTCTGCTACAATGCTTGAGCTTCATAAATCATCATTGTCTCTGTCTAGTAAATCATTAATATTCTGCTGTCATAAAGACTAACTGATTATGTGGCTTTGTTTAAATTTTAATAAAAATGCAAAGTTCATCCCAAATAAACAAATATAACTATACACTGTGAATGCTGAGTGGAATATTTCAAAACAGTGCATTGGATTCTATGCACCTAGAGGCCTAATACTGCAATACTGATTTCACCTCCAGTCCAATTACAGAGAGGCTCTAAGGACAAGTGGGAGCCATGCTGTCTCTTATTTTTGCAAATAACATTGCTAATCCATGTAGGCATGTGGCACGGTTTATGTATTAATAAGTGGCCTGTGTGAATGGGTCAAGATCAGTTATTAAATATTAGTACAAATAACCTCTCCCAAATAATAACAATTTCCAAGAAAATGACTTTTCGATATCAAACACTGTATGATGTACCCCCTAAAAAAGTTCGTTTAGGTTTAATATATTTTTCCTTAAAGCATTAGAAGCATGAACAATAAATATGTACTGTTTAGTTGACAAAAGAAGGTGTTTTGTTACAATTTCACGTCTTTCAAATTCATGCATTTTATTTTTTATTTTACTTACTTCTGAACTTTTTCACTGGCCACTTGGGAGGCCTCAGCAGCACACTGAAGCTGCAATTCCATGCTTGCCCGCTCTGCCAGAGCCTGCTGGAGCTGGGCGGCTAGTTCTTCATTCTGCTGCTGAGTTATGGCCACAATGCTCTCTCTGTTTTTTAAGGCCTCTTCATAGGTGCTAAGCGTGTGGTTAAACTGATCCTTCAAGTTTTCTTCTTGAGATAATGATTTGTGTAAACTAAGAAGATAGAAAAATAATTTAAATATACCCAATGTAGGCCGACTGGTCAATAATCCACTTGATTAAAATCTTTATTTAAAATATCCACTTATAAATATCAATATAGACATACTTAAATGTACAAATGAAAATAGTTTTATTTCATATTTTTATAACTGGTCATTGCTCTGTAGCTCTGCTTCTAGACAGAAAGCTATGCACACAAGTGATTATCTGTGCCATCGAAGCACACAGAAAGATGCTGCAAGATGCTAATTTAATTATGTCAGTGCAAATATTACATTCAATTTTCTTTAAAAGGAATAGCAAAGAACTGGAAAATAAAGTATCTCTAGGCAAATAAAAAGTATAATAAGCTGACTGCAGAGGAGAAGTAAGAGAGTGGACATGAGTGCAGGGAATCCAGGGTCTATCTGCTAAACACTTAATGAGAATGAATGAGGTCTGTGTAAATATCCATCAGCCTTCGTAGAATCTTGTACTTGTCACAGTTGAGACATAGTCAGGTATATATTTTTATGGCTAATGAATCTTATGATAAATACGTCTACTCATTAAGTCTTACAGAGAAATGGCATATAAATTAGGACTGAATGAATGCAGAAGAAAATGCAGACAAATAGAATCCTAAAATGCTAAAGGTCAAATCTTTGATATGTCATTACACCTACCACCTGAGGTTATTTTGAAATGGCACCAAGCACCTCACTCAATTAAATAAAGACATTTTGAAAATATAAATATTTAATAAGGGAAATTTAAAATCCACATAGGAGATGTTCTTTTTTATTAAATAAAATCATTTCAGTATATGCATACATAGGAAATGTCGATTGGAGAGTTGGAAGTACAACCACCTAACATAAGCTGATAATGTGAAAGAAAGCAATATAATTCTTAAAGCTGAAAAAATCTAGTTGAAGAACTTCAGTACTGGCCTAATATTTAGATGGATATTTTATCTAAGACTGCTCATATGAACATGATTGCAAATTTCTTTTTTAAAAGTTACACATAAGACTTTACATAATGGCCTCACTTTGGAGTGAGTATCATATAAAAGTGGAATAGATGTGAACAAAAGCAGTTGACTTATCAAACTAAATCATTTCAGGACTTAAATTAGTCTTTAACAATAAAGGGTGGTATTAAAGTTTGACCAATTGGTTACTCTATGTAAAATTAGAAGATTTATATGTAGATATCTCAAAAAAGCTGATCATCATTTAAATTGCCCTGGAAACCTTTTAGTTTCCATCAAGATGGTCTCAAACAGAAGCATTAGCTACACAGATAGTTCCGTGTCACTCAATATTCTGCTTGGTAGCTCATGACACTTAAAAAGTCTCTAAAAATGGCAAATTACATATTTTAATTCACTGAAACTAAAATAAAAACCATCATAAGAAGTGCTATTTAATATCTGTTTTACTAATTAAGAAATTGAAACAGAGAGGCAAGAAACTAAATCTATCCCATACACCTCAGCAGAGGCAGAATTTGAACCTAGTGTTCTTCCCTTTCATTGAACATCACTGTGGTCTGTGAAGCCTTATACCATTCGGTTTCCTCAACTTTCAGCTGAACATTGGCTTTTTAAGCACGAAGAGCAATTTTCCCTCAAGGCAGGTTTGCAGTCCCTTTCCCGCCAGGGTCTTAGGTAAGCACCCTACTCATCTGTTGATTCATCTAAGTAGAGCTCCCACAGATTAAATTCTATGATCCTTTAAATCTAAGTTGCCCCATTAGTGTCTCATATACCTTATGTTTGTTCTCTTTAGGACTTACAGTAATCAGTACCTCCTCCTCCCATTTTATGATTTGCTTTCCACTACAACATACAATATTCCATTATTAGTTTTATGGTCAATTTTAGGTTGACATTAATTTACAAACCAAACTCAAGGTCATATCAGAAACATCATTCATAATGATCAAGTTGATTTCATTCCAGATTTTCAGGGATGGCACAACACATGTATACTAGTAAATGGATTTTTGTCATATAAATGGACTGAAAGACAGAAATGACATGAGTATTTCAAAAGACACAATAAGAAGCCTCTGACAAACTTCAACATCCTTCATGTTAGAAATCACAAAGAGGCTAGGGATGAGAAAACATATCTCACCATAATGAAAGCTATATATGACTAGCCTATAATTAATATTACACTAAATGCAAAAATATTCAAAGCATCCCCACTAAGATTAGGAACAAATCACAGAGTGTCTACCCTCTCTACTCCTATTCGATACAGTAAATAAATTTGTAACTAGAACAATAAGAAAAGAAAAGGAAATAAAAGGGATATAAACAGAAAAAGAGTTCAAAATACCTCTATTTACAGATGATATGAATCTATACATAAAGAACCCTAAAGACCCTACCAAAAAACTCTTAGGTCCGATAAGCAATTTCAGCAACTGACAGGAAAGAAAATCAACATACAAAAAGCACTCACTTGCCTACTTGTCAATGACAAACATGCTGAAAAAAAAAGCAGGGAACCCCCGGAGCGCATGAGATGCCTAGTCGCAGTCAGCGCAGCCGGCGCAGTGGTTCTGTCCACCAGGCCAATGTGCAATACCAACATGTCTGAGCCTACTGATGGTGCTGTAAGCACCTCACAGATTCCTGCTGCGGAGCAAGAGATCCTGGTTAGACCAAAGCCTTTGCTTTTGAAGTTGTTAAAGTCTGTTGGTGCGCAAAAAGATACTTACACTATGAAAGAGGTTATATTTTATCTTGGCCAGTATATTATGACTAAAAGATTTTATGATGAGAAGCAACAACATATTGTATATTGTTCAAATGATTTTCTAGGAGATTTGTTTGGAGTGCCAAGCTTCTCAGTGAAAGAGCACAGGAAAATATATACAATGATCTACAGAAACTTGGTAGTAGTAAATCAGCAAGTCATTAGACTCTGCCACATCTATGAATGAAAACAGATGTCTTCTTGAAGGTGGGAGTGATCTAAAGGACCCTGAGCAAGAACCACAGGAAGAGAAACCTTCATCTTCAGATTTGGTTTCCAGACCATCTACCTCATCTAGGAGGAGAGCAATTAGTGAGACGGAAGAAAACTCAGATGAATTATCTGGTGAACAACAAAGAAAGCGCCAGAGATCCCTGTCCTTTGATGAAAGCCTGGCTTTGTGTGTGTTAAGGGAGATATGTTGTGAAAGAAGCAGTAGCAGTGAGCGCACAGAGACTCCTTCAAATCAGGATCTTGAGGATGGTGTAAGTGAACAGTCAGGTGATTGGTTGGATCAGGATTCAGTTTCTGATCAATTCAGTGTACTATTTGAAGTTGAATCTCTTGATTCAGAATATTATAGTCTTAGTGAAGATGGACAAGAACTCTCGGATGAAGATGATGAGGTGTATCGAGTAACAGTATATCAAACAGGAGAAAGTGATGCAGATTCATTTGAAGAAGATCCTGAAATTTCCTTAGCTGACTATTGGAAGTGTACTTCCTGCAACAAGATGAATCCTCCCCTTCCACCACATTGCAACAGATGTTGAGCCCTTCGTGAAAATTGGCTTCCAGAAGATAAAGGAAAAGATAAAGGGGACCCCTCTGAAAAAGTCAAACTGAAAGACTCAGCTCCGACAGAAGAGGGCTTGGAGGTACCAGAAGGTAAGAAAACTGCAGTGAACGATTCCAAAGAGTCATGTGCTGAAGAAGATGATAAAGTCACACAAGCCTCACTTTCACAAGAAAGTGAGGACTATTCTCAGCCATCGACTTCTAGTAGCATTATTTATAGCAGTCAAGAAGATGGCAAAGAATTTGAGAAAGAAGAAACACAAGACAAGGAAGAAAGTAGTGTGGAGTCTAGTTTTCCCCTGAATGACATTGAGAAGGTCGACCCAAAAATGGATGTATTGTTCATGGCAAAACAGGACATCTTATGTCATGTTTCACATGTGCAAAGAAGCTGAAGAAAAGGAATAAGCCCTGCCCTGTGTGCAGACAACCAATCCAAATGATCGTGCTAACTTATTTTAACTAGCTAACCTACAGAACAATAGAAGGTATATTTCTAACTAGACAGTCCTAAAAATTTAGACAACATGGGTTTTATTTTCATACACGTGCATCAAATCAAAAAAGTGTCTTAACCTGAGAAATTTCTTGGTGTAATTTATCTTCCTTGGGAGTAGTGATAATGATTATTATTTTCTTTTGGGAAAATTCCACTTGTATTTTATGTTTGGGTTTTAATATAATTTGCTTCTTTTCTTCCTTATCCTTTATATTTTAAATAATTCCATTTTATCTTATGAGAAGTATCTGGTTGCCCTTTTTTCTAACTATAAGAACATTTAACTTATTTAGAACCTTTGATGTAAGAAATAAAAGAATACATGAGAGACTGACTGAACATTTAAATTTTAGACATTTTGAAGCTCTTGTCTATTAAGAAATTGTGAGTTGTATTTCGGTGCTGTGTAAGTAAAAACATGCATCTTATTTCTTGCCTTTTTGCCAAATGTGGTATGACATTAGTGTTCCTGTTTCCCTCAGTTGTAAGCAGTTCTAAGACACTTGGAAGCACCTTCCTGGGCTCAGTTCTATGATTTCTCAGAGTTGCTTAAATTTTAGAACTGTTCTTCAGGCCAGTTCTTCAAAACTGTCCATTCTAAAAGATTAACCCAGATGTCCGATAAAGAGAACTGTTCATTTTAAAACATGCATGGTATGCTAAGTGGCCTTTCCGACAGTATAGATTAACCTCTTGAGGTATAAGTCTTTAGCAAAATGATGAAAATTACCAAGGTTTAGACTTCAGTATTTTTCTCTTGTGAATCATAGTTGTACATGTGCAGGCGTGAAAAATAAAATCAACCAACTAAGCTTAACTTAAACAAAGGATAAGTGTGTGCTAATAACAGTTACCAGTTTATAAGTATCACAAACAAAGGTACTTTCCCCTCCCCCATCTGTAACATCTGACCCTTCTGTAACATCTGACCCTTCTGTAACATCTGACCCTTTTGTAACATGTAGGTTAAGAAGCAAACAAACTAAGGAATCAGTACTTGAACTTTGCAGTCCTGTCAGCCAGTCCAGCTTCAGTATTTGGAAATTCATAATACTGAGTCTGATTTTGCATCCGCATAGATTACTAATGCTGTTTAAATGTTTAAGTTTAACGTACATATATTATTTATTTGCAAATAAGTGGTTTATTGACTGTTTCATGAAAAAAAAAATCAGGGAACCAAATCCATACACATTATCCCAAGGAACAAAACAAAATACCTGTAACCAAGGAAGTACAAGGTTTCTATAAAGAAAACTTCAAAGTACTTAAGAAAGAAATAGAGAAAGATATTAGAAAAAAGAAAGGCCTTCCATGTTCATGGATTAGACAACTTTGCTTAAAAGTTTGTCCTACCCAAAGCAATCTATATATTCAGTGTACTCCCCATCAAGATTGAAATTAATTTCCTCACAGAAAAAAAATCTTAAAATTAATATCAAAGCACAAAAGGCCGATGATAGCCAAAGCAATCTTGAGTACAAATATTAATGCTGGAGATTTCATGCTATGCTGCAGAGTTATAGTAATAAAAACAGCATGAAACTATGACAAAATGGTCTAGAACAATAAAATAGAATAGAGAAACTTTTATCTTTTACAAAGATGCCCAAAATACACTCTGGAGAAAGGCAATCTCTTCAACCAAGAAGGCTGGCAAAACTGGATATCTACGAATAGAGGAATGAAAGTAGATCAACTTCAAATAGACTAAAGACCTTAACATGAGACTTGAAACTGTGAGACTACAAAAAGAAAGAGTAGAAAAACACGTCAAGAAAAGTATAGACTAGAACTTCCTGAACAGGGCTCAGGAAATGAGGCCAACAATCGGAAAATGAGATCTCATGGAATTTAAAAGCTTCTGTACAGCAAAAAGATCTGTCAATCAAGTGAAGAGGCGGACTACAGAATGGGAGAAGATATTTCCAGGTATATATGATAGAAGGTGAGTATCTAGAATATAAACAGAAGTCCAAAAGTTGAACAATGAGGAAAGAAATAGCCAAGCCAAAAAAAAAGGATTATGGAACTGGACAGAGAGTTCTTAAAAGAAACATAAATGATTATTAACTTTCAGAAAATGCTCAATACTCATAGCCATCAAGAAAAGGCAAGTGAAAACAATTTTATTATTCTTTCTCATGCAAGTTAGAATGGCAATCATCAAGAAGAAAAACTCTGGCAAGGATGTGGGGGGAAATAATCTTTTACCATTAGTGAGAATGCAAACTAGTGCATTCACTGTAGGTTAAAGAGTGGAAGTCCCTCAAAAATGTAAAAAATAGAAATTTTGTATTACCTAGATACAGCACTCTTTGGCATATAACCAAGAAAAGCTATATCCTGACACAGAGATTTGCACATCCAAAATTTATTGCTGTTCTATTCACAATAGTAAGGAAATGGAATCAGTCTAGCTGTCGTGGTTTGAATGTGAGTTGCCCCCCACAGGCTCATGTGTTTGCATCTTCAACTGATGTTGATATTTGTGACTCCTGGGGTGGTGAAATTCATAAAAATCACTAGATTGGAGTGCCATTGACTGTCATTATCCTATCCCACATGGGCAAGAAGGGGAAAGTAGGCAAGAGCTGGAAGGACAAGTTCTATCACTTGGCTAAGCAGACTGGTTACCGTTCCTGGTGTGCTTTCAAGCTGATCCAGCTCAATCACCATTTTCAGTGCCTGCAGAGAGCCCAGGCCTTGCTGGGCATGTGTGTCATACCAGGAGGATGCTACAGGTGGCTGTAAAGTTCATGCCTGTATCCAGTCTTACTATGGAAGTGGACCTGGTTCTAATCAAGCCTCTTCCCAGTGTGCTGACTCTCCAGGAAGACATCACAACAGAACACAGTAGGCAGGCCCTAAGAAAGGAGCCGAAAACCTGGAAGGTTGATGTTATACTCAATGACAGTGCCCCCAACGTTGGTGCTAGTGGGGTCCATGACCCCTATTCACAGGCTCACTTGACCTTCATGGCTGTGTCTGGATTGTAATTTTTTGTTACATGGTGGCTGCTTCATCACAAAGGTCTTCCGATCCCATGACTATCAGCCTCTATATGGATCTTCCAGGAATTTTTCCACTGTGTCCAGGCTGCCAACCTCCAAGCTTCTCACCATAAATCTGCAGAAATCTCTATCATGGATACTTGGCACCTGACAGGGCTGGCAGTAAATTCTTCAAACCCAAGTTTGCCTTGAAGGAAGTTGAAGTTCAGGCTAAGACTGTTACTGAGTTGGTAACTAAGAAGAAGCCAAAGGCTGAAGGCCATGCTGCGGGTGACCTTACTATCACAGAACCTCAGCCCTGACTTCTTTGGAGCTGCCAACCTTGTTGACTTCCTCTCCAAGGCCAGCGAAACCACAGTAGGTGAGGAGGAGTTGGTGCAGCATCCAGCTACCACAGAGACACACGGGAATGTTGTCGGGATGTCAAAGTGCCGCAGCGCAAGGAACTCAGGTCGCTACTGAACTGGAGAACAAAACTTTGGCAGTATGTGGCCAAGAAGCTGAAAGAACAAGTAAAGGCACTAGACATCAGCCTCAACTCAGAAGAGAAAGAAGGTGATGAAGATGATGAGGAATCAATAGCTGGGACAAAGGAAGTTTCTAAGGAGGAGAAAGAAGAGGAGCAGCTCAACAGAACCCTGGCAGAGATAAAAGCACAGGTGGTGGCAGAACTGAAGAGGAAGAAATTGCTGTATGAGCAGAGGGAGCATCAGGAGTGAATAGAGCTGACGATGGATCTGCCTGGCGTTTCCTTGCAGTTGAAGGGGAGACTTGCATGTTCTCCTTGGCACCATCCAGGGACAGCAGTTGTTAGAGGAAGTCACACGATAGGGACATAAGTGCTGCACACACGTTACTGTCTGATGTGCCAAGGGATGACATCGATGTGTCAGAGCTGAGGAGGATGATGATACCTCTCTGGAAAGTGATCTGGATCTAGAGAAACTGGAAGGAGTCAGCAGATGATGATAAAGAGGGAGAGGTGGAGGAAGAGAATCCCCATGCTGCAGGAAGAATGAGCTAATCTGTGGTTCTCAAAGGATGGTGGGATTGAGGATGATGCTGAGGCACTGGAGTTCAGACAGGCCCAGCTGTTACTTGGGAGCCAGAGGGAGGAACTGGTGCAGCAGCCGCCACTCACCACTCCCACCTTCCAGTTTCAAGATTGAGAGGAAATCTCCCTAGTGTCAGAATGAGGACTCTGAGAGAACAGAGGCTTTTTCAGGGACAGAAGCTGCCACTTGACCCTGGAGGAGAAGACAGAGATGACAGATCAGAAAAGGATAGTAGTAGCAGTGAAGATGAAGAAAGTTGGAAACCATCCCGTTGTACAAAGTGAAGCTGTGGAACCAAGTAGTTCCTATAGAAGACCCAGTGAAATGGGATTCTGGATCTGAAGGCCTTGACTTAGGTGCAGTTATTGCCTCTTCTAAAAAGGCCAAGGAAGACCTCAGAGACAACTCCTTCAACTGGTATACATTTAATGAAGATGGTTTGTACAGAAAGAGAAGCAGCACTGTCTACACCAACTACCTGTTGACAAGAAGGAGGTTGAGCATTATCGAAAACAATGGCAGGAAATCAATGCAGGGCCCATCAAGAAAGTAGCTGAGGCTAAAGACAGAAAGAGAGAATGATGAAGATGCTGTAGCAGATCAAGAAGGAGGCAGAAACTGTGGTGAACATACTGAGAACGATAAAAAGTGGCACAACTGCAAAGTCTGTACAAAAAGGCTGGGCTTGGCAGAGAAAATGCCAGGTAACCTATGTTGCAACCAAAAAAGGTATAGGCTGAGAGGAACCAGAACGATTCTTCAAGGTCACTTCAAGGTGGTGGGCTCTAGAATGAAGAAGAACCAGAGAGTACTGCAATGAAAGGAACAGAAGAAAAGACAAAAGCAGAAGTGAACTACCCGGGCCCCTGACGAGACTGAAGACTAGGAGGGAAGATGTGCTGTAGCTCATTCTAGTTTCCTGGGCTCCTGCCTTGCTCATGTCACAATTGATCAGCAAGGAGCACAGTGCCATGGTGTCTTAAGCAGTGGGAGAACTGGTAAGTGCTAAAGAATCATCTAACAGACCTCACAACCTTCTGTGAAAATAATCAAATCTTTTTAAAACCTTAAGGGGAAATTCAGTGTTGGGGGACTGAATATTGCAGTGTCCTTTTTCATCATTAGGTGAATAAAGTGAAGTTGAAACAACAACAACAACAACAAAAATAGTTTGAACAGAAGTACCCTGTATGAGTAGATAGAGTTACTCCCAGAAGACAAAGATTATTAAACAAAAGTCCCATCACTACTTCCTTACAAGTTGTTAGTCATGAAACCTCTAATTCCCCTGTACCCAAACAATAGAGATAATGGTCATTTCTGTTGATTGCCCACCAGAACTGGATGGTACGACTCTACTGCTTAAGAAACTACACGTCTTGGTTGCCAAGACATAAGGAACTCCATCTGGAACTGGGTGGCAGTTTCCTTTCTGTTGGGTAAACCATGCAGTCCCAGAAAGTGTCATGTAGGCTACTATGGGAAAATGGTTTTCAAGTCTTACTCAGCTGTTACAAAGTGAAGGAAACGAAAAGCACAGAACAGTAAATTACCTGCTAGCAGAACAAATGTTAACAAGGAGTGTGTGAAAGTTGTTAGCGTTCCAATTTCTTTCCCAAAATTTTCAGGCCACTCTGTCATTGTCAATTTGTAGATAAACCTTTTTTATGTTAACTAGTTATAAAATGTTTCCATATTTCTTTCCAAAACTTAATTAGACAAACTTATAAAGCTTTAACAAAAGACTATGGCTGTATAAAGCTATAAAGTAATGAATAAAATAATGACCATATATGGACCAAAAAAAGATTAAGTTTATCAACATGCTATGGAAGTGGAAGGGTTTATGGGACTCTGCCCCTCCTTGAGGATTTATATTTCTTTAATGGTTGATGTGGGAGGCACATACACACATACACATGACATATTATTAGTAATAGTATTGTATGTATTATTATTATATGTACAATTCAAACAAATTGGCAATCTTCAATGAAGTTGAGGTAGAAAGATGCCCTCAGAGGGGACTAGTCCAATAAATAGCATATCATAGATGTAACATATTTTGTTTTTGTTTTTGAGACAAAGTCTTGCTGTGTACTTTAGACTGGATGGAACTAGCCAAGTAGCCCAACCTGGCCTCAAATTTGCCTGGTTCACACTTCTTTTCTGTAGTAGTTTCTATTATTATTTTGGTGTCTCTGGGTCTTTGTTTTGTGTCCATAGTCTATTATTTTCAAGACCCTAACTCTATACTGCTTCAATTTAAAACATCTGAGAAAACTATGTTCATGCTCTCCAGTTTGTATATGTATATATATATATATTCTTGCAGAAATTTTTATTATTTTCAAGTTATCTGTAGCGATCTGTCTATCTTCTCATTCAACTCTATTTCGATGTCACTCTGGAATTCTGCTCAGGTACTTTCCACTTCTACAGTTTTGTTTCCCTCTCTTTGATCACTCAAGTCCTGACATAAGCCCATTGTATTCATTATAATATGCACTCATTCCTCTGTTTATGCTTCATTCATCTTTCACTAATTGCTCAATCAATGGTGTTGACTATATGTTTATTTAAACTGGATAAATAGTTTTGGCTTACAATTTACAGGCCATGCACCATCACATAGACTACCTCTTAATTTGCAGTAATTCTGTCCGTTGAGGGCTTTTTTGCCACCCTTAGACATTTGTGGTTGTCACAACCACACAATGGAATCACCACTAAGAAGGGGAAGGTCAGATCTAGTTAAGTTCACAGACTTTCCTTCCTGATCATTTACAACTGATGGGGTATGATCTTACCAGAATGGGAGGGCGTACAGTCTGGCAGATAGAAAGTAACCATTTCGCAAATGGGTGATTGACCCCTTTCTCACTGTGGTTTCCTACTTTTATTACATCTACCTTTGAATACACTCTTATAACAAGACTCTAATTTAACAGATTTTTATCTGTAGCCAGGGGGTGATATCTAATACCCATCAGGATGGAGTGAAGGGCATTGCAGGAGCAGCAAAACTGAAAAAAATAAATCAAGAAACCATAATCCAGAACATCAGAGACTATATCAACCACCTGGAACTAGGTCAGCCTAATCTCTCCCCATCCTGAAGCTCAGGGAAATTTGCAGAAGAGGGGGCGGTAAGATTGTAAGAGCACAAGGATGGGAGGAGTAATGATATGCAAGATACTCCACACAAGTTAGGGCCGAAGCAATCATATTTGGACTTTGCATGCCCTGCGCAATGTCCAATACACTATTAACCCCACAAAGTCTAGCGTTTGCTAAAGGCACTAGGATCCTTGGCGGCAAGGGATTGACAACCACAATAGCGTTCCTATGTTTAAAGGGAACACAGGAAACGGTTTCTGGGAAATGCCACTGGGTCCTTGCACCTCATCGGAGAGGAGGACCCAGAGGAGAGTTTGGCATGCTCATTAAAGGATGCTCCGGGAATGGGAGGAGGAGGCACTGGGGGATAGGGAGGGAAGGGGGAGGGGAGGGGGGCACAGAGGGGGTGAGGGGTGGAAGGGGGGGAAGGGACCAGTGTACCTGTTAAGTTTGTATGAGTGGAAATTTAAAAAAATCAATGAAACATTAAAAAAAAAGAAAAAAATCTCAATAAAAAAGGAAGGGAAAAGAGAAAAAAAAAAAAAGAAGGTGAAGGTCAGGGAGGATGCTGGACATTCTCTGATGCAGAGGACATCAAATCCTTGCTGCAAACAACCCGACAGTGTAGAATATCATGAATGCTAAATCTGGTATAGATGATAAGATGCTGGATGATACTAAGAAGATGAAGATTTAAATGTTAATCTTGTCTTGAACTATGTGACCTTGGGAAAAATTTATTTCCTGAATATTAACTTCCTTCATCCTAAAATGATGAGAAAAATCTCCTGGAGTTCATAGGAAAATTTAACGAGGTCATCTACATATGTGAAAACACCTAGCAGAAGTCCTGGCCAAGAGCGGGCATTCTAACTGTGAGATTTTTTTTTAAATGATTCATGTCCAATTAACTTTATACAAAAACTCAGACATTTTGTCAATACTTTGTTGAAAAACAACTGCCTGTTTCAACAGGTTTTTCATGAGTTATGAGAAGCAAACTAGTTTTCTTAACCTTTATTCACTTACTGATAACATTCTTATTCTTTTAAAAAATGAGGCAGGCTTGGCCTAATTTATGAATTAAAATCAACAGCACCAAAGCAAGTAGGAAAGACAAAAGCATGTAGAAAAAGCAAGTAGACAAAAGCAAGTAGAAAAGACAAAAGGACAGTGTCTACTTTTACTTTCTGGTAAACTGCATCAGCTAAGGCCTTGCCAAGAAAGTAGAAGTTGACCACCCTGCTTATTTTTGATGAAATCAACTTCTCTTCCAAGAGGAACAAATATGTTCAGAATGATTAAAACATTATAAAAACATTAAATCGGTAGGTCAGACAGTCTCATAATATAACTCATTATTTCCTCTTTTGTTATAGCTGTTTAGTTTGAAGAAACATATTAAGAATATTTCAAAGAAATAATATTTGTTATAAAATAACACAATATACATTAAACTTAAGTTTTTAAGAATTTCAAACAGGATGCATTGCTCACCAGATTTACTGGGAGTCTTAACGGATACCACATTTTTTTGGTGTGTATGTTTGAAATGGGAGATACTGGGCCGGTGAAATGGCTTAATGGTAAAGGTGTTTGCTGTACAAGTTGGATGACCTGATTTCAATCCTCAGAATACACATAAAAGTGGATGAAGAAAATTGACTCCTAGAAATTGTGCTCTAATCTCTATACATGCACCATGGCATACATGCTCAAACACACACACAGACACAACATACACAAATAAATAATAAAAAGTAGAAAAAACTTATTAATATTTTTTGAATAAACTGACTAGGAAAATGTAAATATTTATAAAACTAATTCTAAGGATTCATTAAAAATCTCTTACTAATAAATATACAACAGTACTGGAATTGATGTGGGGTAGGTTTCTGATTATTCAAGAGTGGATTATTGTAAACTTCATGAAATTTGGTCACACAGGAAGCAGAACACCAAAGGATTATGCTCATTAAGCCACTTACATAGTACATCACTGCATAAATTGCAGGGAACAAATTCTGTCACACGTTCTACCATGTAACACATAAAAATGATTTTTAGGAGTATCTCTAAAACTATAGTCTAAATATAACAATTAAAAGACAGATGGACAGGTAATTTATACTATGGTCCAATTACATTCTGCCTAGTAGAAACTCATTACAAACTAATGACACAGACAGATTAAAGTAAGGTAAATTACATAAAAAGATAAATCATATAGGCATTAATCAGAGAAAAGCAGAAGTAGCTATATTATCAAACAAACAGACTTTAGAGCAAAGAAAGGTGTAGTTACATTATTTTAGGAGGATCAATAAATCAAGAAGATGTAGTAACTTTAAATGTGTCTGCACCAAAGAGAACCAAATACATATAAAACAGAAGACTAAAGATTTTAGCACTTTTACCACAACTAGACAAAATCGCCTGAAGGGGCAGCACAACTTCAACAGCACCAAAGACTAATATAGACCACAAATTAGCAACAAGACTCATTATTTTCAAATGCTTTCAGAACATAGACTACAACAGATCATATCCTTGGCTATAAAACAAATCTCAATAAATTTGAAAGAACTGAAATCGTACATAACGCATTCTTTGATCATAACAGAATCAAGTGAGAGACCAGTAAAAGACGCTAATGTTGTTCTAGCCTCTTTTTTTTTACATTTTTTATTATTGTTTCTGCTCATACAAACTTAATAAGGTACACCACTTCCCTCCCTCCCTTCACCCCTCCCTCCCCATCCCCCAGTGCCTCCCCCCCATTCCCAGAGAGTCCTTTCTTGTGCATGCCTGACTCTCCTCTGGGCCCTCCTCTCCGATGACGTACAAGGACCCAGTGGCATTTCCCTGAACCCTTTCCTGTGTTCCCCTTAAGCATAGGAACACTACTGTGGCTGCCAATCCCTTGCCTCCAAGGATCTTGGTGCCTTTAGCAGATGCTAGACTTTGTGAGGTCAATAGTGTGTTGGACATTGCGTAGGGCATGTAAAGTCTAGTTATGATTGCTTCGGCCCTAACTTGTGTGGAGTATCTTGCAAATCATTGCTCCTCCCATCCTTTTGCTCTTACACTCTTACCGCCCCCTCTTCTGCAAATGTCCCTGAGCTTCAGGATGGGGAGAGATTAGTCTGGCCTAGTTCTAGGTGGTTGATACAGAGTCTCTGAAGTTCTGGATTGTGGTTTGTTGATTTTCTTTTGCAGTTTTGCTGCTCCTGCAATGCCCTTCACTCCATCCTGCTGGGCACTGTATGTCACCCCTTGGCCGGAGACAAAAAGCTGTTAAACTGGAGTCTTGTTATAAGAGCACATTCAAGGGTAGATATAATAAAAGTAGGAAACCACAGTGAGGGAGGGGTCAATCACCCATTTGCAAAATGGTTACTTTTTATCTGCCAGACTATATGCCCTCCCCTTCTGTTGAGATCATACCCCCTTAGTTGTAAATGATCAGGAACGAACGTCTGTGAACTTAACCAGGTGTCACATTGCTTACTTGCAGTCCTTGATGGAGGCCTATTTTCTCTGCTGTAACATGGTCCCTTCTCTCCTTGTTTCTGGTGGGGCCCTCCAACCCCATTCCTCCTGTTCATAATCCTTGGAATTACTGTAGGTATTACATAGATTTATCTTTGAGTGTCTCAAGGTGGGCTGGGTGGGTTTGGTACTAGGAGCCACCTATTAGGGAGTACATACGGCACTTAATTTTCTGGGTCTGGGATACTTCACTTAATATAATTGTTTCTAATGACATCCATTTCCCGGCAAATTCCAGTAATTCATCATTTTTGATGGCTGAGTAATACTCCATTGTATAGATGTACCACTTTTCCTTATCCACTTGTCAACTGTTGGACATTTGGGCTGATTCCATGACTTTGCTATTGTAAACAATGCTGCTATGAACATGGTCGTGCTTGTGCTATCGAGGTGAACCTCTGCTGTATGGGGGGTTATTCCCAAAAGTGGAATAGCAGGGTCATATGGCATTTCAATCTTTAGTTTCTTTACGAATCTCCAGACGGCTGCCGCCAGAGTGGCTGTATGAGCCTGTATTCCCACCAGCAATGTAGGAGAGTTCCCCTCTGTCCACATCCTCTCTGTTCTAGCCTTTATATGTGAGCAGGAAAACCATCAAATACCTGAAAACCAAAAATTTTCAAAATTCTCTGAGAGTGAAAGAATTATCAAGAATAGTTAAAAAATGTACAGGAGACAATGACCACAACAGAATATAGTACAATACAACATACAGACATTTGTAAGCTAAAGTTAAAGCACTGTGGAGTGTGAAATTGAACTCCACATTTGAATTGAGTTGAAGCAACTTAAAGAATAAGCAAAGAATATCACTACTGACTTTGTTATAAACAGATAAGGATTACCAAGAAAAAATTGTACTCCATAACAAAGACTCCAGGTTGAATGTAATAGAACATTTATGCTAAAAATATTCCTAATTTTTCAGTCAATTATTTGTTTATGTGAGAACACAGAGATCTATTATGACAGGAAATATCAAGTATAATATGGTATTTTTAAAATATAGTTACCATGGTGAATACTTTACATTCAGATTCATTAATCTTGATTATCTGAAAATTTGTATTCTTGACTGACATTTCTCTATTTCCCCCAACTAGCAACCATCATTCTATCTTCTGCTTCTGAGTTCAGATTTTTTAGAGTGCCTTTGTTTAAGGGCATGCAAAATGTATCTTTCAATGTCTAGTGTATTTCACTTGCTAGATTATGCCCTCCATAATCAAGCATTTTGCCATCACTAACAAGATTTCATTATTAAAAAGGCTGAATTATATACCATTGCATATGTATACCATATTTTATTTTCCCATGAACAAAGATTTAGGTTATTTCCATGTTTTAGCTGTTCTCATTAATATATTAGCACAATGAACATGATAGTACAGATATTTCTTTGGTATACACGTGTATGTATGTTTACATATGCATATGTATATATATAGAACTGGTGGATCCTATGAAACTTTGGTTTCTTTACTTTTAGGTGTTTGAAGAGCCTCCATGCTGCTTTCCATAATGGCCACTAAGTTATGATCCCACCAATAGACTATAAGGGTTTTCTGTGCTGGTGAGGACATGGATAGTTGATAACTTTATTTTTTTTGGCAACAACTGCTATGTCAGTCATCAGGACTGAGCTGGCATTTATAGAATATTTCATGTAACAACAGTAGAATACACATTCTTTTCAACTTTACATGGAGCATTTATCAGATATACAAGTGCATTAAGAAATACATTATGAGTCATAAAACATACCAACAGAGCTCACAAAATAGAAAGGATATAGGTTTTCTTAGGCCAATGGGGCATTAAACTTACAAAAAAAGAAGAGGACACAAAATTTTTTAAAAATTGAAGGATATGCAACTAACTTCTAAATAGCCAATGAACCAAAGATAAAGTTTCAATAGAAAATAAAAATATTTTGAACTAAGTGAAAATGAAGACACAACTTTTAAAAACTATAAGAATGGTAGATAATCAAAAAATTCTGTGCTGAAAAACACAGTGCTAAGAGAATAAGAAGACAATTTCCAAGGAAGTGGAAGAAGCTATTTGCAAGATATATCCAATGATAAATGATTGGCCTGTCAGATAAATGTATGATAAACAAAGAACTCTTCCACCCAACATCAAGAAAACAAAAAGCCTAAACAGACATGTTGCAAAGACCTACACACAGAAAATATATGAAAATATGCTCAACATCAAAATGCTCAACATATAATGTCATTAGAGAATTGCAAATTAAAAAATCAATCCCTATTACTAGAAACACTATTGCCAGAAACACTAAAATCTGGAGGAAAAACCTAACAATAGCAATTGCTGGTAGAGGACAAGAACAACAATAACTGATTCAGTACTAGGGGATATATAAGTGGCACAACCATGCTGAGAGGCTTGAAAGTTTCTTCTAAAACCAAACTTAGACTAACCATATGATTCAGCAATTGTGTTCTTAAGCATTTACTCAGGACAGCTGAAATCCTGTCTAAGCAAAAACCCTTTTCATGAGTGGTTTATAGCTTCTTTATTCACGGTTATCCTCAAATGCAAAGAGCCAAGATGCTTTTCAATGTGAATGGATACACAAACTGTCGTGCGTACATTTAAGGAACTATTAATAATAAAAATGAGCTATCAAGCCAAGAATGTACACTGAAGAAATTTAAATTCATACTGTCCAATGAATGAAATTCTGTGAAAGGCCAGGTATGCATGATTTCACCAGAGTACAGTAAAAAAAGTGAAAGTATAGTGACAGTGAAATTATTAGTAATGCTGTCAATAGTCTCTCGGAGAGGAATGGGGCTTCATGAGCTCTTCATCCTTCAAAGATAAAATGCTGACAAATCCAATCTTGTGAAGACTTTGTGCAAGTAAAACAGCTCCAGTGGGTTCAAGGATACACCAGCGTTGCCATGTCCAGAAAACACTATCTGGCATGAGTCCTCTCCATATCTAGTTCTTACCTTCTTTCCTCAGTGATTCCCAAGCTTTGGTTGTGGGGAGTAATACAGATGTCTTCTTTAGAGATGAGAAATCCTCAGTAACTTATTCTCTGCATTCTACCTAGTTACGATTCTCTGTATTCACCCCCCACACAGACCACTGACCAAAGATTTTCTGATGAAGGATGAGAGCTGCACTAATTTATCAAGTAGAAGTAAGTATTTAGAAGACAGTTTGATACTCTGCTATCATTTTTGTAAATAGTTCACTATAATAGTCTTTTCCTTGTTCCTTACTTGAAATTTCTAAAGTATAGGTAGAGTAAAAGCATAAGTGTATTAAAAAAACTCTTAATGATTCCACTTCTTCTAGGATGAAGTGAAAATTTATTAAGCATGAGTTATGAAGCTCTCATGCCTTACTTTTCAACTCACTTCTCATTATTCACTTATTTATCCCTAGTTTCAGTCAGGATGGATAATTTTCAGATTCCTGACCCCATTCTCCTTTGCTTAACTCCTACTTCCCCTCTTGTATTAGAGCTTTTTTTTTTTTTTTTTAAAGAAAGATAACCTGGTGCCCAGTAAAAGGATTCTCTCATATGGCTGCACACTAAATAGACAGCAATGTATGCAGGGAGGGGGAAGGTATTTTATATTAATCTAATACTTAGAAAGTACTTAAGTAAATATTTGTGGAATAGGCTAATTAGTTTCTGGTTCCTTATGCCAGATCATATGATTCTTAATTTTTATGACTTAATAGCTGACGAGTATCTTTCTAATTTGTATGTGTCCTGCATAATATAATTTATGGTTATTTAGTAAACAACGTACTTTACAGGTTGGTTGTTTTGTGAGCACTGGAAATACTAAACCTAAGATTTAAAAAGGAAATGAAATCAAGAAAATTATGCATTTAAAAACTTTTGACAAGTACCTTACAGGAGGATTTTGAACGAACTCTTAGTACAATACCATCATTGATAATGTCAATAGTACTGAAAATGTTCTACTGGAGGCTCCCCTTGTGGCTGAGTGTATTTGCTTATAGTGCAATAATGTTTGAAAGTAGTGATTCAATGAATATTTATCAAGCAACTACACACATACATGCGTGGACACAACACACACGCATGTACACACACAGTATACATGCGTATGTACAGTATTGGGATAGAATAGTAAACAAAACAGATAATAATCTAATCTAATGTAGCTTTTTTTTTTTTTTTTGTGCTGGGGATTGAAGCCAGGGCTTCTTTCCTGTTAAGTAGGTACTATCATAGAGTTACACCCACATCTTTTATTTTATAGAAGTTTTACTCACCACTTAAGTCTGTAGTGCCTGGCAGGATGCTTACTAAGCATCTGTAAATTAATTAAATATTTATGGCTTCATTCAATATGAATCATCCTGTATTTCCTTATGTGTTGGTGGTCTTCCAAGTTAGATGTGACATGTGCTATGGCTTTCATAGATGAAAAAGAAGGGCTGTGACATGAGTCTCCTAGGGGGATACTCTTATTTTTCTTTATGTCTTCACTATTACAATATTTTACAACATTTTGTAGATTAAAAAACTACTAGCTAATACAATTTAAAGCAGGTGTTTTTTTGGTGGATAGATAAGGGAATTATAAAATACAGTCCTTTATACTGTTTCGGATAATTTTGTCTAGTCAGTCATGCCACAATAGTTTCATATTTTAGCACATAACACATATGATTTATGCATCTTATTTAAAGAAAATCAACTTCATATTTATCACATTTTCAGCAGTTTTCCTATATAGTATGTGGAAATTGAGAAATTGATAAAAGACCCAAACTTCTGCATTCAATCTGAATCACTCTGTATTTCCTTGTGTTGGTGGTCTTCCAAGTTAGATCTGCATGTTTTAGGGATTATACAGATAAAAGTAAGGCTATTGTGAAGTATTCATTGAGGCTTCTTCAAAGGGGAATACTTGGCATATCAAGAGTCTGATAACACTAAAACATGACTTACAACACTTTATAAGCATAAGAATTCTTTAAAAATTAGTTAATAATCACAACGAATATCATTTACATCTGTTTGGGTCTCCAGGGAATATTGTTTGCTCTAAAATTTATGTGAGTCATTTGGTTATATGCCTTTTTTAATTAGTTTGAAGGAAGCAATCACCCAGGAGAAAGCGGAAATCAATTCTGATCCGATATTGATAGCTACTGTGCTGTAAACTGTGTGTTCTTTCTAATTAAATGTAAACATGTTCAGTTCTAAAGTCCAGCAGCAATGACAACAGTCACTAAAAAAGATTGCTTAAGCACTGCTCAACTGATTTGCCTGGTCTTTATTTTTTTCAAAGTTGTGCTTGTGCAACCATTGCTGGGGTGAATGCTGGCTGTAACTGACTTTTTTAGGCCATCTTCAGAGAAAAGATTTGACAAGAATGTAGAGTGCTTTGTAATACTTAAAGTTACTTATTAACTCTGTCCTTCTGATAGCTAATCAATGGCACTGCACAGAGTCAAATTTGGTGCTCTAAACTGTCCCCTTGCCCAAAGCCAAGTCTTGGTAAATATTTAATGGCTGTAAAGGTGTTTTGCTACTTATCAAGCTGATATGTCAGAGAACTCTTAAAAGCAACTTTATCTTTCTTTCCCCTCCATAAATAATTTGTTCAGCAATATAATGTGTAAGTGTAAAAGCCATTGCATTATTTCATTTTACTGAGTATCTTGGTCAAAAGAGGACTAAACAGATACTGATACCAATTATATTTGTTTTAATCATGCACTGTTATGTCACTTAAACGTAAGAGGGAAAACAATCACTAAATTCTTCCTTGGTAAAATGCCAACCCAAAAGTATAAAACAATCCAACCTCTTTTACTTTACCAAACACTACACCAGACTTGTTTAAAACTGTTGTACAGTTGTTCTCAGAAAGAAATGTTACAAAATTTCTCTTGCTACAGCATTGCAAATACTCTGTAAAAACAGGAGATACTAGGTTTTTGCCTTGTGTTAACCATGGCAAAGGCTGAATTTTATAGATTCATCTTTTCAATTATTCTCTGAGTTCTGGATCTTATTACTTTATTTACTCTAATTCTTGGTGAGGCAGAAAAGTTGGACATTTTATTTTTTAAATAAATTTATACTGATTTAAATATAAGTGTACTTGATAACTGGTTAGGCATTTTCTAGTAACGAAATTCATTTTAAAGTTAGTTTTTTTCTTGCTTGCTTCATCCACTTTCTTTACTCTTTTAGAATCTCATACATGAATATAATGAACTTACAATATTTTCACACAGTAATCCCTAATCCCATTCCCTCTTCTCATCCCATAAAAGTTATTAATATATTTCTTTCGATTATGTCAAGAGAAATAGTTTGTATGTTTCACTGTAAAAGGTTAATACAATCAGTCACCAAATGCTGGCTGATTGGAGAATGATTTTAATTGTCAAAATACAGACAGGCATAACTTATCTTCCAATGTATCAAACAACAGCAGATGACCTAAATTGCTATATTGAATTAATAACCTTTCAAGATGCAACCTTCTTCAAAAGGGTCAAACTGAAAATAAAAAAATGTGTTAAAATAGATGAATTTTGGGACAGAAAAACATTTGAAGTATGCAGTATTTGAGGTGGAACACTATACTTAGTAACACCAAACTGATCTTTTTATTTTATTTAATGATGGCCTTAATGGACCACTGCACATATATATACATACAAAGAGAGTAAGAAATGAGTTTCATTTTGGACCCTGGTCATTACAACACATAAAAACTTAGAAAAAAGTTATAGGAATCAAATGCTTTGAAACTGGTATTTCTGGTTTGGTCTCTTAGAAACATGTCTACATTGATTTTTATCTCTGAATGTTATAAAACATAAAGATATTTTTCTAGTTCTCAAATGCTGTATGGGGATACAGGCCAAAGTAGAACAGGCTGGCCTGTTGGTACATGTCTAAAGCTTCAGTGTAAAACAGCCACAAGAACTTCAGTGGAAGAAGTTCAAACTACAATGTCAGTTAACTCAGGTTGCACAAGTAAAAAATTACCTAGTGGAAAAATCTAAGCTGAGTATACTGCTTTTGAAACAGATCAACTCCTTAACAGGAAATTAAAACAACAACAACAATTATTTCAGGCCATGAGTCATAATGGCACACTCATGCAAAGACAAAGACAAATTGTATTAACTATATTTTATCAGCAAGTTAACTTTTTAAAATTTTTTTATTTTTATTTTTCTACTTTGATAAGCATACTAGGCATTCATCCCAGCTTTCCTCCCTTCCTTCTCCCCTCCATTCTCCTCCCTTTCCTTCATCATTCTCTCCCACTTCCTCCCACCCTTCCGCCTGTGGCTTCTATGGACCTCAGGATTCACTCTGGGTGCTCAGGCCTCTGTGGTATAACAAGTTATTTCTCTTCATGCCACCCCACTGATATGTGCATTTTCCTTCACTAATCCACCTTTGGTCCCAAAGGTTTCCACTGTAAGGGCCCATTTAATGGATATAATAACAGCTACCAACAGAACACTTTGACGTATTATATTCCTACCTATACGTTTATTGGTTCTCTTCCCTATTGATCCCTCCCCCCTTTTTAATAGTTTTTTTTTTTTTCTAATTTACAGTAACAGGGATGTGTAGCCTTCTGACAAGCGGGTCTTAAATCAAATCAGAAAGCCATAGGTTGTCTCCTTGATACTCATGTCACCGTTACACTGGAGGTCACCTGTTGCAATGATGATTTATACTGCAACTTACAGATATCATGCTGTTTATGGGGCCTGTGATTATTTCTCTCCTCTAGTAGCTTCTACAATATTCTTTGGTAGTATAAGCTATTCAGCAAGAAAAAAGGCCATAGACCAGTTCCAGTTGATATATTCTTTCATGTTCTGTGATCCATTTGCGTTGCATCTTCAGTAATAGGGTTTGACTGCAGTTTTTGGAGAGTGACCAAGAACAATTGCAAAAGCCTATGAGGTTTCGGGGCTGTTAAGACCTCTCTGACCAACATTTTATCAGAAAGTACCACATTCCTGTAATTTCTTGTATTATTCTGTCCCTAGGTTCTAAGTGGAGCACTTTATGCTCCTCTGCATAGGGACTGCCCAATTTTGTTCCTTTCTTTAAAAGACATTTCTTTTTCTACATATTACTAGCATAGAATGTTCCTTTGGGGTTACTTCCCATAATCTTTGGGTTGTAAATCCCTCTGTTCCTCCTATCTCCCAGGTTCCTCCTTTCTCCTATCCCCTCATTCCTTATTATATATTTTTCCCATTTATTCCCTTTCTCTCCTTGTCTGGTAACCTAAATCTCCCCTTTAAAAGGTTTCACCCTAACTTTCCATATTCCCACTTACAGGTTTTTTTCAAATTTTCTGGCTCTTACAGTGCTGCCAATCCAAACACATTGAAAAGGATATCAGTTCAATCATCCACATATAAGAGAGAACATGTGGTGCTTGATTTTCTATGTCAGAGATACCTCACAAAATATTAAAGTTTCTGGTCCCATCCATTTACCAGAAAATTCAATAATCTCATTCTTTCTGATGGCTGAGTAATATTCCATTGTGTATATGTACCACATTTTCATTATCCATTCATCTGTTGATGGACATTCCATTTTTTTGCTATTGTGAATAGTGCTGTAATAAACACAGACAAACAAGTATCTTTTTAATAAGATGTAGAAACTTTTGGGAATATTCCAAGGAGTGGTATAGCTGGGTCATATGGCAGTTCCATTTTTAACTTTCTGAGGAACCTCCACACTGATTTTCTGTTCAGTATTGTGCTTGAAGTCCTAGTCATAGCAATAAACAAGAAGGAAATAAAAGAGATAAAGATAGGTAAGGAAGAAGTCAAAGTATCCCTATTTGAAGATGATATGACTGTATATTTGAGAGATCCACATGACTCCACCAAGAAACTACTTGAATTAATAAACAATTTCAGTAAACTGGCAGGCTACAAAAATCCATAGCCTCCTTATATAACCAGACAAACAATCAATCCCACTCACCATAGCTACAGAGAAAATAAAATACCTTGGAATAAATTTAACCAAGGAAATAAAAATCCTGTACAATGGAAACTAAAAATACTGCTAAAAGAAATTAAGAAAGATACTAGAAGATAGAAAGACCTTCCTTGCTCATGGATTGGAAAGCTCAATATTATGAAATGAACATTCTACCCAAAGCAATACACAGATTCAATGCGATTCCAATTAAAATCCCAATGCAGAACTGGAAATAACAATCTCAAAATTCATATGGAAGAATAAAAAAACACAATTAGCCAAAACTATTTTTGGCAATAAGAAGACTGATACAGGTACTACTATTATACTAGATTTCAAAGTATATTACAGAGCTATATTAGTAAAAACAGCTTGGTACTGGCACAAAAACCAGATACATTAACTAATGAATCAGAACAGAGGATTCACATATAACCTCCCACACATACAGCCACTTAATTTTTGGCAAAAGTGCCAAACATGCATGCTGAGGGAAAGAGCATCTTCAACAAGTGGTGTTGGGAAAACTGGACATCTACGTGTAGAATAAAAATTGACCGTTGCCTCTCCTCTCACACAAAAGTCAACTTTAAATGAATCAAAACCTCAATATTAGATCTGAAACTGAAATTATTAGAAGAAAGAGTAGGAAGTACACTTGAATTGATAGGCCTAGATAAAGACTTTCTAAGCAGAATGTCAAATGCCCAGGAACTAAGACCAATAATCAACATGAAATTAAAAAGCTTCTGTTCTGTAAAACTAATGGTTAATTATGCAAAAAGACATCCCACAGAATGGGAGAAAATCTTTGCTAGCTATGAATCTGACAAAGGACTAATCTCCAGAGCTCAAAAAATTAAATACCAAGACAGCAAACATTTCAATTAAAAAAATGGGTCCTGGAACTAAACAGGGATTTCATTCAAAAAGAAACTGAAATGTCAAACGAATACCTTAAAAGATACTCCCTTGATTATCGGAGAAATGCAAATCAAACAACCCTAGGATATCATCTTACTCTAGTCAGAATGGTTAAGAGCAAGAACACAAACAACAGAGATTGCTGATGAGACTGTGGAAAAAAAGTACATTTACTGCTGGTGGGAGTACAGTGAGTTAGTTAGTGTGATGCTATAGGTGATTATGTTCTAAATTCTCTTTAACATGTTTCCTCAGGAACTAATTTCAAAACTTGAAGAATACAACAAGCACAGAAGTCCACAGAAGCACTCTCAAGAAGCACCTTAGAAGAAGTGGAAGACAAGATGTCTTAGTGGAGTTATGAAAAAGAAAGAATTCATGAAATAAGGAAAAACAAGGATGTTTAAACCAAAGAAAGTCATGCATATTGTCATGAAAGTATAGGAGATCTGTTTTATATAACATTAAACCTTTATGTGCTTGCAAATATGACCAGTTCTTTTTTTTAACATTTTTATTATTATTTCTGCTCATACAAACTTAATAGGTACACCGGTTCCCTCCTTCCTTCCTCCTCCCTCCGACCCCCCTGCTCCCCCTCCCCACCCGCCTCCCTCTCTATCCTCCAATGCCTCCCCTCCCAATCCCCGGAGAATCCTTTAATGTGCATGCCAAACTCTCCTCTGGGTCCTTCTCTCCAATGACATACAAGGACCCAGTGGCATTTCCCTGAACCCTTTCCTGTGTTCCCCTTAAGCATAGGAACACTACTGTGGCTGTCAATCCCTTGCCTCCAAGGACCTTGGTGCCTTTAGCAAATGCTAGACTTTGTGAGGTCATTATACAGTAGGCAAGGGAAAGATATTTTACTCAGGAAAGTTCATGCCCACATTTCTCAGACACGAAGAAAATCTCCATCTTCAGATTTCTGGAAGCTACCATGGGGAAACACATGAGCTGGGCTGAGGCATACTCATTCATTCAGAGCACCACTTAGTGCTAGACACTCCTCTGGGCACTGTGGACAGGCAAGACTTCAATATAAATACTTTATTTTAAATTTCATACATTCATGATGAGTCTTCTTTTTTATATCATCTTTTTCTCTAGAATACATGTCTTATTAACAAAGTATGTATTTGCTGGGGTATATTCTCTTCAATATAAATGTATCCAAATTAAAATATTCATTTTGATCTATAAGAGATACTATATTACAAAAATTACTTTAGATTATCTATAAGTTTTCATATATCTATGTTTAGTTTTCAAAAGATTCTGTATTATTATAGGAAAACCATTAGGATGAGCTAAGCTACGTCATATTAAGAAAAGGATGAATAAAGCTCAGGGAAACTTATGGGAGAGGGGGCGGCAAGATTGTAAGAGCCTAAAGATGGGGAGGACGATATGCAAGATGCTCCACACAAGTTAGGTCCACAGTAGCCATAGTCGGACTTTGCATGACTTGCACATTTGACGACACCCCAGGATCTAGCATGGATCATAGCCAGTAGGATCCTTAGAGGCAAGGGAGTAACAGTCATAATAGTGTTTCCATACTAAGGGGGAACCTGGGAGGGACTCTGAGCTATGCCACTGAGTCCTTACACCTCAATGGAGTGGAGGACTCAGGGAAGTTTAGCATTCACACAGGGGGATGCTCCAGGGGATGGAAGGATGGAAAGGGGAGGCACTGGGAGAGTGGGAGGGAAGGGGGTAAAAGGAAGGGGAAGAGGGAAAGGGTACAAGAGGGATGGGGAGGGGTGGAGAGAGGGAAAGGACTGGGGTACCTATTTAGCTTGTATGACTGGGGAAAATTAATTAATTAGTTAAAAATCAAAAAGGATGAAACTGAGAGAAATGGTTTAGAGGGCAAACCATTCAACATGTAAACATGAGGTCCTGAGTTTGGATCCAAAGAACACACACAAAGCAAGATGTGGTAGTGCATGTCTCTAATGTCAGTGCTTCTATCACAAGACAGGATATGGAGATAGGAGAATCCCCCAGAACTTCATGGTTTAGTTAGCTGATGTTTGCAGTGCCAAGCAAGAGACCCTGCCTCAAAAAAGGTTGAAGGTAAAAATCTACACCCCAGGTTGGACTCTGACTTCTAAAAAACCCTATGTTTACACAGAACACAAACATGTATCATATACATAAGATTAAAAAAAAAAGGAAAAGTGTGAAATCAAAAGATTTTGTACTTCATTTGAAAAAAATCAGACATGTAATATAGTTGCTTATTATTTAGTTCCTCTTATGGTTATATATTCTAGTTATCCACAAATAAGAAGATGGTCATAGAGCAAAAAACTTTCATCTTGGAAAAATATTATGGACAATTATATACCAACATTCATTTAGGTTGGAATTGAAATGGAATTGAGTTTTTATGAGTAAAGAGCTAAACACTGATGTATATCTTATTGTTTTCTTTTTTGTAACAGACAGGAAGCATTCACAAGTAAACTACCAATATTAACATATAGGAGATATATATTTCCTTCTACATTATATTGATGAAGCAAGGTATATTGGTTACTCTTTTCTATTGCTGTAAGGGAACACCTAAAGTCAAACAACTTAAGGGAGAAAGGGAGATTTATTTAGTTTATGGTTCCAAAGGGGAGATACTATCTTTTATGGTAGACGTGACATGGCTGGCTGGCCAAAGCTGGAAATAGGCTAAGTCACTGCAGATATCTTGGAGGTTGAGAACTGAAAGACTTCTGCTGCAAAATTAGACCTCTCCAGCAGATAGGAGATAATCTACTTCAAGGCCCACTGCCTGTGACCCCCTTCCTCCAGCAAGGCTCCATCTCTCAAAGGTGCCATGACTTTCCTAAACATATGAGACTGTGGGGAACACATTTCAAACTATGACCCAAGAAATAAAAAAAAAATTCCACCAAGAACTAGAAAATATATTGACTGAGGTATCCCAGACATAGAAGGACAACATTGGATATTCTCTCAAATATATAAATGCTAGCATTGAACCTTCAGATTTATGTACATAACTAGGAATACTTGCAATAGTCAGAAAACTGGAAAGGAATCACTAAGTGAAAGGGGGTGAGTAGGGTGGGAACAAGACTTTAAAGGAAGGGATGAAAAAGACCACAGGTGGTAAGAAAGTGGAAAGGGGGAAAAAGATGGGTTAAGTGTAGAAAGAGATGAATATAGGGTTCAGGAAGGATTGGGAAACACATACCACTAAGGATTCAAGATACAGCCAGACAGAAACTATGCAAAAAAAATAAACAAGAATGTGACTAGACATACCATATAAAGGGGAACACAGAGAGAGGTAGAGAAGGTATAGCAGAAATTTCCCTGAGAATTTGCTACCAGACATGAGAAGTAATTAACCAAAATTTCCAGTTCCAGGGTTGTGACACTTGCTAATGAGCTTTTGTTCAGACGGGTCTTTAAGGCCCCCCCCAAAAGCACAGACTTTTGCCATTACTCTTATTTGTCCAACAGAACAAGATCCTATTGCTGGATACACCACACATGTTGATCATAGACATGGAGAGAACAAGTTGGAACTGATCTGGAAACACCCTTTCTGCTGTCCAGCTTTCATAGTACCAGAAAGTACTAAACAAGCTGATGGGGAAGAAAAGCAATTAACAGTCACCCAGCTCTGAAAGTTACAATAGCAACTATTCTGGAAAGAAGTAACCATTGGCACAATAGTGGCATGAATATTATAGGAGTAACTAACTGTTTTCTGCTTGGATGTAACATCTAATTTTCAGCAAGGAACATATGCCTGATATTGTAAGCCAAGTCAAGAACCTGTGGAAGGTGAGGCATAGGTCCTAGTGGGTAACAAATCACTAAAATTAAGCTATAAGGCCATGATACCAAATTGCAACCTAAACATTTATTTATTACACATCTAGATTAAGGGAGTTCACGTAGATTAGCCTTCAAACTGGAGACTTCCATTACCTATGGAAGGAATTCAAAACAAAGAATCACAAATGACCTAAGTGCAGAGAATAAGTTACTGTGTACTACTTGGTCTTATGAACCCTTCCCCTTCAGTTCATGAAATATCTTGGAAGTGGGATAAGAATGTTAACAGACTGAGGTGGGAAGGGATGCTGTCAGACATTATCTTCTGGATATTACTAAAGCTGGTTCTCCTTCCACAAGACCTGCACAAGATTTGGCCCACTAATAATTCATCATGAAAGTGGCAAGATTTAAGAGGCACTGTACTACTGAAGGTTAATTCAGGATGGGATTGGAGGTAGGAGAGTATTTCTTCAATGGTATTACAATTGACATATCAATCATGCTCTAGCAAGTACTTAAGTGCAGGCTAGTACAGGCAACCCAAATGAAACTCTGAACTATTCATGAAATATGAAGGGAGACAGATTGGGAATGTTTGCAGTGGGAAAATGAAAGATGATGATATTGGGTAATAGGTGAAAATAATTATAAATTCATTGTATTTATGTATGAAATTCCAAAATTAAAAAAATGAAAAATGTCATCAGGGTTGGAACACATTGAAAATCATTGAAAACATTAAAACAAGTGATGATTAGTTTTAATGAGAAATGACGTAGAAATAAAATAAATTGAATAAGTAAAAGCTTATCTGTTTTGTTGTTAAGGAAATTAATTCCATCATAATGAAATGTTTTCAATGAAATCATGGAATTCTCATGAAATAACACATAATTTTAAATGTGCATGAATTAGGACCGGAGCGATGACTCAGGGATTAAGATTCTGCCTCACAAACAGAAGATCCTGAGTTTGATCCCAGATCCCACGTAAAAATGCCAGGGGAAAACAGCAGTGGTCTGTATTTGTGACCCTGGTGGACAGAGACTTGGGAAGTCCCAGAGCAAAGCAAAAAGGAGGTAGAAGCAATCCAGAACGATTTCTAAAGTCACCTTTGGGCCTTCAGACGGACACACAGTGCCTTCACTCACACACACACACACACATAAAATAAATATGTAATAAATAGTTTAAAAGTGCATGAATTTACAAGTTTTGTTACTCTGCCCCATATGAAAAATCTTTGTAGTCTTGGTCTTGTAAACTAAAGAAAAGTGTTCTTGCCTTAAGAAGTTTAGAGGACAAGTAAGGGGGGGATTCTGGCCAGACAGATAGATGGACGGATGAAAGTAAAAAAATAAAAGGGGTAAAATTTGTCAGCTCCTAGGCATTTATTTAGGAGGAAGCATTTTACAAGGAAATTGCTGGTTTTGGTTCTCATTCTTTTGGGTTGGGGTATTCATGAATTATTAACTGAAATTAGTGTGTCAGATATTTTGGTATGGGAACTGAAGAGGAGAGGGACTGTGTAACTGTATTTTGGTGTCAATGGCATAAAGATTGTATTTAAAATTAAAGGAGAAAATGGGGTAGTTCATAGAAATGACTTATTACAGGAGATAAAAAAAATTCTAAACAGTAGCTGTGCAAAATAATACTAGGAATTTTTGAAGTGGTAATGTCCTTTTTCCTGCATCCTAATGAAGCAAGGAATCAGAAATAGTTATCAACTACCATCTGTATGCTTAGAACTAAGGATAGACTTATTTAGTAATTAACACTGGGACATAATCTTGTGCTCCACAGTGATGTTTCATTAATGACAGACTGCATATTTCAGGGTGGCCCCATAAGATTATAATGGAGCTGAAAACTTCCTATCACCAAATGATGTACACAACATCATGCATTTGTGGCAATACCAGAACAAACAAATTCACTGTACTGCCAATCATATAATGCATAATGCATTAAACTATGCACAGTATATAATTTATATACAAACGTGCTTATGTAAATGGATTTACTTTGTGTCACAAATTTGGAGTGTATTTCTCCTATATAAAAAAGATTTTATGTCACACTGGTAGCAGTCCTGTATGTTCCATGTTTAACACATTTTGATTGTATTCATTTGCCATGAAAAGGGATTGACTTATACCATGTTGGTTTGTATAATTATATTATATGACTTCATAATAATATCGCTTTAACAATGACGTTCTCAGAATGTGCCACACTGTTGAGAGATGCATGCTTTATTTCTCAAGTGGCTTCTACCACATGATGATGCTGATTTCTAAACATGTTTTATATGGCAGATCTCATATCAAAACACTATACTTTAGGGCTGGAAAGATGGCTCAGGGGTTAAGACTCTGTTTAGCAAGCAGAAGGTCCTGAGTTTGGATCCCAGGTCCCAAGTAAAAATGCCCGGAGGAAATGGTGGCGGCCTGCACTTCAGCCCTGGTGGGAAAAGCCTGGGAAATCCCAGAAGGACTCAAGAAGAAAGTAGAAGGGCTGGACGGGTCGCTCAGGGTTTAAGCCTCCGCCTTGCAGGTGGAAGGTCCTGAGTTCAGATCCCAGATCCCATGTATAGACGCCAGGTGGAAGCGGGGGCGGCCTGCGTTTCTGGTTCTGGTAGGGCGGAGCCTGTGAATCCCGGGGCAGAAGGAGGTTTAGGCGTCCATGGTGGGTCGCGAATTCGTCCGTGGTCCGTGGTTCTACACATACACAGACACACACACACACATGCAGACACACACGTGCACGCACAAACACACACATATGCACACAGTTGAATAAATAATAATAATAAAAAAATTAAAAAAAAAGAAGAAAGTAGAAGTAATCTAGGATGATTCCCCAAGTCACCCTTGGTCCTCCACCCAGACATACAGTGCCCCCTCTCTCTCTTTCTCACACACACACACACACACACACACACACACACACACACACACACACACACACGTGTGCATATAACGAAATAAATAAAATATTTAAAAATACCCACTATATTTTATTTCATTTCTTTCATTCTATTTTCATCATAGTACATTTTCTAAAATCATTAAGTATTATTGAGAGATACAAAGGATTATAAAGGTTATATTAGAACCTGGATGTCTCTACTTAATATCTGTATGATTCATGTGACTTACAGGTGAATTGCATAACTGCATTTTACATTCTTCAACACCTGTGAGACAAATAGTAATGCTTAATTTGCAAGGTTCTTATGATGATAAAATCAGATTAGAATTCTGAAATAACTTTGCCAAAATTACAGTGCTATGCAAGTGTCAGTTACACTATCATGACCCTTGCTATGGCAGACTGTTTGGACAGCATGGGTGGTGAGGGCTGAAGATCCACACCAAAAATGTGGTGAAGACTGGCTTGTGAGAACACCGCCTGGGAGAGCATTCCAGGCTCCAGTCTGTGATCCAGCTGAAGTAGAGCATCTGCAGTCATGACCATACTTCAGGTCAGGTGCATGTAGGGTCAGGAGCAGAGCCAATTTATGATCACGAAAATCTGCTTTCCCAGGCAAGCAGACATTGATCCTGGGGTAACTGGATGGCACATTGTGAAAATGTACTTGTTGATTATTCTAGGTCATGGCTAACTACGCTCATACTGCAGATTCTGATAAATGGCTATTTGCAAAATTCTTGAGGTTAAGTTAGAGCTTGATAGTACCCCTCCAAAAATATGATTCTTTCTACTACAAACTCTTAAAAATATAGGATTCCAGCCTAAGCAAAAGATTAAAACTTGAATCTTAAGGACATTATTGAATAGGGTGAATAAATAAGCAACATCAACCTAGACAATCTCAAATTTAAATACTACACATGATATGCAAGATACTCCACACAAGTTAGGTCCGAAGCAATCATAATAGGACCAACACATTATTGACCCCTCAAAGTCTAGCATGGACTAAAGGCACTAGGATCCTTAGAAGCTAGGGATTAACAGCCACAATAGTATTCCTATACTTAAGGGGAACACAAGAAAGAGTCCTAGGAAATGCCACTGAGTCCTTACACCTCATCAGAGAGGAGGGCCCAGAGGAAAGTTTGACATACACATTAAAGGATGCTCCAGGGATAGGGGAGAGGAGGCACTGGGAGAAAGGGAGGGAAGGGGGGGGGAAGGAAGGGAGAAAGGTGGGAGGAAGCAAGGAGGTCCAGGGAGGGGTAGAGGGAGGGTGGGGACTGGTGTACCTATTAAGTTTGTATGAGCGGAAATAAATAAATAAATTATTAAAAAAAACATTGTTTGGGGGTCACAATATCTTGGTTCTAATTTGTTTTGTGTCTCTATGAAACCATATTGTTTTGTCTGATACTGTTTTGTTTTTCTAGGTTTGATTCTAAATATGTAGGTAGCCCAGTATGAACTCTAAGAAACATCAAATATTAGTTATAGGATCTTGGGAAAATCAATGTGTCATTCCCTTACTCATCTTTAAGTCATTTAAATGGTAATTATCCAAAAAGAGGTTAAAAAATAAGAAGTGCTTATCACATTCATATGTGAGACACAGAATATAGATAATATAATAGCTTAGATATCTGAGAAAGCCTTTGAAGCTTCTTGAGTTAAAGACACATACTTTTAATGATATATGTATGATTTAATAAAGTTCAGTAAAAGGGAGTTTTCTTTTGTTGGTAAAAAATGCACATGCTACCGTTTATTTTTCTAATCCATTTCTGCTGCTGCTTAATAGCTCTGTCTGATTTCTGAAAGGCAATTCCTTGGAAGGCCACTTAAGCCAAACTACCTAAAAAGTAAGGCTTTAAGTAAGACAGACTACACATCCTGCTAGTTGACATTAATCACATTAATTCAAAGTACCTAACAGAAGACTCTGGCTTATTCCTACCTGGAAGACTCAAGAATGAAAGCACAGAGCTTTAATGTTAATGGGAGTTGCACAACTGAAACACTCTATGTCAACTTGATAATATGCCCCTAAGTTACTGTTCGTAGATAGTGACATTCTTATATTCAATCAAGAGTTAAAGCCTGGGCAGTAATTCTCTATTTTCACAATAATCTTTCTGACAATAAAGATAACAACTACGAAACCAGTTTTTAGCTGGCTAAACCTGATGTACTGGTTTTGTTAATAAAAAAAAATCATGACAATTAATGAAACAGATCTATTAAAGACAGTACTCCAAGGTAGTACAGTGGCCACACCTACAAATGAACTCCTTATGACCTGTATTATTCAGAAAGAACTGTAGTAACTTGCACTAAAATATGTTACATACAAAAGGTTCAAGCCAAGCCAAAGCATTACTCAGGCTAGCAAGATACTTCATGTGAAAAATACTTGCTATAGTCACCTGGAATCAACTTTTCATTTGCTGTTTATGTTTATCTCTGTAATTCATGGTTCCATTTCATATTAAATTTTACTGAATGCAAATATACATTTTAAAATAATTTTTAGTCATTGTAATAACACTTGGCTCAGTTCCAGTTTCTCAACTTTGATATTCTAGTTACGATTAAAAGAAAGACTACTGAGCAGCCATACTATTTCTTTTCATCTCAAGTCATTCAAGGTGAGTGGTAGGCAAAGAGAACACATAAATCGCTAATTGGTTTTTTTTACATTTGTCCCTTAAAACAATCTTTTAATTTTATTTGTCATGCTTCAGTTTTCAACATCTCCTGGGTGTCAATGGCTATTTTCTACTACATGTATTTCCTTTCATTCAATAATTCCAGGAATACTATATGTGATAATCAAATGCATTTTCATGTACGTGAATCAGTTTACCCAGCAGAGTATATCATTTAAGAATGACAGAGCGACCTCAAAAAATGTGCGGTCCCCCAAAAAACTTTTGCTATACAATCTTTACTGAACCAAAGAAACTTCAACAAGCTTGAAATTGTCATTCATTTAAAAATTCTCTGATATACCCATATAGGAGAAACATCCTTTCTTGGCTGGGGAAATGGCTCAGTGGATACAGCACTTGCCCTGCAAGCACAAAAATTTGAGTTTAGATCCCCACATCCCAGAAAGGTGTGGTAGACACATTTGATCCCAGCACTTAGGAGACAGAGATGTGGGATCTCACTAACTACACTAGCCAGAATTAGTGAGCTCTAGGTTGAGTGAGAGAACTTTCTCTCTCTTTAAATAAAAGTGAAAAGTGATCAAGAATATTTAGCATCAATTTCAGATCCCCACATGCATATACCAACATGTATATGTATACATACATATATACATATATGCATATAATTTAAAAAGAACATGTCTTCTAAGACATTATAGAATTATCTCAAAAGTATGTTTCTTTCTCCTGTATAAATATTAGCTGAGAATCCACACCAATATACAGGAAAAAGTACAGAGATAATGTTATAGAAATTATGTAGGAGGAGATACAGCTGCTATAAGTTTTCAGTAGTTGGAAATGTGTGTTAAGTAGCTAATAATATTGGCCGTGTATATTAAGTAGTTAATATTATACTCAGAAATCCGTCAAGAACTCTATAGAAAACATACTGATGAGAAAATACGTTTAGCAAGTGATAAAAATGAAAATTTTAGGGCTGGAGAGATGGCTAAGGGGTTAAGACTCTGTCTCAAAAGTAGAGAAGGTCCTGAGTTAGGATCTTAGATCCCACGTAAAAATACCAGGTGGAAACGTCTGACCCTGGTGGGCAGAGCCTGGGAATATCCAGGATGAAGCAAAAAGGAGGTAGAAACAATCCATGATATTGAAGTCTATTGAAGAATCTATTAATAAAGATATTGAAAAAATTGAATTTAGCTGTTGATTTTCACAATGTCTTAACATGGCAAAACCTGCAGCAACTTCTGATCAAGTACCACATGTGGAATGTGACAGCTATTCTTCCCATAAGAAAAGGAAGATTTCAGTCCCATTGCCACTCCCTTCTTTGTTGGCATAAACCAGATATTATTTTAAGGTCATTCTTGACAATGTCTATTCAGTAAAAACTGAGCTAGAAAATCTGAGGTTATATAAAAATTAGTACCTCAAGAATTTAAATGTGAAGACATAAAGGTAAATGTCTACATGAAATTTGAATGAAGTGCATATTCATCTACAACACTGATTGATGCAGAAACTCTAAGAGTAAGCTGCATACACACAGAGGAGTAAGCAGAATATTGATCTGAAATTAAACATCTAATTTTCTTTCAGTATAATTAGCTGTACAGAACAGACTTCTAGTTCCCTAAGAACTTTTAGATATCTTTTCCTTCATCACCCTCCTGTTGAACCTACCACTGATTTTGAAAGGCAACAGCACAGCAAGAAATGACATACCCTTAACGATTTTAAGATTATAGTTTGAATGCTAAGGATTAAAGGGCTGTCACTGCAGTTACTGCAGAATCTGCCTCCCTTTCAAGGAATACATCAGGTACTAGAGGCACAAAGGACTACCGAGGCCTAATGGAGGGTTTCTCTCTGATGCATCCAATGTTTGGAGAAAAACATTTTGGTTGGGTATCTTTGTATTTTAAGTGGATATCTAGTCTGCAGCTCTTTAAAGAGAGAAGTGGTAAAAATGCAGAATTATATTAAGGATTGGTTTATAGGATCAATCATTGAGTCCTGTTCTTGTAACCTTGCTCTTCTGTTAGTGCTGATGTTATCCAACTCTTTAGTTCATCTGCCAACATCATTAACTATCTACTCACATGTTGAAAAGATAGGTATCAATATTCTTTAAATACTTTGAGCAAAATAAAGATACTATATACCTATATTATTAGAAAACAGAGAGTTCACTAGAATTAAAGTATTAGAATGAATGAATAAGCCATGTTGACTCTAGCTGCCACTGGGAGCGAGATGCAAATGAGCAGCATCAACAAATAGTACTGAATTATCCACAGGCACGTGTCAGTGTTCTGCTTCTTGTTTTGCTATTTAAGTTAAACATATCTTATCTTATAGCTTGTAAAACATATGAATACAGCAGCACAAAACAATGTATGTGGAACTGATACACATCTCAGTGTCAGGCGAGTGCATCTGGAAGGTGAGACTGGAAAAACTATGATGAAATGTGGGAGCTAGAATCTAATTACTTATACCACAGTTCCTACAGTCTCACAGAAGCATGTGAGGCATCTTGCTGAGATTCACTCAGGAAACCAGTAGAGATAGCAGTTACTTATTCATTTCACAAATAATTATTTATTGAGCACATTTTTTAGCCAGTTACTATAATAGGCAGTCAAGAAATTCCACAAAAAAAAAAAAAAACAACGCAAAAAAACCCCTTCCCTCCACGCGCGCGCGGTAGCCTGCCCAAGCCTGCGACTTGGGGGAGCTCCGTCCGCACCCACCCCCAGAACCCCAGGCTGCCCAAGGGACCCAGCTCCTCCCACCATTCAGCCGGAGCCACTGCGAAGGGCCTGGGAGGAGGAGGACACCCCCTGTGTGCCCGGGCCCCGCCCCCAGGTCCCCTAGGTTAAATAGCGCCCCGCCGACACCCCATCCTCCCTTCCCTCCACTCCACCGCCCGAGACACGGGCCCTCAGTCCAGCCGGGCCTCACCGCACGACCTAGGTAAGCTCCATTCCCGCCCACCCCCAGACCCCCAGGCCAAATAACTCAGTTTAGTGAAAAACGCACAGAAATTGAAAGAAGATCTTAAGAGTTAAAACGACAATGCCAAAGTCAAAGTGCAAATCCATGAGAAACTACACTCAAGTAAACAAATCTCCCACTGAAGGAATTAATCCCATACTGTTAGACTCCAACCAGAACAAACCCATGGAAAATGGCCAAGAAAGCCTGACCCAGGATAACGACCTTCAAAACATGATCATTACCATGTTCAATACTATGAAAGAGGAAATCCGAGAGGAATTAAATAATCGAATCAATCGCTTTGAAGAGGAACACAACAGACACTTGGAGGAGTTGAGAAAAACAGTGCAAGAAACAAAAACTGGCATAGACCAGTTAAAGCAGACTCAAGCAGAGTTTAAAACTGAGCTAAAAGACAAGCTATCTTCAACCCAGAACTCCACAGAGAGTCTTATCAGCAGAACTAAGGAAGCAGAAAACAGAATTTCAGACCTTGAAGATAGAGTGGGAATATTAAACAGTTCAATGGAAGAGGTTGTTAACACCAAAAAGATACTTGAGAGAAATATTCAGGAGATATGGGACACCCTGAAGAAGCCAAACATGCGTATTCATGGAATACCAGAGCAAGAATCTCAAAATACCACCCCTGAGGAAATTTTTCAAATGATCATCAAGGAAAACTTTCCTCATCTAAAAAAAGAGAGGCCTATCCATATACAAGAGGCATTCCGCACCCCAAACAGATATGACCAAAACAGAAGCTCGCTATGGCAAATAATAGTCAAAACACTCCACATTCAAGATAAAGAACTGGTGCTGAGAGCTTCAAGAGAGAAAAAACAAGTCACTTTTAAAGGTAAACCTATTAAAATAACAAATGACTTCTCAGTCGAAACAGTAAAAGCAAGAAGAGCTTGGAAAGACATAATTCAAGTATTGAATGAGGAAAAATGTCAACCCAGGATGATTTACCCTGCAAAACAATCAGTCATGATCTTCCAGCACAAAGACAACTTGAAGGGATACATGTCCACCAAACCAGGCCTTCAAAAAATGCTAGAAATGATACTCAAGCATGAAGAAAAAAACAGGCATATCCAGGAGAACAGAAGGCAAGTATAACACCATTAACAGCGAAGCAATATACTTATAAAAACTACTAAACATAATAAATGTCTGGAATTAAAAATAGTTTCTCCATTATAACACTAAATGTTAATGGAATTAACTCACCAATCAAGAGACACAGATTACAAATTTGGATTAAAAATCACAATCCATCAATCTGCTGCCTGCAGGAAACCCATCTCACCACAAAAGATAGGCATGCCCTAAAAATAAAAGGCTGGTCAACAATTCTACAAGCTAATGGAAGCAGAAAACAGACAGGGGTAGCCATTATGATATCAGACAAAGTGGACTTCAAACCAAAGAAAATTATAAGAGACACAGATGATTACTACATTTTAGTCACAGGTACAATTCACCAGGAAGACTGCACAATACTGAACATATATGCACCCAATACGGGCCCCTCCACATTCATTAAGAAAACCCTACAGCATCTAAAGCAAGAAATCAACCCCCAAACGATAATTCTTGGGGACTTCAACACCACCCTCTCAACATGGGATAGATCAAAGGTCAAAAGCTTAACAGAGACACTTTGGAACTTAATCAAACCCTTAAAGAAATGGACCTTTCAGAACTCTATTGAACTTTTCACCCACGCACCAAAGAATACACATTTTTCTCAGCAGCACACGGAACTTTCTCTAAAATAGATCACATATTGGGCCACAAAACGAATCTACACATACACAAAATTTGAAATTCTAACCTCTACCCTATCAGACCACCATGGCCTAAAGCTGGACATCCACAACACAACAAACAAGAGAAAATACACTAACTCCTGGAAACTTAACAATATGATGCTGAATGAGAACTGGATTCAGGAAGAAATTAAAAAGGAAACTCAAGATTTCCTGAAAGTGAATGATAATGAAAATACAACTTATCAAAATCTCTGGAACACAATGAAAGCTGTTCTAAGAGGTAAGTTCATAGCTCTTAATGCCCACGTCAAAAAAATGGAAACATCACAAATAAACAACTTAACAATGCAGCTTAAAGCTTTAGAGAAACTACAGCAATCTGATCCCAAAAGTAGTAGAAGAGGGGAGATTAGCAAAATAAGGGGAGAAATATCTGAAATCGAGACTAAGAAAACGATAGAAAAAAATCAACCAGTCAAAAAGCTGGTTCTTTGAAAAAATCAATAAGATTGATACACCCCTAGCTAAATTAATCAAAAGCAAGAGAGAGAAAACGCAAATTAACAAAATTAGAAATGAACATGGAGTTATCACTACTGATACCCAAGAAATCCAGAGAATTTTAACATCATATTTCAAAAACTTATACTCTGTGAAGTTTGACAACACAAAAGAGATGGATGAATTTCTAAGTAAACACAACTTACCTAAATTGAATCAGGAAGTTGTGAATTATTTAAATAGTCCTATAACATATAAGGAAATTGAGGAAGTAATCTCAAATCTTCCCACCAAAAAATGTCCTGGACCAGATGGATTCAGCACAGAGTTCTACCAGACATTTAAAGAGTTAATAACACCAATACTCCTTAAACTATTCCATCAAATAGCAAAGGAAGAAACACTACCAAATTCCTTCTATGAAGCTAATATCGTCTTAATCCCAAAACCTAATAAAGATTCACTTAAAAAAGAAAACTATAGGCCGATCTCTCTGATAAACACAGACGCAAAGATTCTCAACAAAGTCTTAGCAAATCGGATTCAAAAACACATTAAAAAGATCATTCACGGGGACCAAGTAGGCTTCATCCCCGGCACACAAGGTTGGTTCAACATACGCAATTCAATAAATGTAATTCATCATGTAAACCAGTCCAAAGTCCAAGACCACATGATACTCTGGATAGATGCAGAAAAAGCTTTTGACAAGATCCAACAGCCTTTTATGATCAAAACGCTAGAGACAGCAGGAATGGAAGGAACCTTTATCAATATAATAAAAGCTGTATACAACAAGCCCACAGCAAGGATTATGCTCAATGGGGAACAATTGGAATCATTCTCACTTCGATCAGGAACTAGACAAGTCTGTCCACTCCCACCACTTCTATTCAATATTGTACTTGAAGTCTTAGCTGAAGCCATAAGACAAGAAAGGGACATAAAAGGGATTCGAATCGGCAAGGAAGAAGTCAATCTATCCCTATTTGCAGATGACATGATCTTATACCTAAGTGATCCCAAAAACTCCACCAGGAAGCTCCGGGAACTAATTGAGAAGTTCAGCAGGGTGGCAGGATACAAAATAATTGTGCAAAAAATCAGAGGCCTTCCTATATGCCCAGAATGAAAGAAGTGAAAAAGCCTTGAGAGAAACAATCCCATTTACTGTAGCCCCTAAAAAAATGAAATACCTTGGTATAAACCTAACCAAGGAGGTAAAAGACCATTACAATGAACACTTTAAAACCCTGAAGAAAGAAATTGTAGAAGACACCAGAAGGTGGAAAGACCTCCCATGTTTCTGGATTGGCAGAATCAACATCGTAAAAATGACCATCCTACCAAAGGCAATATACAAATTCAATGCTATACCAATTAAAATCCCAAATCAATTCTTCAAAGAAGTTGACCAAACAATCTCAAAGTTCATATGGAGGCACAAAAGACCCAGGATAGCAAAGACAATCCTGAGTAACAAAAACACTGCTGGAGGTATTACCATACCAAACCTAAGTCTATACTAGAAATCCATAGTTATAAAGACAGCCTGGTACTGGCTCCAAAATAGACACACAGATCAATGGATAAGGATTGAAGACCCAGATATAAGCCCACAAAGTTATAGACATTTGGTCTTTGACAAAGGGGCCCAAAGAATCTAATGGAAAAAGAACAGCATCTTCAACAAATGGTGCTGGCAAAACTGGATCTCCACATGCAAAAGATTAAGGCTGGACCCGTACTTGTCACCATGTACAAGACTTAATTCCAAATGGATCAAGGACCTTGATATCAGGCCAGAGACTATAAAAACCATAGTTGAAAGGATAGGGAACTCTCTCGAGCTGATTGGGCTAGGCCAACATTTCCTAAACAGACATCCAATGGCACAGTCACTGCTACCAACTCTCAACAGTTGGGATCTTGTGAAATTAAAGAGCTTCTGTTCAGATAAAGAGATTGCAACATGAGCTCAAAGGCAACCCACAGAATGGGAGAAAATCTTCACTAACCACACATCTGATAGAGCTCTGCTGTCCAGAGTGCACAAAGAACTTAGAAAACTAAACACCAAGGAAACCAACGGCCCAATTAAAAAATGGGCCTTGGAACTTAAACTTTATCAAGGATGAAATTAAAATGTCTAACAAATATCTTAAAAAATGCTCCACTTCCTTAGCCATCAGGGAAATGCAAATCAAAACTTCCCTGAGATATCATCTCACCCCGGTCAGGATGGCAAAAATCCACAATATAAACAACAACAAATGCTGGAGAGGATGTGGAGAGAGGGGAACTCTCCTACATTGCTGGTGGGAATGCAGGCTCATACAGCCACTCTGGCGAGCCGTCTGGAGATTCTTAAAGGAATTAAAGATTGAAATGCCATATGACCCTGCTATTCCACTTTTGGGAATAACCCCCCATACAGCAGAGGTTCACCTCGATAGCACAAGCACAACCATGTTCATAGCAGCACTGTTTACAATAGCAAAGTCATGGAATCAACCCAAATGTCCAACAGTTGACGAGTGGATAAGGAAACTGTGAATGAAGTACTACTCAGCTATCAAAAAGGATGAATTACTGGAATTTGCCAGGGAAATGGATGTCATTAGAAACAGTTATATTAACTGAAGTATCCCAAACCCAGAAAATAAAGAGCCGTATGTACTCCCTAATAGGTGGCTCCTAGCACCAAACCCACCCAGCCCACCTTGAGACACTCATAGGTAAATCTATGTATTACTTACAGTAATTGCAAGGATTATGAACAGGGGGGATGGGGTTGGAGGGCCACACCAGAAACAAGGAGAGAAGTGACCATGTTACAGTAGAAAAAATAGGCCTCCATCAAGGACTGCAAGTAAGTAATGTGACACCTGGTTAAGTTCACAGACGTTCGTTCCTAATCATTTACAACTAAGGGGGTATGATCTCACCAGAAGGGGAGGGCATATAGTCTGGCAGATAAAAAGTAACCATTTTGCAAATGGGTGATTGACCCCTCCCTCACTGTGGTTTCCTACTTTTATTACATCTACCCTTGAATGTGCTCTTATAATAAGACTCCAGTTTAACAGCTTTTTGTCTCTGGCCAGGGGGTGACATACAGTGCCCATCAGGATGGAGTGAAGGGCATTGCAGGAGCAGCAAAACTGCAAAAGAAAATCAACAAACCACAATCCAGAACTTCAGAGACTCTATAACAACCACTTAGAACTAGGCCAGACTAATCTCTCCCCATCTTGAAGCTCAGGGACATTTGCGGAAGAGGGGGCGGTAAGAGTGTAAGAGCAAAAGGATGGGAGGAGCAATGATTTGCAAGATACTCCACACAAGTTAGGGCTGAAGCAATCATAATTGGACTTTGCATGCCCTGCGCAATGTCCAACACACTATTGACCTCACAAAGTCTAGCATCAGCTAAAGGTACCAAGATCCTTGGAGGCAAGGGATTGGCAGCCACAGCAGTGTTCCTATGCTTAAGGAGAACATGGGAAAGGGTTCAGGGAAATGCCACTGGGTCCTTGTACATCATCGGAGAGGAGGGCCTAGAGGAGAGTCAGGCATGCACAAGAAAGGACTCTCTGGGAATTGGGGCGGGAAGCACTGGCGGGTGGGGAGGGAGGGGTGAGGAGAGGGGGAGCAGGGGGTTCGGGGGAGGGGAAGAGGGAGGGAACTGGTGTACCTATTAAGTTTGTATGAGCTGAAATAATAATAAAAATGTATTAAATAATAAATAAAAAATAAAAAAATTTTAAAAATGGAGTAATACAATTGTTTTATCACAATTTCCTAAATAGTAGACATTTGCATGAAAACTATTTACTTGTAGAAAATAAATTGGTTATATGTTTGGGATATTCAGTTCTACTCCAATGACACCAAACATGACCCATATATGAATCATACATGTCTATACTTTCACTGATACCAATGTCTTGATGCTAAAGATTTCATAGATTGTCTTGCTATAATAACGTAGTACAACTTTCCAAACTGTTTCTTTTATCAAATTGCTTTGACAATGGGAAAAGGAGCAGGAATGAGATTGGGTAATAATGAGTGAAAATGACATAAATAATGGTATTCATGTATGAAAATGTCAAATAAAAACTGCCTTAAAATTCTCAATCATGGGATACAGAAGGGACAGTGGCATTTATAGAAAAACATTAAGACTGTGGGAGGTAATCCCATAGGAACCTCATATGCTAATAACGTGTCAAAAAATGTCTTTTAAAGAAAACAAGAAGAATGGGCAGCCCCTATGTAGAGGAGTACAGAGTGAGGGAAAACAGTGCAAAACAAACAAACAAACAAACACACAATGCTGATCCACTTAGTACAAAGTGACAATTAGAGATATATTAGAAGTAACAGGAATGTGGCATTTTCTGATAAAATGATGGACAGAGAGGTCTTTTGCCATTGCTCTTGGTTGCTCTCCAAAAAACTGTCAGAAAGACCCTAGTGCTGAAGATGCAACACAAAAGGATCATAGAACATGGGCAAAATACGTTAAATAGGACTGGTCTGAGAACTTCCTCCTTGTTGGATAGCTTACACAGTATCAAGGAATACTGTAGAAACTACTGAACAAGAGAAATAATCACAGGCCTCATCATTACATAAGAACTGCAATATTCATAACTGCAAGTTCATAAGAACTTGCAATAAAAATCACCATGGCAACAGGTGAACACCAGTGTAATAGTGGCATGAGTTTCAAAGAGACAACCAACAGCTTCCTGACTGAATTTAAGACCCACTTGTCAGAATGGGTCAGAATGGAACACACTCCTGTTATTGCAGACTATAACAAGAAACTATAAAAACAGAAGGAAATGATCAATAGGGAAAAATAGCCAATGAACCTATAGGTAGGAAGACAGTACCCCAAACTGCTCTATAAATAGCTTACTGTTCTACTCTTAGATTTGAAAAGCACTTAGTACTCAGCCTAGAAGTCTTTTTCTACAACAAAGGCAGAGGATTTCAACACCCTGACAGGATGGAGCCTAGGCTAGTAGAAGAGCAATGAACTGGATAATGATAGCCAGACGTAATTCAGAATACTGGCGACCTAACAATGCTTACCCAGAATCAGGCCAACCTAATCTCTCTCCATCCTAATGCTTAGGGAACCTCACTGAAGAGAGGGCAGTAAGATTGTAAAAACCTAAAGAAGGGAAGATCCACCATTGGATAAGACATTCCATTCCAGGCAGGACTGCTGCATCCAGGAAATCACTATAGTCAGACTTGCAAAATGACTGACATAGCAACATGCCCCCAAAGACTACAAGGACTCTAACAGAGATAAGAATACACAGTGGTAACCTTAGAGACTAAAGCTGGATGAGTGAAGGAAAATGCCCCTATCAGTGGGGTAACCCTCAGAAGGGCAATTTGGTATGCCAAAGAGTTCTGAATCCCTATGAGAATAGATAAGCCAGAGGGGAACCCTAGGGTCCATAGATGTTGCCAGTCATGAAGGTGGGAGGGAGAGGAACAGATAGATAAGGGGAAAGAGAGATGTGGGAGGAAGGATGGTGGGAAGCAGGGATTAGTACTCAATATGCTTGTAAAACTAAAAAGTAAGTAAATTTTTAAAGTAAAATTTTAAAAACAGAAAAAATAAAATTCTCAATCACTTTTTAGCATTATTTTGTCAAGAACTATGAAATGGGTATAATTTTATAGATCAAGTTGGAAAGAATTTATATTTTGACAACACTATTATGAACACTGTGTGTTCCACTTACTTAGGTCCCTCATAATCTCTTGCAGAACTTTTCTGTGTTGTTCAGGGTATTTTCTGTATTGTGCAGTATTAAATTAGATTCATTTTAATTTTTCCATGCTATTTAGACACATTTTTATTTAAAATATTTGTATGTTTTCTACTAAGACTTAAAGAGACATTGAACTTTAAATATTTCATTTATTTATTTATTTTGTGTGTGTGTGTGTGTGTGTGTGTGTGTGTGTGTGTGTGTGTGTGTGTATCAAAGAGCACTGCGTGTCCCTGTAGAGGACCAAGTGTGAGTTTGAGAATTATCCTGGATGGCTTCTGTCTCTTCTTGCTTCATTCTGGGATTTCCCAGGCTCTGCCCACCAGGGCCAGAAGTGCAGGTCCCCGCAGTTCCCACCTGGCATTTATGTGGAACCTCGGATTTGAACTCAGGACCTTCTGCTTCCAAGACAGAATCTTACCCCCGAGCCATCTCTCCAGTCCAGGACAATGAACTTCAGAATTTCATTTTCTAATTCTCTATTGCTAATACACAAAATACAGTAGACCTTTATATATTTATCTAACTTACTTATTCTAGCAATATTTTAAAAAGACTTCACCATTGCTGAATGCAACTGTATTATTTATGGGTAAAACTGTGCTTGCCTTTTCAGTTCAACTACCACTGGCTGTGCTTTCTGAAAAACGATGAAGGGATGAGCTATTGATTATCATCCTCATCTGGTTCCTACAAAAAAGTCATGGAGACTTTGACATTAAATACTTATAGCTTGGATTGGAGAGATAGCTCTGTCTTGCAAGGAAAAGGACTTGAATTTTGGATCCCCAGATCCCATGTAAAAATGCCAGGCTGAAATGGCAGCAGCCTATACTTCCAACCCTGATGGCGGAGCCTGTGAAACCCCAAAGCGAAGGAAGGAGGAGGGAGGATAATTCAGGATGATTCCTGATGCTACCTTTGAGCCTCTGTAGGCACACGGGCTCAGGGCATTCTGTAATATACAAACATGCACATGCAAAAAAAAAAAAAATGGTAGCTTTAAGTTTTTCCTTAAATATTCATTAGCTAGACTGAACAACTAAATAACTTCTCAATTTTACCGTGTGCTTTTTCTGCATTTGTTTCCATGATGCTTCCTGCCCTTATTCTGTGAACATTATGAATTACACTGTCAGCCATGTGTTAAACCACTATCATGAGACAGTATATATTCTCTTAGGCCTTTACAAATGTGCTCATGTCATTTTCACCCTTCAGTGCTCCATTTATTTTCCACCATTTCAAGTCTTCTTCCCTACCTGTATCTCTTCCACTCTCATATCCATCTTAGTGTTTATGCTTCACTTACTCTCATTTTGAGAATATCATTTTGACAAATTATTGGATTTGCTTTTCTGGTCAGAGTCTATGTACAAGAGAGATGTTAGTTTGTGGCTGTTATTACTTTTTATAGCCTAAATTGTTCTTATGCTAATGTAAACCTGATGTCATCAACTGAGTTGACATGGTGGTTGATTTTAAGTGCCAATTTGATAATTGAGAACTGAGCCTTTAGGGATGCTTATGAAGCATTATTTAGTAAAGGTAAGTCTTTGAGCAAGTCTTTAAGAGCAAGTCTTGGATGTGAGATGACCCACACTATAGTAGGTGTGACAATTCCCTGGGCAGGTGAATAACAGAGAAAGTGTTGGCTATTGAAAACGGGCAAGTTAGAAAGTATGCTCGTTCTCTCTCTCAGCTCTTCTTAGTAATTCTCTTGCCATAATAGACTATAATCCATGAACATGAATAACCCTGTTTCTCCCAGTTTTTGGGGAATTGATTCTAATAATATATAGAATTATGACAGTTGGGAATAGTCCCTATTCTATTTTCTGAAAATGTTACAATTGTCCTATCTTCCTTAAGTGGTGACAAAACTTACCATAATAACATCTGTGCTTAGAGTTTCTTTGTGGAGTGTTCTACACCATTAGTTCAATGTCAGAAGGCTTAATCAAGTTCAGTTTCTCTACATTTTATTATTTTTTTCTTAGCATACAAAGAAATGAGTTTCATTAGGAGATGTTCTCTCTATATATTTAGTTCTTATTTGCCCCCTACTGCCGCCATCCCTATTCTTTCTCTCTCTCTGACTGGTCCCTTTCTCTCTTCAAATAGGTGATCATCAGTATCTACTGATGATCCCACAGGTTTTACTTCTTAGTCTATTTATATTATACATGTGAAATATATACTTTGGATTTTTTATAATTCACTAATAAGTAGTGCTTAGATAACAAAATGCTACCAAATACTTTCTTTGCACATAACATAATCTCATATTTATTTATTTTAACCACAGTATTAATAATCATCAAAAAATAATAATAAGGATCATACAAAGTGAAAGGAATGACATAGGTACTAAAATAATTTTGATTCTGTGTATAATTTAAGGTTCTTGCCCTCTCCCTAAAATCTAGGAGAATGAAATAAGATAATGTGAAAAATTTGTTGAATATTAGCTCTATCATGAGGATGCAGTGAGTATTAGTAATTGGAAAATTTAAAACACAAAGAAACTTTATAACATATGTTCCATGACACATGGAGTTTTCTGCAAATGAATATGATAAAGTAGGTGCCACAGGTTGTCTGGGAAGTGATGAATAAATGTGGATTTCACTCTGCAGCTTTAGTCTACACTCAAAATTTTCCATAAAGAATTTTTTGGTGCTGCTTTTATTGTGCTAAGGACAGCACATGCAAGACTACCATTAAGTATATTCCCAGAAATACTACCATTGAAATATACACCCAGAATGTCCCTAATTAGATTTCAAAAATCTCATTTAAGCTTTTAAATGCTAATTTGATATAAACCAGAAATAGCTCGGTGTAAGTTATATTGTTAATGTTTTAAATAATGAAGGGCAGGATGTTTGCCCTCTCTCATAATCCTGTTCATTCATTCCTTAATTTCCAAAAATTCCACAGAATTTTGTCTATTTGAGGTTAAACCTTCTATGACTCATTATGAAACTGTCTGTTGCAGTTCGCCTGCATGGTTGCTGATAAATGATCATCAAACTGCTTAAGGGAACAAGGGGTTTATTTTCTCTTGCGATTCCTATTTACAGTTCTCAGTCCAACTTGATGGGATAGTACGCACCAATACCAGGGCTGAGGGAACTGACCACACCAGCTGAGAGAGCGACGATCTTTACTAGCCAGACCAGCATGTCTAGCCAAATGTACAGAAGGATGCCAATGTCTTCAACCAACTCTCTGTATTTTATTCACCTGTTCAGGGCCTAGTCCACCCACCACGGGCTGGGTCTGCCCCATCAACTAGGCGATCTCCTTCAGGTTCACTCTGGGCTTAACTCAACTACTAATTCTCTACAAATGTGCCCAGAGCTCAAACCCTCAAGTATCAAGTTGACACCTATACATAACCATGACACTAACTGTTTCATTTAACATTGTATGATCTTACATGTTGGCTTCTGAATATTTAATGGTCTTTCTACACAATTATAATTTGAGTGTTGCAGTTGCATCTTGTCCTCTGATACTGTATTTTTCATGGGATCCTGGAGTTCTCAGTTCCTAATAAGTTCATACAGAAATTAAATGGGTTTTCTGGTTAATGATTAATTCCAAATATGATTACTGTTATGTACATAATTGTTCTAGAGCAGTTATAAAACAATGAATACTAAAACCTACCAATAAAAATAAAGTATTATCATTACATGGAGAAAATTACTCTCAGGCTCTGTATTTACTCTTTGTAGTCCCACATAGGATGCAACATTACAACTTAAAAGTTCTCCAAGTAATATTCACAGGTAGTTTACTAACAAATTCAGACATAAACTGTGGTTGGAATTTGTATAGTTTATATGAACGCAAACAAAGACAGCTAAACGTTAAGTAGGTCAGATTCTTTTAATGTTTTAACCTGCCTTAAATGTGGTCTCCATGGTATGATCTGTGCAATAAATGGTAATTATCAAGTATGTCCAAATGAGGGAAATCATTCTAAAGTTCCAGTTTTGCCTCAGGAGTACTTCTGAAGGAGGTAAAGACAGAAAACACTATCTAGTAGGTACAGTAAAATGTCTAGGTATCACGTGAATTAGGCAATATTTATGTTTTTGTCTCTGGACCTGGCATGACCTAAGTTATGCTAGCTCGCCTCTCAGTGATTCAGTTTTCCCATTTGCAAAAGGCACAGTGTCTCTCAGGGACATGGAAGAACAAAATAATACAATGCAAGTATTGTAAATGCATGTACCAAACTTTAAGATATAAGATAGTAGAAATTAGAAAACTAGAAATTAGATTGCTAAATCTATGAAATAGTTGAACAGATTAAAAGGGATAAAATTATTAAATTTTAAATGGTGTTAGTTTTCATAAGCTACTTCTTTATCCATTTTAGTTAGTATACTAACTAGCTGCAGTTGTGGCATTGGCTTTTATTATGGCACAAGATTTGTTTTTATTTATTTTCTTCCACATTCTTTTTTCCTGTCCTGATGAAACCCCTGGTATCTTTCAATCCCTTGATTGAATTATTTTTTGTGTGGTATATGCATGTCTGCACACACAAACACACACACACACACACACACACACACACATACACACACATACACACGGAAGTCTGGGGTTGAAAATGGAAATCTTTCTCTGTTACTTTTGCTCTCCACTTTATTTTTTGAGACAGCCTATCGCTTAACTTAAAATTGTCCATTTCCGTTAGATTGGCTGTCCAGCAAGTCCATTGGATCTGCTTCTCTGCCCCCACAGCACTGGGTAAGAGAAGTTCACTTGTTTAGATGGATTTTGAGCATCTGAATTCAGGCCATCATTTTACACACGGAACCAACCATCATCCCCCAAACCCTGCGAATATGTATATATGTACACATGCATGTATTCATTTATCTTATGTGTATTATGAATATGAGGTGTATTTTCATGGTTTATATGCATAAGATGAACTTTTTTTTCTTGTGTGTATGTTCAAGAAGGCACTTGAGTGTGTGTGCCTGTGGAGGCCCAAAAATGACATAAGGAATCATTCTGGATTGTTCCACCTCCATATTGCTTTGCTTTGGGGTTTTTCCAGGTTCTGCCATCCAGGGCTGGATCTGCAGGTCACCACTATTTCTGTGTGACATTTTTACACGGCATTTGGGGATCTGAATTCATGTCCTTTTGTTTGCAAGGTAAAGACTTCAATCACTGAGCCTATCTCCCAAGCTAAAGATGAGTATTTTGAAAGTGCTTTTATTTTTTAAAAAATATTTTATTTACTTATTTACTCTGTGTGTGTGTGTGTGTGTGTGTGTGTGTGTGTACGGATGTGTGTGTCAGAGGGCACTGTGTGTCCCTGTGGAGGGCCAAGGGTGAGTTTGGGGATCATCTTGGATGGCTTCTAGTTCCTTCTTGCTTCATTCTGGATTTCCCAGGCTCTGCCCATCAGGACCAGAAGTGCAGGCCACCTGGCATTTTTACGTGGAACCTGCGATCTGAACTTAGGACCTTCTGCTTGCGAGGCAGAGTCTTAACCCCTGAGCCATCTCTCCAGCGCTTAAAGTACTTTTTAAAAAACAAGACATTCCAACGAAGGCAGGGCTGCTGCATATAGGAATTCATTGCAAGGAGACTTGTCCTTATCAAAACTGCACAATGGCTGACATATCAACATGTAAAGTAGTGAGTATTTCAGGAGAAACAATTTCATGAAGTAGGAACCTTAGAGACCAGGACTAGACAGGTGAAGGGGACTGCTCCTATCAGTGGGTCTGCCCAAGGAAGGGCCACCTGGTCTGCTAGAAGCCTGAACTCCCACTACAGCAGATGATTCAGAAGGACCCTGGGACCCACAGAACAGACAGACAGGAGGGTGGAAGGGAGTGGGATGGATTGACAAAAGGAGGGGATGGAGGAGAGAGGGAAGAGGTGGAGAGAAGGAAAGAAAAAAGAAAGGGAGAGAAAGAGGGGGGCAGGAAAAATGACTCATTATGCTTGTAAACATAGGAAAAATTAAAAAAAAGAAAAATAGCCAAGAACTTTTTAAAAATTATACTCATGTGTAAGATTTTAATAGATTAAATACTTGAAAATAATAAAAAGCTGAAAAAGTTCTTCCAATTATAGTAGCATTTGCCCCCAAAGAAAAATTCTGTGATTTCATACTGCTGTCACAATATTGTATTCAGAATCTAAGATACTTGACAACCCCTCTTCCAATATGTGCTAATATTTTCTCAAGGAAAAACTAATGATGGCAATATAAACTCAAACTCAATAATAGAACTTGTGCATACACTTCCCTCTATGTCAGGATGCATCAGCATCACATAAGCACTGTTTTATTTGATTATTATCAACTGTTTGAGGCAGAGATAAATTCAACTCCTACTTTACATGTCAGGAAATTGAGGATTTGAGAAGTTAATTGCTTGTCAAAGGTCATTTTCTAGGAAGCCAGAATATATACCATCTATCTTACTTCAGTGTTAGTTCTAGATTAGGACTTATACTGTATGAAAGGAATGAATACAAAACAGAAACTTCAGAAACAAAAAAGATCGGGAAACATTTCATGTCAGGAAACTCATGGCTCATACCGTAAACCAAGCAATAGTGGGTCCTAGTTGTAAACAAAATTCTTGGTGTTTGTTATAAACATTTGATAGTAGGTTACCATCTAAATACTTACCATTATAAACTTGTAGGTCAGAGAAGCAGTGAGCACTCAACCAAGAAGTATCCTTGTGCAATGGAAGGCGTGTACCACAGAGAACTACATCTGGCCAAAGTTCAAAGTAGAAGCAACTGCAGAACCCCTTCCCTAAAAAGGACATCTAAATCGCCCCCAACTCAAGGCTCAGGGAATCTTGCAGAAGAGTGGATCACAAGAATGTAAGAACCTCCAGATGGAGAGAAGTAGTTAAGACAGAAGTTTCTGCTTATATCAAGGATGCTGTACCCAAGAACTCAATGCAATGTCTACTTCCACTAGACCTCCATAACAGCGGCCTGTGGAGGAGGGAAGGAAGATCCCATGAGATTTGAAGCTATCTTGAGAGGCTGGTGCTGAAAAGAGAAAGAGGGATTACTCAGTGGTTCACCCACTGGTGGGCTATCTACACCTTGGCAGGTGCCAGGGCACTAGCTTGCACAGGTGTCCTAGATGGGGATGGAGGGAAACTGCCTGGAGGTGAGAACATGTAGGATGGAGGCCAATAGTTCTAATTAAAAACACATAAATTCATTGCTAATTAAAAATGAAAAATAAATACAAATGATACAAAAAAGATGGGCAAAGAGTAAGGGCCAAAAGAACTATGTAAAACTTTTGTGGTAGATTTTAATTTATAGTATGTCCAATTTTCTGGAACAAAACCTCAATTCTGATGTTAGAATAAAAGGTCCACAACTGTTAACAAAGCTTGAAGCATCTAGACTTTCCTTGGATTAAAGTAAATGATATTTATCTGATTAATACTGCTTGTTAGAACTGAACTACAAAGAAAAGGTCACTAGGCTTCTGAACATCCCAGTTCTTTTAACTAAATGACGCTTACTCTGATTTGGTTAGACCAGGAAGTTTAAAAGAAATGTTTCAGGAAATGACTAAAACTATGTTAATAGGATAATAACAGATACAAAACTAAGAAGGTATAATATATAATATTAAAAACAACAACAGAACAGTAAGGTGAACCACAATACTCAAAATTTTCCAAAATATCTATGATTTGGGATAGTAAGTAGAGCACAATGACTTATATTTACTTGGCTTATATAACATTCAATAAGGTCTATTTTGACTAGCAAGCATTGGTAACTTCATTGTTGACTTTACAGAACAAATACTTTATGATATAAAGAGTAAAAATTCTACCTTATATACAGTTGAATGTGGAATATTTACATGCTTAAATGCCTAACTGGAGGTAAACATTTATCCATTTGAGAGAAGTCCATGTAGAAAAGCCCTATGGCAAAATAACAAAGTTAAGTCCCGGATATCTGTCAGTACTGCCAGTACTGCCAGTCTTAAAATACTGCTGGATCATCATCCTCATCCTCCGCCAATATTTACTAAGCTCTTTATGACGGCAGTGGCATTAGAAAGTTTATACAATGAAGACTAGCTTAAAGATGTCCGCTTACTTTATCTTATACTATGTGTTACCATTGTGACTTAATGTTTTCTAAATTAATAATGAAAACATTTTTGAAAAAGAGTTGCCAATTGCAAATTCTTTTTTCCATTTGTCAAATATTTAGTTACTCAATAAAATTTTAATGCATTTAATGATGATGTACATATTTTATAACTAAAAATAAATATTCAAATTCAAACATGCTAAACGAAATCTAGTTGTACTTAGTGAAATTTCCCAAAGCATGGAAGAATTCTTTTTTTTTTCAGCATTTCTGGTCACAGTTAATGTTCATATAATGAGGTTTTCAAGAAAGCATCCTTCTTTCCAACTTGTTACAGACCTTGTTTCTATCAAATATTACAATGAAGCATTAACACTTTCTTTAAAGTTAGTAGCTTTTTTAACGTGTCCATGAAGAAAACAACAGTAGTTCTTCCACTAGACTCTATGAGTTCCCAAATCATTCCTCTGCCCTGGATTTACTACATCAGATTAGAATTCTCTCCTATGGGATACCCTCAAATCCGATCAGGAAGTAATGGGTTACTCTCATAACAGACTTGACACTATTGTACCTGTGGGTTCATCTAACCTGGCCATTTAGTACTGGTGCCCCTAAAGTCTACAGATGAGTAAAACTGGTGCTGACAGTCCTCCCTGAGTTCGTGCCTAGCACATCCCAGCACTATGACGACTAGCCAGCAGAGAGGATGCCTCAAGCCAGTTCCAACTTGGTTTCTCTATGCCCTTCGATCAAGTTGTGTGTTGTCTTCAACAATAGGGTCTCACCATCAAGTTAGGGCGGCACAGACAATTTCCTGCATTGTTTTGTGGCCTCATGGGCCTTTGTGAGTATCAAATCATAGAGAGGTAGCTCACTCCTGGCACTGACAATTTTCACTTTATGGGCGATACTCCTGAGAACAGCTTTATCTACCTCACAGGATGCTGGGATGTTCTGGGACAAATGCAAGAAAGACTATTTTATTTGTTTCCAAAACCTATTTCAGAAGTGATTATCATAAACCAAGACTCTGAGTGAAATACATTACTTTAAATGATGTGCGTAAGTCTTGTGTAACATGTTTGAGAAAAAAACTGAGTCTCTGTGAAGAAGAAACCACTGCAGCACAAACTCTTCCTGGTTCTCCAGCTAGTTTCCCTAAGACTTGCCAGTTACCATCACTTCCTGAACCCATTCCTTTATATGAATCTCCTTCTTCATATATGTATGGTCTATTAGTTCCATTTTTCTGGAGGACACTAAATATAAATATGTCACAATTCTGAGGTGTTCATGTTGTTAGATTTCCAAGTTTTATCTTGGCAACAAATTTTATAATTTTAAAAAATGTTGCAAAAGATACCTGGGGCCTGGCAATATGGCTCAGTGGGTAAAAGCATTTGCCATGCAAGCCTGACAATCTAAGTTCAAGGTCTAGAGACCACATAAGGGTGGAGAGACATAATGACTTCACCACAAAGTTTTCTTCTGACCTCCACATGTGTTCCACAGCATGTATATGTCTATACATCTCTCTCTTGGAGAGAGGAGAGAGAGAGAGAGACAGAAAGAGAGAGAGGAGAGAGAGAGAGAGAGAGAGAGAGAGAGAGAGAGAGAGAGAGAGAGAGAGAGAGAGAGAGAATGGTGAATTGAAAAGGAAATGCTGAAGCCTGAAATTACTCATGTCATCCACAGTAGAAGAACAACATGAGAGTCATTCTGATTTCAAGGTACAATTCAGCAAATATGATTATAAATAAAAGAGATAAGGGAATATCTTTAAATGAGGGAAGACACAAGAACACAGGTGGAGGAAGATGGAAAAGGGAATCATGGGGGAATTAAAGGATGAGGACAATGAGAGAAGAGGGTAAAGAAGGAGTAAAAGGGATAATACTAAAGAATAGAGTCATATGGAAACCCACTAATTTATTACCTTATTTAAAGAAACAATGAAACAAAAAGTTGTAGTGGAAGTACAATGTAGTGGAGGGGAGAAAAGAGACAGCATAAACTGCCTTAAAACACTGCTCAGAAGACATAATGATTGCCAGCCCTGCCCTACCACCCCGGAGCCCCACGCGTCCCGGCGGTGAGCACCCAAGCCGACTCCGGCTTGGCCTGCGCCGCGCGGCCCGGACGACCCCAGCCCCCTCCGCGCCGTGCTGCCCCGCCCCGCCCCGCTGCTGCCAGCTGCCCAAGGTGAGTGAGAGAGAGAGCCCAGCCCTGCCCTACTACCCCGGAGCCCCACGCATCCCGGTGGCAAGCACCCAGGGCGACTCCGGCTTGGCCTGTGCCACGCGGCCCTGACGACCCCAGCCCCCTCCGCCCCGCCCCGCCCCCACCAGCTGCCGAAGGTGAGTGAGAGAGAGAGCCCAGCCCAGCCCCGCGCCCCACCTGGGAGCCACCAGGCCAGCAACACCGCGCCCCGCAGCCCCTGGCTTTGCCCCCGGGGCCCCGCCCCCCTCCGCTCCGACCTTCCCAGGTCGCCGGTGAAGAATTCTGCCATCAACATCAGACCCGCTGCCTCTCTGGCCCACCGGGGACCTATGCACGTGGTCCACGGAAAACACACTGCTACTCAGAATTCAATAGAGCCCAAAGGAAACTCAAGCAAAATTCTAAGGAACTAAGGGAACACAGGCCATACATCTGGACTCCACTACAATCAGTATATCACGTGGGCGAGATTCTTCTCATCCAACCCAAACAAAAGTAAACTTTTTCTTTTCACCTTACTAACCCTTTAAAGTATCAATGCTGTAGATCAACTTTCTCCTACAGCCACCCCACAACATACAACTCTAGGGAGTACACCACTCACCCCCACATTACACCAAGATACTAAATCGTAAAAGTGCACTACCAAACTAATATTCACCCCCTGGTAACATAACCTGACTTAACCGACTTACTAACAGCCTAGTAGCCTCATCTAGGATATAACGATAACAATACACAAACATACCCAATCCAAGGCAAGCACTAGTAATAACTGGCAAGTGTAACAATACCAACTAGGTGGATTCAATGAAAAACACACAGAAACTGAAAGGTCCTAAAAAACAAAACAACAATGTACAAGTCAAAGTGCAGATCTACGAGAAACAAAACCCAAGAAGACCAATCTCCTGCTGAAAGAATCAATCCCATAATGAGGGATTCTGACCAGAACAAATCCACAGAAAATAACCATGAAAGCCAGACCCAACATAACAACTTTCAGAGTATGATCATTACCATGATTAATACTATGAAAGAGGAAATCCGAGAAGAGTTAAACAACCGTATCAACCACTTCGAACAGGAACACAACAGGCACTTGGAGGAGTTGAGAAAAACAGTTCAAGAAACAAAAATAGATATAGAGCAATTAAAACAGTCTCAGGCAGAGTTTAAAATTGAACTAAAAGACAAGTTATCTTCAACCCAAAACTCAACAGAGAGTCTTATCAGCAGTACAAATGAGTCAGAAAATAGAATTTCAGATCTTGAAACAAAGTGGGAGAATTAACCAGCTCAATGGAAGAGATTGTTAAAGCCAAAAGGATACTGGAGAGGAACATTCAAGAGATATGGGACACCCTGAAGAAGCCTAACATGCGCATTCATGGAATACCAGAACAAGAATCCCAAAATACCACACCTGAGGAAATATTTCAATTCATCATAAATGAAAACTTCCCACAACTAAAGAATGAGAGGCCTATCCAAATACAAGAGGCATTTTGCACTCCAAACAGATACGACCAAAATAGAAAATCGCCACAGCAAATAATAGTCAAAACACTCCACATTCAAGACAAAGAAAAGGTGCTGAGAGCTTCAAGAGAAAAAAAGCAACTCACTTTTAAAGGTAAACCAATTAGAATAACAAATGACTACTCAATGGAAACAGTAAAAGCAAGAAGAGCTTGGAGAGACATACTTCAAGTATTAAATGAGCAAAAATGCCAACCCAGACTGATAGACCCGGCAAAACTATCTGTCATGATTGAGGGAGAAAGAAAAGTTTTCCAGCACAAAGACAACTTGAAGGGATACATGTCTACCAAACCAGGCCTTCAAAAAATCCTAGAAATGATACTCAAGCTTGAAGAAAAGAACAAGCGTATCCAGGAGGACAGAAGGGAAGTATAATACCACCAAAACATAAATATCAAACAACATGCTTACAAAGTCTACTAAACATAAAAAATGTCCAGAATTAAAAATAATTTCTCCATTATAACATTAAATGTCAATGGTATTAACTTGTCGATTAAGAGACACAGATTACAAACTTGGATTAAAAACCACAATCCAACAATCTGCTGCCTTCAGGAAACTCATCTCACCACAAAAGACAGGCACATCCTAAGAATGAAAGGCTGGTCCAAAATCTTGCAAGCTAATGGAACCAGGAAACAGGCAGGGGTAGCAATTATGCTTTCAGACAAAGTGGACTTCAAACCAAAGAAAATCATAAGAGACACAGATGGATACTACATTTTAGTCACAGGTACAATTCACCAGGAAGACTTCACAATACTGAACATTTATGCACCCAATACGGGCCCCTCCACATTCATTAAGAAAACCCTACAGGGCTGGAGAGGTGGCTCAGGGGTTAAGCCTCCGCCTTCCAGGCGGAAGGTCCTGAGTTCGGATCCCAGATCCCACGTATAGACGCCAGGCGGAAGCAGGGGGGGGGGGCAGCCTGCGCTTCTGGTCCTGGTTGGGCGGAGCCTGTGAATCCCGGGGCAGAAGGAGGTGGAGGCGTCCATGGTGGTTCGTGAATTCGTCCGTGGTTCTACACATACACAGACACACACAGACACACACACACAGACATACACGCGCGTGCACATACACATGCACATGCGCACAGTTGAATAAATAAATAATAATAATAAAAAAATTAAAAAAAAAAAAAAAACCCTACAGCGCCTAAAGCAAGAAATCAACCCACAAATGATAATTCTTGGGGACTTCAACACCGCCCTCTCAACATGGGATAGATCAACAGGTCAAAAGCTTAACAGAGACACTTTGGAACTTAATCAAACCCTGAAAGAAATGGACCTTACAGATCTCTATCGAACTTTTCAACCACGCACAAAAGAATACACATTTTTCTCAGCAGCACACGGAACTTTCTCCAAAATAGATCACATATTGGGCCACAAAATGAATCTACACATATACAAGAAAGTTGAAATTCTAACCTGTGCCCTATCAGACCACCATGGCCTAAAGCTGGACATCCACAACACGACAAACAAGAGAAAATACACTAACTCCTGGAAACTTAACAATATGATGCTGAATGAGAACTGGATTCAGGAAGAAATTAAAAAGGAAATTCAAGATTTCCTGAAAGTGAATGATAATGAAAATACAACTTACCAAAATCTCTGGGACACAATGAAAGCTGTTCTAAGAGGTAAGTTCATAGCTCTTAATGCCCACGTCAAAAAAATGGAAACATCACAAATAAACAACTTAACAATGCACCTTAAAGCTTTAGAGAAACTAGAGCAATCTGATCCCAAAAGCAGGAGAAGAGAGGAGATTAGCAAAATAAGGGGAGAAATATCTGAAATCGAGACTAAGAAAACGATAGAAAAAAATCAACCAGTCAAAAAGCTGGTTCTTTGAAAAAATCAATAAGATTGATACACCCCTAGCTAAATTAACCAAAAGCAAGAAAGAGAAAACCCAAATTAACAAAATTAGAAATGAACATGGAGTTATCACTACTGATATCCAAGAAATCCAGAGAATTATAACATCATATTTCAAAAACTTATACTCAGTGAAGTTTGACAACACAAAAGAGATGGATGAATTTCTAAGTAAACACAACCTACCTAAATTGAATCAGGAAGTTGTGAATTACTTAAATAGCCCTATAACATATAAGGAAATTGAGGAAGTAATCTCGAATCTTCCCACCAAAAAATGTCCTGGACCAGATGGATTCAGCACAGAATTCTACCAGACATTTAAGGAGTTAATAATACCAATACTCCTTAAACTGTTCCATCAAATAGCAAAGGAAGGAACACTACCAAATTCCTTCTATGAAGCTAATATCGTCTTAATCCCAAAACCCAATAAAGATTCACTTAAAAAAGAAAATTATAGGCCGATCTCTCTGATGAACACAGACGCAAAGATTCTCAACAAAGTCTTAGCAAATCGGATTCAAAAACATATCAAAAAGATCATTCACAGGGACCAATTAGGCTTCATCCCCGGCACACAAGGTTGGTTCAACATACGCAAATCAATAAATGTAATTCATCATGTAAACCAGTCCAAAGTCCAAGACCACATGATACTCTGGATAGATGCAGAAAAAGCCTTTGACAAGATCCAACAGCCTTTTATGATCAAAACGCTAGAGACAGCAGGAATGGAAGGAACCTTTATCAATATAATAAAAGCTGTATACAACAAGCCCACAGCAAGGATTATGCTCAATGGGGAACAATTGGAATCATTCCCACTTCGATCAGGAACTAGACAAGGCTGTCCACTCTCACCACTTCTATTCAATATTGTACTTGAAGTCTTAGCTGAAGCCATAAGACAAGAAAGGGACATAAAAGGGATTCGAATCAGCAAGGAAGAAGTCAATCTATCCCTATTTGCAGATGACATGATCTTATATCTAAGTGATCCCAAAAACTCCACCAGGAAGCTCCTGGAACTAATTGAGAAGTTCAGCAGGGTGGCAGGATACAAAATAAATGTGCAAAAATCAGAAGCCTTCCTATATGCACAGAATGAAAGAAGTGAAAAAGCCTTGAGAGAAACAATCCCATTTACTGTAGCCCCTAAAAAAATGAAATACCTTGGTATAAACCTAACCAGGGAGGTAAAAGACCTTTACAATGAAAACTTTAAAACCCTGAAGAAAGAAATTGCAGAAGACACCAGGAGGTGGAAAGACCTCCCATGTTCCTGGATTGGCAGAATCAACATTGTAAAAATGACCATCCTACCAAAGGCAATATACAAATTCAATGCTATACCAATTAAAATCCCAAAGCAATTCTTTAAAGAAGTTGACCAAACAATCTCAAAATTCATATGGAGGCACAAAAGACCCAGGATAGCAAAGACAATCCTGAGTAACAAAAACACTGCTGGAGGTATTATCATACCAAACCTTAGTCTATACTACAAATCCATAGTTATAAAGACAGCCTGGTACTGGCTCCAAAATAGATACACAGATCAATGGATAAGGGTTGAAGACCCAGATATAAGCCCACAAAGTTACAGCCATTTGGTCTTTGACAAAGGGGCCCAAAGAATCCAATGGAAAAAGAACAGCATCTTCAACAAATGGTGCTGGCAAAACTGGATCTCCATATGCAGAAGATTAAAGCTGGACCTGTACTTGTCACTATGTACAAGACTTAATTCCAAATGGATCAAGGACCTTGATATCAGGCCAGAGACTATAAAAATCATAGTTGAAAGGATGAACTCCCTTGAGCTGATTGGGTAGGCCAACATTTCCTAAACAGACATCCAGATATGGCACAGTCACTGCTACCAACTCTCAACAGTTGGGATCTTGTGAAATTAAAGAGCTTCTGTTCAGATAAAGAGATTGCAACATGAGCTCAAAGGCAACCCACAGAATGGGAGAAAATCTTCACTAACCACATATCTGACAGAGCTCTGCTGTCCAGAGTGCACAAAGACTTAGATCATGTACAACTGAGGGGGTATGATCTCACCAGAAGGGGAGGGCACATAGTCTGGCAGATGAAAGGTGATCATTTTGCAAATGGGTGATTGACCCCTCTTCTCACTGAGGTTTCCTGCTTTTATTACATCTACCCTTGAATGTGCTCTTATAACAAGACTCCACTTTAACAGCTTTTCGTCTCTGGCCAGGGGGTGACATACAGTGACCATCAGGATAGAGTGAAGGGCATTGCAGTAGGAGCAAAACTGCAAAAGAAAATCAACAAACCACAATCCAGAACTTCAGAGACTCTATATCAACCACATAGAACTAAGCCAGCCTAATCTCCTCCCATTCTGAAGCTCAGGGACATTTGCGGAAGAGGGGGCGGTAAGATTGTAAGAGCAAAAGGATGGGAGGAGCAATGATCTGAAGATTCTCTACACTAGTTAGGGCCGAAGCAATCATAATTGGACTTTGCATGCCCTGCGCAATGTCCAACACACTATTGACCTCACAAAGTCTAGCATCAGCTAAAGGCACCAAAATCCTTGGAGGCAAGGGATTGACAGCCACAGTAGTGTTCCTATGCTTAAGGGGAACACGAGAAAGGGTTCAGGGAAATGCCACTGGGTCCTTGTATGTCATCGGAGACAGGACCAAGAGGAGAGTCAGGCATGCACAAGAAAGGACTCTCTGGGAATTGGGGGGGAGGCCTGGGAGACGGGGAGGGAGGGAATGGGAACAGGGGGTTCAGGGGGAGGAGGAGGGGGGTAGGGAACTGGTCTACCTATTAAGTTTGTATGAGCGGAAATAATAATAAAAAATGTTAAAAAAAAAAAAAAGAAGATAATGATTAAACTAAACTCCCACTGTCCACATGTGGACATCTCCACATGTTGTTCAGGGAGGTCCCAAAGACCCCCAAATCAATAAGCTTTCACTGCTGCTATTGGTTATCTATGAGATCTTGTTGGTAAGATTTTACTGCTGAATATGTCACACACTTTGATCATAAGATATAGAGAAATAAAGCTGGAACTGATCTGGAAGCTTGCTCCTGGTACCTAGTTTTTTTATTTTGAGAGTGTACTATGCAGGCTGCTGGGGAAGCAAAATCCATCAACAGTCTTACCCATCCATGAATCCATGAGCTACAAAAAGTATCATGGTAAGATGAATACATCAATAAAATAGGGCATGAATGTTTTAGATTCAAGGCCTGAGACACAGGAAGAAACCCTTATGTGGTACCAGAAACCATGCTACGAACGATTGGAAATGGACTCTAGTTTTGCCAAAGAGGACATGGTGTCAAACTGCCTCCTAAATATTATCTTTAAACCCAATTGATTAGTGTAGCTCTCAGCCTTCATCCCAGAAGTTTATTCATGCAATAGATGTGGGTTGGCAGAGAACAGACAACCATGAAGCCTCATCCACAAGTGGAGCATCACAGAAGAGGGAGCAGAAAGAATATGATTACCTTCAGCCTTGAGCAGAGGACCACTCGCTGTTGTGAGAAGAGGTGAATGCAGAGGACCATGGTTACATAAGGTGCTGAGGGTAAGGTTGAGGATTCTGTTCTCTATATGGCATATTTATCTCTGCTTCTGATTTAAAATTTCACCAGTCATTTTTATGCCTCTTAATTTTCTTTTGCTTTTGTTTCACAGGTGTGCCAGATCTTACGTGAATGGCATTCAATAGCGCTTGTTACACTGACTTGAAAACCAAGCAAACATTCCAAAGATGAATTGTTCTCAGTGTAGTTTGTGGATACATTTGGTGTTTTCTAGTTAGATATTTTCCCTGTCATCATTTCCACTTGGAATAAATCACCTCTGCTCATCCTATTCTTATTGAGCTTTCATAACACGACAAATTCTTATTGAACATAAATCCCAGTTCTTCCATTACTCCTCCTCTTCTCTAACAGAAGTGATCACAGTGGTTCTCTTAAGATATATGCTTCACATATCTTTGTATAATAATTATATATCTTAATTCTTCATACTTCCTTTTATTCTTTAATATTATAGTGGGCCTTAAGTAAATATAAGCCAACTAGTGAAAAAATGATCAAACTTAACACTAGATTGAAAGCTTCTTCCAGGTCAGTTCTCCAGTAAAAATATAAGTATTTGATGATACATTTATGAATGAATAACATTATTCAATATAACATGAATCTATTCAAGGTTAAGGTTAGTTGTGATGTGGGACCAAATAGTGTTAATGAACAATATTAGTGAAACATATATATGGTCAGCAAACAAGATTTTCTTTTTTTCTCCAATGCTTATAGTATTCATTTTTGAAGTTCATCATCAGAAAACATTAATTTCCACTTTATAATCCTTGAAATATAACATTTTGAAACCTAAGGAAAAATATTACACAGTGCTTATTGTAGTGTTGCTTTTAATACTGAAAAAGGTTTATTAGAGTTTTGCCAATGGATAACTGTTTGAATATTACTTCTGTAGTAATCAACTATACACATAGATCTAAGAAATTGTGCCTATAAGTACTGAGGAATGACTACAATATTTTAATCTAACAAAGTATAATACTTCTCAGTGGATAGAAATAACATTCATGAAAACCTACAAGCTCCAACTGGAAAACCTATTATTAGGATGCTCCAGGAACTGGGGGTGGGGGAAGCACTGGGAGAAAGGGGAGGGAAGGAAGGGGAAAAGGGGGAAGGGAGGCAAGGAGATTCAGGGAGAGGTGGAGGGAGGAAGGGGAATGGGGTACTTACCAACTTTGTATCAGTGGAAGAAATTAAAAAAAAAAAAGGAAAACCTATTATTAGTTCAGAGTCACTGCTAGGTGCAACCATTAAATGTTTTGTAAGATTCTCTTAAAGAAGTTGAGTCACTCTACAAAATTGTAAATATCAATGGAGACACATACAACTTACAACTTAATCTTACAACTCAGTTCATATAATAATGCACAGAATATAGTAAAAATGGATTATGTAAAAACTGTACTGTGTACAAAGTCAGAGAAAATACAAATTATCTCCAGTGACTGTTTTCATATATCTCTATAAAGAAAAAAATTTAGATAATTTTTATGAATAACACTATTAGTTTATTTACTTTGTATAGTGCTTTAAGATTTTCTTTGTCTTTGTATGTGTGTGTGGGGGCATGTATGTGGGTATATGCTTGCAGAGTGTAGAGGATAACCTTGGGTATCGTTCCTCAAGATCCACCTACTTTTTCACTAGTCTCACCAAGTGGGTTATGCTGGCTGGCTAGCAATCCCTAGGGATCTGCTTGTCAGCTTCCCTGTGCTTGAATTACACATGTTCCATCCACACCCAGATTGTATTAGGTGGGCTCTAGGAATCAAATTTAGATACTAATTTTACCCACTGAGCTATATCCCCAGATTATTACAAGTTCTTCATAAAAGTATTCCATTTTAAGAAAAATATTATCAGGTACTATCAATATTTATAGGTAGAATGACTGACTTTCACAAGCTATGTAACACATTAAATATGATATTCCATAGGTCCATAGGAAGAAGGGAATAACTTTAAATATATATTCTAAAATAACTGGATATATAACAAATGTAAGTTTTGATTTCTTTGTTTGTTTTAAAACTTTCTTTTATCTTTCTTGAATTCCTAGGTAATGTATGGGTGCATGTTGGTATGTTAGTCATTATGCAGGTTTGATAAGGACAAGTCTCACTGTAGTGAGTTCCTAGATGCAACAGTCCTAACTTGAGTGGAATGTCTTGTCCAATGGTGCACCTTCCCATCTTCAGGTTCTTACAATCTTATTGTCCCCTCTTCTGTGAGGTTCCTAGGATGGGGAGAAATTAGGTGGCCTGATTCTGGGTGAGCCTTGCTGAGTCACTGGTACTCTACATTATGGTTGACCATTACTGTCCACTTCACTGCTCTATTATTGACCTAGGCTGCATCCTGTCAGGGTGTTGATATCCTCTACCTCTGTTGTAGAGGATTTCTAGGCTGAATGTTAAGTGCTCTTCCAATCTCTGGGTATAGTAACAGCTATTTTACAGGGCAGTTTGATATACCTACCTATAGGTTCATAAAAAAAAACTCTTTTAATATTCTTTTTTGTTGCTTTATGTTCATTTCACAGCTACCAATAAATAAACATGTCAATTTTATTAGTAAATGTGAAATGAAAATGCCTGAAAATAGGCACAGTTTACAGGCATTGGAAGTGTTTTTTTTTTTAAATTTATATTTATATTTACAAGCTCAATAGGTACCCGGGTCCCCTCCCTCCCTCCACCCTTCCCAGTCCCCCTTGCACCTTCCCCCCCTTTCCCCTTTTTTTTCATCCCCCTCCCCTCCCTTCTCCCAGTGCCCCCTCCCCCCTCCCATTCTCTGGAGCATCCTTTTGTGTGAATGCCAAACTTCCCTCTTAGTCCCCTCACTCTAGTGAGGTGTAAGGACTCAGTAGCATTGCCCAGAGCCCTTTCTTGGGTTCCCCTTTAGTATGAGAACACTATTATGACTGCTAATCCAGGCATGGGAAGAGTTTTTGATACTGTACATTACCAAACAAGTCTGAATGTATCTCACATGAAAGGATGAGAGGCTCCTTAAAACCTTGGAACTAGCAAAAGCTTCTACTGTCAAAACAGCAACATCAAAATGAAAATCTAGCATTCTGAACTTACATATGATTTAAAAAGTTTCGAGAATGAGTAATTTCTAACAGCATACACAGTAATGGCCTTATTGTGCGTGGCATTCCCATATATACATTGTTCTTTCTCATACCCTTCATTCACTGCTCTCACCTCTACCCTGGGCTCCTTTCTTCTTCACTCCCACTGTAAATTGATCCAGCCATTGTGGAAATCAGTATGGGGATTTTTTCAAAAAACTAGAACCACCACACCATATGCTTAAACCACAATACGCTCTAGCTACAGTAACTCTTGGGAATATACTCAAAGGAATCCAAATGTTACCACAGAGAGATTCTGGATATCCATGTTTATTGTTACATGCCTCATAATAGCTTAAGAAATGGAAACAGCATAGATGTCCATTAACAGATGAATGGATAAGGAAAATTGGTATGTATATTCATAATGGAATTTTACTCTTATGTTGTTTTTAAATTTTTTTGTGAGTGAGTGCACATGTTTGTATGTGTGTAGTGTGCCTGCGTCTGTGTGTATCAAAGGGTATATGTATGTGCCTGTAGAAGCCCAAGGAATCATTCTGTATTATTTTTCCTCCTTTTAACTCTGTTTCGGGGTTTCCTAAACTCCTCCTTCCAGGGCCAATATTAGTACAGTCACAGAAGACAAATTACTTAAAATAGGATTAATCCATTCATCATTTTTGCTCTGCAATGTGAAAAGCACATCATGTTCTCAGTGACATTCCAATCACATGACAAACAAGTGATAGAATAAAAATAATGTACATTAATTGCTCTTGTGGTGATAAGTATGTTAAATCCTAGTCTGACATCAAACCAGAGGTTTTAATTCTTGTCTAAATATTCTAATTTTCACTTTTTAAGTAAAAGGAAATATAAGGAAATACTAAAAACATCAGCAAACATTGAAACTTAGGCCTTCTCTAAATTAGTAAAGACTTTGTTATTATTATGTCTCTTGACCTGAAGAATGCAGCCATACAGGTTTACAGGAACAGGAAAAAATCATTACTAAATACAAATCTAATCCCTACAAGTTTAAATTCTTCCCTATGAAACTATTTATACTTAACTTTGAAGATGTTGGAAATGGATTCAGAATTTGACACGCCAATAATGAAGAACTTACTTTATTAACAGTACTTCTGTAATAAATAAGTTTTACTCTAAGTTCTTGCTAGCTCCATGCTTTATGTAAGTTACTAGTTACGATGGTAAATTTAGCATGCTTACTCACCTACTCACTACCCTCTGTTTTTGTGAAAGATAACAATGGAGAGCATTTCCTTTTCTTAGCATTCAAAATTTTCTAAAACTCAAAAGAACCAAGAAACTCAAAAATATATTTTAATTCAATGAAATCTTATTTGAGTAGAGTTGCTACAGCAACTTGTACTTCAATCCAGTAAAATAAAATGACTTTTGTCAATAATAAAATTAGAAAAAAGTATTGCTAATTGGTAATATTAAAGACAGGGTAAAATAAAAATCATCAGCAAACTTTAACGTCCTAAAGTGAGCAACTGGTTCCATCCCTTCCCACCTTTCTAGAACCAGGCTCCACCAGCACCTTCCAAGAAGCTAGATGTACTCAAAAATTTACACTTTTTCAAATGCAGAAACAAACCCCTTCTCTCTTCTCAACTATAAGGCTCTTATTTAAGTTTCTTTAAAGATTATTCTAAATACCCAAAATGCTATTTTATTGTCTCTTGATTACTCTTCAATTGATAGGAAAGTTGTTTCTAACATCCAATACTCTACTGAAAATACTTTTGTGGAAGTCCCTAATAACCTCCAAATTTCAAGCACAACAGAAAGTTTCCATTACATATTCTGATCACCTTGTAATAACTGATTATAATCCACCTTTTGGAAGACTCTTTTCTGACTTCAGTGATGCTATACTTTTTAATCTGCTTTCCACATTGACTTCTTGTTTTACATATTAACATTTGTTGAGGAGGAAGAACTGGCCAAATCCTGGACTAAGACCTGTACCTATTTTAATAACCCTTGGAAGCAGGTACAATGATCCTTACTTTAAAATCAGGAAATGGTATTGATGGGTTGATTTATGTAAGACCACTATGTGTGGCTAAGCCTAAAACCTAGTAGCTTATTATACCATCAGTCATGATTTATAAAAAGCAGTAATGATAAAGGTACTTGTGAAATATATCTTTAAAGAAACAGTAGTTAACTATATTTAGAAACATTAACTTATATTCAGTAGACTGTAAGCTTAGATCATTTTAATGGTAACTGAAGTTAAGAATAGCATTAAAATTAGAGTAAAAACTATAATATTCACTGTGGAATCCAAACTATAAAAATCTACAGACACTGATTGTAATTGCAAAAGTGACCCACCATGTAGTTACCCACCAAACATACTTGGTATTTTGTAACTGAATTCAGCTTCAGTGGCTTCTATAATAAAGTGCTAAAACCTAAGTGATTAAAAACAACAGAAATTTAGTGTCAAGTCAGTCTGGATTCTGGAAGACCGAAATCAGGTGTCAGGTAGACTCTGCTCTGTTAACAATCTTGATAATCCTTGGTAATCCTTGACTCTTGAGTTCATTGTCTGTGTCCCATGATTATCTTCTGTGTGCCTTTATGCTGTTTCCCTCAGCAGCCATCTGACTCAGTATTTAGGCTTCCTCTTTACATAAGAATACCTGCCAGACTGGATTAAAACTCACCTGAATGACCTCATTTTGATTCCTTTGCCTCTGTAATGACCCTATTTCAAAAAGGTCATATTTTATAGTTACTATAGGTTAGGAGTTCAGCATATGATTTTGGGGAAGAACATGATTCAATCCATAAAAGTAAAGCACATACTACAGATATCATTGACACAGTTCTCCAAAGCAAGGACTCTTAATTTGGGAATGGAAAAAGGACTTTAAAAATTCCCATGGAAATACAGGTTTTCCAACAATTATGAATATAGACAAGCCACAGTAGGAGCACTGCTGGTTCACGAAGCACTGATGTCCACAGAAATAACTGCCATCTTCATTTACACTTTGGCACTTGCAACTACCAGAAAAACCATTCACAAACTTCACTAGTTGAAAATTAAAACAACTACTCTATCTATTTTGAGGTCTATAAATATTTAATGCATTAATGATGGGGCACACCAATAATATATTGGCCTCATAATACTTTCATAGCTGTGTGTAATTAAAGCTGATTTAATTGCATTTATGGCATTTAAGATTATTCTGAGAAAGGTCCAATTAAAGAAAAAAAATCAGAAATTTCTAGTATCGGTGAATTTTCTCATAGTTCAGATTAAAGATATTCTAGACTTAGGAAATAGAAAACACATAGAGAGGGCATTATACATCAGTGAGTTTTGTCAAACTCATTTTTTTAACCATGATGTTCCATGAACATGTATTATTTTACTCATAACCCAAGATACATTCCTAGCTCACTCTTAAAAACAAATGCAAACCTGAAGTCAAAGTATCATAAAATAGTATCTATCCTTACATAGGATAGGACGCTGATATTTAATGTAGTATTTCTTTTTTATATAAAAATGTCAGTTTTGAAGTACTAAACTTGTTGTACAAGTACTCTTGTGGCATATTTTGTGAAATTTTCTTTACAGACATTTCTTTAAAAACTTCTCATTGCATGCTACAAAAGGTGAAAGACTGTTAATACTGCAACTCATGTAGGATATATATTGGCGGCAGTTAGTTACATGAACAAATTGTTCAACAACTAAACAATTAATTTAGACAAGCAAAGAGAGTTATATAAATTTTATAACTTTAATGGGAATGTAAACTTAAATTTTACCAAATGTAGGCATTAAAAAGTTGGAATGAAGGATACTTTATATAGAACTCATTTTAAAACTACAAACAATTTAAATTAATAGTATTGAGTTTCATTCAGGTATTTCCTAATTTTATGATTATAAAATTAGTAGAAATGTTTCCCAATATTTACTTAAACTCAAGCATTAAAGATTTTACCTGTAGTAAACTCGAAGTGTCTGGATTTCTTCTTCCAGTTTTTTGTACTGTTCAACTGCAGTTTCTCTAGCTTGTTGCATTGATAACAACTTTGCCTGCAAGTAATTGATAGTTTTTAAAAACATGACATTAGTTTTGGTATGTCAAAAGACAGTAGGAAGTATAACTAGAAATCTTAACATTCTAGTAGTTTAATAATGTAGTCATTTTTAGCAGTATCTCAATTTTTCAACAATATGATCCAAATACATTAGTAAGAGAAATATTAAAGACATGACTATGTTTGCTTTGCTTATTACTAAGCTTCAGTCTTATTTTATCTGCATTATCAGATATATGCCTTCTGCAATGTTTAACTTTATACACAGAATGTAGAATGTGGAACATGGGTTCAGGCCCTATCTGGAATAGAGATAAGCATAAAGGGTATTTCACATACAAATTTAATGTGGCTCCACTGCCTAATCACACTAGATTTTCTTTTAACTTTATTAACAGTAAAGTTCAGAAAACTCTAAATATGTTGTCAAGCCATCTTTGATACACAAGACTATGACCTGATTCTCACAGATATAGTTTAACTCTTTCAATTCCTTTTCTTCAGGAATAAAACTATTTCCTAAGAGAATTGGAGTAACTTAGATTGTTAGAGATACTTTGTTAAAAGGATATGCTTTTAAAACATAGGCAATTAGGCTTGCAAAGAATATTTTTGGGATATTAGTGATGTGTGTGTGTGTGTGTGTAAGAGGGCACTTGAGTGTGTACCTTTGGAGGTCCAAGAGTGACATCGGAAATCATCCTGGATTGTTCTACCTCCTTATTACTTTCTTTTGGAGTTTCACAGGCTCAGCCAGAGTCTGAATTACAGGTTGCTGCCATTTTTATCCAGAGTTTTTTATTTGATATCAAGATCCAAACTTAGGTCCTATTACTTACACAGCAAAGACTATCCCCTCAGTCATTTCTCCAGCCACAGGCTTACAACATTGTTAATTGGATTTACTTTAACTGAAAAAGCATAAAATTATTATATAGTAGTGGTGAACATGATGTTTTCATACAAGAACACACTGCATAAGCCTTGCATCAAACCATTCTATTTTCTCATACATTTTTCAATTCTTTATCTTTCTATAATCTTTTAAGGTATTTTCTTCTAGCTTGCTGAAATGTGTAGTTCATTATCGTTATCTATAGTTTTAGTCTGATAAAGTCTAAAATTGCAATTCTAAAATAATTTCTGACTTTCCCTCCATGATTCCCACTGAAACAATGCCAAAGCATTTTCAGTGTAACTTTTACAATAAGGTGCTGGTAAATCAGGTTTTAATATTGTTTATTCCAAGTTTAATTTGTATAGAAAGATCATCCTTCATTTTAAATGCATTTTGATAAATAGCACAGACACAATTGTCACAAATCTCACAGACTACACTAATGCCAATAATGAACAGTAATTGAAAATTTGGAGACAGAGTTTCAGAACTTTGCTGAAGGCATATGATTTCATGGCAATTACTTTCTTGCATAAAAATGCAGCAAATAAGAAAAATAATAAAATCTCAATTATGAGAAAATTAATTAGTGTAATGAAAAGGAATATTGGATAATGCAACTTTGTATTTTAATAATGAGGAATTATAAAGGCATGCAGCAGACTGAATATTTGCATGTAAGTTTAGGCACAAGATATTAATTTGTTCTAGATAATGAATTCCAACAAATTTATGTGGTAATTAAACATAAGATATTGTTGAATGCTTTAACTGACTGTATTACATAACTATAAGGTGAAATATCCCCTCAAATTAGAAAAAAAAGTATTTGAAATAAAAAAGGGGTTGGTTCATAATGTCAATAGCTAACAACTTTGCCAATTTCCCCTATTCCATAAAGTATAATTTAGTTGGTGGCCTAGGAAGTTAGATATTCAGTCTAACTAGCAGCAAATAAATAGAATTGCATAAAATAATGATCCATTCAATTAAAACTTCATAAATATATTTAAGAAGTTTAAAATACAAGGTAAAAGAAAATTGACTAAATAAATACATGTAAACTGTTAAATAATTTAGATGATATTGAATTTAACCTATTTTTTCAAAACAATAAAACCAAAAGGCCATGACAAAGCAAGTCTTGTAACAAGAAAATGTAGATGCTGTCTAGAAATTGTAATAAGAAAAATGAGCTCAAGAAAATTTCATAACAATCCCCACGCATAAGGTAATACTGAACATTTCCTTTTTATATCACTTTTAGTTGGCAGCAAAGATAAAGTGTTGCTTTTGTAATATCAATTTCAATTTGCTTAGCATTACAATCTCCTTTACATGTTTATCTGACAAAACATGATTTTTTGAGGGGATTCCTTTCTTATGCCATAGCATTACTATCCAGACCTTGTGATTGATGAACTTCACCACTTACACACTCAGAGTGTTCAAACAGAATGATCTCTTTCCTTCCCTCTAGCCCCACAGTAAAAGTGAATCCCAATGACATAATGACATAATCTGTCCTCCGATGTCTATGTGTGCCAGAGACAAATCCAACTTCCTACTTCTTAGGTAAATAAATACGTGTATGTGTGTGTGTGTGTGTGTGTGTAACTGAGTTGAGTTGGAGTTGAATGTTGTGTAAAGACACTAAATTAAATGTGCCATTAACATCTTAAATTTACAGTTTATTGCATTTGTTAGATTATATGCTTTTATTTTCTCATGTGCGGTCTTGTGTCCATAGGTCCTTGAGGACAAGATCTTATGCAAGGCCTGAAGGGCAGAATAATGCTTCACAAAAAAAATGAAACATTCTAATCCCCCATACCTGTGACTCTGTTAGGTTACATGACAGAAGGAAATGCCAAGCAAAAATGGCTCTGGAAGGCAGAGCTTGAGAAATCCCAAAACAAAGCAAAAAGGATGTAGAAGCAATCCAGGATGACTCCCGAAGTTATCCTTGTGTTTCCCAGGCAAACACAGTATCCTATGATACACACAGACACACCACACACATATATGCATATGCACACCAAAACCAAAAACTATAATAATAACAAAGAATCATTCTTGATTACCTGGCCAAGTCCAATGTACTAGCAAGGATCTTTATAAATAGGAGATGGATGAGGAAGAGAAAGATCCAGAGAAGATAGCAGGGAGACAGATAAAGCTAGCCTTTGATGACTTTGCAGACTGAAGAAGGCCACAAGCCAAGGACCTCACACAGCTTTCAGTACCTGGAACTCTTAGCTCAGCCTTTTGACATCTTAGCATTTTATAATGGAGTTCTTTTTTGTTACTTCTATTTCATATTTTATTGACATCTAAAAGAACATAATTAAAATTTTCAATACTTCTAGGTATAAAGTCCTAGAGAGTTAAAACTAGTCCACATGCAAGCTTTTATACAAGGTTCAAAAAAAGCCATACAGTAAATATTGAAATTAGAAAGTACAAGATGCTTAGCCTGCATTTAAAAATCCTCCTTATGGGACTGGAGAGATGGCCCAGGGGTTAAGACTCTGTCTCACAAGCAGAAGGTCCTGAGTTTGGATCCCAGGTCCCACATAAAAATGCCAAGCAGATATAGTGGTGGCCTGCACTCCAGCCCTGGTGGGCAGAGCCGAGGAAATTCCAGAACAAAGCAAAAAAGGAGGTAGAAGAATCCAGGATGATTCCTGAAGTCACCAGGATGATTCCTGAAGTCACCGTTGGTCTCCAAGGAGCTCACAGACAGACAACAGACACGCACACATGTTTTTAAAAATCCTTTTTATGAAAACTATCCAAACCTATCATATGCTAGTTATTTACATATATGCTAAGAAAGAAACTTATAGGAAGCCTAAGGAAGGAGCACAGTACCCAGTATTGTTGACTTGAATGTTGTGATGGAATGACTATACCAGATTGGGCTCAGCAAGATGGCTCAATAGGGAAAAGTACTCACTAGTAATCAAGCCTAAGGACCTGAGTTTGATCTTTGGAACTCACATGATGGAAGGACAGTACTGACTCAAGTTATCCTTTCTCTCTCTGTCTGTCTGTCTCTCTCTCTCACACACAAATGTTAAAAAAAAAAAGATTGATATTTTGTACTGCAACAGTGTTTCCAGACAATACATTGTTCATTTGAGGTACAAGATGACAGAATTAGACTAATAATTAGTTAAGACAGCTCTGTTGGTTATGGTGTTATCTTGCAAGGATTAGGACTTGAGTTTGATCTCCAGAATTTATGTAAAAAAATGGCATGATAACATGCATTTGCAGTCCCATTCTTGGGGACAGAAAAAAGAGGAAGATCTCTGGGGCTTATTGGTCTGCCGGTCTAGCTAAATCAGTAAACTCTAGGCCAATGAGAGAAAAAAAAAAAAAAAAAAAAAAAGAAGTGGGCAGCACCTAAGGTATAATGCTAGAAATTGTCTTTTGACCTCTATGTGCACAAAAAGCCCCACATGGATGTGTGCTTGTATACATGAACCGAGAGATAGAGAGAGAAGTTAAGATCATGGTGTCTGGCATTAAGCAAACATGGGCTGGGTTACCAAAGATAAGCTCTAGGGCTTCTCAATAATCTAGGGAATCCATCTATCTTTTCACAGGTAAAATGGCAATATTACCCATTCCATAAATATTACTTGTTTTTTGTGTCCCTGATGTAAGGTTACTTTCATGTAATTATCATGTAATTAAATGGATATTTAAGTCTTATGTGCAGTTTATTTCAGATATATTCTCATTTATATGTTTTTCAATTGCATAATTCTTCCTTAGCTGTTTATAACTTGATAACTGTCTCATGTATATAATTTGCTTTCAATTTATGAGTCTTCCATCTTCTTTTAGAACTTTAGGTTACTTTTTCACAGTTGCCTGGTGTTTCCTAGAAAACTCTCATTATTGTGACTAATTTATTATTGTGATTTATTTAAAATTCCATATAAACATTCTACATATATGTATTCAATTTTTTCTTTCATGTATGTGTATATGGAGTGCATGTATGTGTGTGTGTGTGTTTGTATGTGTGTGGGCATGCATGCCCGTGTGTGTATGTGTGTATATGCACAAGAGTATACTTGAGTGTGTATCTGTGGAGTTCCTAGGGTTATATCAGGAATCATCCTCAATCACTCTTCTCCCTTACTGTTGTGAGCCTGAGACTCTAATTAACTAAGAACATGCCATTAGGGCTAGTCTAGCTAGCCAGCTTGCTCTGGGGATGCCCAGGCTCTGCCTTCCAGGGTTAGAATTACAGGCAGGCTGTTAAACTTGCTGGCATTTTTAGTGGGATTGGATTATTCCAACTTAGATTCTTTTGCTTGCAAGGTAAAGGCTTCAACATGTGAACTATCTTCCCAACCATGTAATTAAACACTTTTGCTGTTTTCCAACATGGTTATTGTCTTACTAACTGGTTAGTAGGATCTTTAATTGTGAATTCATATTTTTCTGACAGTGGAAATCTCGATGGACCACAAAGCTGAGGTATTCTTTGAAGAGGACTGTGGCTATTTCATTAAGGCTTTTAGGAGAGAAAATTATCCTAAAGTTCAAGTGACCCAGATTACTAGAAGAGATTCTTATATTGCTGCTGTTCAAAGACTGTATTCTCAGCTAAAGATATGGAGTATTTCTGTAGATGTCTGCCTACACAGCTTTGGCCTTTGCTGTTACTGGGAAGATTACTATTGCATGCTCAATTGCCACTTTAGTATAACCAAATCTTTGAAGACTTCCTATATTTTCATGTATCTAACGATGTCTGAAAATTGTTTCCCAGAGGACTTGGCAGTGTATCAGTGAAAGGTCCCTACAATAGTTCCCTGTGATACCACAGGAACTGAATTCTACACTGAACTCTAACATATTACATCATCAAAAGTAGACCAATGACAGGTAGTCTTCTTGTCACTGCACAGTCACAGCTCTTGTGGGCACTCATAAAAAGTCCTTTCTTTAATAAAAAGAATAAACCAAGATATTTACAATTTGATATCTAGCATTCTTACATTTCTCCCATTATCTTTGCTTATTGTTACTTTACGGTTATTTATATTTCATGTGACTTTCTTTAAGATAAAAAGACACACAAAAAATTTGAGATTGACATTTGTAAAATATTCTTGGAAAATACTTCAATAGGGATGGAGGTTGGTTCAAAGATTAAAACTTTTGTGTAAACAAAAGAATCTGATTTCAGGTCACAGATCCCACCTAAAAACGACTAGACATATGGAAACTTATCTAGAATTCTAGCTCTGGAAGGCAGAGTCTGGGAATTAACAGAGCAAAGTGATAATGAAGTAAGGAAGGAGAGCAATTCAGGATTATTTTCATTATCCCTTGTGCCTCCACAGGCATGTACACTCAAGTGCCCTCTTGTACACAGACTCACAGGCATGTACACACAACAACAACAAAATAACTCAATGGATGATTGTCTAACTTAAAACTATGATAAAGCAAAACTTTGGCTTTCATAGGACTAGGGATATTGCTCAGTGTTAGAACACTCACTAGCATCTGCCAAACCTTGGATACAATGCACAAAAAAGTAGGCTTTTGTACCATTTTCTGAAATAAAGAATGGTTACATCTTGATCAGATGGTCATAAGTAATAAGCTATAAACTTCTAATTCTGACAGGTTTAAACCTTGATTAACATGTAATTATATCTTCTCTGTCTTTAAAGAATGGACTCTCATGTTCTACCTTAAATATCATAAAGAATTGAAAGCATTTAAATATTTTAGTGGTATAATTGGGCAACATACATCATAACCTTGCTTCTCTGTATTATATTTAACTGCCACATATTCTAATAGTATACAGGTAGAGATGTAATTAATAGTTTCACATAGTACTTATTTAAGTTATTCATTCATTCATTCATTTTTGCAGTCCTGGGGATCCAAACTCAGGGCCTTGAACATGCTGGGTAAATCCCCTTCCTCTGAGCTATGGCACTAGCACCATAGTCTGTCTTCTTAAAATTAAAAACTGAAAAATCCCCTTCATCTGATCTTGATAATAATCTTTTAAGGAGACAAGGCAAAGTGTATAAGATAGGAAAACTTCGTTAAGTAACAAAGAACTTAAACTTAGGTAACAAAGAATTTAAACTCTTATATATTTAAGGTTAGAGATAAAAGATTATTAGAAAAATCAGAATTCAAACCCTGAACTTCTGGTTACTAATTCAACATGTGATCTTGAATCTGTGTCAATATCTCTAACCTACACACCACAATATCATGCTGTAAATTCCACCTGTGACTCCTTTGGTAATTTTTTTTCCCCATTCATTGTCATCACTATAAACATTGGATTTTTAAAACTTTGGATTTTTAACTGACTCATAAAATAAAAAATGGAAATATTAATGGGGTTCCCTATACGGTCTCAACTTACATACATTAAAATTATAATATATAATGTATATACATGTATATATTATATAATGTTCAAATCAAGCTAAAAATATCCACATTTCAAAAATACTTTATTTTAGCATTTTGAAATTCACAGTGCACTACTATCTAGTCATCATCTACCATGTAAAATAAAACCACAACTCTTGCACTAGCTAACTGGAATTTAGTATCTAATAATCAATTTTTTCCCATTTTCCCCCATTCTCTAGAAGAAAAGAACCCCAGGCTTAGCTTCCATGGGATCAGTATTTCTAGATTTCACACAAGGAAGATCACAAGGTATTTGCCCTGTTTTTGATGGATTTATTTCACATAACAATCTAGTCTCATCAGTGTCATGACAGACGACAGGCTTTTATAGCTGAGTACTATTCCGTTATACATATGTGCCACATTTTATTTATTTATTATTTGATGGACATGTCTACTGTTTCCATTGCTTGCTATTATGAATAGTGCTGTGGTGAACGCAAGAGTGCTGACGCCTCTGAATATTGGTTTCTTTTCCCGTGGCTATTTCCAATATTTTCTTAGCAATAGGGTAGATGGACGATATGGTAGTTCTTTTTTTTTTATTTTCACTTGAGGTACTTCAAGTTTATACTGTTTTCCATATGGTTTTACTGATACACAGCCCCTCCAACAGTGTGCAAGGTTCCCTTTTCTGCACCTACCACTAGTGTTTGTTATCTTTTGTCTTTTGGATAACTTCCAGGATAGTTAACCTTTACAATCTTTTTTTTTATTATTATTTATTCAATTGTGTGTGTATGCGTGTGTCCGTGTGTGTGTGTGTGTGTGTGTGTGTAGAACCATGGGCGAATTTGGGAACCACCATGGACCGCCTCCACCTCCTCCTTGTTCTCTGCCCTGGGATTCACAGGCTCCGCCCTACCAGGACCAGAAGCGCAGGCCGCCCCCCGCCCCCCGCCCCCTCCTCGTTCCGCCCGGCGTCTATATGTGGGGTGTAGGATCCGAACTCAGAACCTTCTGCTTGCAAGGCAGAGGCTTAACCCCTGAGCCACTTCTCCAGCCCCACCTTTATAATCTTTGTTTCTGATTTGCAGTTACCTGGTGATGCTTGATGATGAGCATTACCTGGTGCTGTGTTTATATCTTCATTGAAAAATATCTATTGCCCATTTTTAATGAAGTTGTTATTAATATTTGGAGTTTATTTTTTAACATTTTGTTTGTTTAGTTGAGGGGGGGAAGACAGAGAAGGAGGAGAAAAGTATGCAAATGTTTGCAAGGTGCACAAAAGGAGGTCTGATAACATTCAGAAACCATTTCTCTTTCCACCATGTTGGCTTTCAGAGATCACGCTCAAGTCACCAGATCTCTGAGCAGGTGCCTCACTTATCGAGCATGTGGAATTTCTTAAATAATAATTTATTTGTTGACTGTTTATTTTCAGATGGGAGTGTAATTTAATGTACACTATAAGTAAATTTAAAACCTTTGTCTTGACTCAATTTATCGTGTGCTAATTCATACTGTGGAAAATTTACAATTTCTTTGCATCTTCCATTTAATGAATTCTTTCATGAAACACTATATTGCCTTACATTTGTTCTGTTTAGGCATCAGTTAGTCAGATGAACTGAGACTTCTTGTTACTTCTGAACATCATTCCTACTGGCATGTGCAGAACAACTGACACTCTCACGGGTTTCACTAGTAATGTAGTTTTTGCTTAATGAGATTTGCCTCTTTCAACATACAGAAAACAGGTAAATCATGTTGTGTTTGTGATCTATAGTGAATATCGACTAAGAGCACCTATTCTTAAGATCATTTCTGCAATGAAAAAAATATTAAAAATACTTAAAATATCAGATTTTGGTTTCTAACTGAGAACTTAATGGTAAACTTAGTATGTGGGTTCCTCAAAAAAGCCTATACTCATTTCTCATGTCAGAGTACATTCCTTTCCCTAAGCTCTGTGGTACTGCTTAAGAACATGAGCACACAGAGGAAATTAAATTCTTATTTAAACTCAAGAAGCAAACAGTTCCCCAAATGACAATACTCTCCTCGTCTACATGTCAGTTGTAAACACATCTCTACATGCCAATGCCCTTCTATTTAGTTAGAATTTTAGCCAGCAGTATTTTGTTTGTTTGTTCAGGATCACATACATTTTTGCATTGCATCTATAGTGCACTTCATCACCTGAACACCTGCTGAACTAAACTAATCTTGCCAGCAAAAATTTTTGAAATTATGCAATCTGCAATTCAGTACATGGCAAGCACTTGGGTAGAGTTTCTTCCATACCTTTTGACATCAATTAAAGAGAAGTCTGCCAACTGAAAGGGTAGTAAGCAAGTTTAATCATGTGAATTTGACTATCATTATAGTGCTGGACTTTTCAGAAACTCACATTAAATAAGTACTACAATCACTGTCTATATAACTTAATAATGACATTCTAAAATTTATAAATATGTTCAAAGAAAAATCAACATTATATGATATCTAATAAATATGGTTTTTACTATTCAAACAGCTTTACATGTGTTTACACACATTTTTACTTTATATATTTTATATTATAAAGAAAATATAAAAACTATGAAAGCAACTGTTTGAAAATTCAGTTGTAACTGGAGAAACTTTATTAAAAAAGGAAAACTACTCATGTCAATTATATTTCTTATTTCATTAAGAGGAGCCAAGCAGGTTTTTTAGGCAAGTACTTTTTAATCTATACCCACCAAAAATTGTCTGACATGACTTTATTTGCCTGAAACTGCAGCACTGGGAAACAGAAGCAGGCAGATCGCAAGAACTTATTGGCTAAATAGCCAGCCTGGCTGAGAGGCTGTTTCTGGTTAGTGAGAGACCCTGTCGTAAAGAAAGAATAAGGTAGAGAGTGGAAAATGTAGAGATCTGATGTAATCCTCTGGTCTCCGTATGTGTGTGCCTGGTCACACTCACACACATATATCCGTATGTATGCAACATGCATGCACACGCACGCACACGTACACACACAAAAAGTAAAAATTATAAAAGTATAAATATAAGGCTTTCTCTATAGACAAAGCTATCTGAAATATGTGTTTTTCTAAAACATACAGACCATAATTAAGAGTAAAAGTATTCAGGGGCTGGAGAGGTGGCTCAGGGGTTAAGCCTCTACCTTGCAGGCGAAAGGTCCTGAATTCGGATCTAGACCGCACGTATAGACGCTGGGTGGAAGCGGGGGCGGTCTGCGTTTCTGGTCCTGGTAGGGCGGAGCCTGTGAATTCCCGGGAAGAGTAAACGAGGAGGAGGTGGAGGCAGTCCATGATGGTTCCCAAATTCCTCCGTGGTTCTACACACACATATACATACACACACACATACATACACACACATACACACACATACATACATACATGCACAATTTAATAAATAATAAAAAATTTTTAAAAAGTACTAAAAGTATTCAAATAAAATAGATAATTTATAATTCTTTATAAAACAGTTTAGTCGGCTGGCTAAAACCAAACACATTAATTTTCTCTTCACTCATAAAAATCAAAAAGAAGTCCTCAAAATTTATTGAATTAAAGAAATTTTTTAGAAGATCAAATTATATTTTAAATAGACTGAGCAAGATTTCACAAATACGCTCACTAAAAGTTTTCTTAATACTTAATGCTGACCTTGGGCCTTGAAGTAAGTGAGCTAGTTTTTTGAGACAACTTAGTATTTAATGAAAGGAAGAGGGTTTGACGCAGCTGATTTCATTCATGCTAATCAACATATGCAATAATTTAAACATAAATTCAGCGTATGAATGTGCAAATTATTGTGCCTAAGCATGTGAACAGCATGAAAAAAAACCCTGTTTCTTTTGGATGCTCACACAACAGCAGCACCGCCTAGGGCACACTGCTGCGGATTTTAACTGTTGTATGGAACTACTCAAAATGCTTTTGATCCATTTCATCTTGCACGTTCGCAAAGAAATGTTGCAATAAGAAACACCAACAAAGATCTGAAAAAGTTAAGCTCTGGATTACCATATTGTGTTCTCCTGCCATTCAGTGCTTCATACAAAGGCAGTGGTGTTCAAAGTAAGAAAAAAAGGGGGGAAAGAGGAAAAAAGAGAAACTGGTTTCAGAAAGTGCAAAGCACAAAGTAAATAATATTCTTCCACATCCCTTCTTTTTCACAGACTGGATGTTAAAAGAGTTGCAGCAATTAGGCTTTTGCTAATTACCAGCTGTTGAAACAGATGTGTTGACTATCCTTATTAGTTAACAGCTGGGTGAAAAGAACAATTGATGCTCCCTAAAACCAACAGCCAGCTGCTCTGCAGTAATTATCTCCAATTAATAATACAGGTGATAATAGCAAAAACCTCCTATCCCTCTCTTTGAATAACTTTTGAAGCTTCAATAACTATGGCTTTATCATTACACAGAAAATACATTTATTACAATGAGTAAGTCCAGTATATTAGAGTTGCATTAACTCAACGATAATTTCCATTTTGCAATTCTGCAGGAGCCAGAAAGTGCTAAAAGTAGCAGCAGACATTCAGTGTGTAGGCTTTTATTTGTCATATTTCAAATGTCACTGCCAACTTACTTCTCTAGTATTTACAATAATAGCTAAGCACTTAAGTTCTTGGAAAAAAGAGAAGCATAACTAAAATCTGTCCTTTTTGATTTCCAGGTATTTTCACTGGTCATGTTTTTATACTTGATTTGCTGAAGTAATATACTTCTCATGGTGTGCCTAAATACTAGTGTCTTGTTCCCTAGCTTATATTTCTTCAGTGGCTGGTAGAAGCAATTTTACAAAACTTAAGAATTTATTTCAGAGTAGTAAACATTTCAAGTATACACAGAGATCAGCAAAGCAAACAAATAAGCAGGAAAATGAAAGAAAAGGAAAATACTGTATTTTGTAGATAGCATCTTATGATCTATAGTATTCAAGTATCTAATTATAAACTAAAAACACAAGTCATACTACTAATAATAGTTACATGCTTTTAAATTACTTTTTCCTGTACTTTTAGATGTTCATATTAAAATCTCACTTATAAGAAATAAAAAACAAAGATATAAACAAGCCACATAAGCCATCACAGCCTGATAAAGGATGTATCTTCAAAAATTTACAACCGTATTCATTCACTAATTAGAGAACACTTAAAGGCACTGCTTTTTTGAAAACAAGGATTAAAGCTGGATGAATATATGCCTTTCGCAAACCTTCCTCACATTCTGTTGGGTCTTCATAAGCAGCTTGTTCCTCCAGTGTTAAATAGCAACGCCTGTTGATTATTAGTTTTGAGTGTCTCAGCTAGACATCAGGACAATCAATAGATACAGCAACTTTAAATAACATGTAGATAAATCATTTCACCACAAGAGGCAGGAATAAAGGCAGCAAACAAATGCAGACTTTCTAAAGCAATATCATTTGGGTTGTCACTTGAGTTACATGGATATTTGATATTTAAAAAGTTAGTTGGCAACTCTCATTGCATCGTACGTACATAACTGTTGATTTTAAAATAAGAATTCAACCTTTACTTCAGTACAAATTAAGAGAAATATATGTTTTACAAAAAAATTGTCTACTTCCCATGAGACTATGGTATACTTAAGATTCTATAATTTACAGGAAATCACCTCATATGTGAAAGCTAACCAAATGCAGCAACTGAAAGGGAACCATTAGCTTTGGTTTGACAATCTCTATTAGACATAGAACTATTCTTTCTCATTGCTAAGAAAGAACAACTATCTTCTGCCTTGACACTAGGAAGGTAGTTAATTCTCCATTCCAGCGTAACCAATCATTCTTCTCTTGTCTGATGATAACTGCAGCAATCCACCCAGCCTTATCTCAATCTTGCTGGCTTCTGAACAGGGTGACCCTCTTTTTATATCCTGGGTCACCTGAGAAGGGAAGGCAGAATTAAAATCTATTTTGAAACTGTCATTTCCAACGTCATTTCTATGTAAATTAAGCCAGGAATTTTATACTCATTCTCCTCTACATACACACAAAAATGAATACTATATGTAACAAACTTCTGACTGCAATACACAAATCTTCCAAAGGCAGCCTTTTTTGAAACTTGAAAAAAAAAATCTAGCTCAGAATACTCAAGTATTCCAAATTTTCAAAAGTCAGTACCCTGTACATATGAAACTCAGCACATAGCTCACTCACCTGCATCTTCTCATACAGAACATGTATCGAAACTGTTCGCCAGGCCATTCCCAGAATGTCCACTAAAAACTTCAAACCTCCTCACAGCTGTCTTTCACACCTTTTTTCTGTGCTTCATCTCATCTTGTGCATAAAGCCATTACATCACTAATTTAATTTTATTTGCATTTTTGGTGCATGTGCATCTATATAAAACATTAAGCTTCTTTTCATTTTTGAAAACTCAGCATATAACATAAGAGCTAATAAATTTTTTCAATAAATAAATATAAATATTTTAAAGTCAGGATATTTGTATAATGACTGTTCAAAGGTAAATTTTTGTAATTGTAAATGTGTGATTATATTTCATGCCATGAGTATATGAGTTATTTAATCTAAACTGAAGTTTATAACATAGTCTCGCAGTTCTGCTTTTAGTGTGGCTGGTAAGAAATTTAATAGTAGTACCTTTCTCTTGTAAATAATAGTTTTAGAATTATATAACAAACATTGCAAAGGTGCAGCATTTTCTGTTTACCATTTGAGAGTAAAGATTATTTTACCTACTCCTGACTATTAATTTAGCACATATACATAATTCTACATAAGTAATTTCAGCTAATTTACTCAGTCACTTCTATGAACTTTTATTTTAATAACAGACCTCCATTGAGGTCTTTCAACACTGTTTATGTAAATATAATTTTGTTGTAACTTACCTTTATTTCTACATATGAGGTTTCCTTTGCCTCTTATTTCATTCTATTACTTTGTACTGTATTTCCCATTATGGTCATTGTTTCCAAAAATTCTGTTATTTTAATCAACTATGATACTTTTTTTCCTAAATAATGGACTTTTTAGGTCAATTCTTTGAAATATGATTGTCCATGTTTTTACTTTAAGTTTTCTTCTAGTTTTAACAAAACAGATGCAACTGAAATAAACATGGTCCTTCTCTGGCTTATACATTCCTCATGTCTATTTGTTTCAGACAGCATAGACTTCCCTATCATATTTGAGAACTGGGATATCTGGGACAGTGATGATAAGAAAGAGTAATAGTACGTACTTTCTTAAGTAAGCAGGGAAGTAAATTTTGCTATGACACAATCACCTAGTAGACAGAGATAGCTTCTTTTCAAGATCAAACAGGACCAAAAATTGCTTGAGTAATTGGGGCAACATCAAGCTTCACTACTTCTCTATTATTTGAACTTTTAAAAGTTGCATTTGTTTTATATCTACAAAAACACTCCTTCTTTTACAACATAATATTGTCTCCAAAGGGAATTTGCACTGGAATCAAAACCATGTCAACTCACTTTAATCTTTGTAACCTCAAATATCACCCAATAGCTTATAATTTAATGTTGGTGTCTCAGCAAAGTGAGGATGGGAACAACTGGGGAAATATTAAGGGAGGATGAGTGGTTTGGATATAGGAGGTGCTGAGGAATAGAAAATCCTAAGAATCTGGGATGTAACCGCATAGAAGCCTCCTATAATATTAATATGTCAGAAAATATTTTCTATTTAAAAAAAGAGCAAGAATGGACAATATACAGAGAGGTACAGAGAAAGAAAAGGCAAAACAAAAATGCCCTGGGATACTTCACCTACAACCCAGAGGCAAAACAACACTAGAAGTAATGGTTATGTCCACCTAGAACTAGGCCAGACTAATCTCTCCCCATCCTGAAGCTCAGGGACATTTGCGGAAGAGGGGGCGGTAAGAGTGTAAGAGCAAAAGGATGGGAGGAGCAATGTTTGCAAAATACTCCACACAAGTTAGGGCCAAAGCAATCATAATTGGACATTGCATACCTGGCGCAATGTCCAGCACCCTATTGACCTCACAAAGTCTAGCATCTGCTAAAGGCACCAAGATCCTTGGAGGCAAGGGATTGACAGCCACAGTAGTGTTCCTATGCTTAAGGAGAACACAAGAAAGGGTTCAGGGAAATGCCACTGGGTCCTTGTACGTCATCGGAGAGGAGGGCCCAGAGGAGAGTCAGGCATGCACAAGAAAGGACTCTGGGAATTGGGGGGAAGGCACTGGGGGATGGGGAGGGAGGGGTGAGGGGAGGGGGAACAGAGGGTTGGGGGGGAGGGAGGGAGGGAACTGGTGTACCTATTAAGTTTGTATGAGTGGAAATAATAATAAAAATGTATTAAAATAAAAAAAGTAATGGTTATGTGATAACTGTTGATAGTTGGTCACAGAGCTCTCAAAGCACAGGCTTTTGACCTGCTCTTGGTTGCCCTCCAGAAACCAATTCTCTCCTTCCTTCCTTCCTTCCTTCCTTCCTTCCTTCCTTCCTTCCTTCCTTCCTTCCTTCCTTCCTTCCTTCCTTCCTTCCTTCCTTCCTTCCTTCCTTTCCTTCCTTCCTCCCTTCCTCCATCCCTCCATCCCTCCCTCTCTGCCTTCCGTCACTGTCTCTCTCTCTATTTCTCTCCCTCCTTTCTTTTTTTTCTCCCAAAAGGACACCACTAATAATAGGTACTGAACTTGATTGCACAAACTATATGGGACAAACATTATCAGATGGGTTCTTTGATTGTTTTATGAAGCTGAGTAAAGTTACAAAATCTTAGAGGCTGTTAACTAAAATGTCTTATTGGATAAGCACAAAAACCAAATCTTATTGAAATATTTGACTCGAATCAGTGGACAACTGAGCATATTAGCACTCAATAACTATTATGCTTTCTGTGGTATATCAAGTGAGATGTCAAACAAAAATATTTCTTCTACCTGTTAGGTGCTTGCATTTGAAAAACAGGACTTCAAGTCATCTTGTTGATTTCTACAATTTTCTCACTTATGTGGATTTTTGGAAGATGATGCAAGTTGATAAATTTCTTGTCAAATAAGAATTCAAAGAGCTCACTTCCTCAACGTTTCATATACTTTGCACACAGTACATAGCAGGTGATAAGATCTGCTTAGTTGCAATATTAACATTTCAATAATGGTAGTTTATGGACACTTTTCAATTTCTAAAATCATGCAAAATTATTTAGTGAGGTCTTTCCTTTGTTGACATGGGGATAGGTGTCTCCTTAAACATGTCTTGTGATGGTTATGACTATTATTGTTGGCCACAGAAGATATTGAAAGTTGACTTGCTATAAAATCATATTTTCAAAGGATGGGACAAAAATATATTTCTTTTTTACTTCCAAGAAAACATATATTTCTTTTTTACTTCCAAGAAAACATATATTTCTTTTTTACTTCCAAGTAAAAAAGAAATCCTACATCATATATAAGCTAAAAAATTCAGATACTTTTCTGTATATTTGTATAATTATCACTGAAAATTTATAAAGAATGTAAGAAAGAAAGAATGGGTGGTCTGAATTGTAGACTGCAACAAATACTCATGCAATTAGAAAACCAAAACTGATTTTAGGAAAATAAAATTTAAAATAAAAAATTCATGAGAAAGGAGCAATCTTTTAATTTTCTAGAGCTACTGTATCTAAGTCCCACAAATTGAGAAGACTAAGACAACAGGAACTCATTCTCCTATATTTCTGAAGCCCAGATTTCTAAAATTGAGATCCTGGCAGAATTCATTCCATGTAGATGCTTGGAGAGAAAGTACTCCACATCTCTTTCCTGACATTTTGAGTAGCCAGAAATACTTGGATATTCCCAGACTTTCCAACACATTGCTTTGCTCCCTAAATGCATGTGTCTCTTTTCAAATGTCCTTCTTCTTATAAAGACACTAATTATTGGGTTAAACCTCACACTAATTCAGTATAACCATAATTTTAGACTTGATTACATTTCCAAAAACCCTATTTTCAAATACAGTTAGTCCAAAAGTACAAGATTAGCATGAGACAATATCTTTCTGGGAACACACTTTCTACTTATTACAAGTAGTCAAACTGAAGAGAACACAGTCAATTTCTGAACTAAATTAGAAGTTGGTTAGGAACATTATTTAAAAAAAAAAAAAAAACTATTTTCAGGGCTGGGTAGATGCACTTACTATGCACACAAAATGACCAGGATTTGGATGCAAAATGCTGAGTGGGTGTGGTGTCCCTCCTATAATTCCAGTTTTGGAAGGTAGGGACTGAGAATTCAACTGCCTACCCAGACTTGATGAGTTCTGAGTTTGGTTAAAGATCCTGCAGTTAAAAGAACAAAGTGGAAGAGAAATACAAAATGGCTCCCTATCAATTTTGGTCCTCCATATACATGCACAAGTATCCAAACATACTTGCAAATACATATATACACATATACATATGAAAATTGAAAAAAGAAAAACACGCAATCTTTAATGAAAAACAAAAACAAAATCTCCAAACTACTGAGTTCATGAAAGCTACAGAACATACAATACGATACCTTAATCCGTATTATTTCTATAGACTAGAAATGTATTCTAGCAAACCATAAATAAAAAATAATTTTAAGTAAAAAGTATAAAAATAAAAAGAATACATTTAGTAAAAACAAAGACCAGTGCAAATGTAACACAACATTCATATTATCTATAGACTCATTAACTACAAAATGCTCAATAAACACATACAAAAAGACCTAGATAAGTCAACATAGTACATATCAATTTACCACTTAAAAAGCCAACAGAATTCTTTAAAAACATATACAAGCAGAATTTAAAGCTTAAAAAGATAGTGAAAGATTACAAAAAAACTTTGAAGAAGAAAACAGAAATTGCACCATTCAATTTTAAAAATAACTACAGAGCTGCAGTAATAAAAAAATTAGTATTGATAAACAGACACACAGAGACCATAAAACAGATTAGCTTATCCAGAAATCAGCTGATAAAAGTGATGGACTAACTTCTTGAATTTTGACTGAGATACAGAAACAATTCAACAGAGGAAGTATACTTTGCTTTTAAACAAATATTGTAAAAATAATTCATAATTAATATGCCAAAAAAGAACTTTGATTTCAACCTCATGTGTTCTCTAAAATCACTCTAAAATATATAACCAGTATAAATGAAAACATATAATGTATAGATATATTATCTTCATTACCTAGGTTACGAAGAGTTCAAAGATTTTCAAGTGTACTTCACAAAAGAAAGAGCTGATACATCCAAACTCACTAAAATTAAAAGCACTTGCCCTACAAAATCCAACAAAACCAAATCCAATAGATCAGTGGGATTTTCAAAAGTGGAATCAGTGAGACTAGAGCTTTAAGAAAGCCAACTCTATCTTTAATGAAGAAGAACAATCACACACTCTGAAGGAGGGCTCTGTAATTTTTGTATTTAAGGAATTCTACATGTGAATTTGGCACACAGCAGATTCATGGACTATGATTTGGAAACACTTGCTTTTTATTTTATTTATTTATTTATTTATTTATTTATTTGTTTGTTTGTTTGTTTGTTTGGTATCAGAGGGCACTGTGTATCCCTATAGAGGACCAAGAATGACTTTGAGAATCATCCTGGATTGTTTCTACCTCCTTCTTGCTTCACTCTGGGATTTCCCAGGCTCTGCCCACCAGGGCTGGAAGTGTAGGCACTTCTGTTTCTGCCTGGCATTTTTATATGGGACCTGGGATCCGTACTCAGGACCTTCTGCTTGCAAGGTAGAGTCTTACTCCCTGAGCCATCTATCTCTCCAGCCCAGAAACACCAGTTTTCCCCAGTATTTATTAGATTTCTGTCGATTCAACTACTTCGCCATTTATTCAAATTATCTATGCAGCAAACCCCTAGAATTTTTTTGTGCTATGTCAACTTTCTCACTACACATTTTGTTGCAACCTATTTCAGTTTTTCTGCTCAAATTGTTCCTACTGATATCATCATAAACCTCTGTATGTTAAACCAAAGAAAATTTTCCTAAATGATACGAAATGTTCAATGGTTTCTGAGATACTCCTCTTCTATGTTTCTTCCTGCCAGTACTTTGTTGGAGCCTTTCACTTCTTGGCACCGATGTTAGAAGGCCTGGATCTTTATCCATCTATATATTTTGCTAACTATTACAGACCTATGTCTCATATGTAGTGATGACTCAAAAAATGTAGGATTCCTGCCTTGGAATTATTTCCAAGAATCTCGTACATATAAACCTATCATCACGGTACAACCACATATTATATATAAAGTTCAAGCTTAATGTACCTTCATTTGTCCAGTTAAAGTCAAAACATCCAGTCTTGGTTTTTCTTCCTCTAATGATGCCTTTTATATCCTCAATAAACACTAACAAAATTGCACTATATCTAGACACAATTCGAACACAATAGATCCATCAGTATGTCTTACTATTGATTAGCAATTTGGGGGACTGATAAGATAGCTCATTAGATAGCCATCTGCTTGCAAACCTTATGGTCAGAGTTTGATCCCTGGAAGCCTATATGATGGAAGGAGAGAACTGACATTCAACAGTTGTCCTCTGACCTCCGGCGAGCTCCCATGGTAAGTGCACCTATGTGAGGTCAGAGAACAACTTTTGTAAATCGATTCTCTTTACCATATTAGTTTCATGGATCAAACTTCATTCACCAAGTTTGTGAGCAGATGTCCTTCCTTGCTGTGCTATAGCACCAGCCCAAGGCTTATTTTTAAAATAAAAAATCAAGTTCAGAAGGTAAGATACAGACTATAACAATGGAAGTGATGAAAAAAATAAAAAAATAAACTCCTGAGATTACCACTCATACAATGAATCAAGATAAGATGCCAAATAAACCAAATAATCTGGTCTGATATGCATGCACACAATTCTGTACACATATACTTTAGTGTAATGTGTATTTATGCTGTACTTGTGATTTTTTTAGTTAAAAGTGAATAGAAACTAACTTCTGTCATACTCCATGAGAACATACATTTTTTTCAATCATATAAAACAAGAAATCTGGTCTTGGTTTGTTTATTTTTGTCACATTTTCTCTTCCTAGTCCTGATCAAACAGTTTCAAATTTCTTTTAGAAATTCCTCCTTCCCCTAATGGAAATTAACTTAAGGGGAAGAACTAGATTGTTCTTAGGTGATGAGTGTATTTCATTCCTTTGCCACAGCAAGTATTTACAGATAAGTGAGCAAGCACATAATTTCTAGCTGTTTCCTCCAGGTTAATAATACCCAATCCAGGATTTTTGGTTTTTGTTTCGTTTTTTTTTTTTTTTTTTTTTTTTTTTGATAAGTAACTTGGTCTTCTCTTGTAGATTTCACATGGGAAGTAGGAAACTTTATTAGCTTCAATTTTCACCATACCCTGAAAATTAAGTCAATACATGGACGACAGCAAACAAACCCAGGAAGAGAGTAAAACTTTGTGAGTCCTAAGTAAGACTCCTGTGACGTTAGGTAAAAGACAAGCTACAGCTACATATATAGCAAAAGTGAATCTTAAAGTTATGCTGAAATAAATCAGACAAAAGAGCAAATACATATGAGTCCAATTATAGGATATTCTAGAAAATGCAAATGCATTTATAACAACAAAAAGCAGACCACTGGTTGCCTGGGGTTAGGGGTGGCAGCACAAATAAACTGGAAAGCAACAGAAATCTATCTTCAAGATGACTTATTTGTCCAAATGATTTGAATGGTACAGTTTAAATGGAGGCAACTAATTCAGTGTTCACTATACTTCAACAAAGTTGACTGAAATAACTTAAAACAAAGACAAAGTTCATCATCTTGTGGGTTAGTTCCCAAACCCCTGTAGGTATCAAAATCTATGGGTGCCCAAGTCTCTTAGATAAATGCATAATAGTTGCATACAATCCAGACATATTCTTCTGTATACTTCAAATCATTTTTAAATTATATATAATCCCTAACATACTGTAAAAGCAATACAAATAATTATAAAATGTTGTTTAGGGAATGATGAAAAGATAAAAATTCTATACATATTCAGAACAAATGCAGCCATTGTAAACCTAAGTACATCCCTTCTATGGCTGGCTTATCCATACTTGTGAAAACCATGAATGGGAAGGTTTGACTGCAAACTTTAGAAGTCAGCTATCTTCGTGGTCTTCTCAGTAACGTAAATAACTTTCTTTTTGCTTAAACAATTTAGGGTGTGTTTTTGTTCCCTGAAACAAGCAATATCACCTGATATAACTATACAATTTACAAAATTTATTAAAAGAATGTGTGTATGGATATACTTTTGAAAAGTAGTAAATAATGGTGAAATTAAAAGGTTTACAGCTTTCAATGACTTATTTTTCTGTTTTATTACATTACATTATATTTCTCTATTTTGGTTTGTGAGATAAGTTCTCATGTAACCTGGGCTGGCCTACAACTCAACCATGTAGTTGAGGAGGGACCCTGAACCCCTGAATCTCTTGCCTCTGCCTTTCCAAATGCTGGGATCACAAGCAAGCGCCACCACTCTCAGCACTGTTTTTTTTTTTTTAAATCAAAGCATCATTCTTTGACTGTGCTTATTCCTTCAAGTTTCACTTTTATTCTAAGAGGAGAGGACAAAATGTTTCCTAAAATGTAATTCAGGAACTGTTCCCCAAGTTTTTCCTAACTACTCATTTAGCATTTTCTTCTGTCTAGATTTACTTCTACAAGGAAGACTGTATAATTGAATTTTTTAATTTTTTTACTATTATTTATTATTTATTCAATTGTGGGTATATGCGTGTGTGTGTGTGTGTGTGTGTGTGTATGTGTGTGTGTGTGTAGAACCACGGAGGAATTCGGGGACCACCATGGACCAACTCCATCTCCTCGTTTACTCTGCTCCAGGATTCACAGGCTCTGCCCTACCAGGACCAGAAGCGCAGGCCACCCCCGCTTCCGCCTGGCGTCTGTACGTGGGGTCTAGGATCCGAACTCAGGACCTTCTGCCTGCAAGGCAGAGGCTTAACCCCTGAGCTACCTCTCCAGCCCAAGACTGTATAATTGTACAAGTAACATTACTAAATGTTTTGTGGTTTTAAGTCACATGTTTGGTTTTCCTCTAGTTCAATTACTGCAATTTCTACCTCATGTCTTTCTCATGTGTTCTTGTTTTGACATTGAATACTTATTTTATTTGTCCTAATAATACATTAGCATGACAAAAATAGTAACAAAACAGAATGTAAAGAATACTGATTATTTTAACTTTCATCCAAGATTATAATCACTTATCTTCTTAAAAATGTGAGAAAAATAATTTTTTCTGTTGGTACACTTAGAAATATAGATCTTATGATCATAAAACTACATGTAATGGCTTGTTTGTTTGTTTTGTGTGTGGGGAGGCATTATGTGTCCCTGTGGAGGACCAAGGATGACTTTGAGAATCATCCTAGATTGCTTCTACCTCGTATTTCCTTTGCTCTGAGATTTCCCAAGTTCTGCCCACCAGGGCAAGAAGTACAGACCACCTGGCATTTTTACATGGGACTTGGGATCTGAACTCAGGACCTTCTGTGAGGCAGAGTCTTAATCCCTGAGCCACCTCTCCAGCCCCATACAGAAATTGTAACTAACTTGTAGACATCACAAGTCTCCAGCAAACAGATGGTCACTCAAGAGCTACATGATCACAAAGCATAATTCTAATAAAAAAAATCTAGCTCCAAGAACTACAGCATATTAGTTACTTTTCTTGTGGTCACAGAGATTTGACAAAGGCAATTTGAGGAAAAGAAGGTATTTTCAGAATAGCTTTTGGACTTAAAGTGAGAAAAATTACTTTTCTTTTAAAGATGATATTCCCAAAAATATTGTTTGTATGGAAATACAAATGGTGAAACATGAAATAATTCATTAAAAACTATGTCCTGGGATATGGGAGATGGCTCAGTGGGTTAAGTTCTTACTATGACAGTAAAAAGATCTGGGTTTGAATCCCAGCACCTAAGTAAATGTTAATTGCATAACTCGAGTGCTGGGATGGAGACAGGTGGACCCCTGGAGGTTGGTGACCAGTGAGTCCAGAAACTATGAGTGCAGGTTCCGTGAGAAAGCTAGTCTCAAAACAAGGTGGAGAGTGACAGTGAAGACATCTTACCTTAACTTCTGGTCTCCACAGGTGCATAGAGACAAGAGCACCCCCATATTATGTGTACACATGTACGCACATGTGCACACAGAAACACACACTGAATCAACCAAAGTTTATTGAGCCAAGTGCATGCCATGTATACATAGAGAACCAGAGTCTTATCAACAGGGAAGTTGAACATGTGTTTCAGACAGATACAAACCCTGAGCTTGATGCTAGGGAATTAAAAGTCTTGCATAACACAAGAAGATGATATAGAAGAATTAGGCTGAGACTGGTCACAAAGCAGTACCTAGTGGGAAGAAGAGGACAAATCTGACAAGCCCAGTGGAAGAAGGTATCAAGTTTCATGATGTAAGTTAAGCAACTCCAGTTTCTGGAAACAGTGTATTAACAGCTCAAAAAGGATCTTTTCTCTCCTTTACTTCCTCATTAGCACACAGAAAAGCAACAAAAATGTAAGATTTTAAATAAGGCTATTCTTTTCCTCAGTTACTTCAATTAATCAAAAAAACAGTTCTGATCCATATTACAGTACTTCACAATTTTTTTTACAAATCCTTGTTAATGTTATTTGTTATATTATTAATGACAAGTAAAATCATCTATTGTTTTTCCTACACTTAAAACTCTTTATAGGGCCATGAGATGACTCAGCAAGTAAAGCTGCCTGCCTGTAAACCTGGATCTGAGTTCAATTCCTGGAGCCCATATGGGAGAAGGAAAGAACCAGCTTGGGAAAGTTTTCTTCTGACTTCCACATGCACACTGTGACTATGTGTGGACCTGCTCTCTCTCTCTCTCTCTCTCTCTCTCTCTCTCTCTCTCTCTCTCTCTCTCTCTCTCTCTTCTCTCTCTCTCTCTCTCTCTCTTATTCAGATGGAAAAATAAAATATTAAAGAGCTTTTATAATATTTCCTGAATTTCTTCACATTTCAAAAACCAAACTGCAAGGACCCAGTGGCATTTCCCAGAACCCTTTCCTGTGTTCCCATTAAGCATAGGAACACTACTGAGGCTGTCAATCCCTTGCCTGAAAGGATCCTAGTGCCTTTAGCAAATGCTAGACTTTGTGGACAGTGTGTTGGACATTGCGCAGGGCAGGTAAAGTCCAAATATGATTGCTTCACCCCTAACTTGTGTCCACTATATGTTCTTATCTTTCTTGAGTACCTCTATAATCTATCGAGGCATGTTGGTATGTTAGTCATTATGCAGAATCAATTTTTTGTATTGGTAACTCACAGTTTCAATATATATAAAATATTGAAGAAAAAGATAAAACACTGGAAAAATGAGAAATGACTCTTGTCACAAAACAGAATTATTCCTTTTTTCCATACTATGAGGCTTAGCAATAATTGTATGCTCAGAACTGTCTTTCTACTACAGTCAGGAATGCAGATGATATTCTTCACAAAATTTATGATACCTAAGTTTGTCTGCTATCAATGAGCTGGGTTTAAAATTAAGAAACACTAAAAAAGAAACCAGAAAAACTAAAGTTCATTCCACTGAAATGTAATGTCCAGGAACATCTAAAAGTGAGATGACTGAAGATTTATATAATATGTAGGCATAATACGAATAACTATAATAAAAAGAAATACATAAAATGTTTACTTCAAAATCACATAAGTAAAAATTGAACACTAGTCAGTTAAGAAATTAAAGTAGAATTTTCAGCCAGTTTTCAAAGTACTGCAAGAAGTCATAAACCTAAAGGGGAAGTCACATTTGTAGATTTAGAAAAATTCCTGCTTTTCAAAACAAAAAACTTATCAATATATAAGAAGAAAAAAAAACAGAGAAATCCCAGCCAAAAGATAAAAACTTAGCAAAGTACTAAAATATATGTTACATATCAGTTGGTCCATGTGGGTTTTTTTCCTAAGTCCCCACAGGGTCTTTGAATTTTCATTTTTCAACAAACCTGTTCAAACCCTAAAGAAAATGCTTACATGATAAAATTGAACAATGTTCTACCAACTTTTTCTAGTCAGTAAACAAAAGGCAAAAAAATTGATGAGACGGTATGAACACACATGAATGTCTCTGCTGTAGCATAAAATGCAAAAATACATAAATCATAAACTCCTTATATACCTATGTAAGTATGTAGAGATAAAATGCATAAAATAAGAGAATGGAATTAAATTCTTGCTACAGAAAATAAAAAGAGTAAAGTTGTTAGGGATTTTTTTTTCCCTTTCGTACTATAAAAACCCAGCCAACACAAACGCTTGGGCCATTCTTAGGCCACTTTCAGGCAGATTCTGAAAAGCCGGAAAGTAAACACAGGTGTTTTAAAACTGGAGCTGCTGTCACGGACAACCACAAACACCCTGAACTCTGATGTGGCAACGCCTCTTTCCCGCCCTCTGTTTTTTTAATGCAGTGCCCGAAAAGAAAATGTCAAATGTTTCACCTTTCAACACCTCAGAATAAGTAAGAGCTTAAAGTATTGTTTCACAAATCTTTAGCAAATAGATCATTTTTTCCTGTAGTTTTAAGTGTAGCCAATTAAATATTAATTATATAAAATAAGATTTTCTTAAAGCATTATCATTACTCTCAACCTTATAACACCACTCACTGAATCTTGAGTAGTTTCTTTCATTTTTAAAAGCAAAATATCTGTAATCATATTCAGATTATTTATTCTATCATATAGTTTTAAATAGAAAATATCTGATTTTTTTCTGTAAGCTTCAGCTCTGAAGTCAGTAATAACAAAAATAATAATAGAAAAATTTAAAGGTTTAATTATATAGGACTTTTTGAGAAATTCTTTTTTTTTAACTTTAATTAATTTTTTTCCCCAATCATACAAGCTCAATAGGTACCCCGGTCCTCTCTGTCCCTCCTCCCCTCCCAAGAGAATTCTTCTTGAGAAAATACCTAAATTGGAGCAAAAATCATTGCTTATAGAGAAAAACAGAAAAGAAAGTAAAATAATTTCCAAATTACTGCAAAACCTGGATGGCATTTATTTATAAATGGAACAAATTTCTAGCACTGAAGTATCAACTCAATCTGCACAATTTCATAAAAGTATCTACAAAAAGCTGACAGGAAATATTTTAGGAATTGATAGCTTGTTAATTAATTAAATAATTAATGTAAATTATACAAAGAAGCACAAATTCTTCTATAAACCTCAAGAAACAGATGCTTTTAAGGGAACAGAGAAATATGTTATTTCTCAAATTAATCTTGGAGGTTATCATGAGAGCTTAGTGCTAACCTCAGAATCCACACCTCTCCTGTACAATTCATGGAAAAACTTTCCTGTGCAGTCACACTTGTGCATTTCATTATTCATAATAAAATACTAGGCGTTTCACATTTTCCTGAACTTCTAATGAGGAGGTATTGAGGCCTTTTAGACTGATAAAAGCAAAACATCAATAAAAATGAAAACTAAATTGCAATTTATTTCAGTATTACATTTTTCAAATATTTACTTACTATTTTATAACTTTCTGTTATCATTTTTAACAATGTAAATAATTAACATCAGAGCTGCATGATAGTTGCCTAATTAGAGTTAACCAACTAGAAATGAGGGAAGTCAATAAACTTCTACCGTCTTGTTTGGACCCACTCATGTATTATTTCATTTGGCACATAAAGAACATTATATAGCATTAAGAGACAAAAATATTAGACTGTGACATGTATCAACAAAGTCAAGAAATTTAAATTAAGTTTGATAGTTCTTAACAAAGTCCACTGTACGTTGGCATTATAACATACACACATGATACCTTCAGGCACAAAGGAGCAAGGAAAGGGCAATGTGTCAGTGTTAGAAGTTAATTTCCTTGCTTTTGTTGGTTTATATTACCATTTGGTATTATGTAAACAATCCGTTTCTAAGCAATTTATTTTTCCTTTTGCCCATGATGAGCTAAGTTCACTTGTACATTTAAATATCTTTCGGGATATAAAATCTAGTTCAAGACCAACAAAAGGAATGCCACTTAAAAATATATAAAAATATAAGATACACATTTGCTAAACCGGAGGATTCCTAGTACTTATACTTTACAACCTAGTATTCATTTACCACAACATAATTTCTCAGAAATAATTTAAGGCTCTGATCTTTCCAAAGCAATCAATAGAAAAATTACAAAAATCAAAATAAGTGACAAACTAAAATTTCAAGTGTTAGAATTACAAATTAGAGGGACCTCAGTGTCCAAATTTGACCATCATATAATAGAGAGAACATATGATAACCCAATATACTTTTCTCTATTGTTGTGATCATGAAATAGTTTATTAGTCTCTTATTCTCCAAAAATTGAGCTATTATAGTATTTAAAATCAGTAACTTATGCATAAAAATTCTACTTGAAATTATTATTATTAGAAGAAGAGGAGAATTTCTGAAAATTTTTGGGAGTAAAACATATAAAAATGATCCTGGATTTAAAAACAGCAAGCTTCAAAAAAAATTTATCTAAATAATCGTAGACCTCACACATCACAGGAAATAGTATGCTGTATTACATTGGAAACATTTCAACATAATTTAAAAACAAACTTCATGATTTGGTGAAATTATTAAGGAAGTGAAAATAAAGTTAACATATGCCATTCAAACATAATTATAGTTGTGTAAGAGTCAAAGTTAATGTAAGAAAAGGTTATAAATTATCAAAACTGTTTATTTAACTGTTTCATGTTTCAAGGCTCATGAATGCATTCTAATAATATGCATTCTAATAATATATTTAATACGAACAAAAAGCTGGCAATATGTTTTTGCATTAAAATTTTAAAATATAAGCAATAAATTGTAGGGTCTTTAAAACTGTGTATGAGTCGGTAGACAAGAGTGATTTTCCAAGATGCCTTTTTTGTTTCAGTTAAAATTAAAATCCATGCTGTCTAATCCTTGGAGTCAATTTGTAATTAAGGGGATTTGATGAGAGACCAGGCACTGAATTAATGATAAAATTTAATATCTGTTTTAATACATCAACATAACAGAAAAACTAACCAACACTGAACAACACAATAAAGTCACTTTGTTCTAGCTAGCAGACTATGCCAAGTCAATTTGTGAATGTCAGTATTTCTTTTCAAAACAAGTATACATACTAAAGATCTGTAGATATATGTACAATTGTGTCTGAAAAAAAATCACCTTTCATGTTAATGTACTAATAAAATATTTTTACACTGGTAATGCATTTACATTACTACAAAACTACACTGGTAAATGAATTTACTTCAGTTGAAATTTTCAAGTAATCTGTAATGATGAAGTCAACTATTTTCCATGTCATTTTCAAAGTTGAAACATTTCTATTTAATAGTTAAGTATAGTAAATTCATTTTAAAATATATATTTAGGTAAGATCATATGATGCTTACAAATCCATCACAATAATTTTATAGCATTTTTGGCAACCATCTGGATTTTGTACTGGGTTTTTCACAGCATTATGACATTATAATTCATGAGAGAAGTCAATATATCACTTTTCCTAAGTTGCATTGTAATACAATTTTTCTTTACTCCAAGTAGTTAAAAATGAAAGATAAAAAAAAGATCTAACGTATATTACACAAATTAGTCTAAAATACCATGGGAGCAAAGAAAAACAAAATAGATAATGCTACCAAATATTGTCATTGCTATAATACAGAATTTAAGTTGAAAACTAAGAATATAATTAAAATACAGGGTTGGTATCTTTTAAAAGATACAGAAAAGTCTACCAGCCTGAAGAGAAGTCAGAGAAGTATTTTATTTCATACTCAAGTTAGCAAATACAAATTCTAGTTTTCATATTTGTAGTAAGATATTCCAACTTGGGAAACTTTGGATCAGGCCAAGATTTATTGTTTGAAAATATTCATGATTTGAATACGTATCTCTTCAAGGAACCATTGAATTACACTCTTAAGTAACAACCCCCTAAACAAGATTGGTATTAGGAGTTGCTTTACAACTATTCAGGTCATTATTTTCAATACTTATAAAGGGCATCAGCTCTTTTGTATCATCTTGGACAATACTAAAAGTCTGTGGCTAAGAAAAAGAGGAAGAAAATAACAGAGGAGTGCAGAGGTGAGAAGTTACCAATGAATAAACCGTTGCTATGGGAAGATGGGCAGAGACAGGCAAGCCGCAGAAAGACGTCCTGGGAAATTGGCAGTTTCTCATGCATTCCAGAGCTTTTTAGGGCATCACTCACTTCCACCATGCTTCAATTTGGACAAAGACAAGAGTACTAAAGACAGGGAGAGTCTTAGTTGAGCACAGGAAGTAGAGCAGTAGGCTCAGGTAAAAGAGAGGAAACACCAGGTCTAAAGCCAGGCAGTGCAAAGATGGAAAAGGGCTTCTGGGAGTTATTCAAAGCCAGCACAAGCAGTTGGCCTGGCATCAAAACTGATTCCTTGGGAAAAGGCAGTTCTTACTCTTCCCCTTGCTCTCTGCTTGTTTACTGTGGATGTGATGTCATTACCTGCCTTGATCAAGTTCCTACTACTGTGACTGTAGACAGTGATGGACTCCGCCCTTGAACTGTGAGTCAGAATGAAATCCTTCTAAAGTTCGTACTACACAAGCCTTAGGAGCTAACTGCAGATCCCTAGTCCCACACACTGTACAAGCTGAGTGTAGTGGTATACAGCTGTAACCACTGCATTTGGGGCAGAGAGATACAGACTGAAGATACCAGACATTGGTTTCTGGCCTCCACACATAGGAAAACACATTCGCACATAGTGCACATACATGCTAATCCCCCCACAGATATGAAAAAAAAAAAAGGAATTTTGATTTGTTTTCCAATTAAAATGACTCAGGGCTGGAGAGAAGGCTCAGGAGTTAAGACTTTACCTCCCAAACAGAAGATCCTGAGTTCACATCCCAGGTCCCACATAAAAACACCAGGCAGAAATTGAGGTGGCCTGCACTTCTGACCCTGGTGGGCAGAACCTAGGAAATCAGAGTGAAGCAAAAAGGAAGTAGAAGCAATCTAGGATGATTCCTGAAGTCACTCTTAGGCCTCCACAGGGACACACAGTGCCATCTGATACACACACACACACACACACACACACACACACACACACACACAATAAATAAATAAAAATAAAGTTTAAAATGACTTTGAATAGTATCCCAACTTCTAATTTTAAAGAAAATTTAGCAAAGATTATACAGTTGTTTTATGACAGAGTAAAGGAAAGAAAACACGCTTCAACACCTGTATCAATAGTTGTTCTACCCTTGAAACATACATAAATTGGCAAAACGTAACACAATTACAAACAGGATACACGTGTGTGTTTTATTGACAATTACTTTGTTTTTGTTAACTTACATAAGAGCCAATCCTAATAAAAGGAAACTAAATTTTCTATTTCTGCATATTTATAAATGAGAAATTAAGTTTTTAAAATTAAAAATGTATTACTGAAAACAACATAAGAGCCATTTCTGATTGTTTTTAGAAGTTGGCAACATTAAAGTCAGTATAACATGATTATCAGAGGAAAACTAATAACTCACCCTGACATATGATTTCATGTTAAGAAAGCAATTATTTCCCATTCAGTACAATTAAGAGTATGTATCATTTACTTTGTCTTCCAAAGAATTTATCCCACAGTGAACTCTACAAGCAAGAGACAAAAGAAACTAAAAGTTCTTCTATCAACATTATTAAGGCAAAAGTGAAAACTAAACTTCTTGATATTCTATGGTCCATTTCAAGAGAAGAATCTTGAGTACAAAACAGAAATCTGTCTAGTAAATTTTATTTGGCACAGGTGGTGATCATCAGTATTATACCAGAACAATTCCATGCCATACATATCCTGAACAGAGTAGATAATGCAGATTTAGATAAATTAATAGTTATTTGTATCTTAAAAAGTCAATAATTATATGATTAAAATAACCAGTTGAACTTTAATGAAACAGCAATATGAACCAAAAAAAGCTATAATCCGGGCTTTGGCTCAGGGGTTAGGCCTCCATCTCGCAAGCAGAAGGTCCTGAGTTGGGACCCCAAGGTCCCACATAAAAACACTAGGCAGAAATGTCAGTGGCCTGCACTTCCGGCTCTGATGGGCAGAGCCTGGGAAATCGGAGAGTGAAACAAGAAGGTAAAAGCAATCCAGGATGATTCCCAAAAGTCACCCTTGATACTCCACAGGGACATACAGTATTCTCTGACACACACACACAATAATTAATTTAAAAAAAAAACTTTAATCCCTTATAGTCAAGAAATTTCATACTTAGGGTTGACAATAATCAACTAATATTGAAAACAGAAATCAAATCAACACCAAAAATAAAAAAGCAGAGACCAAAAAAAAAAAAAAAGAAAAGAAAGAAAAAAATATGACACATTTAAGAAAGTAGACAATGTTTAGAGATTAAATCCAGAAATAGCTCTAAAAAGAAAAAGAGGAGAGGGCAGAGAAATAAGCAGTTTGAAGACATAAGATCCTAGCTTAGTGGAGTCTTGGACTTCACTCCAGGAGGCAATGGAAGACCTAATTTACATAACTATTTTGTCATTCATGACAGACTGTAATTTTTTTTTTGAAAAGAATAGGTGTCATTCTGCAGCACTGGATTACCTGGAATTCACTACATAACACAGGCTAGCCTTGATACCATTTTTACTTTTCAAGATCTCACATTGCAGAAGTTACAGGATTAAGTCACTATGTTCACCTTCATGTTTACTTTCACAATGAAATATATAAGGTATTAGTCCTCTTCTCAGTATATTTAAAATATCATTGTTTGCTATTGTGAAATTAATGTCACTCCTTTCTAAAAATAGATTTTCATTTTTAAACACTTTAAAATTTTGTATGCATATAAGATATGCATGTGAAGGCAAGCGTGCAGTAGTGCATATACATGGAGATCAGGTGGAATTGGTGTTCTCCATTTATATTATATAGATTGCATGGGTCAAACTCAGATTGCCAAGCTTGGGCAGTGAGCACTTTACCTGTTAACATATTTCACTGGCTGTACAAATGTCTTCAACCTGTAAAAGACCTGCAATAAAATCTTTAAACACCAGAAAATGGAAAGTCCTCCCATGCTCATGGATCAGAAAAATTAACATTATGAAAATGACCACCCAAGTAAAAGCAATATATAGATAGATTCAATGCAATTTCAATAAAAATTCCAACACAATACTTCAAAGAAATAAAAAAAATCTTAACATAAACATGGGAACAACAAAAGGCCAAGTATAGCCAAAACAATCCTGAGCAATAAAACAATATTAAAGGCATTACCATACTTGATTTCAAACTATATAACAGAGGAGTAGTAATAAAAATAGCATAATACTGGCACAAAAATAGACACACTCATCAACAGATTAGAACTGAAGACCCAGATATAAGTTCATGTACCTGATAATTATCTGATATTTGACAAGGATACCACAACATACATCGGACAAAGGACAGCATCTTTAACAAATAGTGCTGGAAACACTGTATATGTAGAAGAACAAAACTGGACTCTTACCCTGCGTTAAAATTAACTCCAAATGGACCAAAGACCTCAGCAATGCTGAAATCCTTAAGAAAGAACAGCGAATACACTGGAACTAATTGGCCTAGGTAAACATGTGCTGAATAGAATCACATCCACACAGGAAATAAGAACAACAATCAACAGGTGGATCTCATAAAATTAAAAAGCTTTTGCAAAAGAAATTGTTAGACAAAAAGGTAATCCACAGAATGGAAGAAAATTTCACTAACCATAGATCTCATAGAGGATTAATATCTACAGTACACAAAGAACTCAAAGAATTGAACACCAAGAAATTAAAAACATAGACCTCAGAACTAAAAGGAACTTTTCATTAGAAAAAAAAATCAAATGTCCAACAAGAATCTTGAAAAGTGTTCAACTTCCTTAGTCATCAGGTAAACACAAATTAAAACTTCTCTGATATATCATCTTATTCCACTCAGAAAGGCTAAGGAAAAAAACCCACAAATAACAACAAATGAAGGGATCTCTTATCCATTGTTAATAGGAGCGCAATCTTGTATAGCCTTTTATGAAAATCAAAATAGAAGTTCCTCAAAATGTAAAAATTGATCCAGTTATATACCACTTCCAGGAATATTCCCAAAGGACTCTATACCATATTATAGGGACAGGTATACATATATATTCATTGAAGTTCTATTCACAATAGGAAAGAAATTAAATCAGCCTACAAGTCCAACAATGGATTGATAAATATTAAAAATGTGGTACATATACACAATGGAATATTATTCACTGTCAGGAAAAATAAAATTATGAAATGTGCTAGAAAATGGATGGAATTAGAACATATAATATACAGTGTAAGTATTCCAGACACAGAAAGACAAATGTTTCATGTTCTACTTATATGTGGATGCTAACATTGAACTTTCAGAAGTATATAATTTTTAAAAATTTCTATAATAGCTATAATCAAAACGGTAATAGAACATGGGTTTAGAAGATATTTAATGCATTCTCAGCAATTGGCTAATTGTTTTCTGAGTGGCATTAAGAACCATTTCATGGCAGAGAACACAAGTATGATACTGTAAACCAAGCCAAATAATTATGGAAAGGTAGACCTTAGGCATCCCCATGAGAACAAATGTATTTGTATTAACTATAAATACTTGACAGTAAGCTACCATTTAAACACTTATCATTATATCCTTACATCAGAGAATCACGTAGAACTTAACCAAGAGGTATCCTTCTGCAGCGTATGATCTGCAATGCAGAGAACAATGCAGAGAACAACAGGCCAAAGTGCAAGCAAAAGTGACTGTGGACTGCTGGAATGGACCTAGGGCATCTAAGTCACTCCCCATCCATGACTCAAGAAATTTAGTGGAAGGAGTGGTAAAAATATAAGAGCCTCAACTCAGTTTTAAGTGGAATTTCTCTGACAATTGTGGATGCTGACAATATTTCCGTGTTAACTGTCCTTTGTACTTCTTTTGAGAATTGTCAGTTTGTTTTATCAGCCTATTTATTTATTGGGCTGTATGATTTCTTGGTATTTAGGTTTCTTTTATTCTCCATTTTATTTTTTAATGCTGCATACATTAATATAGAGAATTCATAATATTTTCAATTTTCATCCCTTAATTTCAAGTCCTATCATTTCTCCTTTTCCCCTTACAATATTTTACCTCCTCTACCAGGCTCCCTCCTGTTTTAAAATCTTTCACTTGCAAAGCCCACTGTGCTTCATCTAGTTTGTCTTTGATAACACATGCCTAAGAGGCTTTATGCTCCAGCAAGTATCATAGGTCAGTGGGCACACCATTGAGGAAAAAATCCTCCCTTTCATCCCCATGAGCTTTAGTCCTCCATCAGTCTCTCTTTCTACTTTCATGGTGAGATGTTGAGACAGATCCCATGCAATTCTTGAATAAGTATACAAACCTGCCATAAAATCTTGTATTTCACAACTCTGTCATATCCAGGAGACAATGTCTGGAACACGACTGTCTCACTTCAGACTCTCAGAATCTTATCACCCCAGACTCTCAGAATCTTGTCACCCCCTCTTCCATAATGCTCCCTGAGCCTTGGGGTAGATGTTGGTAAGGTATATATATCCTCTTTAGGGACAAACAGTCCATAGTTATCTATTTTCTGCATTATCATTAGTTGTGCTTTTCACAATAAACTCCTTCTGTTGTAGGAGAAGGAGTGCTGAGTGCTTTTCCAGCTTATGAGTTTCCTAGCAAAAGATTTAGTCTGCTCTAGCCCTGGATCCTATGTCTTTCCCTTTCATGGTTTCTTGATAGTTTACAGTAATAGGAATTTGTTTCTTTTTGACAAGAAGACCTTAAATCCAAAGAGAAAGCTATTGGCTATCTCCTGATATTCATTCCACTAGTACACTGATGTTTACCTGTTGCCATGGAAATTGTTATTGCAACTTGAACATTTCACAGTTTGATGAGATCATTGACTGTTTTTCTCCCTTGGTAGCTTCCATAGTTTTCTCTGGTACTATGTAGATATTGATTCCCTGCTAGACGCATAGCTAGTAAAGAATTTCTTTTATTTTATAGTCTCTTCCACATTCTACTGCTTTTTTTTGCTGGGCAAATTTTTAATTCATCTAAGATTTCTGGATATTGGGTTTTGTCACAACAATTCTGAGACATCTTAGTTATAATTTATTTCGTATTACCTTTTCCCCATTGCCTACATTATCTTCTCTGTTCCTTAGACAGACTTTCTGTAGATACTCCTTTTCTTTAAACAACAACAACACATGGCACATATATATATAAACACACACACACACACACACACCCGACAGCTTTTGGCCACTCTAGCTTCCATTTCCATATGGAAATGTTTCAAATTCATCTTTTAATTCACTAATGCTTTCTTGAAGTATATACAACATGTTATGGACCCTGTTTATTATGTTCAACTTCAGCTAATGTAGGTTAAATTTTATTTAAATCTATAAATTCAGTGTAGATTTCTCTAAATACTGTTGCATCATGTTTTTAAGATTCTCTATTGTTCAATGATACAGAATACACAATGTGTGACTGATAGCTAAAATAGCTGAATTTGTTAAAACTAATACTTTACTTCCTTATGTTTTTTGTTGACTTTCATTTAAATTTCAATTGAAATTTCACATATAGGCATTATTATAGACAAATTGGAGAGAAAAATCTGCTTTCTCTGTTGCCAGTGGAGTAACTCAAGTTTCTGAACCCATACATGCAGGCTATAGTGTGGTACTAAATCTGCCTGGAAGCTGGTAATGAATGATAAGTTCACACACATTATTTTCTCCCTCACATTCAAAGAATCAAGTTCCCTCACTTCACATTCTTTTGAAGGGCTTTCTTATTCACTTAAAAACTAATGGAGACCATCTACTCTACTACCTTTAGAAGAGATCTTACATGACATTCCCAGTGTTGTCCTTGTGGACTTTTAAATAAAGACTCAAATTCACCAAGACTTATCAGATTTACCCAGGATGAAAGACAGCTACCATTACAACAATAAATTTTAAAATATTTCAAAATAAAAATTTAGCCAACCAGGCCAACATTTCCTAAACAGACATCCAATGGCACAGTCACTGCTACCAACTCTCAACAGTTGGGATCTTGTGAAATTAAAGAGCTTCTGTTCAGATAAAGAGATTGTAACACGAGCTCAAAGACAACCCGCAAAATGGGAGAAAATCTTCACTAACCACATATCTGATAGAGCTCTACTGTCCAGAGTGCACAAAGAACTTAGAAAACTAAACACCAAGGAAACCAATGGCCCAATTAAAAAATGGGTCCTGGAACTTAAAAGAAATTTTACCAGGGATGAAATTAAAATGTCTAACAAATATCTTCAAAAATGCTCCACTTCTTTAGCCATCAGGGAAATGCAAATCAAAACTTCCCTGAGATATCATCTCCCCCTGGTCAGGATGGCAAAAATCCACAATACAAACAACAACAAATGCTGGAGAGGATGTGGAGAGAGGGGAACTCTCCTACATTGCTGGTGGGAATGCAGGCTCATACAGCCACTCTGGCGAGCCGTCTGGAGATTCTTAAAGAAATTAAAGATTGAAATGCCATTCGACCCTGCGATTCCACTTTTGGGAATAAACCCCCATGCAGCAGAGGTTCACCTCGATAGCACAAGCACAACCATGTTCATAGCAGCACTGTTTACAACAGCAAAGTCATGGAATCAACCCAAATGTCCAACAGTTGACGAGTGGATAAGGAAAAGTGGTACATCTATACAATGGAGTACTACTCAGCCATCAAAAATGATGAATTATTGGAATTTGCCGGGAAATGGATGTCATTAGAAACAATTATATTAAGTGAAGTATCCCAAACCCAGAAAATTAAGCACCGTATATACTCCCTAATAGGTGGCTCCTAGTACCAAACCCACCCAGCCCACCTTGAGACACTCATAGGTAAATCTATGTATTACCTACAGTAATTGCAAGGATTATGAACAGGAGGGATGGGGTTGGAGGGCCACACCAGAAACAAGGAGAGAAGTGACCATGTAGAGAAAACAGGCCTCCATCAAGGACTGCAAGTAAGTAATGTGACACCTGGTTAAGTTCACAGACGTTCGTTCCTGATCATTTACAAGTAAGGGGGTATGATCTCACCAGAAGGGGAGGGCATATAGTCTGGCAGATAAAAAGTAACCATTTTGCAAATGGGTGATTGACCCCTCCCTCACTGTGGTTTCCTACTTTTATTACATCTACCCTTGAATGTGCTCTTATAATAAGACTCCAGTTTAACAGCTTTTTGTCTCTGGCCAGGGGGTGACACACAGTGCCCAGCAGGATAGAGTGAAGGGCATTGCAGGAGCAGCAAAACTGCAAAAGAAAATCAACAAACCAAAATCCAGAACTTCAGAGACTCTATATCAACCACCTAGAACTAGGCCAGATTATCTCTCCCCATCCTGAAGCTCAGGGACATTTGCGGAAGAAGGGGCGGTACGAGTGTAAGAGCAAAAGGATGGGAGGAGCAATGATTTGCAAGATACTTCACAAAAGTTAGGGCCGAAGCAATCATAATTGGACTTTGCATGCCCTGCGCAATGTCCAACACACTATTGACCTCACAAAGTCTAGCATCGGCGAAAGGCACCAACATCCTTGGAGGCAAGGGATTGGCAGCCACAGTAGTGTTCCTATGCTTAAGGGGAACACGGGAAAGGGTTCAGGAAAATGCCACAGGGTCCTTGTACGTCATCAGAGAGGAGGGCCCAGAGGAGAGTCAGGTATGCACAAGAAAGGACTCTCTGGGAATTGGGGCGGGAGGTCTTGGGGGATGAGGAGGGAGAGGTGAGAGGAGGGGGAGCAGGGGGTTCGGGGGGAGGAGGAGGGAGGGAGGGAACTGGCGTACCTATTAAGTTTGTTTGAGCTGAAATAATAATAAAAAATGTATAATAAAAAAAATTTAGCCAACCCTTCCATTGTTTTTAATCAGGAGGGTTATTTAAGATATGACTGATGGACAAAAAAATAGGAAAAATAATTCAAGAAGCAGACACAGGAAAGGATTTTCTAAACAATTCACTTGGGAAATAAGGCCAATAACTGACAAATGGCATCTCATGAAATCACAAAGCTCTGTACAGCTAAAGAAAGAGTTAATAGAATGAAGAAGCTGACTACAAAATGGGAGGAAATCTTTACCAGACCTGCATGTGATAGAAGATTAATGTCTAAGATACACAAAGAACTTAAGAATCTAAACAACAAGAAAACAAATAACCAAATTTTAAAAATTGAACCATGGAACTAAATAAAGTTCTTAATAGAAGGCAAATGGGCAATAAATATTTTTAAAAGGGATCACAATCCTTAGACATCAAGGAGATGTAAATTAAAACTATTTTGAAATTTCATTTCACACAAACAAAATAGCTGTCAGCAGGAAAACACAGGACAACAAATGATGGTAGAAAAAGGGAAATCCCATCTACTTTTTGTGAGAGTATAAACTGGTACAGCCACTATCAAAATCAGTGTGGATATTTCTCAAACAACTAAAGTTAGAACTACTACTTAGCCTGTCTGTACTTCTACTGAGCTCATGTACCTAAAAGTTTCTATGTGTTATGTGCTAGACTTAAACATACTACGTGTTCTTTGTTGCTCTATTTAAAGTAGCTAGGAATAGAATTAGTTTACATATACACTGACTGATGGATAGATAATGAGATATGGTATATAAACATGACAATAATCTATTCAATAACAAAGAAAAAATTAAGAAATTTGCAAGAAAAGACAGAACCAGGATAAGTCATTTTAAATGAGGTAACCAGGCTCAGAAAGACAAATACCACATGTCTTTTCTCATATGCAAATCCTAACTTCTAATTTGTAGATGTGTATTTTTGTGGTCATGAGTATAGACACCAAGATATTAGAAAGGGTCTTAAGGAGTGAAGGATGGAACACATGTCATATGAAAGGGGAAAAAAGGGGTAAGCAGTGATAGAGGACTAGGAGTTGAGGGGAAAGTAAGGGATGGAGGAAAAGGTACAACAAAATGAAGGATATACAGAACAGCTATAAGGAAACCTGTTACTTCATAAGCAATAAGCTAATTAAATATATATATTTTTAAAGATGTTCAATTTAAATATATTTTTAAAGATGTTTTAACAGGGCTGGGGAGATGGTCCAAGGGTTTAAGCCAAGTTTGGATCCTGATATCACAGGTAAAAATATCAGGCAGTGGCCTGTACTTACTGCCTGGGAAACTCCAAAACAATAACGAGGTAGAGCAATCCTGTATAATTTCTGACATACCTCTTGGGCCTCCATAGGCACACACAGTCAAGTTTCCTCTTGCGTACACTCTTTCTGTTCCTGACTACACACAGAAAAGGTATTTGAAGAGCATGTGGATGCACAAAGCTATTTCCAAAAGTCATTGATGATTATTGAAAATCTCAGTGCCAAGATGGGACATATCCCTATGTCAATCCTTATGCCATGTTGGGTAGAGGTCACTGAGATTTCCGAACAAAATAAACTTGCCACTGCTCTTGGCTCCTAGCAGAACTACATGGTAAGATTCCATAGCTAAAGATAGCACATAATTTGGTTATGTGCTATCAAGCTTGAACTAAGCTGGAAAGTTCTTCCCCATTGGCTAGTTTTTATGGTACTGGAAAGTGTTATATGTACTTCTGGAGGAGGAAAAAGTTATCACCATTTTTACTATGGAACCTGTCAATGTAGATGTGCCACTAATAGTCATAGTTAGGAGCCTTTTGCTAAGGAGGCGTAAGTTCCAGTAAGGAAGATTCTATTTTTTTGATAAATGGATATGGTGTGCCCATAAAAGTATCCCCTAAATATTATGTCTGTAGATTAGTGCTGCTCTTAGGTTTGGCCAGAGTAGCTTTCCTTGTAGTGGGTATCAGTTACTGTGCAGAATTGGAATTGGAGGCAGTGCTCAGGACAGCGATTATTGAAGGTGCAGTCCTAAGTTGGACATCCATGTTATCACTTCCAAGACTCAAAGAAAGGGGTAAAAAGAATATAACAATCAATGGAAGGGGTAAAACATTGTGGAACACTGTCTTCTAGATATGGCACAGCTCTATACCTCTAGAAAAGCAAGACTCAGTAAAGGTATCTGAATAGACTAGCATCACTTATGTTTTAGGATGACATCTGATAGCAGTGAAATTGTTCATAAGAAACATTAGAAAACGGGGGACAACTTATAATAATTATGCTTAAGTACACAATACCTGCAAAAATCCTGTTAAGGATTAGGGAGGGGCTTACAATGTCCCATTCTCACCTGGGGCATTATTGGCAAATGATGGTTGCTGGAGAGTTAGGGACATATTCTTCGGTGGTAAGTTGCCCATGCTCCAGACGTATGGAAGCAATTTTATTCAAACTCATAGGCTCGTAACACACACACACACACAAAAACACGAAAGCAGGTGACAACTAGAGGGAATAATGAAGGAATCAGCACTCATGGGAGAGGGGACAAAAAGGAGTACTGGGTGACGAAAACTATAAAATATGTAACATATAAAATATCATGATGAAACAACCTTTAATTAAAAGACGCTACCCATATTTTCTTATACCTCTAGAAAAGCAAGACTCAGTAAAGGTATCTGAATAGACTAGCATCACTTATGTTTTAGGATGACATCTAATAGCAGTGAAATTGTTCATAAGAAACATTAGAAAACGGGGGACAACTGCTAGCTAGGACATTGTCATTACTGTCTATATGTTGTCCTCAATATATGATATAATGCAGGTAAAGACAAAATAGGGAAAATGAATGACTGCATAACTAATGGGACAGGATGCAGAACTGAATTGCATTCAGGTGGGAGAAACCTTAAAAGGACGTGAAGATGATGTTGATTATTTTAGCTTTTGCACACCTAGGAATGGCAGTATCATTAATTATGAGAAGTAATACATGAATTTGTTGGTAAAAAGAGAAGTATTAAAATTATTCCAAATTCAGAGCTTTATTCCCTGACTAGAATTCAAAGACGTGATGGTAGAATTGTCTCAGGGTCTCTCAGTGACATCCTTGACTAAGGGTCTAAATGAGGTCAGACAGCTTCTCTGAATTCTTTATTTACAGCTGTGAAATGACTTACAGCTTTTTTTTTTTCTACTCATACAACTTTAACAGGTACACCGGTCCCCTCCCTCCCTCCAACCTCCCATTGCCCTATGCCCCCTCCCCCAGTGCTTCCTCCTCCCATCCCCGGAGCATCCTTTAATGCGCATGCCAGACTCTCCTCTAGGTCCTCCTCTCCAATGAGGTGCAAGGACTCAGTGGCATTTCCCAGAACTCTTTCCTGTGTTCCCCTTAAGCATAGGAACACTACTGTGGCTGTAAATCCCTTGCCTCCAAGGATCTTAGTGCCTTTAGCAAATGCTAGAATTTGAGGGGTCAATAGTGTGTTGGACATTGCACAGGGCATGCAAAGTCCAATTATGATTGCTTCGGCCCTAACTTGTGTGGAGTATCTTGCATATCATTGCTCCTCCCATCCTTGTGCTCTTACAATCTTACCGCCCCCTCTTCCACAAATTTCACTGAGCTTCTGGATGGGGAGAGATTAGGCTGGACTAGTTCTAGGTGGTTGATATAGAGTCTCTGAAGTTCTGGATTATGGTTTGTTGATTTTTTTTCCAGTTTTGTTGCTCCTGCAATGACCTTCACTCCATCCTGATAGGTATTGGATGTCACCCCCTGGCCAAAGATAAAAAGCTGTTAAACTAGAGTCTTGTTATAAGAGTATATTCAAAGGTAGATGTAATAAAGGTAGGAAACCGCAGTGAGGGAGGGGTCAATCACCCATTTGCAAAATGGTTACTTTTTATCTGCCAGACTATATGCCCTCCCCTTCTGGTGAGAACATACCCCATCAGTTGTAAATGATCAGGAACGAAAGTCTGTTATACTACAAATCCATTGTTACAAAAACAGCCTGGTACTGGCTCCAAAATAAACACACAGATCAATGGATAAGGGTTGAAGACCCAGATATAAGCCCACACAACTACAGCCATTTGATCTTTGACAAAGGGGCCCAAAAAATCCAATGGAAAAAGAACAGTATCTTCAACAAATGGTGCTGGCAAAACTGGATCTCCACATGCAGAAGATTAAAGCTGGACCCGTACTTGTCACCATGTACAAGAATTAATTCCAAATGGATCAAGGACCTCGATATAAGGCCAGAGGCTATAAAAACTATAGTTGAAAGGATAAGGAACTCCCTCGAGCTGATTGGGCTAGGGCAACAGTTCCTAAACAGACATCCAATAGCACAGTCACGGCAACCAACTCTCAACAGATGGGATCTCGTGAAATTAAAGAGCTTCTGTTCACATAAAGAGATTGTAACAGGAGCACAAAGGCCCTCCACAGAACGGGAGAAAATCTTCACTAACCACATATCTGATAGAGCTCTATTATCCAGAGTGCACAAAGAACTTAGAAAACTAAACACCAAGGAAACCAACAGCCCAATTAAAAAATGGGTCCTGGAACTTAAAAGAAACTTTACCTCTTAGAGATGAAATTAAAATGTCTAACAAACAGCTTAAAAAATGCTCCACATCCTTAGCCATCAGGGAAATGCAAATCAAAACTTCCCTGAGATATCATCTTACCCCGGTCAGGATGCCAAAAATCCACAATACAAACAACAACAAATGCTGGAGAGGATGTGGAGAGAGGGGAACTCTCCTACATTGCTGGTGGGAATGCAGGCTCATACAGCCACTCTGGCGAGCCGTCTGGAGATTCTTAAAGAAATTAAAGATTGAAATGCCATATGACCCTGCGATTCCATCGATAGCACATGCATAACCATGTTCATAGCAGCACTGTTTACAATAGCAAAGTCATGGAATCAACCCAAATGTCCAACAGTTGACGAGTGGATAAGGAAAAGTGGTACATCTATACAATGGAGTACTACTCAGCCATCAAAAATGATGAATTAATGGAATTTGCCAGGAAATGGATGTTATTAGAAACAATTATATTAAGTATCCCAGACCCAGAAAATTAAGCGCCATATGTACTCCCTAATAGGTGGCTCCTAGTACCAAACCCACCTAGAGACACTCAAGGAGAAATCTCTGTAACACCTACAGTAATTGCAAGGAATATGAACAGGAGGGATGTGGTAGGAGGGCCACACCAGAAACAAGGAGAGAGGGGACCATGTTACAGCAGAGAAAATAGGCCACCATCAAGGACTGCAAATGAGTAATGAGACACTTACAGCTTTTTATAAGTGTTCAAGGGCTGGGTTAAGACTCTGCCTCACAAGCAGAAGGTCCTGAGTTCAGATTCCAGGTCACAGACAAAAAAGGTCAGGTGGAAGCAGCCTGCACATCAGTTCCTGGTGGGAGGAGCCTGGGAAATCCCAGAGTGAAGTAAGAAGGAGGTAGAAGCAATCCAGGATGATTCCCAAAGTCACCCTTGGTCCTCCACAGGGACATACAGTGCCCTCTGACACACTGATACACACACACACACGCACACACACACACACACGCACACAATAAATAAGTGAAATATTTTTAAAGTGCTCAATAAAGAAATAAAACATTTTTAAAAAGTGCTCAAGGAAATAAAAGAAGGAATAATGTTTGTTACTATCCACTGTTGCCTCAAGGAAACAAAATAATTTTCCAGAAGCACCTCTCTTTCTTCTACCCCACTGAGACCTCAACTGTCTCACTGAAAAAAGAAAGTCTATAAATCCTCCAGCTTTTCTGTTCATACAGTAGAGGCATACCAAGGACATGGCTGAAAACAATCCTATGTAACAGATCCAACAGTGTGTGAGTCACGACCTAACTTTGCATGAAAAGGATTGTGGAGTCAAATTTGGGAATTAGCTTCAAATTTACTAGGTAAGGACATGGGAAGTCCACAAGTAGAAAAAGAGAAGGACAGTCATCAGGACATAAATGTTGTATAGCTATTTCCTTCAAACTGAGGCATTCCTTTCTCAATGATACTAAATTATGATAATGGTAGCTACAATCGACATTTAGGACATTTCTACAGAATACATGACCATTAACTTTGATTTTCTACCAAATTTATCTACAAAACAGTTCCAAATTTTAATGGAATTTAGTCAAGTAAGTAGTGAATCCAACTCTCGTCTTATGAAAATTTATATTTACTAGTGAATGGTGGTACAATTTTACTATTGGGAAACTGAGAACTTCTAGATAGTGACACTTTTTTTTAAAGGCACCAAGATCCTTGGAGGCAAAGGATTGGCAGCCACAGTAGTGTTCCTATGCTTAAGGGGAACACAGGAAAGGATTCAGGGAAATACCACTGGGTCCTTGTACATCATGGGAGAGGAGGGCCTAGAGGAGAGTCAGGCATGCATAAGAAAGGACTCTCTGGGAATTGGGGCGGGAGGCACTGGGGGATGGGGAGGGAGGGGTGAGGGGAGGGGGAGCAGGGGGTTTGGGGGGAGGAGGAGGGAGGGAGGGAAGTGGTGTACCTATTAAGTTTGTATGAGCTGAAATAATAATAAAAAATGTATTAAATAAAAAAACTGCCAGAATATAGGTTATGTAATCAGTATGTATTTATCAAAATAATCTGTAGTTATTTTGGGCCTGTTTTAAATGGAAACAGTCGGGGATCGAGAGTTGGCTCAGAGGTTAAAATTCTACATTCCAAGTAGAAGATCTTGAGTTTCAATCCCAAGTACCACATAGAAATGGTGGTGGCCTGCACAGCAGACCCTTGTGGGTGGAGACTGGGAAATCTCAGAGCAAAGCAAAAAGAAGGTACAAGCATTTAGGATGATTCCTGAAGTCACCTTTGGTCCTCCACATGTACACATAGTGCCCTCTGGTACACATACATACACACACATACACACAAGTACATGTGCATGCATGCAAGATGGATAGAGAGATAAATAGATAAAAAGTTTAAATGGAAACAGCCACATCACATTAAACATAAATCTAGGCCTCAATATGGAAAACAAGTTATTATATATTAAAAGATATGTTTTCTATTTTGAAAGTTGACATTTACAAGTTATTATATGTAATTTTCATAAAATTATATATTCTTTGGGATATTTAAAAATAATGACAATCTATAATTATTTTCTATCTTTTTGGTCAATTGACTAATTTAATAGAAAAGCAGAGACACATTAATAACAACAAACCAGTCAACCATTCAGACTTCTGTAAATGAAGGTATTTTGTGACAAAATCTTTCATCAAAGTTCATACTTTTTTGGCAGATTGGAAAGAAATATTTTCCATACCAAAATACCATCAAATGGTCCTTCAATTTTTTCGCATGCGTGTGTGCACAGTTATGTGTGCACATTTGTGCATGTGCAAGTCCATATTAGTTTCTTCCTTATCTTATGAGACATGGTCTCTTACTAAATTTGGAACTCATAGGTTCGACTACAATGGAGAACCAAAAAGTTCCTGAGATCCAATTGTCTCCACCCTGTCAGTATTACTATTCCCATCATGCACTGCCATGGACCTGGGTCTTAACTCAGGTCCTCTCACTTGCATGACAAGCACGCTACCAATCAAACCATATTCTTGGCCCTTTCTCCATGTATCTGTAACTTGAGTAAAAATTAATTTAATACAACTACACACAACACAATACTCCTGGCAGCAATTTTTTATTGTATTTAAAAACAATGAGGAATCTTTTGTTTCCCACATGTTTTAAAATCCTGCTAATGAGATTATTGTTGTCTCATAGACACAGAACTAGGAACTAGGTGATGAAAAATTAAAATGAGAACTCATGACATTTCAAGAAAAATACAATGAGAATTGTAATAATGTCATTTTTCATGATTGCTGAATCTGCATTACAATAAGATAGAACTTGGAATAAAATACATACCTCACTTGCTTCAAGTTCCAGTTGACTTTTCTTTTCTTTTTTTCCCTCTCTTTTGCTGTAATGTTCTAAATATTCCTTCAATGTCTAAACACAATCACATACATTCAAGTACTGCCAGCTCTTTAAGTTACAAATATTACAACTCATTTAAAAATTATTATAATAAATACTGGTACAAAGGCAAGATTAACAACAATATTTTTCTTTCAGTATGGGTTACTCTTCATTAATTAAAATAGGTAATGGTATAAAAACATAGTGAATAAGTCCACAAGTTATTAAAATACTAACACTTGAAATGAGAAAATATGTTGTTTTCATGTACAAATACATGAGGTAAAATAATACCATAACAGAAGGGTGCTGTATCTGTGTTTAAAGAAGGAGTTGTTGGCAAACAGCACAGCTCACTTCTGCTGAAATGTACACAACTGATATATGCAGCACAGAAAGCTGGAACCAAAGGCTTACAACCTTAATTTGCCTGCAAGAAGGAATGGAGATTTACCTTCAGAGCACGTTCCTGATTGTTTTCAGCAGTCAGATGTCTCACGTTGTTTGCTGAAGTCTGGTTCTGCTCTTTCAGATGATGAAGCTCCTGCTCTAGCCGTTTGCACTGCCACAGGGAAGAATCCCATTAAGTAAAGGAGTTATAGCACTTTTTTTTTTCACCAAGCCATAAGAATTAATGTAAATAATAGCACTGTATTCTCCAAACTAGGGTTTCTTTTATAACAAGAATGCTAAATAAAATAATGCTTAGTACGAACTGAATAACACTACTTTTTAGTACTTTGGTAATTCAATTACAATTTTCAGTTAGTCTTATTAATATAAATATTTTATCTCAAAACACTTAGTTTTATAAAATTAAAGTAAACTATATCCAAATATATTTTTCATTATTCAGATTGTTCTGGTTATACATCTGTTTGTTAAAAAAAAAAAGCAGAATTCACACTGAATTCTCAATAAACTACAATATAGTCTGTTACTTTTACAAAAATTTAAAAATTAAAATTAAGAGACAGTCCAGATTTTTAGATATCTGAAACATTTTGTATCTCAGTGACATAAGCTATAAGCAGATATGCTATGAATCAAAAGTATGAAGTAATGTGGAATACGGGTTAAAAGCATTATGAAACCCACAGGTCAGAAAGAAATTAAAAGGCACTCCTTATGCCATCTAATCTTTAAACTGTAATATTTACATAACAACCAATAAAAACATGTATTGATTCAAATTCTTGATGATGCTTTTCTAAATTATTTGACAAATGATTATTTGCTATAATGAATCATTATTTCAAGCTGCAGTTGTAATCCAAATTAGTATTTCTTACTTTTCAGCCTGATTTCAATTATAACATGTAGTTGTATCATTATTTCCATAGAGTAATACACGAATCCTTTCAAAAGGAAAAGTCTTAACAGATTCTTGATGTTGATTTAGATTACATGATGTTTATATACAAATAGAAAACAGACTATACACAGCTCATGCATACAAAATAGTTATAAAGCCAATGCACATTTACAAATTAAATAAAGTAACTACAAGAAAGACATTTTGAATCAATATTAATTTTACTGAGCTGATAGTTTTGTTAAAGCTACATTCTGCAAATATGATGTAGTGCTGGCTGATTCAGTGGCAGAACACAGCCACGAGCCATGTATACCCTTACCGTGTGTTATGTGACAAATTAATAGTCTACCTATCACATTTTGCCAGTAATGTGAAAGTGTTTTTTCACATTCAAAGTTTATTTGGAAGGACACTGCTTTGAAAAGTTTCTATTTTATTTTTAACTTATAACAACAAAATGTTTGGCCACATAGTGAAGACAGAAATTATAACCCACAAGAATGAATGACATAACACTCAAGAGAGGTCTTCCTTACTAGAATTATCATATATTTTCAATTAATTTAAAGTAAAGTTTTAAGTGTTAAAATGAAATAACTAGACATAACATAAATGTTTAAAGGCAGAATTGATTATTTTGACTAACACTAATTTTATATGTGGTAGATAAATTCTTAGTTGGACTTGTTAGATAATGACTTAATGAAATAAAACTGACAAAAAGAGAACGAAGGCAGAAACATTAGGAATGTATTGGAAGCATGGTAAGGAGTTGTCTGTAGTCTGGTCTTTTGATTTCATGTGTATTTGAAAGACCCTCAAAGGAAAAATCTTTTTGTGAGCAAACCAATTGTTTTGAAATAAAATTCTCTCACTAAAATATTTATATTTAACTATATTGACGTCTTATTTAGATCCACAAAGTCTGGTCTGATTTCTTCATGTGATTTCATATGATTCAAACTTAACATTATAGCTACAACTAAATATGCAGACATAATTTCTTCTGGTTTGATTCTTTATTCTTTTTTCAAACTCTTTAGCTTTAGAATTATATCTTGAAACAAAAGACTAGCAGCTTATTCACCAACAAGTCCTACATTGCACTGACATTTTGTCATTTTAGATATTTATAAAATAGATAAAAATCTTGCCTTTAATCTACACCTCAATTTATCTTGAAATTTTTAAGTTTACATGTTATTAAAAATACACAAAAGAGATATGCTATGGCATAAACAAAACTGTTCTATCCATAACCAGTAATCATCACATGCAAGTAATAATTCTTTCAGATTAATTAAAAATGAGACTTATGTAACGAATTTCTCTTCTAAGAAAAATCTATTCTGAGTCATATTTTTAAAATATTTTATTTATTTATTTATTTACTCTGTGTGTGTATCTGTATGCATATGTATGTATCAGAGAGCACTTTATATCCCTAGGTAGAGTACCCACTAAGGACCTATGACTCCAGGAATCATCTTGCTTCATTCTGGTATTTACCAGGCTCCACCCACCACAATGGAAGTGCAGGCCTCCATCATTTCTGCCTGGCCTTTTTACATGGGATCTGGATGAACTTAGGACCTTTTACTTATGAGGCAGAGTCTTAACCCCTGAGACATCTCTCCAGCCCATGAGGCATATTTTTAGTAAACCAATATTTATTAGATATTTGCTCTGTCAGACAGTCATAGATGATGGTAAACATTTCAGTTAATAAATAAAAACATCTACCCTAATGAAGCATACATTTTACTTGGGGAAAAGAAACAATAAGATGAACAAGATATGTAGTAATATAAAAATGAAAATGTTACAAAGAACAGAAAGGAAATGCTTTATAATTTTAAATAGAAAAGTAACAATGGAGAAAAATACACATGGAAAAAGACTAAGATGATTAAATAATACATCTTACACATCTTTGGGAAGAGTAAGGCAAAGCTAGGATGAAACTTGCATGTCATGCCTAAGTACCAATTAATAATCAAATTGAATTTAAGTGATATGGGGTGAAAATGACATAAATTCATTGTATTCAAGACTGAAACTGTCAAAAAATAAATAAGTTAAATAAAAAAGAAATGTAATAGATCATCCAGCTAACTCTGGTTACAGCATGTATCAAAGACTTTCCAAAAAGACTCAGGAACTTACAAATATTCAGCACTACTAAAGAAAAGATGACTTGGGTATCAGTATCAATGAGATTTAAGTGAAAATTCACTGTAACACATAGTGTTTGAATTACTGAGTTTATAATGATAAAAATTTGTTAACTGTCTTTGTATCATTAGTAAAGCAAACCCTTATGCTCCTTTGCTTATATGAACCTTCCCACTGGATAATAAAATAAACGAGTAACTGTCCAGACACTAGGGAGATGGTTCCATTTGTAAAGTGCCTGCTTGACCTCTACTAAAAGTTGGATGTGGCAGCACACATCTGTAATCCTAGCACTAGGCCTGGGGGGGTCGCTGGAGACAGAATGATCACAGAGGCCAGTCATTCCAACCAAACTGATGAGCTCCAGGTTCAGGGAGACACACTGCCTCATACACCTCTGCTCTGCCAACACTAAGAGAACTGCTTTTTTGGGATTTCCAGCCTGAGAGAGGAAAAGGTCCATTAATTGCTTTTGTCACAAATGATGATGTGCTATGAGAGTATAGGAATGTGAATGTTAAACAAGATGTTTCATAATATGATAGAATTGTTTTTTGAAGCGCTGACACTAAGTGCTGTGGTTTTAATGGGAAACATCCCTCACAGGCTTATGCATTTGAACATTTGGTCTCCAGTTAGTAGCACTGTTTTGGATGATGTGAAGAACTGTTGAAGGAAGTGAGTCATTAAGGGCAGGATTTCAAATTGAACAACTCAGCCCTGAGTCCTGTTTTTGCTGTTTCTTGACTGCAGGCCTCGGAAGCAATGTAACCAGCAGTGTATTGCTCCTATTGCCCTACTCTCCTGCCATGATATGCTGCATCAGTTCTTGGGCTGCAAACCAAAAAAAACAAAACTTGCCAACTTGTTAGACATTTGATGTGGGGGCTACATATTAAAAAGGAGTTTATGTATTTCAAAGATATACAATAAAAGTTAAGGAAAATAAGATTATATCTGGAGGCTGCCTCCAACTCAAAGGCCTCCTGCCTGAGCCTGAGTGCTGACATTACATGTATGCTATAAACCTGAATAGAGAATTTTTAAAAATCAGCAATATTAAGAGGATGAATTGTTACAGAGATTTATGATAGTAGCTCTCTAAGTTCACAGATAAAAGACAATTTTGAATTTTCTATTCTAAGCAAACAAAAATAATATCTACAAACCAAGTGAGCTAAACATTCAGAAGTTATGCCAAAATTCTATAAAATAGATTAGGCCAGTACTAACTATAAGACATACCATTTCATTTTGCTAATCATTATGAATTCTTACAAATTTCATTAAACAAGGTTGCTACTACTGTTTTATTTAATGCTGTCTTTACTTGCTGAAAGACGCAGTTGCCTTTAGTTACTAACAAAAAGTTCTGGAAAGTTGTCTAAAATTTTTAATAACTTCTATTTCTCCTTTCATATAAACTGATTTCAGTCACAAATCACAATGATTGCACTACAGACAAAAATCTTATCACTTGGATTGTATATTCTTTCCTTCTCAGAAAAAAATAACATGACTCTTCCAGGTAAACTACAAAGAAAATTGGTGTCAGTGTGAATTATGTACTTCTAATTACAAATGTTTAGTGCTAAGGACTGGAAAAAAAATTTTATTCCTTTTCAATTAAAAGAAATATTGAAAAATCATGTTTTATACTTAAAATGGAAGGGCAATGATTTTCAGACACTAAAATAACTTGACATAGATAACTTTTGAAATATAAGAGATAAATTGTTTTTTCAAACTCTGACAAAACATCAATAGTTTGTTCCGACTAATGTTAGGAACTTTTTAAGTAAAAAAAATTTAAAAATCGACAATCATAATATATATACACATATATACATACATATATATATATGTTCCAATCATTCCATACATAGTCATAAAACATTTACTATACAGTGCACAAGTCCCCAACAGGCAATATGTCAGTTAAGTATATGTTTCCACATATCAACACAAGCACAAATACATATATGTACATATAAATATTCCTAAAGTAGTACATAGAAGCAAACAACTAGTAACTTAATAACAAATATAGCAATTTATAGCTAAATTTTAAATTATAAAAATTATTCAGGAAAGAATAATTTACAGAAACATAAAATGCAAAAGATCAGTAAACATGAAAATGACTAAAGAAGGCACTGATACAAGTTACTTTAATAATGTTAAACTCTCTTAATATGTAAGTTGTATTCATAAAAAGCTAACATTTCAAAAATATGATTTGTATCTATTTCTAGAATAAAATGACACATACATAACACTGGAGCATTATGCATTAGCATTAATATGTGCCTAGTGAGTATTATCATTAGAATGTGGAGTTCCTATTCTAAATATTTTACATGCATTATATCAGTGAACTTTCAGGCATCCTATCATTTAGATATTACTATCATATCTTGAAGATAAGAAAACAGAACCCAAGAGCAGTAACTTCTCCAAAGTCAGACAACTAACAGGAAGATTCAAATTCAGGCATTGCAGTTCAATTACCAACTAAAGTTATAATGTAAAGTTATAGGAAAAAGAATGTTAACTTAACTTTAATTGTTAGAACTACAGAAAAATACTATTTCAAAATTAAAAACTTGAGTAATTAGAGGTACGATTTTTCACAGAAAGATAAGATACAAGGAAATAAATGTTTATATGATACTGCTTACAACACCTACTTTTGGTATGAACAGACATAAGTTTATGTAGAATGATAAACACCCAGTAAAAGCCTTAAAATATAGGATTATATGTATACTTAAGGATTTATTTCATTTCAGTCTATAAATGGAATTTCCCATCTTTCCCAGTTACATGTGAAAATTGTTCTGAATTTCGTTTTTTTCTGCTGAATGTAAAGCTATGTCCTATGCCTTCATCATGACTGTTCATCAATTTGAGTCTCTGTAATTTGTAGAAGTAGATATTTGTGAAAGAAAATGAAATGCATGCATTTAAACAGAATAAATATTTAACACAGGGGATGAATATGAGGGTGAACTCTGGCTAGAATAAACTACCTACAAAAATATCTACAAAAGACAGCTATAGGGTTAGGTAGGCAGTATAAACAAATGACATGCTTTACTTGCTAGTCCTTTCTGAAAACACCACCTCTCTTTAATTCATTCAGAATTCACTACCCTTTTATATATGTTTTCAAGGCAATTACCTGCTTTACTTTGTCCTCCCCACTAATCTACCATCCCATTTAAACCATTTAAACTATTCAATGTATGTATATTAAAGAAATGGCATAAACTTATTTTAACTTTATTTGAGGGGGTGCATTGAGTGCGTGTGTGTGTGTGTGTATGTGTGTGTATCAGTGGGAACTGTATGCCCCTGTAGAGGACCAAGAGTGAGTTCAGGAATCATTCTGGATTGCTTTAACTCCTTGCTTTTTTAATTTTTTTTTCTTTTGCTCTGGGATTTCCCAGGCTCCACCCACCAGGATCCAAGTGTAGGCTGCCTGCCACCAATTTCTGCCTGCCACCAATTTCTGCCTGACATTTTTATGTGGGACCTGGGATCTGAACTCAGGACTTTCTGCTTATGAGGCAGAGTCTCATAATGGAAGATGCCTTAGAAGTTAAGAAAAAAATGTAACAAGTTAAACAAGAAACTTTAAAAATATACATCTTATAAGACACACTTTTTTTTCAGTTTTGTTGTGGGAAAAATTTATAAAGACTAAAATCCACTCATTTTAGATACATACATGACTACCTACTGACAATGACAAACATCATTCTGTAATTATCACTCTAATTAAGACATAGACATTGTCTGTTACTCTAATAGTCTTGGCACTTGCTCTTCAAGCCATCATATGCCCAGCCCAAAAGATTATCACTACTCTAACCTGCAACACAAAGTATAATGGTTGATCAATTTGACTGGAATGAGAAGCATTTAGATTAGTAAACCACATCTCTAAGTGTGTGTGAGGATGTCTACAGAGATGATAATGAGGACAGAAAAACCAACCAGAAAGGGGTGTGTCTCATAAACTAGGTGCCCAGATGGAATAAAACAGGGAAAATGAGCTAGAATACAGGCATTCTCTCTATACCTCCTAGACACTAATATGTGAGCCGCTATGCTGGGTCAACTTTCCCTTCCTTATGGACAGAAAGTTGGCCAAAATAAACCCTTCTTAGCACACATGGATTATCTCACCCATCCTTGAATTTCATTAGATATAACAGAAACTTTGTATCTATAATCTTTCCTCTTTTCATATGCAACATACATATTACAATTTATCATTTTGAGTGCATTAGTTATCTTTTATTTAAATAGTATTCGTCTTATGAATATATGCAAATTTGCGGAAGAGGGGGCGGTAAGAGTGTAAGAGCACAAGGATGGGAGGAGTAATGATATGCAAGATACTCCACACAAGTTAGGGCTGAAGTAATCATAATAGGACTTTGCATGACCTGTGCAATGACCAACTTATCATTGACCCCCCAAAGTCTAGCATGAATCACAGGCACTAGGATCCCTAGAGGCAGGGGATTAACAGTCACAATAGTGTTCCCATACTAAAGGGGAGCACAAGAAAGGGCTCTAGGCAATACTACTAAGTCCTTACACTTCATTAGAGTGGAGGACTCAGAAGGAAGTTTAAAATTCACACTAAAGGATGCTCCAGGAATGGGGGGGGGGCCCGCTGGGAAAAAGGGAGGGAGGGGGAGAAAAGGAAGGGGAAAAAGGGGGGAGGGATGAACGGAGGGAGGGGATTGGAGTACTTATTAAGTTTGTATAATTGGGAAAATAAATAAATAATTAATTTTAAAAAATTTATGTAGAAAAGATTTGAAAAAATTGCCACTCCCCCAAACAATCAAAGGCTACAGGGCTTCCATGTGATCACGCTAAGGGCTGCCTGATGTAAACTGCAATAAAACTTGTTTGTAGGTCACAAGATAATTAAACAAAGATATTTCCAAAATAAAAAAAGAATATATGCAAATTTGTCCATTTTATTTTGATTAGGTCTGATTCAAATTACATTGAACAACTGGGTATTATAGCAAAGTTCCTATGGAGATTTTCCTAAAAATATCACAAGACACATATAGTTTTATTTTCTCTGTAAGAAATCATTGAGTTATGCATAGAACATACATATGCTCAACAGCAAAAAAAATCTGTCAAGCAGTTTTCTTGAAGATATATTTACACTACCGCTAAAAATGGATTTAATTTCAGTCGGCCCATATTTTTTCAGTTGTCCCACAGTTCAGACACATTATATATGTAACATCAATTGTTATTTTTAAAAAGGGAAACACAACCTATCTTTTCATGAATTTATTGACTGACATTTCTGCTCCAGTTTTGAGCCTTTTCTTAGTTAATCGTTTTATTATCAGTTTGTATCAGTATTTATATGATTTAAAGGAAGTCTTCTATTTGATGAATATATTACATGTTTTTCTTAGGGTTGACCATTTTACTTTCTGAAAGGTAGTTACTGATGAACATTGGTTGCTATTTTATGTTAAGTTCATCAAACTTTTATGGCCACAACTATTTGTGCTCTTTCCTTCAAGATAATGGGATATTTCATTTTTATATATAATGATGGAGGAATTTGAATGCAGGTCTCACAACATGCTTAGTTTTTTTTTTACAAGTCCTCTCCATTTTTTTTAAAGAGGTCTTTTTTTTTTTAATTCAATCGTGCGTGTGTGCGTGTGTGTAGAACCACGGGCGGGAACCACCATGGACCACCTCCACCTCCTCCTTGTTTACTCTGTCCTGAGATTCACAGGCTCCGCCCTACCATAGCCAGAAACGCAGGATGCCCCCGCTTCCGCCTGGCGTCTATACGTGGGGTCTAGGATCCGAACTCAGGACCTTCCACCTACAAGGCAGAGGCTTAACCCCTGAGCCACCTCTCCAGCACCCCTCTCCATTTTTTTATTGAATTTATTTTCATTTTACACACATTCTCCTCGTATGCCTTAACATGCTTATCTTGACCCTCCATCCTCTGAATAGTTGTCTTTGTCCCACAGACAGTTTTACATATACTTTCATGTAATATAAATATACATTATTATCTACATAAAACCTAGAAATAACAAATAATTAAATGATATTTTTCTAAGTAATTCATTTAATGTGATTATTCCAGTTGCAACCATTTTCCTGCAAATGACATCCAATTCCATTGTGATATACAGTACATTTTACATAACTGTTCCTCTGTTGTGTACAACTAGATTGGTCTTGTAATGTATCTATCATGAATAGATAATAAAAATGGAGAGGATATATATGAGTGGGTCTATTTTATCCTGTTCACTGGGCTGATTTGGTTGTGTGTATGTAAACTACTTTTTTAAATTGTTTGAAAAAAATAAATAAATAAAATTGTTTGATTATTCCAATCTTTTATATTTCCATAAAAGTTTTGAAACTGATTGCCAATTTTTTAATCTCCTAACTAGAAGAAACCTAAGTTTTTAAAAGTACAGTCTACCAGTCCACAAAGAAACAGAAAATATAAATCTGTATGGTAAGCAGTACTTTCAAGAAAGCTATTCTTATTATTTAGTTATCTTCAAATTTTCCTTGTTACTTACATACATTCCAGAGTTAGTTTCAAAAGTGCTTAGGGTTGGTGAGAAACCTCGACAGACTCCAACACTATAGTATTACTTCTAACCAATATGTGTGCCTGTATAAGAAGTGAATTATTGCAAAGCTATTTGGCTATTCTTCCATCACCCAAATATTCACAAATATATTCCATTTACTTATTGCCATTTCCTGCAAATCTAAGTAAGGAGATATAAATTTCTTTAATGGAGCCAAACTACTGCTCTGCCTGTACTCTTCCCTGATGTAACAAGACCTTCACAGAGAAAGCAGGACTCACTGAATAAATCTGGGTAGTTTTCTTAAACTTTAGGGTTGTGTGGAATAGCCGAATTGGCAGTAGACACTTTAAAAGGAAAGGAAGACATTACTGCTTCTCAAGGGACAAAACCAAAATTTTTGTTATCAGAAAAAAAGATGAATGTAGCTCATAAATAGACTGACATTACTAAAGTTTTCATCTAACTGACTACCAGTGAAAAATAAATATCATCCCGATATTCCACAATTTCAATATAGCTTTACCTACTGCTGACTTTATTGATAGTAACAGGAAGCCCAATCTGTTCTCTAATTTCTAAACATTTTCTGTTCAGCAGAATTTCCCCTCAGGATTTGCCACAAAATATATAAACTGTTAACGCTAAATTTTAAGTCAATAAAATTAGCTCTGATCTTTAACACTTACCAAATGTGACTGGAGTCTAACAAAGTAAAAAACTATGAAGTAGCTCCTGGATATTAATTATCACACATTTAGAAACGAATCCTAGCAGTTGAACTGTTAATATAAGACACTAGACGAGATAAAGTTCAATGCATCCCAGTGGTCTACTCCAGTTTCAGTCTTTAAATGCAACTAACACCCCTATGTACACAAAAGCCAGCTCAAACTGACTTACTGCTTGACTGACCTACTCTCTTGAGCATCCTAATTTTCTGGATATTTATTTTAACTGGTTCCTGTATTCTGATGTCAAAAGAAGAAAATGGCAGGATGTAAAAATTCCAGGAAGTAAAATAAACAGGTTATTTTGAAAAAGGAAAACTGCAAGCCAAAAGATTAGTCCATTAGTTTTAGTAGCATGTACTGTTTTTGAAATAGTCCTTCCATCATCCCACAATTTCTTGGGATCTCAATCTGCTGAGTTAGTCTACCCCCCCAAAAAAACTGGAGATTCAAATAATCAAATCTAATGTATCTTACATTTAATGTATGACTTATTTATTATATTACTAATTATACTTATTAAGACTCATGACTATATTTCCTTCATTCTGTTAAAATTAGAAGTAGGTTTGCAATAAGGAAGAAGGGAAGGGAAAGGATATTAAGAAAGGTCACTAGAAGAGATGAATATGATCAAAGCAGGTTAGACACACATATGAACATATCACAGAGACTTATTACTATGTATAACATTTAGAAAACACTGGATTGGTATTTTCCTAGTTTCCCAATGCTTAAGATGGTTACTTAATTTTTTTGTGTGACTAAATGGATTTGAGAATATAATTATAATAGTTGAATTGAAAGTAGAATTCCTTAATAATACTTAGTCTTTAAGTTCAATAATAAAAGGAAAAATTCTAGAACTGTCCTGAATTTTTCATTTTGATAAGAATCATATCAGAAAAGTAATAAATTTCCGTGGCTTAATATGAATAATCAGAAAGTAATTAAAATGAAGAACAATATTTTATAACTGAAATGATTAAAATGAAGATAATTATAAATGAGGTCTGATGCAGCTTATTCATTTTCTGTAATCTCTTTGGTGCTGCAAAGGTATTTATTTCTAAGATGATCACTTTACTTCTCCAGCGAATGCAACTACTAGGATTGTGGTTCTTTGATCCTTTTCAAGTAGCTATAACCTACAGGTAGCTGATAGTCAGGAAAACAAAATTCAGTAAATAATACCATTGCAATGAGTTGGTTCTTAAGTAAACTTAAATGTATGTTTAAATCCATAAACAAACAGTGCAAATGAATCGTAAAGTTGGCAGTTGCTGCACAAAGGACAGAGATGATGCTTTTTATACTCTTTTAAAGCCAAAGTGGAGTTCAGGAAATAGAATTAGTGCTCACTGGAGGGTAGCCACAGTTTAATAGTTAAGCTCTTTTCCAGTTATTGTATTCCTGGGACAACTAATGCTTCCTTTTGGTTTACAAAGTTCATTTGTTTGCCATTATGAATGTTGTAATCTCAACAGGCTGTCAGTTACTTAAGTACTCACTCTTAATTTGCTCCTTGTATAATGTGTCACATAAACATTGTTAAATCCTAACAGAAGCCATTCTAATTTCTAAGATTACAATTGGAGAAAAAATAAAAATTTCTTTTTATTTTTATTCTTACACTCTGACACTTTCAAACACAAGTACAATCAACTTGGGTCATTTTTCACCCCTTACTGTCCAAACCCATCCCCCCTTCTTTTCCCACTACATACTTTCTCCTTTTTAGCCACTCTCCTACTTTCACATCTTTTCTCATGTGTGACACACTAGATTCCATCTGTGATGTCTGTATTGGCAAGTGACTCAGTACTTGTGGAGGCAGGGAGGACTTATCAGTTGGTTAATCATTGAGGAAAGTGGCTCCCCTTCTTTTGTCTACAAATAACCTTCTCAGGAAGGTGTAGTACCACTCGAGATCTTCCCCCTTCCATAGTGAAATATTGATAGGACAAATGTATGCAGTTCTTGTAGAAATGGACATCACTACAGTGAGTTCTTAGTACAATAATCCTGTCATAATCAGAAAATTTAGTCTTGGAGCTCCCTACCCATCCTAATGCTCTTATTTTTTTTTAACCACTCCTTAAAAGCTCAAAAAAAAAAAAAATCCAACTAAAAACTCAGTGGTAAGTCTTAACAATAGAACAGATGAAGTGGAGGATAGGGCATCAGAACACAAGACACAATCAGTCAATAAAAGAAACTGACAAGACTGGCATGCATATTAAAGGATTCTCCAGGGATTGGGGGGGAGGCAATGGGGGATGGGGAGGGAGGAGTGAGGGGAGGGGGAGCAGAGGGGTAGGGAGAAGGAAGAGGGAGGGAGGGAACCGGTGTACATATTAAGTTTGTATGAGTGGAAATAATAATAAAAAATGAAAAAAAAAACTGACAAGAAAAAAAAATGAAAGCAGCAATAATAAAAAATGAAAAAAAAACTGACAAGAAAAAAAAATGAAAGAAGCATATTGGGACACAATGAAAAGGAAAAACGTATATTACGGAAATTACAGAGGAAGAAACCCAGGAAATATCTTAAATAACATCAAAGAGGAAAATAAATCAAATCTATGTAAAGAGGTATACATCCAAGTGCAAGAGACAAACAGAACAAATAGAAAAGTTCAGAAAAAAATAACACCCCAGAACACTTAACAGTCCAAACATTCAGTGTGTAGACCAAAGAAAATATCTGGAGTGCTGCAAAAGAGAAAATCAAAGTCACATATAATGGTAAACCTATCAAAACAATAACGAGGAAACATGAGAAGTCAAAAGGATTTGGAGAGATATACTTCAAGTTATGAATGACCAAAGATACGAATCCAGGCTATTATATTAGGCAACATTATCAGTCATAATTGAAAGCAAAAGAAAAAAAATTCTGTAATAAAACAGACTAAAGAACTATGTGACTACCAGGCCAGGTCTATGGATAATAAGTAATACCCAAGACTGAAGAGAAGAATAAACACACCCAAGAGACTTCAGTGAAAAAAAAAGAAGAAGAAGAAACCAGGATAATGGCTGAGCAAAGGACTACAAATGCATATACCACAAAATCAACAAAATGACAGGAATCAATAAACATCTTTCAATAATAATCTTAAATAATAATGGGCTCAATTCCCTCAAGAGACACGGGCTAGCAGACTGAATTAGAAATCATAGCCCATTAATTTGCTGTCTCCAAGAAACAGCTCTCACCACAAAAGATAAACATTATCTTAGATGAAAGAATGGGCAAAGGTGCTCCAACAAATGAACCAGCAAACAAGCAGAAGTTTCTATTCTAATATCTAACAAAATAGACAAAACAAACCATAACAGATAAAGTTATATATTAGTTGAGTGAACAATCCATCAAGAGAACATTATAATTCTAAACATATATTATGCACCAAACTCAAATTCATTAAAACCTTTTTTGAAAATTGTAACATATCAAGTAGTTGTATTTTTACATAAAAGGCAATCTCTGTTGACAATGCCATCAGAATAGTCCTACCAGAAACATACCAGCAATTCAAATATAAAGGTTATTATATTTCATATTTAAGTATAATTTTCAATATGTTAATAATTATAATTTTGTAGGCAAATAATTGTGCTTAGTACAATAAAATGAAGTTAGAAACACATCTGTATGAAGTATGGAATTCATGTTTACAATATTTTTGTAATTCATTACTATTACATGTTGTAAAATAATAGTCCATATATGTTATAATTTTTTAATTGGCCCTTTGTCATAGGTCATCTAAGAAACTGATCCATATGATTTTCTTTTTATTTGTGCCATTGTGATCATGATAACCAAGATAACTTTATTACATTGTTTATTAATTACTTGACAATATTCCAGTAGAAAAGAATAGTCATACCACAACCTCACAATTTCTTGACTTAGTCATTTGAACAGAATCTACATTCAAACAGAGATCTTGCTGATCTTAATTTTTAAGGCATAATTTTGAAACACTTCACCTCTAGGATTACAAGCTTCTCTTCCACCATCTTATTCCAATTGCTCTACAAAAATTAATACAAAAATTAATCTAGGATTCATTTTCTGCTATGCGATTTGGCAACTATTTTGTTGGCAACACCAGAGATGATTGAAGTTTTCCTAAACCAAGATCTTTGTATGCTTTAATGGAGGATAAATCTAGTACAACAGAAAATAAATATCAATTTTATTTACTCTCTCAACTGAAGATTGATTAAATAATTATTTCCAAATTTATGACATTCTTTCCATCTAGTCTTACCATATACTACACAGAGCATTGCTTCCCTCAAGAATGAAAATCTAATCTTTTACTTCTTAATGTCAGCAAAACAAGTATATTGAATGAGAAAGCAATGGCACTGATCACAAACTCTTTCTGTCTTCATCTACTGCTAAATATGCACATGTACTTATTGAACATTTTCCTGTACTCATTATCTAAGTCTATTTTTCTCCACCTTCCAAAGTCTCAGTCACTTAATGATTCAGTTCCACCCATATATCAACTTTAATTTTCTTCTCCTTAGAGTATTAGTCCCTAATCATAATCACCAAGATTTAAAAGATAATTTACACTTCCTAGAGAGGTCTGCTTTTGCAGGTGGCAGCCTTCAGTCTCCATGAAGGACATGACTTAGTCTCTAACTTCTGCCAGTTAGCCATGACTTTTTGGCCATAATGGACTATATCTTCCCTTTGGAACTGTAAACTTTTCTCCCTTAAGTTGTTTGACGTTCGGGGATGTCCCACAGCAACAGATGAGAGTAACTGATGGGATGGAGAGATGGCTCAGAGGTTAAGATTCTACCTTGTAAGCAGAAGGTCCTGGGTTCAGATCCCAAGTACCAAGTAAAAACATCAGGGGTAACGGCAGCGGCCTCTAACCCTGGCCCTGGTGGGCAGATTTCCCAGAGCAAAATAAAAAGGAGGTAGAAGCTAACCAGGATGACTCCTGAAGTCACCCTTGGTCCTCCACAGTGCCCTCTGAAACACACACACACACATACACACACACACACACACACACACTAACACACACACACACAAAGTTTAAAAAAAAAGAGTAACTGTACTCCAAGTAAATAATAGTAAATGAAGTTTTTTTTTAAAAAAAAAAAAAGAGTAACTGTACACAAAGTAAACAATTGGATACAGCATAGCCTCTTTCCCCAACCATTCCTGTCAGTTATCAATGGACTTGAGAACACAGAATGTCCAATCATGGAAGTTACACAGGTGCTCAGTTACAGACTTCCAGTGACTTATATGTGGCTATTGACAAGTACCTCCTCTTCCAGTAACAGTCACCAACACTTATTCCCCAACCAAGGAGCATTCTCTGAAGGATCAAGTGGGTAAATAATAGCTGGTTGGTTATATTATGCCATTGTCATTAAGGGAAGGGTTAAACTGTGTTAATATTGAAACAGAAGTTTCCACTGGATATGAATTTGCCTTCTCTGGAAACATTGCTTCTGTCAAAACAATTGTCTGTTAACTCACAGAACAACTTATCTACCGATCATGGTTTCAATGTAAGTTGCTCCCACTCCCCACAGACTCATGCGTTTGCATTCTTAGCCGTTAATGTTTGGAAAGATTGTGGCGTCTTTTTGTGAAGTCTTGCTGGAGGAAGGCAAGCACAGGGTGTAGTCCTGAGGTTTGGTGGACAGTCATTTGTTTTAGCTGTTTGCTCTTACTCTCTGCCTTCATGATGGCTGCAGTGACCTCAACTGGCAGGCTGCTTCTGTCTCTAGACATTCCTTCTGCTATGAGATTCCTGCCATAATGGAATGTATATTCTCTGGGAAAGTAAGGCAAAGAAACCTCTTTTTTCCCTAAGTTGCTTGTGTCTGTGCACTGCTCATAGCAAAATGAAAAGTAACTGCAAAAATATTCCACAAAAAAATATATCCCACAAAGAATTGCTTGTGATGAAGGAGCTCATGCCGTATCAAATGATATATGATACATAACAAAGTAATGTTCAAGGAATTTACTGATTTTACCATGCTGTCATCACCAAGGCACTTGGGACTCTATGAGATACTGAATCAACTGTAAACAGGGATGTGTAGCTCTGACTAAGGTGACTGATCCTGGCTACATAGGGAAACTGATTTCCTCCTATACAATGTGATAAGGAGACATACAGCTTGGATACAACAAGGGTAACAACACATAAGTGTTGGATACGATTGGGATATACAAATTTTGCATGTAAGAGATCCTTAAGGAAATATCACATACATATTAAATGTTTCTGTTTATATATCATGTATGTATTACATATTTCTTTTTATTTATTCTAGTGAACAGATCCTTTAAAATAAGGGTGACAGATATATGCTCAGAGAATGAATACAGCAACAGCAAAGGTATAGTACAAAATGAGGAAGGAGAGAAGAAGGAAATGAACAAAAAGATTAGAAAAGAAGAAAGACAAAAAAGAGAGAGAGGGAGAAAGAAAAAGAAGAAAGAATATCCTACAGGATAGTTATTTAAATAAATTAAGAGCAATAAAATAAAACAAAAATTTATTCCTATATAAAGAAATAAAGCGTTCTTAAATGACAAACTTGTACTGAGGAGATGGTTTAGTGATTAAAGTTCTTGCCATGCAAACCAGAGGATTGGAGTTCGAATATACAGAACTCATGTAACATGCCAGAAGGTTCTGGCAACTCACTTCTAGTTCCAGCCTCAGAAGGCAGAAACTGGGGATCCCCATAAAACCTGTTGGCTAACAAGACTAGTCCTTACAGTGAGTTCTGGATTTGGCTGAGCGTTCCAGTTTCAAGAAATAAGTTGTAAGTATGATCGAGGATGGTTTACAAATTCATCTCAAGTCTCCACACACATGCAAATGCTCATATGTACACACATGCACCACATGCACATGCACATAAAAAAAGAAAAAATGATAAATTTGAAAGCAAAACTTAAGAGTACATTTTTGCTCTTTACAATGTCTATGAGTTCACATTAGAAACGAAATAGATGTGAAAAACAAAATAGATGTGAAATATATGTTAGCATATCAAAAAGGGCAAATGAGAATTTTACTATTTAAAGATTTTAATAGCTATAAACATATAAGGAACTTTTAATATTAAAAATATTATGCTAAGTTGGCTAAATGGAGAGATAAATTACTAATTGATAAATTGAAAACTATTAAATTTTCAGTCTTCTTCCACTCCCATGATCCACTGATTCATCCTAACCTTGTTAAAACTTTTTACAGAAATTGAAAATAAGATGATACTATCTATATGAAAATGAAGATAACCTAGAATAACCAAAATAACCTTTAAAAAGAATGCAATTGCAGAACTTTTCAATGCCTGACTACAAAATTTCCAATAATCAATGCAATGGGACACTGACGTTAAGTATAGACAAAGAAATAATTACAATAGAATAATGTACACTGACAAAAACACATAACATTGAATAATTTTCAAGAAAGCATAAAGGCTGCTTAATAATAAAAGCATCTTTTCAGAAAATATTAGCAGAATTGAACATTCATTTGTAATACAGACTAAAAATAAACCACAAACTAAAATTGAAAATCAAAACAAATTAGTAGAAGAAACATAGGATTTTAAAATCTTAAAATAGAGAAAGAATTCTTACATGGGACACATATAAAAGTGGTTAGTTTTGACATTTAAAAAAATCTCCCTTTTCACCCCGCCCCGCTCCGCCCGTCGGGACTCACACACGCGGTCCAGCCGGGCCTCACCCCGCGCCTAGGACCCCAGGTCAGCCCATAGGGACCCGGCTCCGACTCCCACCATCGAGCCAGAGCCCCGCGGGGGCCAAGGGACGAGGAGGACCTCCCCCTGCACCCGGGCCCCGCCCCAGCTGCCCTCGGGTTAAATAGCTCCACGCGGACGCGCCCATCCTCCCTTTTCACCCCACCCCGCTCCACCGGTCAGGACGCACACCCATGGTCCAGCCAGGGCCTGACCCCGCGCCCTAGGGAAGTCTCCGCCCCCGTCCGCCCACCAGGACCCCAGGCCAAATAATTCAGTTTAGTGAAATTGAGAGATCTTAAGAGTTAAAATGACAATGCCAAAGTCAAAGTGCAAATCCATGAGAAGCAACACTCAAGTAAACAAATTTCCCACTGAAGAAATTAATCCCATAATGTTGGACTCCAACCAGAACAAACCCGCGGAAAAAGGCCAAGAAAGCCTCACCCAGGATAAGGTCTTTCAAAATATGATCATTACCATGTTCAATACTATGAAAGAGGAAATCCGGGAGGAATTACATAATCGAATCAATCTCTTTGAAGAGGAACGCAACAGACACTTGGAGGAGTTGAGAAAAACAGTGCGAGAAACAAAAACTGGCATAGACCAGTTAAAACAAACTCAAGCAGAGTTTAAAACTGAGCTACAAGACAAGTTATCTTCAACCCAGAACCCCACAGAGAGTCTTATCAACAGAACTAAGGAAGCAGAAAACAGAATTTCAGACCTTGAAGATAAAGTGGGAGTACTAACCAGCTCAATGGAAGAGTTTGTTAAAGCCAAAAAGATACTTGAGAGAAATATTCAGGAGATATGTGACACCCTGAAGAAGTCAAACATGCGTATTCATGGAATACCAGAGCAAGAATCTCAATACCACCCCTGAGGAAATTTTTCAAACGATCATCAAGGAAAACTTTCCTCATCTAAAAAAAGAGAGGCCCATCCATATAAAAGAGGCATTCCGCACCCCAAACAGATACGACCAAAATAGAAGCACACCACCGGCAAATAATAGTTAAAACACTCCACATTCAAGATAAAGAACTGGTGCTGAGAGCTTCAAGGGAGAAAAAACAAGTCACTTTTAAAGGTAAACCTATTAAAATAACAAATGACTTCTCAGTCGAAACAGTAAAAGCAAGAACAGCTTGGAGAGACATAATTCAAGTATTGAATGAGCAAAAATGTCAACCCAGGCTGATTTACCCTGCAAAACTATCTGTCATGATCGAGGGAGAAAGAAAAATTTTCCAGCACAAAGACAACTTTAAGGGATACATGTTCACCAAACCAGGCCTTCAAAAAATGCTAGAAGTGATACTCAAGCGTGAAGAAAAAAACAGGCATATCCAGGAGAACAGAAGGCAAATATAACACCATTAAAAGCGAGGCAATATACTTATAAAAGCTACTAAACATAATAAATGTCTGGAATTAATAGTTTCTCCATTATAACACTAAATGTTAATGGACTTAATTCACCGATCAAGAGACACAGATTACAAACTTGGATTAAAAATCAATCTGCTGCCTGCAGGAAACCCATCTCACCACAAAAGATACGCTCTAAAAATAAAAGGCTGGTCAACAATTCTACAAGCAAATGGAAGCAGAAAACAGGCAGGGGTAGCCATTATGCTATCAGACAAAGTGGATTTCAAACCAAAGAAAATTATGAGAGACACGGATGGATACTACATTTTAGTCACAGGTACAATTCTCCAGGAAGACTTCACAATACTGAACATATATGCACCAAATACGGGCCCCTCCACATTCATTAAGAAAACCCTACAGCGTCTAAAGCAAGAAATCAACCCCCAAACGATAATTCTTGGGGACTTCAACACCGCCCTCTCAACATGGGATAGATCAACAGGTCAAAAGCTTAACAGAGACACTTTGGAACTTAATCAAACCCTGAAAGAAATGGACCTTACAGATCTCTATCGAACTTTTCAACCACGCACAAACGAATACACATTTTTCTCAGCAGCACACAGAACTTTCTCCAAAATAGATCACATATTGGGCCGCAAAATGAATCTACACATATACAAGAAAGTTGAAATTCTAACCTGTGCCCTATCAGACCACCACGGCTTAAAGCTGGACATCCACAACACATCAAACAAGAGAAAATACACTAACTCCTGGAAACTTAACACTATGATGCTGAATGAGAACTGGATTCAGGAAGAAATTAAAAAGGAAATTCAAGATTTCCTGAAAGTGAATGATAACGAAAATACAACTTACCAAAATCTCTGGGACACAATGAAAGCTGTTCTAAGAGGTAAGTTCATAGCTCTTAATGCCCACGTCAAAAAAATGGAAACATCACAAATAAACAACTTAACAATGCACCTTAAAGCTTTAGAGAAACTAGAGCAATCTGATCCCAAAAGCAGGAGAAGAGAGGAGATTAGCAAAATAAGGGGAGAAATATATGAAATCGAGATTAAGAAAACGATAGAAAAAATCAACCAATCAAAAAGCTGGTTCTTTGAAAAAATCAACAAGATTGATACACCCCTAGCTAAACTAACCAAAAGCAAGAGAGAGAAAACCCAAATTAACAAAATTAGAAATGAACATGGAGTTATCACTACTGATACCCAAGAAATCCAGAGAATTATAACATCATATTTCAAAAACTTATACTCTGTGAAGTTTGACAACACAAAAGAGATGGATGAATTTCTAAGTAAACACAACTTACCTAAATTGAATCAGGAAGTTGTGAATTATTTAAATAGTCTGATAACATATAACGAAATTGAGGAAGTAATCTTGAATCTTCCCACCAAAAAATGTCCTGGACCAGATGGATTCAGCACAGAGTTCTACCAGACATTTAAGGAGTTAATAACAACAATACTCCTTAAAATGTTCCATCATATAGCAAAGGAAGGAACACTACCAAATTCCTTCTATGAAGCTAATATCGTTTTAATTCCAAAACCTAATAAAGATTCACTTAAAAAAGAAAACTATAGGCCGATCTCCCTGATGAACACAGACGCAAAGATTCTCAACAAAGTCTTAGCAAATCGGATTCAAAAACATATTAAAAAGATCATTCACGGGGACCAAGTAGGCTTCATCCCCGGCACACAAGGTTGGTTGAACATACGCAAATCAATAAATGTAATTCATCATGTAAACCAGTCCAAAGTCCAAGACCACATGATACTCTCGATAGATGCAGAAAAAGCCTTTGACAAGATCCAACAGCCTTTTGTGATCAAAACGCTAGAGACAGTGGGAATGGAAGGAACCTTAATCAATATAATAAAAGCTATATACAACAAGCCCACAGCAAGGATTATGCGCAATGGGGAACAATTGGAAGCATTCCCACTTCGATCAGGAACTAGACAAGGCTGTCCACTCTCACCACTTCTATTCAATATTGTACTTGAAGTCTTAGCTGAAGCCATAAGACAAGAAAGGGACATAAGAGGGATTCAAATCGGCAAGGAAGAAGTCAAGCTATCTCTATTTGCAGATGACATGATCTTATAGTGAGTGATCCCAAAAACTCCACCAGGAAGCTCCTGCAACTAATTGAGAAGTTCAGCAGGGTGGCAGGATACAAAATAAATGTGCAAAAATCAGAGGCCTTCCTATATGCACAGAATGAAAGAAGTGAAAAAGCCTTGAGAGAAACAATCCCATTTACTATAGCCCCTAAAAAAATGAAATACCTTGGTATAAACCTAACTAAGGAGGTAAAAGACCTTTACAATGAAAACTTTAAAACCATAAACAAAGAAATAGCAGAAGACACCAGAAGGTGGAAAGACCTCCTTTGTTCCTGGATTGGCAGAATCAACATCGTAAAAATGACTCCTACCAAAGGCAATATACAGATTCAATGCTATACCAATCAAAATCCCAAAGCAATTCTTCAAAGAAGTTGACCAAACAATCTCAAAGTTCATATGGAGGCACAAAAGACCCAGGATAGCAAAAACAATCCTGAGTAACAAAAACACAGCTGGAGGTATTGCCATACCAAACCTTAGTCTATACTACAAATCCATAGTTATAAAGACAGCCTGTTACTGGCTCCAAAGTAGACACACAGATCAATGGATAAGGATTGAAGACCCAGATATAAGCCCACAAAATTACAGCCATTTGGTCTTTGACAAAAGGGCCCAAAGAATCCAATGGAAAAAGAACAGCATCTTCAACAAATGGTGCTGGCAAAACTGGATCTCCACATGTAGAAGATTAAAGGTGGACCTGTACTTGTTACCATGTACAAGACTTAATTCCAAATGGATCAAGGACCTTGATATCAGGCCAGAGACTATAAAAACCATAGTTGAAAGGATAGGGAACTCCCTCGAGCTGATTGGGCTAGGCAACAGTTCCTAAACAGACATCCAATGGCACAGTCACTGCTACCAACTCTCAACAGTTGGGATCTTGTGGAATTAAAGAGCTTTTCTGTTCAGATAAAGAGATTATACCACGAGCTCAAAGGCAACCCACAGAATGGGAGAAAATCTTCACTAACCACACATCTGATAGAACTCTGCTGTCCAGGGTGCACAAAGAGCTTAGAAAACTAAACACCAAGGAAACCAATGGCCCAATTAAAAAATGGGCCCTGGAACTTAAAAGAAACTTTACTAGCGATGAAATTAAAATGTCTAACAAATATCTTAAAAAATGCTCCACTTCCTTAGCCATCAGGGAAATGCAAATCAAAACTTCCCTGAGATATCATCTCACTTCAGTCAGGATGGCAAAAATCCACAATACAAACAACGACAAATGTTGGAGAGGATGTGGAGAGAGGGGAACTCTCCTACATTGTTGGTGGGAATGCAGGCTCATACAGCCACTCTGGTGAGCCGTCTGGAGATTCTTAAAGAAATTAAGGATTGAAATGCCATATGACCCTGCTATTCCACTTTTGGGAATAACCCCCCATACAGCAGAGGTTCACCTCGATAGCACAAGCACGACCATGTTCATAGCAGCACTGTTTACAATAGCAAAGTCATGGAATCAGCCCAAATATCCAACAGTTGACGAGTGGATAAGGAAACTGTGGTACATCTATACAGCCATCAAAAATGATGAATTACTGGAATTTCCCAGGAAATGGATGTCATTAGAAACAATTATATTAAGTGAAGTATCCCAGACCCAGAAAATTAAGGCCTGTATGTACTCCCTAATAGGTGGCTCCTAGTACCAAACCCACCCAGCCCACCTAGAGACAGTAATTGCAAGGATTATGAACAGGAAGGATGGGGTAGGAGGGCCACACCAGAAACAAGGAGAGAAGGGACCATGTTACAGCAGGGAAAATAGGCCTCCACCAAGAACCCAAATAAGTAATGAGACATCTGATTAAGTTCACAGACTTTTGTTCCTGATCATTTACTACTGAGAGGGTGTGATCTCACCAGAAGAGGAGGGCATATAGTCTGGCAGATAAAAAGTAACCATTTTGCAAATGGGTGATAGACCCCTCCCTTACTGTGGTTTCCCACTTTTATTACATCTACCTTTGAATGTGCTTTTATCTCAAGACTCTAACAGCTTTTTGTCTCTGGCCAGGGGGTAACATACAATGCCCACCAGGATGGAGTGAAGGGCATTGCAGGAGCAGCAAAACTGCAAAAGACAATCAACAAACCACAATCCAGAACTTCAGAGACTCTATATCAACCACCTAGAACTAGGCCAGCTTAGTCTCTCCCCATCTTGAAGCTCAAGGAAATTTGCGGAAGAGGGGGGCGGTAAGAGTGTAAGAGCAAAAGGATGGGAGGAGCAATGATATGTAAGATACTCTATACTAGTTAGGGCTGAAGCAATCATAATTGGACATTGCATGCCCTGCGCATTGTCCAACACACTATTGACCTCACAAAGTCTAGCATCTGCTAAAGGCACCAAGAGCCTTGGAGGCAAAGGATTGGCAGCCACAGCAGTGTTCCTATACCTAAGGGGAACACAGGAAAGGGTTCAGGGAAAGGCCACTGGGTCCTTGTACGTCATCGGAGAGGAGGGCCCAGAGGAAAATCAGACATGCGCAAGAAAGGACTCTCTGGGAATTGGGGTGGGAGGCACTGGTGGATGGGGAGGGAGAGGGGTGGGAAGGGGGAGCAAGGGGTACGGGGGGAGGAGGAGGGAGGGAGGGAACTGGTGTACCTAATAAGTTTGTATGAGCTGAAATTAAAAAAAAAATAAAAAAAATCTTCTGTCAATCATAACACAGTATTGAGAAAATGAATGAGCAAGAACAAACTGGAAGAAAATATTATTGATGCATATATATAAGGTATCATCAAAACAGCTAATGGTCTGTAATCAATAACAAAAGTCCAATCACCAATTTGAAAAGTGAAATGAAGTTGAAATTGTTAACTCAAAGAAGAAAATGTTTGAATAGCCAATTAATACAAACATGAAAAATGTTCAACATCATTAGTCATCAGGAGATATCAAAGAGGAACAGAATAACATAATAATACACACCTCTAAAATAGTTGTAATTAACCAAATGTTGGTTCATAACTGGGCAAGAAGAATCTCAATAAACTGTTATTGAGTACCAAGTGATATAGTCACATCTGTGAAAAACATCAATTTCATTTAAAAATAAATACATTTTTATATTGTGACTCCTAGGTATTTAACTAATAGAATGAAATTGCACATTTTCAAAAAAAGAACTATATAAGAATTCTCGTAAACATTTTGCTTAATTTTTTCTCCATTTTTACTTGTATGTGTGCAAGAGGTCCACATGTGTGTATGAACATTTGTGTGTGAGTCCATGAGTGTGTTTGTACATGTAGAAGTCGAAGTGTGATATGAGTAATCACGTATAATTCATTTTCCTTCTTACGTTTTTGAGGCTGAGGCTTTAAACCAAAAACTCACCAAAAGATCAGTCTAGCTAGTCGACTTATTCTGAAGATCTCCAGTTTCCACCCTTGTAGCACTTTGGAATTTCAAGTAGGCCTCAACACCTGATTGGCATTTTACATGGGCTCAGAGATAGAAACTCTGGTTGGTCTACTTGCATGGCAAGCACTTTAATCATTGAGTGAGCTCACCAGCCCCAATAGCCATTTAATAGATTAAAACTGGACAAATCCAAATAAACATTCATAGGAGATTGAATAAAAAGGTAGTATTTCACAATCATATTTACCAACACAAAGGAATAAACTACTGATAACACAGAGAAAAACGGATAATGTTCTAACTCTGAATGACTCCATGCATATGAAGTTCTAGAAAAAAAGTGCATATGTGATTTGATTACAGGAATGTTCTATTTCTTCATAGGGATGCCTTGACACTGGTGTAGGTATTAGTAAAAATTTATCAAGCTACGTACTTAATATTTATGTATCTCAGTTATAAGGAAAATTTAATTTAAAACTATCTTTGTGGGCAAATAAAGCAAAAATTAATAGAGAAAAACTTTATTTTTTTCAACAATTAAAACCAAAATAGCAGAAACATTTATGAGTATTAATGATTTATATAACCATCAAAAATGTCCAGATGAAATACAATTTAATGATATATTTTATTAGAAATTTTAATCTACTTTTTTGAGTATCGTGCTTATACCATACCTGTCAAAATAATAATAATAATAATGAATTAATATATAAACTTTGATTACTCAAGAGATTACAATACTGAAATTGGGCTATTGGTAAAAATAAAAAATCTTTTTCTTCTGAATCCTTTCAAGGTTTTGACATTAAATATTTAAATTAATTCCAGAAAGAGGTTTGGGTATCTGATCTTTTGTGATCCCAGGGCTTAACACTATGATAGATGAGTCAAGTAGCAATTAATCAAACAAACCTGTATGCAAATGTACAAGTAGAACCAAAGTCCTTTTCAAAAAAGTGAAGGCTTTGAAGTTAAGAATGTAAGGTTTGTGTTAAAATATACCACACTTATTAATAAAGACAAATACTTCACCTGATAAATTACATTCCTCCAAATTTATCTAGGAAAACCCTTAAGATATTTTTACTAGCTATTATTAGATATGTTTATGGTTTTAAAAATAAAATGCAGTATAAATATAATACAGTTAGGTACTAGGGGAAAACTTTCCTTATTATATCAAAAATAACCAATAAATTTACTATTGCATATGTTCATAATGAGTCATGTCTCAAATTCACATTTCTTGCAGTCTTTCCAGATTTACTACTCATCTTCCATGGGAAGAACAGGCCCACTCTGGATAGGTGAAAAACTAAAATGGGGTGGGGCTTAATATTCTTTTCTAAAAATGGTACTTATAACACAAGTAAACAATAATATTTAGAGAAATGATTGTAGGTTCTGACATATACACAGTCACCCATATTGCAAGAGTTCCACTGCTAGTCATCCAGGTTGTGAGCAGGTTCAAATCTACAGTTTTCATATATGGGGCTGGGTTGAACCAGCTAAACATCCATATGAAGAAAACAGCACAATCTGACTCTACAGAAACTAATTTGAAACTAATCAAACTATAAATATGAACTCTAAAATTATCAAGCCTAAACAAGATGTAAAACATGTTAGATTCAAAATGGAAACAAGAATCTCAACTCATGATACACAGTAACTATGTAAATAAATCATGGTGAAAATCAATAGAACCTAACACCACAAGGAGGATAAATTATCCATGATTATAATAACATGGATCAACATGTGCATAAGAATACAGAATGTAAATCCTCCAATATGAAGTTTATATATATGCAAAATGACCTAGATGAAGTAAGACAGACAGAAAGTACTTTTGCTAAGGATTTCTGACTGGAAGAGAAATGAAGAGCTATCTAGAGTACTAGAAGTACTCTCTAGGTTGATCTGGGTGCTGCTTATGTGCCTAAATAATATTCACTTGTTGTTGATTCAGTTTCCTGTAAGTCATTAAGCTTCTTTAGAAAACGCACACACAAAAAAGTCTCTCCCCTACAAAAAAAAGTCTCTCCCCTCCACTACGTTCATGTCAACTCATCTGTTTATTCTTATTATATAGACCCTTATCACTTCTTGCCTACATTATAACATATTCTCAACTTGATATAAATTCATACTCCAAATATCATACTCACAAACACACATTGTGAATTACTATGGAACTTAAATCTTTGAAGGCTCAATACAAAGGCAGTGACATGGGTCATCAGGTACATAAATCAGGCAATTCCCAAGAACCCACATGATGGAAGGAAAGAATAGACTTCCTACAAATGATCCTCTGATCTCCATATGTACACTATGGTATACGAGTAAACAGTTAGCTTCTCTCTCTTTCTTTCTCTCTCTTCCTTTTTCTCTCAAATAAATAAAATACAAAAAAAAAAGGAAAACTGCATACTACCTACAGAATAAAGTGTATAGTGCTTCATTTGTCAAAAGTCTTCCTTTTGTAACTTAACAAATTTATATATCTCTTTATTTTGTGTATGTGTATAATAGTATGTGTATGGAGATCAAAGGACAACTTTCGGGAGTTGGATCTCTTCTTCACCTTGTGGGCTTGGGGAATGAAATCAAAATTATTGGCGTGGCACAGCAAGCACCTCTACTCCTTGAGTCATCACACTGACCCAAGACAACATAAACAAAACTTCAAACATTTTCTAGTACAACTTCTCTAAGAGTGTTATTTGAAATATGGTATATATTTAATTTCAAATTTACATTGATTGATCTACCACTTTCACTCCTAGGAATTTTCTTCAGTGAGTATGTATACATGGATGTACATAAAAACATTCTACAGAAATGTTCCAGTTTGTGGGGGAGGGGGCACTGGGAGAAAGGGAGCGGGAAAAGGAAGGGGAAAAGGGGGGGGTGGGAGCATGGGAATCTGGGGAGGGGTGAAGGGAGGGAGGGAGGGACCCTATTAAGTCTTTATGAGTGAAAAAAATAAATTTAAAAAAAGTTCCAGTTTGTTAAAAAAAAAAACACACAATCTTCCAAATGACAGTTTAGCAGATGCTAACACATTCACATTACAAAATTGATCCCGATAAATTGTAGATTCATCAGGTTAGAAAGGTGTATTTCCATCCTATTCTCCTTGCTCCTTAGAGCTTGCCATCTCTCTGGCCTTTGGGTTTCTTAATTTTCAGGATTTGAATTCTCTGACATATTTTCTGAAGAAGGGAAAATCTTTGAGGGAGGGTTCAACTACAGCATGGATGAGCAGGTTCTTGCAGACCACTCAGCTTGGGCCTATCATAAGGTGGTTAAGGACCCAGAATCTCAGCGACCCCAGGATTTTGCTTTCCTCACTTTACTAACTCAAAGCATGTCTCAGATACCATGGCAGAGTCATGAATGGAAAGTCCCTCAGTGGGAACCAGACCTGTGTGGATCAAGGGCATAGTCCAGCTCTACAGTAGAGGTAATGGAAACCAGGGCTGTAGAAGTGGTAGGTGTGGTAGTCAACCTAGAGAGTATGGATATGAATATGGATGGTACAAGACTATCAGGACAGAAGTGACCATTACTAAGGAGAAAACTACTGAGGTGGCCCTGAGATGAGGCATGTACATTTTAAGAAATAACACTTCTGATCAGGGATCAACTTTCCAAATTTCTGGATTTATAAAATTTTTGAAGTGCACTGAAAAAATCAGTTTTGTTATATCAAGTTCTATTTTTTAATTTTCATGGCAGTTTGCTAAAGACTTTCAAGAGGTTACCAGATTATATGATTATATTCTTTACTAAACTAAACTGGCCAGCATTTTGGTTTTGCTATTCAACTAGATTTGTTCATTTACCCTGCATTCCTAATCTCAATCTGTCTGGGACTTTGAATAAAAAAGATTATCAAGTGATAAATTCAAAACTTGTTTTAGCATGGAGTTTTGAATATTAAAATATATTTAATATTTTGATTTAATCATTTACTCCTCAGATTTTGATTTTTACCCTTGTTCCACAAGGAGAAAATTCTTTTAATTTTAATACATTTTTTATTATTATTTCAGCTCATACAAACTTAATAGGTACACCAGTTCCCTCCCTCCCTCCTCCTCCCCCCGAACCACCTGCTCTCCCTCCCCTCACTCCTACCCCCCAACCCCCCGTGCCTCCCGCCCCAATTCCCAGAGTCCTTTCTTGTGCATGCCTGACTCTCCTCTGGGCCTTCTCTTCGATGACATACAAGGACCCAGTGGCGTTTTCCTGAACCCTTTCCTGTGTTCCCCTTAAGCATAGGAACACTACTGTGGCTGTCAATCCCTTGCCTCCAAGAATCTTGGTGCCTTTAGCAGATGCTAGACTTTATGAGGTCAATAGTGTGTTGGACATTGCGCAGGGCATGCAAAGTCCAATTATGATTGCTTCGGCCCTAACTTGTGTGGAGTATCTTGCAAATCATTGCTCCTCCCATCCTTTTGCTCTTACACTCTTACCGCCCCCTCTTCCGCAAATGTCCCTGAGCTTCAGGATGGGGAGAGATTAGTCTGGCCTAGTTCTAGGTGGTTGATATAGAGTCTCTGAAGTTCTGGATAGTGGTTTGTTGATTTTCTTTTGCAGTTTTGTTGCTCCTGCAATGCCCTTCACTCCATTGTGATGGGCACTGTATGTCACCCCTTGGCCAGAGACAGAAAGCTGTTAAACTGGAGTCTTATTATAAGAGCACATTCAAGGGTAGATGTAATACTTATACCCGAAAGTGGAATAACAGGGTCATATGGCATTTGGCAATGGGAGGGGTCAATCACCCATATGCAAAATGGTTACTTTTTAATCTGCTGGACTATGTGCCCTCCCCTTCTGGTGAGTTCATACCCCCTTAGTTGTAAATGATCAGGAACGAATTGTGAACATTACTTTCTTGCAGTCCTTGATGGAGGCCTATTTTCTCTACTGTAACATGGTCACTTCTCTCACAAGGAGAAAATTCTTAAAAAATTTAAATTTGCCATACTTTCCCCAGATGTGTTTTCTCTGACTTCTACATCCAGTTTGCTGGCTGTATGGCAAAATATCATTCACTTTCCTCTTCCATAAATCCATATAAAAATTATACCTAAAAATTAGATAATAATGATTGTAATTAAAATATCCCCATCAATTGTGTGTGTGTGTGAATGATGTGTGTGGGCATATGGAAGTCAAAGGACAACTCTATGGAATATTACTTCAGGCATAGGGTCCATCCCCATGTTTAGTTTAATCAAGTATCTATAATGGCACATTACACTCAAGATGTGAAGGTTGGTAGAAGAAAGCATGTAACTTACTTTAATTTTTTAGCTTTACTAACCTAATGAACAAATATGCATTCAGCTCTGTCTAACAAATCTACATTTCTCTAGTAATATTCATTGGCCTAACTACCAGGTGTTGGCATATTACAGAGCTTGGTCCTGGACTCTGTTCTTTCTCTAGTCTTACATAGTGCCACACACTTAATTAACTGTATGATGATGCTGAATTTTGGAATCATCTAAGAAATTTAAATCATATCAGATATAGCCTTCTAAGAGAGAATTTATCTTCTTATCCCAAATGTTTGCCTAGCCCCCCAAAAAGTTTCTTTACAACACAGAAATATCTATGTCATGTTTCGAGCACAAGTATTAGAAGTCAAACAAAAGTCTTTCTGCTCCCTTTTATCCAAATCCTCTTCATATCTAAAGGCCTAAGTACTAAGGGTTCAAAATAGTTCCCCAATGTGTTCACTTATGTAGTTCTATATAGGTCCACCTAAGCAAGCCATTGAGTTTCACTTTCTGCTTAGATATTCCAGCAGCTTTTCTCTTTCAAGACAATCTTCATTTATTCACAAGCTGCCGACCATGACTTACAAGATCAAATGGACTTGTCTTTTTCCTATTTTTGCCTCATCGCTTGCCAATAGCATCCTTCCTTACTGTGCTTCAGTATAAGGTATAAACTTTATGCTAACTTTATACATTTGGATCAATAATTTAAATATGCCAGGCATGTCCCTTTCAGGACACTGTAGATCTCCTTCTAATTTCTATAGTTCTTTCCAGAAGTAGTCCTCTTCCTTCAAGTTTTAATTATCTATTCCCTTAACAGAGGCCTTTTTTTTTTTTTTTTACAACTGCATTAGTTCAACCACTAACTGAAGTCACTCTCCATTACCTTTTATTTTCATTACACTACTACCTGAAAGCACTATATTGCTGATTGTATATCTCTACAAAATTATAAATTTGAGTAAGTTGATTGTAACTATTCATCACTGGAAGATGATGAGCATTAAAACATTGCTGAATTCCTAATAAAAGTTATATAATAGGTACTCAATAAAATATGAATGGATGATGAATAATATTTTACCAACTACGTTTATATTTTGAACTAAATCTGCAATTGTTTATTCATGAATTTAGTAAAACTAATTTATTCATTGGTTAATTAATTTAACATACATATGCTGACTTTATATATACAAAATTTTCACTAACCAATGAGACCTGTTTAAGTTCATTTCCCATTGCTATTGAAAAATAGATGTGACTTGATAATTTATAAGGAAAAGAGATTTATTAACACTCATAAATCTGGAGTCTGAAGTCTAAGAGTGGAAAGTAGCATCTTTTTGGCTTCTGGTGAGGGCCTTTTGTTGAAGCCCAGCATGGAGGAAAAATGAAGAGCAGGTAAGTACTTGTGCAGGAAAGGAAGGCAGTACTGAAGAAATCAAACTAGGCCTTTTAACAACACACCATTGGAGTAACTACTCTAGACTTGAGAGAATACACTCTCTTGTAAAATTGCATTAAATCCATTTGTAGGCCTCAGCCCTAGTAACCCAAACACTGCACACTAATCCTCTATTTCTAGACACTATTGCATAGAGGGATTAAGTCTCAGCATGAGAGTTGATGGGATAAGCCATATTGATATCATAGCAAGTTCCAAGCTTCCTGGGGCCAGGCCTTGACCTACGTGTATCCTTTTTTTTTTTTAATTTTTTTATTATTTATTATTTATTCGATTGTGCGTGTATGCATGTGCATGCGTGTGTGTATGTATGTGTATGTGTGTAGAACCACGGACGAATTAGGGAACCACCATGGACGCCTCCACCTCCTTCTGTCCTGGGATTCACAGGCTCCGCCCTACCAGGACCAGAAACGCAGGCCGCCCCCGCCTCCGCCTGCGTCTATACGTGGGGCCTAGGATCCGAACTCAGGACCTTCCGCCTGCAAGGCAGAGGCTTAACCCCTGAGCCACCTCTCCAGCCCCCTACGTGTATCCTTGTAAATCAAAACTATTCTGATTTTGCCAAAACCCTGAGGAAAAAATGTAGGTCTTGATACTCAAAACAACTCTAATTAGATTTTGTTGTTGCTGCTGCTGTTGCCACTTACTGACGAGTAATATAAATCCAACTGTGCCTTTCTGTCTAGCACCAGGGCTTAGGAAATTATTGATGACACAGACATCTGATATAAATTATCTATGAAATACTGAGACATATGTTAGTACCAATGAGTAGATAATGACAAAAGGTGGGTATAGGGATAAACTGTAATATAGAAATAGATAAAATTCCTCAATTTAGCATAGTGCGGTTATCTAAAGAGACCTTCAAAAATTAAAATTCTGTGAGTCTGGAATCTATTTAACCATTTTGAATATTTTTCTTACGTGATGGTACAATTTGGTTATGGTCTTGAGTGTGTCTGCTAATGGGCATTACTGAGATTTTTGTTCTCCAATATGGAGTTCTGGGAGGTATAGATTCTGTGAGACATAGAGCCAAAGCAAGGTGATTGCTTATTTAGGGACCTGTCTTTAGAAGAGGTAATGTAGTTCACTAGGACACTGATAGATTCTATGAAAGAAGTTGTTATGAAAGTACAAAGCTTGTACCTGAATCCCTCAAGCTTCCTCTTTAACCATGAAAGTTCTTCTACAAGTATTCCTACCACTAAAACATATGGGGCAAACTAACCTCACTCAGACTTTCCATCTCCAAAACTATAAGCTAATAAGGCTTACTTTCCTTGTGATTATCCAGCCTTAGACATTTTGTTACAGCTATGGGAAATGGACTAGAGCATGTAGAACAATAAACTATAAACAAATTAGCAAAAAAAAAAAAAAAGAAAAAGAAATAGAAAATGAACCTTGTGTTTTCCAGCTTTATCAAATTCCAGGTTCTACACTTTGAATAAAACAAGCAAACATCAGTTAACCAAAAGAGAAAGAAGAAAGAATCAAAGGCAGAAGACACATGAGGGGATACAAGCAACTGAAGGAGGAGGAAGGTCTGGAGACAAGCATCAGTTGCTTTCAGTGTGGCCAAGAGGTATATCTAAGGAGAAAGGAGAAGAGTGGGCCTCCTGAAGGTAACACAACTGCAAGGCAATAATGAAGCCCTGCTTGAAAACATTGGCCACAAATTTAGGTTCAATTTGTATGTAAACTTCTGTGACTCTCCTGCCATGTAAAGCTGCAAAAAGCCAGAATGTACAGGATAATTGAGATTGACTTCCCCTGGTAAGTAAAACAAAAGAACAGCAGGGAGATGTTAGATAAAAGCTGGTAAGAAATACAAGTCAAGGAATATAAACTAGAGAAGGAGCATGAATAATTTGAAGAATAGAAAAGAACTGGCATGATCCACAGGACTTGAAAACTTCTGGAATCAAAGTCTAGAGTAAAGAAGCTAGAACAGTACAAGTGAAGGTGCTTGGATCTGAGAGCCCCAAAGATCAAGAACAGGATGCGACCAAACAGTCCACGACAGAAGAGGTGGAAGGCACACAGTAATTAGGGAGACACCAAAGGCTAATATAACAAATACAGTGGAAGGATTGTGTACATAGACATGTAAAGCACTATGTACAACAACAGGAGGATGATGAGAGTGAAGCACTGTGTGCATAACAGCAGGAGTACACACAGAAGCACAGTCCCAGGCATGACTCTAAACTATAATAATCAAAAAGGGACAAAGATCAAGACTTTTCCAGAGGACTTAACCTCCAGGCCCAGTAGTATAGCTGCAGGCACTGCTTAGGGAATGTGCTGGAACCAGTGACCTCAGGGAAGAGATCAGATTTGAACTGGAGGAGGAAGGTGCAGCAGAAAATTAACAATGAAAACATAGACTCTGCCACTATGGAAATGCAATTCCAGTAAGAAATCTCCTTTCCCAGTGATCACTTTAAAGAATGCAAATACAGTTTGTAACAAGTTAACATTTACGAAACAAGATTTAGTTTACTAAGAAACGATGCAGTAAATTTTATTTTAAAAGTGAATGTATGCTCTTAAAAGTAACATAAATATGGAAATATTTTAATATAATAAATCATTATAGCATGATTATATCCTTCCAAACAAATATGAATTAATGGGCAAATAAAAACAAAGTATGTATAAAAATGTTACAATGAAAAGATTTCTGTTTATGGCAACAAAAATTTCAAAAGAAGAAAAAATACCTAGACAAAACTCACTTTTATGGTAGTTTAAAAGGGGGGAAATAGTATATATATGCTTTTATGAATATGCAGTTACCTGAGACAAAGCTGCATCTCGTTCTTCTATCACCGCATTCATTTCTTCCGCAGTTATTCGCTTTTTACATTCCTTGGTCTTGTAGATTCTATCCACAATTACAGCTCCATTCTTCTGAATAGCTATTCCTGTGTCTGCATTGTTTATTCTGCTCAGTAATTCCTGTAATGTCTACCAACACCATTATATGTTAGTCAGACATGAGGTTTTAATATATTTTATTTAATATAGGGTTTTAATTAATAGGCACATGTGAATTGTAAATTGACTGAGTGAAGTTATTGAATTTTCATATTGCAGCAAAGATGTACATTATTAGTGTGTCAATTCTTCTTTTTCCCACATCTTAGTTCTTGAAACCCACTCAATTGAACTTAAGCCTCTAAGATATAAGACTGACATCAAGAAATCTCCTCAGAGAATGGCTTACCATGTCATTTTCTTCAGGGTTAATATTTTCGAGCCTAGAAAAAAGGGACACAGAAAGCCTGATCAGTAGCATTTCCTTAGTGCAGCAAAATGAGTTCGCTTTTTAAATCTTTAGAACCTCAAGTAATTTCATTCGACTAGTCTTTAGAGTCAACCATGACACTGAACATATTAAAGTGGCACCTGCTCGACTCCATCTTTCAATAATGCTCTCTATCTTCTGCACTGACTTTAGACTGTTAAGTTATTAATGTTTACTGCTATATATGACTACAAGGATCAACTGTTCATATGTGCTCAGATGAAGAAGTTCCCTAGCGATAGAAGCACTCATTCTCATCACTATATTCATTCCTAGAGTTTCAATGCTTATCAGAAACTGTATTTCGTCTCTTTTTTGGATACCGTCATAAGTAAAACAAGGGAAGTATTTTTATTACAAAATTTAACTACGTTTTCTTAAAAAAACAATAAAAACTAATTACACCGAATTTAAACAACTTATTCCTTCTACCTGTTAAAATACAGTAAAGAAGGGTTGGTCGGTGTTGGAACATATTTTTTACATAAATGTTCCTCCTTTTTCATAAATATGGAATCAATCAATTTAAAAAGAATTTTTCTCTTTATAAATTCATTTTGTCATTAACATTCAAGTGTTTATCAAAATGCTGGTTATTACTGATGAACTGAATGAATGTAATAATGGTAAACAAAAAAGTTCTAAGCGACATATCTTAGAAAACATCATTTTGAAAACTATCAAATTAGGTAAATCAAAGGAAAATCTGCAATAGGTGTAGTGAACAGATATATATTTTAAAAAATCTCAATTATTTTTAAATTGTACTGAAAGCTTATATCCAAACTTCTGTGTTCTGAAGCCTCTATAAAATCTAAACTACTGTAATTTAGTACTTATCACACAAAAGTGATAATAAAAACAATAAAGGCAATTGATAAATATGCTATAAAATTTTTACAAATGTCACAAATGGTAAAACTGCAATACCAACAAAGTAATACTTTTTAAATATAGCAACATAACATAAAAAGTACATAATCACAGCAAAACCTATTTCTATACATATACTACAAATTAACAATAAAGTATAGTAATTCTGAATTAGATATAGCAATGTTTCTCAAGTTACCAATATTGGCCTAGATTCACATTTTAAAAATAGAAAATATTGTTATCTCTTGTATCTCCAAAATAAATTTTCAAAGGCATTGCCTAGCTGTTTTTATAAATAAAGTTCTATTAGAACTCAATCACACCTATTTATTTATGTGTTGTTGATGGTCTCTTTTGCAGTATTAAGGCAAAGTAGGTGTGACAGAATTGTTGTATAAGAATTCTGAAAATAACCACTTAGATTATACTCAAATAAAAAGCACAGCAGAAAAGTATTATAGAATTCATACTTGTTTCACAGTAAAAGTACTTTATTATTATTAGCATTTGCCATCAATTACCGGTCAGCTAAATGTAATATGATTTCAATTTTTAATAAATTCATATAAAATAGGTATTTTAATGTTAGCTTTTTTGAATGAAATCAGACTAAGCTACTTATTATAGTTTTCCAATAAAAAATCAATAAAATATTGGGAATTTTACATGCTTAAGTCCTTTAAATAAGAAATTTAAAATGTGACCAGAAACATGATAACTAAAGACTCATATTGGTAGATTCCTGGGAATCTTTAAAAATTTTAACGACCAAAGCAGTAAGTCTCCAATATTAATTTCAAAGAATTAAATAAGAAAGAAAATAACAATGTAGGTAGGCTATTAATTTGTAGGTCTCAAATAGCAAGCGGAACACAGTGTAAGCAATGTCTACGCAACATGTGTAAACTGTCTTTGGCACTGAAATGTGACGAACCATTAATTTAAGGACAGAGAGAAGAGAATGAAAATCCTTTCAATTTGAACCTCAAATTAAAAAGGGCTGAGATGACTGTGTTTAATCTAGTACTAAATTCCTAACTGGCAATCAATAGTTCTTAAAATTAACACTCTTTTCTTATCAAAGGCTAAACTACATCTCAGGCACATGAACATAGTTTTCAGACTTTAAATAATGTGTGTGATTGCCTCTTAAATAAATAATATGTAATGATTTACCATTTGCTGATAACGAATTTCAGCTTCTTTGGTGATATTTTCAGGCTAGTTCTAGAGCTGAGCATGAACGAAGAAAGTAAATCACTTTGCTTTCAGGCCAAAATTTTGCCTTATTATTATTTATAATCAATATGAAAAAAGTTAAAATTTAATCTGGATATGTTCATGGAAGTATTGACATAAAATTGAATCAGAAGAGAAAAGCTGATATTTCTATTTCTCTGTGTTGATTTAAGTCTCAGTGACATAATTATCACAGGTATCAAAGCTAATGTGATAATTAGTTAATCTCAAATAATGTAGAACTGGGAACAGAATCTTTTTTTTGTAAACAGGCAAAAAATATTTCTGGAATTCCTCAAGTTTATATTCTGTCACACCTACTTTGCCTTAATACTGCAAAAGAGACTATCAACAACACATAAATAAATAGGTGTGATTGAGTTCTAATAGAACTTTATTTATAAAAACAGCTACAAACTAGAATTGCAACAGATACATTCATTTATATTGCCTTTTCTGACAAAGAACATTAAAAAATAAGTCCACATTTGTAATGTTAGCATACGGCAAAAACAAATTCAGTGAAATTGATATATCTCTAATATAGATCATTCATTACCTAGCTCATGATTAAGAATCCGCAAAAAAGATTTTCATATAACTATATTTAGGCCTTCAATAAATATACCACTTGCTGTTATCATTTATGCTATACAAAAAAAATAGACAATCCACACTTTCCAAAGACACAATATAAAACAGCTATATATCATATATAAGGACTTCAGTTTTCTATTTTAAATGACTTGGAGTAGTAAAGGTTATGAAATGTATGTAAGACATACCACTTCTGGATCAATTAAAGACTTTAAGTGATGGTTGGTATCATGAAATATAACCAATAAACAATAAATTATAGTTCACTAATACAGTTTTACAAATAGACAAAAAGAATCTTAACTGTTCATAAACGCTTAATTATGCCTACTACAGTCTACCTGAACATAATTATGTTAATTAGCTAGGAATTTTGCTGAAGTAAATGTTCATGGGCTCTGCTTTCAATTGATTTCCTATGGCATGCAAATTCTGACTGACAGCCGTGCAATCGAAGAGTAAGACCATGCCCAAAATGTCACATTTCTTGATTTATCCTTAAGCCCATTAATACAAACTTTTTCTTGTAACTACAGTTAATTCATCTTGTTCAAAGTAAGAAACAAAACAGTAACCTCAAATGATAAAGATTTACTGATCAGCTAATCAGAAAATTTTAGTTTCCTTTTATTTTCATTTTTAAAATATTTTCTCTAAATACGCTTTTAAAAATATTGTGAATTGAAGGTGGAAGGCCGGGATGGTGGGAGGTAGTGGGATGGATTGAAGAAGGAAGAGGAAAGGGGATATAGGTGGGAGGGGGAATAGAAGGAAGTGGGGATGAGTATTCAATATGCTTGTAAAACTAGAAAAATAAAAAAAGGAATAAAAAAAGCTATGAATAATAAGAGACTGGGAAAAGTCTTTGGATAAAAGCAAAGAAATGAAAGGAATGGGAAGTCCTGACCATAAAAGAGGCAATATGGGGACAGAATAAGTCCACAAACTATATCAGAGAGACACAAGATATAGCAGAAACTACAACGGGGAAGAGAAAAAAAAATTAAGAGGGTGTTTCAATATATTACAATAAAGTATATATAAATATGTATGTTACATCTATATATAAGTACATATGCAAAGGAAGAAAAAGGAAAAAGGGCAGGTTCTTCTTGGATGCACAAGTTAGAAAGGGAAAATGTATGAAACTAGGAGGTCAGTTTTATAGGGTTCTTGAGGAAGAAATTCTGACTTGGATATCTATTCCATATTACTGATCGAAATAATGGAATTAAGGAGGATTGAGTTTTAAGAATGAATCAATACATTTCATTGTAGAGATGCTCACATTGCACTTCAGGGAAGCGTCTGAGACAAACACAATAGTCATGAATTCAACTGTCTTTGGAGTCTTCAGCCAAGCTATTCATGAAGTTAGAACAGATCCTGCTCCAAGAATGGGCTTACTTTTTAGGAGTAAATTTATTTATTTATTTACTTATCCATTATTTAGAAAAGTAAAATTTATTTAGAAGCCAAGTAAATGAATAAAATGAATAGTCAAATTAGGCTTTTTAAAACAGTCTATGGACAAGAAAAACACAGCTACATTATTTAGCAGCTGAACATAGTTTTACTTACAAAAGAAGAATCCAAAAGCTAAAAAATAATCATGCACATGAAGTTTTAATGGCTGCACCACTGAATGCTCATTAAGATTCCATACCAGTTACCCATAGGTATCAACTTAACAACTAGAATTGAGCCTTCAGACACACCTATGAAGAATTATTCTGAAAAACCCTGTGGTTGAATAATTCCCTGGGAACGTGGCTCACTATTTTGGCAGACTGGTAAGTAGAATATGTCCATCTCTTAACTCTTCTTGTGGACATAGTGTGGCCAGTTTTCTCAATTTTTGATGTTGGCATGAACTCTCCTGCCATTCTAATAAACTGTAACCAGAAGCTGCAAGCAAAGAATAAACTCGTTTCCCAAATTGCTTGGTTATGTATTTCTATCAGCAATACCAGAGTAACTAGAATGGCTACTTACTTTGAAAAACACACAAAACTTAATACTAATAATAATTCTAAAAAAGTATTTTAAAGGCAAAGGCATAAAATGGCCAATATGAATTCTGTAATCAAAAAAGTTGAAGGACTAACATCTGATTCTGAGACATAATATACAGATTCATAAGTCAAACTGTGTGAAATTGGCAAAGAAACCAAGCTAAGTCCACAAAATGATCCACATGGCATGCAAGAGTACAAAGATAATTTAATGAAAAATAGTAAGATTTATAATAAATAATTATGAAATGAATGAAAGCCAATACGTAAGAGAAAATAACAGCCACAAAACTTAACTCAGAAAAGTCCCTGATTGTCATGGTTTGAAACGAAGTCTCTCATAGGCCTACACCTGAGACTTCGGGTAAAGGATGGGCTGCTGCCTCCCTCTCTAGCCAAGAGTGGGAAGCTGTTCACTCCATGGTGACAAGGAAACAGAGCCAGGGACAGGGGTCCCAATATGCCATCCAGCAACATAGCACTGTGACCTAATTCCTCCCAAAGGTGCCTTCCTCTGAAACATCTCACCAGCTCCCAACAGTACCATGGCTGGCAACCCATTCTCTAACACATGGGTACAAACAAGAACCCATTGATACACCTGGTAATGGGGAGACAGTTCATCATATTCAGGCACCTGGTCAAATATGGCGACTTGAATTAGATTCCCAGAGCGCACTTGTTCAACATAAAAAACTGACTGACAATAGTAAGAGTAACTGTACTGAAAATAAAGCAATTTCATTGTTATTCTTAAAACTTGATAATTATCTCTATAAACTATAGGCATGCTATAAATGTTAGAAAAAGATTATTAATGATATGAAATCTCATACTGTAACAATAAAAATTGGTAACAGAAATGAACTTTTAACCATGACATAAAGCCAAATATTTTGGAAAGGTTACTGATATCATACATAATTTTCAATGTGTACATACAATTTGAGGGACATTTCCAAATGCTTTGCCCGTGCAATTGCTTCGTCTCTCTCCTCAATGGCTAATTGCAGTCTGCATGTAATAGCTTCATCACGTTCCCTCTGTGCAAAATACACTTCTTCAACCAAAGCTATCAAAAGATTCAAAAGAAATGCACACATTTATCAAAAATGAAAACAAAAATAATTCCATTATTTTAAGAAGAGCTTATTTACTTATTATTATCATGCAATTTGATCAGTATCAAATCATGAGTTGAGAACTCACTGTTGAGGAGCTATTGTGGAACTGAGAAAGCATTTCATATGCATAAAAGTGGGGAAATAATGTCTAAAAACAAACATGAGTTTGTGAGAAGACAAAACTCATAAATATTGCAATTATGTATATATGTAACTATATGAAGAACATTTTAACAATGTTTATTAAGTTAAATGTATGTCTAGTATATGATACTAATATACCTTTACACTTTATATAGTATAAAGAAATTCATATTTTTGAAAAAAGAAATTCATGCTTGCAAGCTGAAGAGATAGCTTTAATCCCTTGCCTCCCAAACAGAAGAATCTGACTTTGGATCCCAGATCTCTTGTAAAAACACTGGAAGGAAGTGGTGGCACCCTGAACTTCCGGCCCTGGAAGACAGATCCTGGGAAATCCCAGAGCAAAAAGCAAAGACGTAAAGCAATCCATGCTGACTCCTGAAGTCACCCTTAGGCCTCCATAGGCACACACAGTGACCTCTGATACACACAAATGCAGACCCCCCTACACACACACACAAGCATGCACGCACACATGCATGCATGCAAAAAAAAAAAAGAAAAAAAAAAAAAGAAATTCATGCTTGAGCTGGGGAGATGGCTCAGCAGGTAAAACACTTGCCATGTAAGTCTGATGATCTGAGTTTAAGCATCTTTAATCCCTGTATGTTTACTATGGAATGAAATATGGAGACTCACAAATCTCCAGAAGCATCCTGACTTAGGCACAAGGAGAAGAGACCCAGTCTGTAACAAAGTGGAGAGGTGAGGAACGGCACTCAAACAATTCTCTCACCGCCACTTGAATACCGTAATGTACACATACCTATGGTCTCTTTCTCTCTCAGATACACACACGTGCACGCATACACGCGCGCGCGCGCACACACACACACACACACAAATTCATGCACATATGCAAAAGAAAATAAAAATACCAACTGTAGTATTATTCACCGAAACAAAAAAACTTAGAAATAACCTAAGAGCAAGAAAAAACATTCAGAATGCACTACTACTTAGCATTTAAAATAAGTTAACCATGGTAGGAAGATATCCCTCAGAAGTAAAAAGTTTAAAATAGCAGACTCTAAAATAACTCTACTTGCTATTATGCATATGCATAACCAATAAACTTTATGGATAGAATAAACACCAAATTTAGGACAGAGGTTCAAGCAGCAAGATGAAAATGTAGCACTGTGAATCCACAGAACAGAAGGTGTCATTGGAACAGAGTACAGTATAAATGTAATCACTTAAAACATGTGAGGAGTTCTGGTGTTATCTGAAAACGTCCTTCTTAAGCATATTTTCTTGAGACTTTTTAAAAATTTGAAACTACTGAAATGTTATGCAAGATGTACTCAAATAACTGAATCACTGAGATACATGTAATTTACACTGTCAACCCAAAATGTAATGTTAGAAAACAATGTTTAAAATACCTTTTTAGTTTATACAACTGAGTTCATACCAAAGTGTGTTATAAATTAATATACAGCTAGTCAAGCATGCAATTTGATTAGTTAAATTGTAAGCTGTGGGGGAAAAAAATCCTAAGAATAAGACGTAATTATATTTTCATCATGATCAAAAGTGAAAATGTAAATGTGGGACTTGGATATAGCTTGGTAGCAGAAACTAACGAAGAATGCACAAAACTGTGGAACTGGTCCCCAGCACTGATTAAGCTGAAGTGGTGGTGCATATCTGCATTCCCAACAAATAAGAGATGGGGGCACAAGAATCAGGGGGTCTAAAACCATCCTCAATGGCACAGAGAGTTTGAAGCAAGCTTTGGGGTATGTGAGTTCCTGTCTCCACAAAAATAAAAATGAAAAACAAAGTACAAGTATAAAATATAACTTGTAATGGGAAATCAAAAGCCAAAACCACTTCCAAGAGGCCGAGCCTAAAGGAAAAGTATATTCATTTCTCTATTCATTCAAAACTTATCGAACTTATGTGTCAGTTACCCATGTTGTTTTAAGGGTTATGAATGCAGTTGCTAGTAAGTTCTTAGTACTTAGAAGAAGTACTGTAAGAAGATGGAGGAAAAATGGGAGAAAAGTCAATTAGATACACAGTTACTAAAAAAGATCAGGTGGTAAAAAGAGGTTTTGGAAAATTAGACTGCATGATTCACAGAAAATAGAGCAGACTTTTTTGACAAATAGGAAGGCCTTTTGAAAATAAACTTTTCAGATGAGTGATAGAGCTAACCCTTATCTGTAAGTTTTGAATTTATATTGTTTCATCCCATGTACAAAACCATTTTTTTTCCTACAAATAGTTTTTTGTTTTTTGTTAATGTGTTGGGGGTTGTAAAAGAATGTTTTATCATTTTTGCTTCAGTAGCTTTAGGATATATTAAAAGTCCTAAACTCTGAAAAAAAAAAGAAAAGAAAAGAAACTTTTCAGTACCTTTAATGAAAGGATATGTACATGCTCACTCACATACACTACATACAGATAAAATTGCTCTCTCGGGCTGGAGAGATGGCTCAGGTGTTAAGATTCTGCCTTATAAGCAGAAGGTCCTGAGTTCAGATCCCAGGTCCCATGTTAAAAATGCCAAGGAGAAAGGGTAGTGGCCTGCATGCCTGACTATGGTGGGCTAAGCCTGGGAAATTTCAGAGCAAAGCAAGAAGGTAGAAGCAATCTAGGATGATTCTCAAAGTCACCCTTGGTCTTCCACAGGGGCACATGTGCCCTCTGACACAGACATAAACACACACACATGCTAAATGAATGGATAAATTTTTTTTTTAAAAAGTGCTCTATCATACAGACATAAATAGAAGGAAAGACAGTACACTAAACAGAACTGAGTACAAGGCCTTGGATATGTGTATTGAGCAATAATTCTCAGTTATCAGTTATATGATACCTCTTAATAAGCTTTTGGCCAGAGGTTTCAAAGGCCCCCCCCCAAAAAACAGGGTTTTTTTTTTTGTCATCATTTTGGTCGTCCTCCAGAAACTGACAGTGAGACTCTATTACTGAAGATTTATATATGCTAATTATAGGACAAGGAAAAACAAGCTGGAACTGATCTGGTGGCTTACTCCCTACAAGCCATCTTTCACAGTACCGGAAGTTCTATATAAGCTAGTGGGGAAGATAAACAATCAACAGTCTCACACAGCTGCAAGCTGTAATAATCACCCTGACAAGAGTGATCATTGATGACATGGTGGCATAGTGGCCTGAATGTTAAGGAGCTGTAACAGTCACTCTTCTCTGCTGCTGTGAGACAATGCTCAAACTCAAGCAACTTAAGGAGAGACAAGGGAGATTTAATTGGCTTATGGTTCCAGCACATTATGGCAGAAAAGGCATGAGAGACAGCAGAGCCAGAGGAGACTCAGGTCATCACAGACATGGAGGCTGAGTGAGTTAACGGCCAATTCTGAGAACAGATTTCTCGCAGAAGCAGTCACCCTCAAGGCCCACCGCTTGTACCTTCCTCCAGCAACGACACACCTTCCCCAATTTGCCATAAAATTTCCAAATACCAAAGGATTCAAACAGATGAGGTTATAGGGGACAATTCACATTCAAACCATGACAGGGGGTAACCAGCTGATTTCTGATTGGATTTAAGGCCTACTTTTAAGTAGAGGTCACATTCCTGGTACTGTGAAGCAGACTAAGAAGCGTTGGAAGGGAAAGATAAAAACCCTGGAGAACAATCTTAAGGTATAGCTATAAAGACTTACTGTCAAACTTCCTTCTAAACTTTTATCATCATACCTATAGATTAGAGAAGTACTCAGCACTTTACATAGAAGCTTTCTTTTGCAATGGAACAAGTTTAAAATAAAAAAATCACAGCTGCCCAAAGCGAAGAACATAATTCACTGTGGACTGGTTGGCCCTAAACAGAACATCAAAATCACACCTGTTCTCAAACCTCAGGGAACACTACAGAAGAGGGGGCAGTAAAAATGTAAGCCTGAAGGACGTGGTCAGACATGTCCTGAACATGTAAGGGCAATTGCATCCATGAACTCACTGCAGCTATGTGCACTTCTACTGGATCTGCACAAGGTTTGGCATAACGATATTTCACATAGAAGGGAAAATTGTCAAAAGACTACGCAACTTTCTTAGAGACTACTAAGCATTACTGCTGGACAGGGATGGAGGAGAGGAAGCTTTTTCTTCAATGAGGAAACCTCAACTGTATACTGATGCTCCAGCGAGTGCCTAAACTATGCCATTAAAGGTAACCCAAAACTCAGTGTGCCACACACGTACAAAGACCCAGGAAGTAGGAGGGAGAATGACAGAAAAAAAAAATTATAGTGGGAATGGAGGGGGACAGAATTGTTTAATTAGGTAAAAGTAACATCAATTCACTATATTCATGTGTAAAACTAAACAAAAATAAACTTAAAAAGAATAAAAAATCAAAAGACAAAAATCATCAATAAAGGAAAATAGAAAAAAATGATAATGAAAAAAGTCAAAGAGAAGATGATCCAACTTTCCTCTCAACTGGAATGGCTCTAAAGAATATTCAAAATGGTTTTCTCTATCTTTCTGCTACTGTGAAACAAAATGGATTAGATATCCCAGAGGATAGAAAGTCAGCCAAAACTCAAGAAATTAAAAGAGATTTTGGGAAAGCATGAACTTGCTCTGGACATACATGACTGTCCTTAGCATTCCAAAGATCTCATGAAATTAGCTATGAATAGCAACAACAAAACCTCCATTCAAGTTCTAGAGTGCTGATAGGACAAAAACACCCCAAAAAATCCAAACTACTATTTGGAGCCACAACGTACAAAAGATGAATGAATTCCTGCAGTATTGCAAGAATATATTTACTAGGATGTATTAAACAAAATAAAATGTAAAAACTGAAGATGAAATACTAAAATAGATTCAAAATACCCAACTCCAATAGGAAAGAAAAAAACGAGAGGGAAAGAAAAACAGCAAAAAGGAGGAAAAGAAATAATAAAATGTTTACCCTTACTACAAGCATATCACTAAAACACCCAAATTGAAAAGAGATTATTGGGCTGGGGTAAAAGAAAAAGAAATTATATACACGAGAAACTCATGGGCTGGAGAGATTACTCTCAAGCAGAAGGTCCTGAGGTCAGATCCCAGGTTCCATCTAAAAACACTAGATGGAAATAGTGGTGGCCTGCATTTTCAGCCCTGATGAGAAGAGCCTGGGAAATATCAGAGCGAAACAAAAAGGAGGTAGAAGTAATCCAGGATGATTACTGAAGTTACCCTTGGGCCTCCAGAGGGACACACAGTGTTGTCTCTCTCTCTCTCTCTCTCTCTCTCTCTCTCTCTCTCTCTCTCTCTCTCTCTCTCACACACACACACACACACATACACGCATGCATGCACACAAACATAAATTAATAAAGTCAAAGAAAAGGAAACACCAAATGCAAGACAAAAGTAGATGAAAATTAAGAATAAAACATGAGGAAACATACTGTAACACAAAAATTAAGTTGGAATGGCTAAATACCCACACAAAATATACTTTGGAACACAACAATTAACATTGGTAGAGTGATATATATTGAGAAAAGGCTACTGCAGCAAGCATATACAAAATGGCACAGTGCATGCCCAACAAAAATGAAGCAAAAATGACTTAAACCAACAAATCCATATGAAATATAGAAGAGGTAAACAGCATATCCAATCCAAAGGTAACTAAATTTATGAAATATTTTATCCTAAGAATACACATTATTTTTAGGCAAAGAGGGAAAAAGCAGCAGAATGTATCAAGTTTGTGCTCATAAATTAAATCTCAAAAATTTAAAGTATTAAAATCATATGAAGTATGTTTCCTAGCTATCTTAGAATTCAATATAGAAACCAAAAACAAAAAGAATGACAGAAAAATCTTGAAAAGCTTATATATTGAGTAACATTTGCAAAAAAAGAAAACAAAAACTTGTAAAGATGTATTAGCTCAGTAGAGATATAGGAGGCAAAAAACACAGTGTACACTTTTAGTCCTCAGGAAAATAAAAATTTCAATTTTAATGAGACTACAAACTATTTCAGCAACTGAAGATTGTCCATATCAGTTACCACAATGTGGAACACTGCTTGTTAGCATATACAATCATGTCAGTTTCCCTTTAAAAATTTATACATATAACTACCGTAAAACTCAGTAATCACAATTATCAAGAAAACATAAAGCTTATATCAATGTATAAAGTAATACAAATCTTCATAACTAACCTCTTTATAACACAATCTAGAAACAACCCAAATTTCTTTTAACATTTTTTATTTCCGCTCATACAAACTTAATAGGTACACCAGTTCCCTTCCTCCCTCCTCCTCCCCTCGACCCCCCTGCTCCCCCTCCCCCAAATTTCTATTGCTTCTCTCTCTATGCTCTTTTACTCCTCCCCTTTCCTTATTTTCCCTTTCCTTTTCTTCTTCCTTTCCCTTCCCTCTCCTTTTCCTTCCTTTCCTATTATTGTTATTATTGAGTCTGTGAATACACTATTGTGCTACCAGGGATCAAGTCATGATGCAGTTTTGAAAAAAAAAGGCTTATACCCAGAATATAGTACCTATGAATGATAATTACTTTTCTCCTCAGTACTTAATAGTTGTTTCCAGAAACACAATCAAAATAGCTTAGAAAATCAATGATATGTACTATGTGATATAAAAAGCAGCATAGTATATATCAAAATAGGCTATGACTAGGATCTAATATACTAAAGCCTAGCAATATTGATTCTGTAAATTTCTAATGTAATTTTAGGGCCAGCAAGATGCTCAATGGGTAAAGGTGCCTTTCCCAAACGTGGAAACCTAAGCTTAATCCCCAAGTCCACATGGTAGACTTGAGAAGCTATCCTCTAATTTCTGCAGCACATGCCCACCACCCACACACCCTCATCCCTGTGCTCAGGTGCTCCTTCTCTCTCGCAAAATAATTAAAAATATCAAATAAGGTCATTTTAGATGCAGCATCATGACACAGGGTGGAAGAAATAGAAGCACTTGTTCCATAAAATTAGACAATAGATGAAAGTGATTGATAATAGGTGAGTCAGGTGGATCTTCAGCAAATCCCATTTTCATTTCACTATCAAAACTCTCAACCCACAGAGCCACAAGGCAGCTTCCTTCCTACACATATTACAAAAGCGACTGGGTTGTTTTGAAAACTACATATATAAATCTATAATTAAAATTTATTTTCTAGAGTGTCTCATCCTCATGGCACTCCACGTCTAGAGTCCGTGAATTTTTTTCTAGATCCTTGACTCTCATGGATTCTATGCCTGGAGTCCATGAGTTCTCCATGACTCTCTTGCCCCTCACAGATTCACCTCTGTGAGTTCTGTTCTTTCTCTCTTCTCAAAAACTCCACCTTAATGTTCAAAAACATTATTCTCTTTAAGCTGTTTTTTATTGAAAGGCAAAACTGAAAGAAAAATTATTCAGAACTCATGAAAGGCAGTATTTGCTGGTGGCATAGTTCATATCAAATATCATTGTTCTAATTGCATTATAGATTTTTTTCAATTTGTTAGCCACATAGACTGTAAAACAGTGATGTAATGACAGACTAACATATATATGATATCACTCTGACTATTCTGGGATACTATTAGTGTATACATAAAATATAAGCTGCTAGCAAAACTGCAAAAGAAAATCAACAAACCACAATCCAGAACTTCAGAGACTCTATATCAACCACCTGGAACTAGGCCAGACTAATCTCTCATCCTGAAACTCAGGGAAATTTGCGGAAGAGGGGGCGGTAAGAGTGTAAGAGCAAAAGGATGGGAGGAGCAATGATTTGCAAGATACTCCACACAAGTTAGGGCCGAAGTAATCATAATTGGACTTTGCATGCCCTGCGCAATGTCCAATACACTATTGACCTCACAAAGTCTAGCATCTGCTAAAGGCACCCAGATCCTTGGAGGCAAGGGATTGGCAGCCACAGTAGTGTTCCTATGCTTAAGGGAACACGGGAAAGGGTTCAGAGAAATGCCACTGGGTCCTTGTACGTCATCGGAGAGGAGGGCCCAGAGGAGAGTCAGGCATGCACAAGAAAGGACTCTCTGGGAATTGGGGCAAGAGGCACTGGGGATGGAGAGGGAGGGATGAGGGGAGGGGGAGCAGGGGGTTGGGGGGGAGGAGGGAGGGAGGGAACTGGTGTACCTATTAAGTTTGTATGAGCTGAAATAATAATAAAAAAGGTATAAAAATATAAGCTGCTAAATTTTAAATGCCAACAAATTTTCTACTGACACAATAAAGTGTGATGATACTGATTTTTACCTTTTAAAATATTTATCTGTTTATTGTTTATTTTTAAAGACAGGATCTTACTAAACAGCCCAAGATGACCCTGGAATCATGATCCTTCTGCATGAGTCAATACACTGACTCATCTGTCCAAACCTTTACAAAGTAATATTTATTTCGAGTTGTGCTTACTTGAAATACAATAGTATCTGATGAAAAGAATTAGCAATAGTCTAGTTATTTTTATGCTTGAAAGAAAATGTTTTCTTTCAAAAATTTATTTAATGCCTTGCGATTAAAAAAGAAATGTTTAATATTATAAGGTTATTTGAAATTTAAGTGTGTGGCGGGTTATTTCAAGATTACCATTTGAGGATCTGAATGTGAAAAATTAAAATGCCTGAAATATACATATACATTACATATAAAATCTGATTGTGATTAATAAACAAGGTGCTTTTCAAAATTAAGGTATTATTAAATGGTAATTTTTAACAGCTTTCAAGTTACATATGAATTTTTTAGTTATAAAATAATGCTTGATTCTTTCTAAAATTCTGTACTTTTAAAGGATCAATACACAACTCTCAAACATTTTTAGTAAAGAAAACTTAATTGTAAACACTGAGCTTTTCCAAGGTAGATGACTATTACAAAGTTCACTAGAAAATCAATATAGCATTTTGGTTGGAATTTGCTCATTAAACACCCACAGCTCTAATGCAAATTATGATGGAATGAATAAAGCAAATACGCATGCTTCTTTCTTTTTATTAAATGTAAAATCTACTGTTAATTGCGTCTCGTATGTCATACAAACTTTTCTCCTTAACTATTAAATAGAAGCTTTAACAAAAGTCATTAGAGATTCTCTTTCTTTGACTTGAATAAATTTCAATATTTGTTCAGTAAAGGTTCACAGCAGTTAAATTACATTAACAAATATTATTAGCTACTATGTAAGCCAACCAAGTAAAATACTTATATTGTAGGTAAAACAAATCATTGGGTGTTTACAATAATATTTGGATATCTCCATTTTTAAACATGGTTATCAAATATCCTATAATTCTTAGTCAAATGAGAAAGACTCAGAGAGGATCACCCCACAACCAAATACTCAAATTTGTTTAGTAAGCTAATTGTTTTCTAATACAGGCAAGAGTAAATATGAAGAGGCTGAACCACACTAAGTATGAGTTTATTGAGTCAAGGCAAAGTACATATTTTACTAGTAGAACCCATGTCTATTGACAAACCCACATTCTACAGTTTTCAAACAACTTTTAAAATACAGTAGGAATAAGAGACACTATATTGAAAAACATGCCAGTTTAAACATTGGATCATGATTCTCTAAATAACATAATCTGAAGGATAGATATTTCTCAGGAAAAAGAAGGTTTGTTAATGGGCACATGGTAGCTATATAAATACAAAAGGCTGAATTAAACACAAAGAAGACATTATCAGGATTTTACACATCAAATACTCTCACCAAATACAATTAGTGTTCCTAATTTCAAAGTAACAAATATAATATAAACAACAGTTTCGTAAAAGACTGACCTTTATGAACAAATCTCCTATTTCATGTATGTCTACTTTTGCAGTTTTACATGAGGGTGAACCACTTATGGAAGTTAATAATGTTAGAAAGATTTCCTTGCAAATATTATAGGTAGTATTTTATGAAATAACTGTGAGATATCACTAACCATGAACAATGCATTATATTTCACCATTTTAGTTATAATTTGTTCACCTTTGCATAAACTGTTTGAACAGACGGTAATTGCCTCAGACAGAGACAACCCCAAGTAATCTGATGCTTTCGTTTTTGGAATCACATGCTGAATTCATTTATTATATCAGAACTTCTTTTATAGACTGAGGTATGTAAATTTTAAAATTGGATTTGATTGGATTTGATTATTAAACATTTTGTACAATTTTTTTATTGAATTGTGCGTGTGTGTGCGCGCATGTGTCTGTATGTGTGTAGAACCACAGACGAATTCGGGAACCACCATGGACGCCTCCACCTCCTCGTTTACTCTGCCTTGGGATTCACAGGCTCCGCCCTACCAGAACCAGAAACACAGGCCGCCCTGCTTCCGCCTGACATCTATATGTGGGATCTAGAATCCGAACTCAGGACCTTCCACCTGCAAGGCAGAGGTTTAACCCCTGAGCCACTTCTCCAGCCCCCCCTGTACAATTATTTTTTAAACCTTTTTCTGGATGAAAAAATAAATCACATAGACTCACTATAAAAATGTTGCAACACAAATTTTTCAAGTGTATAATTAAAAATAAGCAGAATGTTCCTGCATCTTTCAATATTCTTCAAAAAATATAAAACTTATAGAATTTGTATGACTTCAATTTTATTCAACTAAGATTCACCTGCATTAGATGTATACTATACCTAATTACTCACTACATAAACAAAACCCTAATATAATTAACACTTTACCTATCAATCTTCTTATTCTTCATAGAGTTCTTTTTCTCTCATCTTTCATCTGATCATATTGTTAAAATCTTTTTCCTTAAAAATTAAAATTAGGGCTGGATAATAAACCTATACGTAGGAAGACAGTACATCAAAATGCTCTGTAGGTAGCTGTTGTTATACCCATAGAATGGGAACTCACAGTGGAAACTTTTGGGTTTAAAGCTGAATGAGTGATGGGAAATGCACACATCAGTAGAGTGGCCTGAAAAGAGGTAATTATTACACTATGGAGGTCTGAACCCCTACAAGAGTAGACAAGCCAGAGTGAACTTTGAGGTCCATTGAAGCATACAGGCAGAAGGGTGACAGGGTATGACAGAGAATGGTGAAGGGAAGGAAGGAAATGGGAGGTAGGAGGGAAGGAAGGAAGCTGGGATGAATACTCATATACTTGTACAAGTAGAAAAAAATTAATTAAAAAATTAGGACTGGAGAGATGGCTTGGGATAAAATTCTGCCTCACAAGCATGAATTCAGGGGGCTGGAGAGGTGGCTCAGGGGTTAAGCCTCTGCCTTGCAGGCAGAAGGTCCATGAGTTCGGATCCTAGACCCCACATATAGACGCCGGGCAGAAGCGGGGGCGGCCTGTGTTTCTAGTCCTGGTAGGGCAGAGTCTGTGAATCCCGGGGCGGAGTAAACAAGGAGGAGGTGGAGGCATCCATGGTGGTTCCCGAATTCGTCCGTGGTTCTACACACACAGATACACAGACACACAGACACACACAGACACACACACACACACACACGCACACACGCACAATTGAATTAAAAAAAAAAAGCATGAATTCAGATCCCAAGTCCCACGTAAAAAACACCAGGTAGAAATGACAGTGTCTGGGGCTGGAGAGGTGGCTCAGGGGTTATGCCTCTGCCTTGGAGGCGGAAGGTCCTGAGTTCGGATCCTAGACCCCACGTATAGACATCAGGCAGAAGCAGGGGCAGCCTCACTTCTGGTCCTGGTAGGGCAGAGCCTGTGAATCCCGGGGCAGAGTAAACAAGGAAGAGGTGGAGGAATCCATGGTGGTTCCCGAATTCGTCCGTGGTTCTACACACACACACATACATGCATACACCATACATGCACAATTGAATAAAAAAAAAAAATGACACTGTTGCACTTCTGGCTCTAGTGGGCAGGGCCTGGGAAATCCTAGAGTGAAGCAAGAATGAGGTAGAAGCAATCCAAGATGATTCCCGAAGTCACCCTTGGATCTCCACAGGGACATACAGTGCTCTCTCTCTCTCTCTCTTTCTCTCTCTCTCTTTCTCTTTCTCTCTCCCTCTCACACACACACTAAATTTTAAAAAATTTAAATCAAGAAAAAAAATCAACCATATACATGTATCTATGTATGTACACAGGTATACATACCTGTATGCGTACTGTTGCATTGAAAAGTAACTACACATGGACTATTCCATTCCAGGAACATATGTGTTAGATGAAAGACTACCCATTTTACTGATGTTCATTATAACAGCCATAGAAAAATCAAGTTCTCATGTAAATAAACAAGAGAATTTCCATATTTTTAGTACACAGGTATGAAGACCTAACCCTTATTCTTTTTTCTACTATGAAAATGAGGCTAGCTTTGAGTTCTTTCTTTTTTTATCATTAGGCAGTCAACATAATCTAAGGTACAGCAGCTATTGAACGCTGTCCACAAGTCTAGGCAGGGCTGCTGCAGTTTCTCAATCGCAACAACTGATGTTGCCCACACAAAACCCTCACTGGGTAGACTTGCTAACATTCCGTCCTGAAAGAGGCCTTGCTCACAAGGCAGCATACCATAGGCACAAGCCTAGAGGACACCTAAGAGATCAATGAATGCTTGTGGGATAGGGAGAAAAAGGATTTGTTCTTTAGTGGTGTGGTCACTTGTAAAATTGCCTATGCTTCTATAGGTAACCCTAATAAACTGATGGGCTTACCAAGCTAGACTTGGGTGGAATCATTTCTTCAGTGTATTGTTGGTACTGTACAACACCAAGGAAAGTTAACACAGCAGTAATATAGTAAGAAATAATCTACCTTTGAGAAAAATGCAAATATTTTCTATGGTACGAGTTTCATTTTTCCATATCACTCAGTGGAGGTATCTTGATATGACTAAATATGCAGTCATAATATATATCTATATTTTTCTTTTTTAAATTTATATCTTTATTTTTCCCCAATCATACAAACTCAATAGGTATCCCAGTCCTCTCCCTCCCTCTACCCTTCCCCAGTCCCCTTGTACCATCCCCCACATATCTATATTTTTAACATTGACATTTTAATCTCAATTTATAAAAGCTTAGTTTCATGGATCCTATGCTCTGATCCTCCACCAATAACAAACTTTACCTTATCCACCATAACAATTTTACATCTTTTACTGTAAAAAGAAGACATTCATTTTATATATAAAGTCATTTAAATTTGGCTATTTAGATAGGAACTCGTACTTACAGAGAAAAGGCACTATTAGCGCTTTCCAGAGTAAGTAAGCTAAGCAATCTAAATGATTGAGTCACATGTAAAAACATTGAAGATAGACAGATAGATGACAGATAGATAGATAGATAGATAGATAGATAGATAGATAGATAGATAGATAGATAGATACTTACTTATAAATACAAGACTTAGGAACTAAGGAGCACTTTTGGCTAAAACCCAATATTGGCTTTATTTCAATTTAATTGGAAGAGGATATCAAATTCATCTTCTCCATGAGATATCAGGAACCTGGATTTCTCTTTGTACCAAAGGTTAATAAGAAATGTGTCTGCAAAAGTCAAACAGCATTAAATACCAAAAACTGATTATTATTCTACAGGAGTTGTTCTGTCATTCATAATCTCTCCATGCTTCAACCTTCCACAGCTAATCTTTAATGGATGACATGCAAGGAAGAAAAATAACTAACACATAAAGCACAGGCTCTAATGTGAGCTTTTGGAAATAGAAAAACAAAGCTACTGAAGAAATATAAATATTTTAAGCATCACAAAAATGAGAAAAACAATAGTTATGCAGAATTTAAACAATGTATACTGCAAATGCAGTAAAATAACAGAAATTAAAGATACAGAAAGCACTAGAAAATGCCCACAAAGCTCTTTAGAATTAAAGAAAGGTTTAATTGAAGAGGGTATTTTTTAATGTTCATAGTTTAATCACTTCCTTTTCCTTGAAGAGATACTTTAAAAGTATAGATGTTTCAGCTGTTTCTTTAAAATATTACCTACCATGTGAAGGTCATATATTCTATTTTCAAATAGTATTTACATGTATATAATTTAAGGTGTCAAACACAATAAAAAGTTCAAATAGGCAAAGTAAAAATGTCTTAATATAAACACATAGGAAAGAATGAGATAAATAATTGAATATTTTCTAACTAAATAAGATCTTTACTATATATTTGCCCTGTGTTGTTTTTTTTTTTCTTGTAGAAATTAGTTTTTTAAGCCAAGTTACATATCTAAGCCAGGACAGCTGTGAACTGGGGAACTGCCCTCCTTGGCTCCTTAGTGCTAGAATTACTGGTATATACTACCATGCACAGATTCTTGTAGACAGTTAATTTTTTTCATGCTTCCACACTTCTTAAATAAGGTTAAAACTGAAAAGGGAAGATTAAGGGTTTCTGAGGGTCTAAGTTCTTCATAAGCATTAACTGAAGTATAAAAGTCACTTATACAGCAGATTTTAATAAGGTTAGCGAGACTATCATTATACATGAAAAAAACCAATGGGGAAACAAACAAAGCTAAACAGCATACAAGAATATATACATATGCATGTGAACTCCAGAGGCTGATAGTAGGTGTTTTCTTCGACAACTCTTCCAGCTTCTAGTTTCTGCGGCAGGGTCTTCCCACTGAACCCACTGATTCAGCAGCATTGCTGGTCAGCGAGCTCTAAGAATCTTACTGTCCCTGCCTCCCCAATGCTAAATTGAGAGACACATGTTACCATGCTTGACTTTTTACATGGATGCTAAGGATCCAAGCTTTGGGCCTCATGCTTTCTCCCGAGCACTTTACCAATTGAGCCATTTCTCTATCCATTCAAATATATTTTTTACCCTTATTTATGTATGAGAGAGAGACAGAGATTGAGAGAGAGATATGATTCCCAAAGTCACCCTTGGCCCTCCACAGGGACACATAGTGCCCTCTGATACACACACACACAACACACACATATACACACACAAAATAAGCTTAAAATTTTTTTAAATGAGTATGCAGGGAAATTTGGAAAAACTAGCAAACAATGTATAAAATCGACACTGGAGTTTTTCATAAAACCTTATATAGTGTATTTCTTACACATATCACAGGGATTAGTTCAAGATTACAGTACAATTTATTATTCTTGAAAATCATACAATTAAATGTCAATGTTTACTTTTTCCAAAAGTAAATAAATCTATTATACAATCAGTTTAAAAAACCCGAAAAAGACAAGAACTGTTCACTGAACCATTAACCAATTCTATTTCAAAATTTGTGTCTTATTTATATAGTATGTGTGTAAACACTGTTTAGAAAAATTATATTACAAAGGCAATTTTCACTGCTTCTTTCACTTAATTTTGGGTTATGAAAGACTTTGTGTATTATCAAACTTTCCTCAGAAAATTCTTAATTATCAAATCATCTCACAGCATAAATGCATATAATTTACTTAAAGATTTGTTTATTGTTAGTTTTTTTTTTTTTTTTTAGTACTCTTGCTATTAGAACTCACACTAGTGACTGGAAGGATGGCTGGATGGCTTGGGGGGGCGGTCAAACCTCTGCTTTGAAAGCAGAAGGGTCCGGGTTCAAATCTCACATCTCACATAAAATCGCTAAGGAAAATGTTGGTGGCCTGCACAAAAGGAAGAGAGTCTGAGAAGCCCCAAGAGCAAAACCAAAAGGAGGTACAGCAATCAAGAATGATGCCTGAGTTACCTTTCAGCCTTCACAAGCATACATAGTGCCCTCTGATTGATACACATACACACACACACACACACACACACACGCAATAAAAGGGACTCAAACTACATAAATATTCTCAGAAATTTCCATGTGTCATATATACTCTAAGGAAATTTCTATCAGGACACATTTGCCACATATTAACAATTTTAATCTTCAGACAAATATATTTATAGCTATGTGCACTTTTCATAATTTCGTTTAAAAGTTTATAAATATTTCCTTCATTTGTGGAAGTCTGATTTTTTAGACAGTATTTTGCTTGCAGACATAATTTAGGTATCTGCATATTCATAAACTTTACCAAATACACATTTCATTTTTAATATGAGAGTAACAACAGAAAAATAATTTCTACTTATGTGAATATTGGGTCATTCATGTTACAGAAAACAGAATTAATGCCATATAATCAGAGTACCATATTATTCCTCTTTCTTTGTAGATACCAATGTGATTGATTTTATTTCATGAATGTTTACCTTGTGACTATGCTTCATATTGCCCAAGTAGACCATATGCATATTTAAGATTATATATTTATTGAGAAACTATGAAAAAGTTCAAGAGTACAACAGGGAGCTAAAGTTTTTTTTTTAACTTAGTGAATTCCTAAGCAATCCATAATTTAAAAAATATTTAATTATGATAAAAATCTTTTCTAGTGTTATATTTAAAACATCTTAAAGCCTTTAAAAATAAAGTAGAAATAAAAAAAATAAAGTAGAAATAAAGCATAAAAAGTGCATATATGGGCTGCAGAGATGACTAAGGGGTTAAGACTCTGCCTCGTAAGCCAAACGACCTGAGTTCAGATATAGATTCCATGTAAAAACCAACAGATCTGTGCTTCCAGCTCTGGAAGGCAGAGCCTGGGAAATCTCAGAGCAAAAAAAGGAGAAAGAAGCAATCTAGGATGATTTCCAAAGTCATCCTTGGGCCTCCGCAGGGACACACATACCCTCTGACCCTCTGATACACACACATACACACACACACACACAAAATAAACAAAAATGCTTTATTTTAAAAGTACATATATTTTTTGACACCTAGTACTTTAAAATGGAAGATTTTCATGTGCTCATTTTTTTATTAGGTTTTCAAGGCATGTCTTTTAAGTCCAGTACTTTATACTAAGAAACTATTTAGCAGTATTATTTTCATAAATTTAGGTGGATAGAAGACATTTAAATATCTAACACCTATTATAATACATTCATTTATAATATCTAACATTTAGTATAATATTTTGCTTATGAAAAATGAGTAATTAACTCAAATAATTAAATGCTTTCCAATTTTTGCAGGAATGATTCAAATCATGCAATAATTGAGAATTTTTAAATGCATACCAATAAATAAGTAAATATTTGACCTACACCTGAACTGTAGGACTCAAAAGTTAAACAGTAAATATTATGCTTCTTGGGTCTCCCTCAAGAAATAAAAAAAGACTATTCACACACAGTAGATCATTATTCTGTGTAATTATAGTCCAAACTTATCAATTATGTTTGTAAGACATAAAATTAAATTATGCAATACCTCAAAATAAATGTATCTCTTACAATACTGTCTTAGGAAACAGAACACACACACACAAACACACACACACACACACACACACACACACACACACATTTAATGCCCAAATCAGTTGTATATATCCAGGAAATTCCAAATTGTTCTGAACTTGTATTTGAATTAATCATTTTTAATAAATAATTTTCCTTAAATACATTTCCTCATTTAAAAGAAACAGAAAGCATTTCCTCACCAAAAAGAAACAAAAACTTTATGGCAGTTTTGTTCCAACAAAAAAGTAACCCTCTGGCATTTGCTGGAGCATTTATTTGTGGTTATCTGTGACAACCTTTCCATTTAATCTCAGGGAATCATCTCTATCATCATCTCCATCACCAGATGTTAACCTATTAATTGCACAAAACAGATTTTTAAAATCAAATGTAAGTTTCCATTGGCAATGACTATGGGACTATCTTAATACAAAGAAGTATTTCCTCTGCCCAGCTAAAACAATAAGTGGTATTTGAACTGCTGGTTGAAAGATAGAAGCACTGGTAATCATTATTTCCCCTTGTTTGTTCAGGCCCTTCCAACAAAACAAACAACCTTTTTGTGATTGGATTGACATGGTGTTAACAATGCATTTAATGCTTAAATCAGTATGAATACAGGTAAAGCTCTACTAATACCAGTACCAGGATGTTAAGGTCGTCTATTTCTTAAGCAGCCAAGAAAAAAAAAAAAAAAAAAAAAAAAACTTCTCCTCCTTTGGTAAATAAGGCAGTATGTTAGTGCTCACCAAGACATCATGTAACCTTGTGTGATTCTCAGGCCAAGTGCTAATATTCATACTATACCTGCTGTCTTTTCAGCAAATTTAGCTTCTGTTGCTTTCTCTTGGAGTTCCAGCTTAAGCTTTAATTTTCTCTTTTCTTTATCTTCTTTAGCTAATTTTTCTTGAAGCTAAACACATTGAAAAATATATACTTATCTGATAAATATGTTCTACAGATGCAATTAACTTAAAGCAATACTTTGTTTACTCATAGTTTTTCATAATTCCATATTTAACTGCCTAGATACACTGACTCCACAAGGATGCAAGACATTTTATATTGATTACCTGAAATGATATGAAAATCAGAAAACAAACTAATACACTTACTTATGTGTGTGCATATAGACAAATAAAATGAAGAGGAACAATATTATTATTAAAGATATCTACCACAGAGGCAATCATCCCCATCCCTTTGTCTTAAAGTGAAAGACTTAAAAGATTCTACTAATACCAAAATCGTGGGTAACAGTTTCGTGCTTTTCTTAGTGATTCCAATATTTTGAAACAAAATTAATTAAGATAATCATCTTAATATCTGACACAAATCTGCATTTATGAATACAGTTTCGTTGCATTCCATTTAAATTGGCACTGCCACCTGACTCATAATTGGCATGTAATAACTGCTAAATGGAAAGCAGAGAAAAATCTCTCATGCTCATACGGAAGGCTTCCAAATGTATTTCTGCAGTTGTTTTTCTTTCTTTTCCAATTCCTCCCTAGTTTTCTGTTGTTTTCCTTCAGCCATAATCACCATTCTTAATATTGTGTCTCAGGTTGATCAAACCAGATAATGAGAATATTAAAATCTAAAAAGTACATGGAATTTTTTAAGAGGACACACAGAAAGCAAACAGTAGCTAATGACATTATTTAAAGATCAGAGGAATGGAACTGATGAGGAAGAATCAGAAGAGAAGATGAAAATGATATGACAAACTTGGATAGGCCAACTGCAGCAGCATAAGGTGACCCAAGGCAGGCAACAGTATCATGAGCCATTTTGACATGTAATTACCTATATTACAGAAGTGAAAGATAGGGCACAAATGTTAGTAAAGAAGAAATAATTTTGTGAAGCAGCATGAAACTTTACAATGTTGAAGCAAAGTTTTAGAAAGTAAAACTGGAAATTTGTTGGCATCAACATAAAACACCAAAGATTTATGCAAAAGGAAGTGATATTGCAAGCCCACAAAGAAGGAAACACAAAAAGGTTTATTTTCAAAAGTATTCACTTACTTAATAATTAAACCATGTCATGATGACAAAATAATATAGCCTAAAGATATTGCTGTGCAATTAAAACACACAATAATTGAATAAGGAAGGGCAACAAAGAGAATTACAAAGGTCAAAAACCTAAAAGATTGTTACATAGTAATAAGACTTTCTATAACATACCTTTTTATTGCTTATTCTGAGATTATCCAATTCCTTTTGAAGAAATGCTATTATTGTCTCTTTATTTAATTCTGGGGTGACTTGATGAAGAATCATAGATTCATAATTCAAATCACTCTTTCTACATTCCACAATGCTGTAATAAGAGAACTATTAAATAATACATTTGACTTCATGCAGCATGTGAGTTATACATTAATAATAAATATATTATTGTTCCTAATTTAAAGTTTTTTATACATTTAAATTATATAAAAAAGAATAAATATATGAATACAGAGATATCAATCAATTGGAAAAATCAAGTTATGGAAAGCATCTAGAAACACCTAAGATACTCAAGGTTCAGTATATTTGTTAAAAAATTCTGGTTTAGAAGCTGTAAATATAGTTTCAACTTGTTTCAGTTAGGATTCAACTTGCATTCTTGCCTTTCTGAAAATGGGAACAAATAATCATATTTTTCACTTTAATTGACAGAATACCATATTCATTATTAAACTTAACATATTAAATTTAAAATTCTATTCCTAAAATAAATAAAAAAAAGAGTCTTTGATATTTTGTATGTTAATTGACAATCATCAACTTGTAAGCAAGCAATATAAATTAAGTGTATTAAGTGTGCAAACATTGATAAATGGGAGCTACTAAGTAGACCTTTAGAAGGGACATTCACTAGGTATGGGTTACCTACCATGCATCTCTTATGACAATTACACTAAAGATCTCAAGATATGGCCTTAAACTAACACTTACCATCTATTTTTCCCATTATGTTTATCATTCTTCACTCACCCTTGCCTCTGTACCTTTAAACATACCCCGAGTTGTACCTCAGTAAAATTTAACAAATGTAATGGAGAGAAACATTCCCTACTGAGTAATTTAGAATAAGAGATACAATTCCAATGAGAAAATTTTAAAATAAAACTCTAGAAAATATAATTAAATTTAGGCTGAAAATGTAACTGTCATTTTAAAATCTAATATTACCTTCAGAACACATTAATAATTTTCTTAATCTCATAGATAATAGCCACAACCATGAAAAATTCAAATTTCTTCATAAGACAGGTAAGGAGAATGGGTAAAGCTCCTAATGTAAATCAGAAAGGCAAATAGATAGACTGTGGAACTTCTCTGAAGGCACTAAAATTATCCTAAATGAATAATGGAGCTATCCAAAAACCAAAACATATTTTTGGGTTGAATTTGTCCCATAACTGCTAGAGTTACTTTAATAATATCTCATTTATGTCAACTTAACAGTTCTCTTCACATCTATAATAAAGGCCACAAATAATAATACTGACTGAAGAACGAAGTATCATTGCCTTCCTTCAGACTCACCTTGTGAAGTTTTTCCCAGCTACACACACTACATTAACATCAAGGAAAAAACAGATAGTCCTTGGAGATTCCAGAAATGACCATAAATTACTAACCTGCTAAAGAGGAAAAGGAGAAGGAAGAAGAGTTGTTCTGTTTGTTATTTTCTACACTAAAGGCTGGTACACATACTCACCTGCACTTTTCAGACATCTCATGATTTGGGTAAGGACTGATGGCATGAAAATTTCTTGATCTCTGTCCTGGCCATCTGCTGTCCTCAGAAGTGACTTCGCTTTCTAACTCATTGACTTTCTGATGTGTGTCTTGCTCAGAATTCATAGTCAGTTGCTCAACTAGTTGTATACTCTTGTTTCCCTTTGTAGTCTCTTCTTCAAAACCAATGTGAGCTGTATCTGTGCTTAAACAAAACACGATACACAAATTATATACTCTGTATTAAAATTCATTGAACCAAACGCAAATGATTACAAAACATTCATAGCTTTTTTGTACATATGTGTGTCTATATACAAGAGGTTACTCACTGAGTGTGAGTGAAGAACAAGGGTAACTGAGAATCATCCTAGATAGCTCTACCTCCTTATTGCATTGCTCTGGGGTTTCCTAGGCACTATCTTGCAGAGCCAGAATTACAGGCCACCACCATTTCTGCCCAGCATTTTTATATAGATTCTGGGAATCTAAAGTCAGGTCCTTCTGCTTGTGAGACAAAGGTCTTAAATCCTGAGCCACATCTCAATACCAATAGTTTTGAATGTAGTTATTAGTATTACTCTAACTGTAACTGATTAAGCATGTACAGTGTAGAGTTCCTCAACTGTTTTTCTACTTCCATTATCAGAAGATATTTAGAATAATGGTTAACAGCCTGGGTTACATGTGGAAATTTGAGTTCCTAAAAGTTGGAAGCCTAATCACACCTGTGCTAACTAGATGTAAGCCTACAGAAGTGATAAGTTGCCCAGATTGATTCCAGCATACTCTTGATGCTGAGAATCACAGGCTTCTAGATACTATTTTCCAGACTTCTCAAAAGAGGATACACTGAAGACATGATTACAGCAAGCCAAAACACATATGGAACTCTGGTATCATACTTCCTGGATTAGAATATCAGTTTTATTTGGTTTTCTTTTTTTTTTTTTTCTTTTTTTTTTTTTTCCGGTGCTGGGGACCGAACCCAGGGCCTACCACTGAGCTAAATCCCCAACCCCTAGAATATAAGTTTTACTAAGTGTAAATGATGGGTAAAGTATTTAGCATATTTCCTGTTTACAAAAATACAAATAAAAAAACTGAATAGTTGTGATGACTGACTTAACACACATGAATTATTGGCAGGTCACTAACTATCAAATATTAGCTGTTATTTCAGTAAACATTATCATTACATTAACATGTATATAAGAATTATTTTTAACCTCAATTTCATCAGGTGTTATATATTAGAGAAACTACTCTTATACCTCAAAAATATTATGCTATTATGATTATCTCGCAAATATTATTTTGTTTCAAGTAATAATAATACTTATTTCAAAGAGAAATTATATTTAAAGGCATAGTAAAACATAGGGGGAAATCATACACATACTAATTAATTCTCTGAGAACATATACTGATTGAAACTTTTATTAATTCTAACAGAAACAATTCTTTAGCTTTGAGAAGTAGTCCTTTTCGGTGATGTCCTTTTCAACATGCCAAACTTAAAAGTCATTTTGAAACACAGAAGAAACATTAAAATAAAAAGAAAATTAGAGCACTTATAAGGAAAGTAACTTTCACAAAATACTCATTTGACAATTCCTGTTTTTATTAATTACAGTCATTTATACATTTCAAGTTCAAACATTCATATTGAAAACTAGAAGACATATCATAAATCATTTGTTTTGGGTACATAATTTTAATTTCAATTTGTCTGAGAAAATGAATAAAATGAGAGAAGTGAATGTCCTCAGTATATACTGTAAGATAGGTGTGATATTTCAATATTGTTGAAATTTTAATTCCTGAAGGATTCTTGTACTTGAAGAATACGTTGATTTTTTATATCTTCAGCATGGTTTGTTTGGCATGTTTCTTCACCATTCTTAACTTTTCTAGAATAGGTTGATATAAGAAAGGAACTCTCAAAATCGAAATAATTTCTAAACCAGCATTTATTTTTAGAAGCAATTCAAATGGAAAAGAATTATAAGTGATTACTAGAAGCATTATATAAAACATAAAAATTGCCTTTAGGAACATTTCAACATTTCTTTAGTGTATCCATTATTGTTTCATAAGAACAACACAACTGTAGGCCTATTCTCCAGTTTATGAGGTGGAAAGAGTCAGTATAAGAAAACAGGATAAACGCGAGTCCCACTGTTCCGAACTCATGACAACACCACTGCAAGTGCTTTAGATCCTACATCTGTCCCAGCAAAAACCAATTTACTAGTATCTACAACTTATTCCATTTTTATATCTTTGTACTTTGAAGTCTAATTCAGTGTCTTTCTTAGCTGAGTGTTTTATTTTAACCCAATCTGTGATATCAATATTTGTCATTTGTCTATCATTTTTAGAGTTATATCTGCAGATTTAAAATGTCAAATTATATGATTCCTTAAAAACTTGATAAATTACCAGTATTTCATCTTCACTGTACTCTCTGCTTCCAAGTCTTTATTTTTAAATTATCACAGGAGGTGTGTGTGTACCAAGCATGCATGTGGACATCAAAGGACTCCTTTAGTCCACTCTCTTCTTCCATCTTTACTTGGAATCTGACGGTTGAATTCAGGCTTGCTTTGCAACTTGAGCAAGTCGTCTTGTTGACTCTATCCGACATTACAATAAGAACATTTTGTTTCCCTTTGAATCTTAGGAATTATAACCCATTGAGGTATTATTAAAATAAACTTCTCCATTCCTAACACACGTCTGGATTTTAATTCAAAATGTTTCAAATATTTTTCAATGTCAGTAGTTTAGAGGTTAAGGCAGGGATATCACCACAAATTTTGAGGTTAACCTTGATTATATGGTGAATTCTAGGCCAGCCTGAGACAGAAAGACCCTGATTCAAGATGAATCTCTACAAATGAAACTCTAAAAGTTAATATTTAAAATGTTTATATATAGCCCATACTATATACTTGATCTCTATTTAGGGATATTTCTAATTTTGCTCAGTAATGAAACCTTTTCAATCATAATTCAAATGGTTCATCTGATTTTTAAGACTTGTTCTACAAATCAGACTACCATACTTTTTATGAGAATGTAATGTTATTTCACAACAAGACTTTATAAATTTTTCTGCTGTGTGCTTTATATTTCTTTAACTAACCACTTTTTTTTAATTCAATTGTGTGTGTGTGTAGAACAACAGGCGAATTCAGGAACCACCATGGACGCCTCCACCTCCTCCTTGTTTACTCTGCCCTGGGATTCACAGGCTCCGCCCTACCAGGATCAGAAACGCAGGCCGCCCCCACTTCTGCCCGGCGTCTATACGTGGGGTCTAGGATCCGAACTCAGGACCTTCCACCTACAAGGCAGAGGCTTAACCCCTGAGCCACCTCTCCAGCCCCCCCCTTTTTTTATTCAATTGTGCGTGTGTGCATATGTATGTGTGCGCGCACATGTGTGTATGAATGTGTGTGTGTGTAGAACCACGGACGAATTCGGGAACCACCATGGACGCCTCCACTTCCTCCGCCCCAGGATTCACAGGCTCCGCCCTACCAGGACCAGAGACGCAGGCCGCCCCCGTCTCTGCCTGGCGTCTATACCTGGGGTCTAGGATCCGAACTCAGGACCTTCCGCCTGCAAGGCAGAGGCTTAACCCCTGAGCCACCTCTCCAGCCCTCCGACCCCTTTTTAACCAACCACTTTGGCAAACATAATTTCATCAAATCACTGTTAGATACTGACAAAGTTTTCAAGTGCTTTCTTTTACTGTATTATTCTATTTCAGTATTCAGTCATTTTGAACTTTCTTATCAATTTACTTAAGATTTAATGAATATACCCACTGCTATTTGCTGTGCATTTTAAAGAGGCAAGTATAATAGAACTTACTTTGGATAAGTGGAGACAAACACCAATGAGAAGACAATAAACAGTAGAAATCACATCTGTGTATTTTTTTTATAACATGTCTAACTACAGTAGGTTGGTTATTAGTCAACAAGCCCCCCACCAAAATGAAGATTATTTTAATAATAATTCATGGATTTAAATATGAAGATCCAGGTGGAAACAAAGTGTCCTATTATTGGTAAGCTTCCTAAGGGCATAGATATTTCTTGGACATAGCTATTTCTTGTACTGAAACCACAAGATGTGACAGAAAGGAAAGAACCTCTAAAATGAGTAACAGCCAAGGATAAAGTCTAAGATGTTATATATCTGGAAACGAGCCAATAAGATTCCTGTTACTAACTTTGGGCATGCACCCACAAACATATAAACATGCACAAATGCCACAACGTATATACATATAAAAAAGAAAACCAACATAGTCACAAAGGGGGCTGGAAAGATGACTCATTTGTTAAACTATTTGTCTCATAAGAGTGAGGACAAGACTTTGGATCACCAGAACCCATGTAAAAGCTGGGTAGACAGAAATAGCAGGAAGCCGAGCCTCGCAGACAGCAAGCAAGGAGCCTAGTTTAGAAGACTGGCAAGGTCTATGTACAAATGAGAGTTCTACTTATCAATAAAAGATAGAAAGTGACTGGAGAAGACTCCAATAGTCAACTTTTGGCCTCCATATGAACACACACACAGATAATAAATAAATAAAATAGTTACAAAAAATGGTAAAAAGAAGTCTTATAAACAATCAACTAGAATTCCAAAACATTTGACCTTGATAGACTTATTTCTTTTTTCTGTATCTCTGAGTGTAGCAGTCTATCTACCTAGATAACTAAATACACACACACACATACGTATACATACATACATTCAAAAGTAAAAATATACTTTTACTTCTTACAGTATTTGTGTATAATTAGTAGGGACAATGCATCATTTTCGTTTTTTCAGTATAAAATTTAAGGTACTGCTGCAACATCTTACACTTTGCCAAATTTTATTCAACTTATTCAAATTCTTCTCTAGAGTTTCTGAATTAGTTGTACCTTCTTGAACTAAGAAAAGAGATTGGCACTTTGTAAGTCTACTCTCTCCAGTCCAAAAAAAAGGTTAGGTGATAGTGGGAGGAGCCTACTAAAAGTTTTAGCTGAGTTTATTTGTATTGCCCTGCCAATTCTCAATTCTGCGAGACTTGAATATTGAAATGTGAAGCCACAATAAAATGCTACAAAAGTAAAGTCATGGGACTGTTTTGCAACCTGCCTATCAAAAAGGTAAATATTACAAAAAGATATATATCCACTTTTGATTCAAATCCTTTTCTGGACAGACAAAAACCTGAAGATAAACCCTTTCTACTGACTCATTCTCATATTCTCTCTTCCACTCTTTCTCTCTCTCTCTCTTTCATGTTTGAAATGGAAACTGTGTAGCAAGCCATTTCAGTGTTTAATCAATGCTATTGTTAACTGCTCTATCATTGTGACTAACTGAATTAATTTTAATTTATTTTTCCATATGGGATTAAATAATAATCTCTTTTTCATAATTCTTAAGACTATGAACTCTTTGTTTTTACTCAATTTAAGCAACAGTAAAATTCTTATAACTATTAATAATGCTTTCATTTGCTCTTATATAGTCATTGTTTTATTTGGACATAACAGTTGATTATATAAACTAAAACATACCTTCCAAACTCTATTACTATTACAACTGCTGTCTGAGCTTATTCTGTCACTATCTGAAAATATTATGGAGAGCTACTACCTTTTTAGAGCAGTCCTCTAAAAAAGTCACTTACAGTTACAATTAGTGCTAGAGATAGCTTCCATATCTGGGTAAGTTTAGTGCAAGAGATAGTTTACATACCTGGGAAAGTTGAGTAGACTTAGTGAAGATTTTTCAGAATCTTAATGCACATGTATGCTAGTTACTGTAGATGCTTTGAAGACCCTGGCTCTACCTTCCCAGTCACTTGCACGCTGTTTTCAACACACCATTTTTATGACTGAAAAGTCTTTTATTTCTGAAGATGTTAGTATCGCCCAAAGGATCAATGTTACTGTGTGCTTAAATCTTCTATTCCTTACTCTAGGAAACTGACTGTATTATGACACCATTTCCTAGTTTAGAAAAGAAAACTTTGAGGTTGCCTTTGGATTAAATTCTTCAAACCATTACATATAAATGCATAATATACTAAACTAAACTGATGCCACCCAAGAAATCATAACTCAAAGCCAAAACAAAGTATTATTTCATGGTTATTATACAGAAATGAGGAGGTGTCTAGAATTAAATAGGAGTTCTTAGAAGCTGGGAAATTCTGTTCTGTCTGGGTTTGTAAATAGTTTGTGACAACTGGTATCTGTGTAAACGGATTTGATGGTCTCCTGGGGGGTCAATACTGTTTACAGAGCTGTTTCCTCAGAGTGGTTGAGCTAGAATTGTCTCTAGGGATCCTACCAGGTTACTCCGAATCTCAACAACCCAGTTACCTGAGAACTCAGAAACAGAAAAAGATAAAGGGATAAAAGTAACAAATGAATGGATTTCTTTTCCTTAAAATCATAATGCTATTTAGGAATGTGCGCACACACGCACACACACACACACACACACACACACACACACACACGAAAACAGAAAAGCACATCAGAAATCTGTATCATATTATATTACACTAACAGAATTTGACTTTCTAAGCAGAAACTCTAGCAAAAGGAAAGATCCTAAAAGAAAATCAATCTATGCAAAGAAAATCATAAGTACTTTTTTGTGAATTAAATCTAGTGACAGGAAAACAGTAAATTAAATAAGTATAACATCATTTCAGCACTTATCATATGAGCACATGACATCAATTACAGTGGGGAATAATCTTGACAAGTAGATTACAGATTCCTTAATTTATAAGTCACACGAAATTAGCTAACTCTTGGAACTTTGTCTTTGTTACATGGGTATTGCAAGCCAATATACTCGAAGCTTTATTTGATTTTTGGCCTCGAAGTCATAACACAACTAAGATCATAATTTTCACCTATTTCTTTGCACATTTAATATCCTTCTTCGTGAAGGACACTTTTAGGTGATCTCCATATACAACAAAAGTGAAATTGTTATTTTTTTGTTTTCTTATATTTCATTCTCATTAAGCTAGTAACCAGCCTGCTGTGGTTAAACATATTACAGAAAAAAATACATAGATGCGGTCTCTAGTATTTATGGTCTTCACATTGGTATATATCTCCGGTTATTCACTGCAAGCTCTGTTATATTCAACTCTTTAAAATATACATCAAAAAGAAGTAAGGGCTGAAGTGATGGCTCAGGGGTTAAGACTCTGCTTCTCAAGCAGAAGAAGGGCCTGAGTTTGGATCCGAGGTCCCACTAAAAATACCATGCAGAAATGGTGGTGTCCTGTACTTCTGGCCCTGGTGAGTAGAATCTGAGAAATCTCAGTGTGAAGCAAAAAAAAAAAAAAAAAAAAAGGGAGATAGAAGCGATCCAGAATGATTCCTGAAGTCACCCTCTGATACACACACACACATGCAGATAGATAGATAGATAGATAGATAGATAGATAGATAGATAGATAGATAGATAGATAGATAGATTTTAAAAAGAAAAAGAAGTTGCTATACTACATTTTTTCTAATTTACTGAAATGAATCATTGAAAGAAAATAGTGACTTACATAACTGTCTCTAAGGTATATGGACAGCAAATAAACACTGAAAATGAGGTGGTGACACATGCCTATCACCAAACGCTCAAAAGTCTAAGTAAGGCAGGAGGGTTATAAATTTGAGGCCTCGGTAGGATCCAAGGATAGTTCAAGACCAGGGTTGAGAATGTAAGTCAGTGATAAAGTATTTACCTAGCAAAGAATCCCAAATAAGAAAATAAAGAAACAAAAAGAGGGAGGGAGGGAGGGAGGGAGGGAGGGGAAGAATTTGAGTATATCCTAAGCTATGTAGTGAGAGGCAAAGAAACAAAAGAAGAGAAAAGAAAAAATGAGTGTTTTAACATTTAAATATGGTACCAGATGCTGAAAAGGATTGAAAAGAAGAAAAAAAAAGTGTACATGCTTTCAGGGGAGAGGACAAAATCAGGGAGAAAGACGACATGAGTAACTCAAAGAAATAAGCAACAGGTTAAAGGCAGAATGGGGCTGATCTCAGTGAATATGATCTGTGACCAATGACACTTACATAATATAAAATACTGCAGTACTCACATTAAATACAAAATAAGAAACAATATTAGCATTACAAATACTGCTTCAATGTAAACTTATGAAAACTATTTTGAAAATTTTAGGTTATTTTTGCAGTAGACTTGATTCTTAATTTGAATTAGCAATACTGTAAGAATAGGATGGCAAACAGGGATGCAGATTCTTAAGTAGTTCTAATAAGATATACTATACATACATTGAGATGAAAGTAAAAATCATATCTGGAGAAAGTTAGACCCTAAATACAGCTGCAAGACACTGAATAAGTTTTTTTTGTATAAAGATTTATACAGAAAACACACACACACAAGCAAAATATATGCACCCTTTGAACTCCTATACATGGTTGAGTACCTAGATAGACATGCACATCAAAAAGAAGTGTTTAACTTTATCTCTTATTGCAACAATCAAGATTTGGCATGTGAAAAAAAAATATTTGGCATGTTACCATTACATAATCCATTGATTGTTCGTATAATTACTTCACTGGAATTGCCTATGAAATAGTGATTTTTTTGAAAATAGTTATTTAAAGTGGTAATATGACACCAATTTTTAAAAAGTTATTGTTTTGCTAAATCTAAAACAATCAGAATCTTTAGAGGAAAAATTAGGATTTATGTACAAGAACTATTTATAAAATATTTGTAAAATTCCATCATATCATTTAACATTTTTGATTTTAATATCCTTTATCAGGTATAAACAATAAACACAGTAAAATAACTTAATCTCCAAAGTTTAAACTATTTATACATATTACAAATTAAGGCTTGCAAAATTCATGTTATTCTATTTGAAATATGAAAAATATCACTTGTGCTGAAGTGATTATGAAAACTGTCCTAAAACTTGATGACCTTAAAAATAAATCTTAATAGTGAAAAATCTTCCTTTTTCTTTCCCTGTCATATGAGCTATTTGGCATTCATAATGCATTTCAAACATTATCAGTCTTTCCCAAACTTTTTACAAAGATTATTCACATAAAGCAACTAAAAACATGAATGAACTCAGTAAATCTTAAGTTTCTACAACAGCAAGTAAAATAGGTTTAATTATAATACATTTTTATGCAAACTGAATACATATGTATCATAAATTCGCTATTGGACACAGACTTTCCAATACGTGCCATAGGAGAAAAAAAAAACATATGTGCCTTTCATTCTGTTTAAGACTATCTTGAGATTCAGAAAATAAAATAGAAGAATCACCAGTCAGATACTAATCGGGAATCACTGAAACACAATGTTAGTTCTAATGGATGAATGATTGTTTGGTCTTTTGAAACTTTGAAGTATAGGTAAGTCTTGATCACACAAATTAATAAATCCTAAAGCTGGAGTTAACAATAACCATTACACCCAAATTCTGCAGCTTAGCCCAGCCAATTTTTCAAAAGGTCAGGTTGTGAACTGGAGAAGATCAGGGAGGTCCACCGCATAGCTTTGTTGCCAGGCATCTCTCGTCTGGATTGTTGCAGGCATTTATTAGTATTCGTCAGCAGACTCAACAAAGCAAACAAGAAATTCAAGCACGAATAATAAAATGAAATGCTGCTATATAACCCTTTGTCATTCAGCAAATATGGGACTTTTTAGCTACATTGTTCCTAAACCTGGGTTACTACTTTAATTTTTCTCCACAGTGCTGACTGAATGAGTATGCATGTGTGTTAAATGCAGAGCTCCCCTAACAACTGCAGGACTGCCATTTAATCTGTTGGTAGATGGACCATTTCCTGTGGGAACTCTGGCTATGATTTCCAGATCCACCAAATAAATCTCAGATTAAGATTCCAAATGAAACCTGCCTTTGGCAGATAAAAAATGTCAAGATGGATATAAACAGTAAAATTATAAATTATCTAGGTGTTGCATGACAAACTAATGCTCGTTTTTTTTTTGTTGTTGACATGTATCCAGATATCAAAACTATATGAGACATTCATCAAATGTCACACTTTCATAATATTGGAAGCATCATTAAAACTGTTTGACTAAGGACCTCAAAGTGTTTAAGCAGTAGCTCAAAAGTATATTTGTGCAAAGTAGAAGAATAAATTTACATATCAGCAGCAGCTCATAAGGGATGGGTAAATATTCTGTTTATCTCTCATTGTAATTCAGGTTACTTTAAATACAAGGTTTTAGAAAATCATTATACTCTATATGGCATCATTACATAACTTTCTATGCAAATGATGTATTTTATTCAAATTAACCATTTGTCTAAAATCAAAAGTGTAAAAGAAAAAGGTGGGAGTGCTATTCCATCAGCCAACTGTGACTCCACTGCTACTGCCTTGCTCGTTTGTTACACCAGAGCATCTTCAGCCCATGGTTAGAGTTGACATTTTAAACTTTTTTAAAAGCATTATATCCTTGAAACCTTGAGACTAAAAAAAAAAAGCCTCAGAAAAGTAAATTTGTTTTTTGATAATGTGCTCATTTCGAATGACTTGGGGGAGGAGCAGAGACTTCTTTTTTTTAAAGAAAAAAGGTAATAAAGGGCCAATATAATACATCTTAGAAAGCAAATGACCTATTAAAAATGCAGAGCAAGTCTCTAGTGCTAGTTTCTACTGCATTCTCAAGAGATCAAGGACTGCTTCTTTAATGACAGTTTTTAACTTTTTTTTGTCTTTACTCTTACCTGTTCTAATTTAGCATTGCCCTAATCTTAAACTCTGTATTGACTGATTTAAAATACAAGTAAAGAAGGTTTTTTTTGGGGGGAAAGGGGAATTCTACTGAAGTGCTTTTATTTTTTGAACTTTCAACTCTTAAAAGCAATTGGGTAAGAGGCTACATGAAATGGAAGATTTTTTAAATTATCAATTTTAGACTTACATTAATATGAAGAAGAGATACAAAATATTTTATCCTCCACTGTGAATCTTAACAGTTTGTGCATGAACCTGAAACATTAAGGATCACATGTTTATTCTGTTTTCCAGATGTATGTCCTAGTTGTTGGTACAAGAACAATACTAGTTGTTATTATGAGAAAACTAATTCTAAATAAATTCTACCTGTTTTAATCTGTTGGTATTGTTACTAAACTATAATTTTTAAATTCTCCAGGAAAGGGAAGGAAATTAATTAAGAAGAAAATAACAATAATTAATGCTTATTTATATTACTATATTAAAATATTCAAATATATGAATTTTGCTAGTTATATTAGTCAAATGATTTAAATTTTGAGTACATAAAATAAAAAATCATATAAAAATGAAGGTTTAACTTGCAATTTAAAAAATATCAAAATCGCAAGAACTTAACATATGCACTCAGTAACCAGCAAATACAATTTTGTCAATATATATTGATTGGTTGTCACAGTTACCCATTAGTGTTCTGTCAAGATTATATATAAAAATTAAGCAAAAACGTAAATGCGAATTTCAAAATATGATTATTAATAAATTATTCTTTCTTCCATGTATAATCATATGACAATCCTAACTGGTAAATAAATATACCAATTCCATCTAAAACCTAAAGATTATTTCTGGGTGGTGCTAGGGACTGAATACAAGACCTGAATGCATAAGGTTCCTTTAGACTATTGTTGACTTCAATTACTTAAACAATGAAATAATCAACTTAGCAAATTTCAACATTTTACAGTATGTCTTTCTGTTTTCATTTTCATATTACTCAAAACAAGCAAAATACAAAGAAAACAATATCTAAAATTCTCCTTCAAAGAATTATGCTTTAGGAGACAAGTTATTAAAAATTGGAATAATCGGTTAAATTTTCAAAAAAACCTTATTCTGCTACTAGAAATTTATGAATAGCCAAACTGCAGGGAAAGCATATACATTGTAATGTTATAAAGTTAAATTTACCATTTATCCAATATCTTACAAAAAAAGAACAACTAAAACTATTTAAGCACCATTAAATCCAGGGAATTACATCAGTCATACTTACATTCAACCAAGATCAATATATTAAATATAACAGCAGTTCACATATAAATGTACATTGACCTCTTAAATCAACAAAACGCCAAGGCACACTCAGAACTTTATGTTAATCATATTAAGAAGACCACACAGTGATGTTAAACCAAAATTCTAATTCACGGAAAATTAAATATCCAAGGACAACCTAGTAAGTTTTCTGTTGTCAGTAAGTGTTTTAGGAAGCATTCTGGAATGAAAGGCTACAAGGAGAAACTAAATAATAAGTGTTCTCAAATAACACAGAATCACAATTAAAGAGAATTTAAAATGGAATTAAAAAAACTTTTGACAAACTCAAGTAGAATTTTCTATTTTTATAAAAATTCATATTTTCATATCTTCTAAACTTGAAAGAGCTTTAAGTAGATTCACTTTCTTGAAGGAAAAAAGCCAGAAGATTCTACAAGGTGAAAAGTATACCAGTAGAATAGAAATGGAGGGAGGAGATTCTATTACAAGAAAAAAATTGCAAATTTTCATTCTTATTAACAATATTTCTATAAACTAGAAAGCCAAAAATGTAGTAAATAATTCATATAAAGAGTTGCAACCTGAGCTAATTTAAAATGCTGCTTAAATTTAGGCAAAGATGGACTGTAGGGAATGAGGGAGGGAGGGATTAAGGAAGGAAGAGAGATGTTCCTATTACCTCACTAATTTTTACCCTTTATGGAGGCTGCGGATTTCAACAAATGTTCTGCAGTGACACAGTGCATGTATAGTGAAGGAGGTTATGTACATGTGGAGAAAGATGGCAGGTACATGGAAACACTGTCATATCGTCTTAATTTTGTTGTGACCCTAAAACTACTCTAAAACATAAAACTACTAAAAATAACTGTCAAAATATTTTTAAAGAGCATAATATAAACTCAGCAATATAAATTATTCCTATCACAAACGATGACTATCAAAACAGAGTTTATATCAAATGTTAGAAACAACTACAAAACTAAGTTGCCTCAAGAATACTTTCGTATTTTTCCATTGAGGCCAAGAACAGTTAACAGAATTATGCAAAGCAAAATTTCACAATAAGGAGAATCTGAATCTTATTAAACTTACCCAAATAAATTACTTTTAAGAAAAAAGTACAATGTGATTCATTATTCTAAGAATAGTCAGTCACAACATTTCCTCAGGAAGCAAATCAATCCTTGCTGGCCACCTGCCAGGAATCTACCTCCACTGTCACATTCTATCTGTCCTTTAAGAAGCTACAGGCGCCCTATTAATCCAGGTCCTATGGAGCTAGATAACAATTTAATTTTACTTTAAGTGTGGTCTTTTCCCACCCCTCTGGAGCAAGTGGAAAATTCTAGAATACATTCTTAAAATTCACCACTTGCTAAAATGAAAGTTTTATTGAGATCATAATTTCAATACAGATAAAATTAGATTTTACCCCAAAGTGAATGTATTGATTTTATATTATTTTCTATCAAATAAACAAATTAATTAAGCTATGCCTCTTTTTAAAAAAAATCTAGCTTTTAATGATATTATGAACATTAAATACAAAAAATTATTAAAGCAATAACCATCATACAAAACAGAGTCATTACTCTTCTTAAAAATTTTCAAATTTTTATAAATCTAACTTCTACGGTTAGAAGGACTAACACTATCATTTACTTAAGAGTGTTATGAAATGTCAGCAATCTCTTATTTTTAGTATCTCTAGGCACTCTTACATGTCACAAATGAAGATAATTACATTTGCCACATGCTTGACATATATGTGAAATGCACAGTAAATAACTACATTTTATGTTTAAGGCGTTATAATAGGGGTTGTCATAGTAGGGTCTTTTTAAAATAGCAAATCTAGCATTCATAATAGTAACGAAGAAATTATTTACCCAGTTCCCCACAAAAAAAACCAAACAAACTTGGTCTTGAGAGACTTACTGAAACTTGTACTCAAGTCCAGGTGCATGATTGATAGATTTTAAATGTGAGTTACTGAGACCATCAAAGTGTATTTGTATTCAAAAAAAGTGTATTTGTATTCAAGTATAATTTACCTTCAGTGTAAATTACCTTCAATGTGAACCTTACATATAGAAAATAAGCAAAAGATACTAATTACTACATGCATTAATCTAGAAAAAGTACATCATTAATTACTAGGAAGCCAGTTATAAAGACAATTTAATTCCTATAATACAAAATAGCCAATTACTTTATCATGTTCAGAATCACAGCACTCAGGGGATAATGTTCATCTTTTTGCTACCAACTATCTTGCTGGGAGAAACAGTCCATAAAGAACAGTCCATTAAAATAACTGCAAAAAAGAATTTTTAAGAAGAAGGTAATGTCTGCTCTATGGAGTAGCCATTTTCTTCTCTTCCTCAACATAAAATACTTTATGAAAATGAAGTCAGATTCTATAATCATTTTTAAGTTATAATGATAAATTCCATTTAAAAGCATCTTATATGTCCATAGGTGGTATTCTACGTGTTTCTTTTTTAATATTTAATTTAGTGTGTGTGTGTGTGTGTGTGTGTGTGTGTGTGTGTGTGTGTGTGTGTGTGTGGTGTCTCCATGGAAAACCAAGGGTAACTTCAGGAATCATCCTTGATTGCTTCTACCTCCTTCTTGCTTCACTCTGGGATTTCACAGGCTCCGCCTACCAAAGCTGATGCCCTTTCCATCTAGCCTTTTTTAGGTGGGACCTGGGATCTGAACTCAGGATCTTCTGCTTGCAAGACAGAATCTTAGCCCTTGAGCCACCTCTCCAGCTCCTTAATATTTCTTTTGTGGTCTATTCAAAATATACAGATCATAGCTTAAAATCCATTTCAGAAAAGCAGATTGGTCAAAAGATTACAAAAAAAAAAACTCTCTCACACATCCATATCCCTACCTCTCAAATGAGCAAGCCAATGATAGAGGTAGATGACAGGACAAGTTCAAATGACAAGCACAAATAAACAGCACATTGATTCAATAAGACTTTAGCAAATCATTTCAAAGTTACCTTTTGCTTAAATTTCTCTATCAATTGGTTTGTTTATTTGTTTAAGACGTGGTCTCCTGTAGCCCAGGCTGGCCTCAAGCTCTCCATGTAGCAGAGGACAGCTTCGAACTGATCCCCATGCCACTGCCTCCCAAGTGCTGGGATTATAGGTATAGGCCCACATTCCTGGCTTACTTTATTTTTTTATGGGGGGGGAAGGCTATTTTGCTTTAAAAATACACTAAAAATCCTGTAACTCTAAGGTAAACATCTAAAAATGATTAACAGTTTTGTTAATTTACCAAGATTACTAACAACATTTTCTAACTTCAAATCAAGTGCAGTATGTAAAGGTTTCATTGACAAAAGCAGTTCTAATAGAGGTTTGTCACAATAGCCCATAGGTCCAAAGACACCTGATTTAGAATCATACTTAATATAAAATACATTTCTACTTTCAGGAAAACCAACTTAAAATATGACCCATATCTGAATTTAGATAATACATAAATGAAATAATTACTTTTTGTTTAAAATATATACTAAATATGGCTCCCTAAAATACAAAACCTAAAAACACTACTGAAGAAATTCAGTAAGCTAAAAAGTATTACTCTGTTCTCACTGTTCAGTTAATGAGAAATATTTAAAAGATAGCAGACAACATTTATTTCTGATATACACAATAACCTTTTTTAACCTTTCTTAGGGAACACTGACCCCTAAAGGTTCTAAAATTAAATAAGTTTCACAATTTTCTAAAGTAAACTGCTACCCAGCCTTCATTTTACCTAGATTATTTTAAGTACCCATACATAAGCTGTTTCTCTAAAGGATTGTTGTGGACTACAAAACCACAGGAATGTGTTTCTACTAATAAGAACTACCCAAATTAAAATAAGAATAGTCAGGAATTCATAGACTATTCCAAATTCTCCTAAGAGACTTACAGGCTTCATGTTCAATACAAATACATGAGTGAGTAATGGTAGGAGTTCTTCAAAGGTGCTCAAGCCCCTCACACGAAGTAGCACAGAACTTGTGCATGACCTACTCACAAGTCTTCCAAATACTGGAAATGCTCTCTAGATTTCGTACAGTCCTCATTATGCAACAGCTGATAAATGTCTATTACTTAATGAGTAACAAGTGAAAAAACTTTACACATATTCAGTACAAATACAATTTTTTCCCGCAAATATTTTCCACCCATAGCTGGATAAATTCTTGGATGCTACCTACAGATAAGAAAGGACACACATAATTGTTTAAAAAAGGCCTAACAAATTGATTATACAACTACTTGTTCTTTACATAAAGCATAAACTCCTCAATGCATTTCATTTTGCAATAAAAATAAGAGTTCTGAAAAAAAAAAGGTTTTACTGAAAAACAAAACATTGTTTACTTCCTAAGAAGCCTCAGGTACTAATCCTCATGAAGCAACAAGTGTTTTTTTCTTACCTCTGCTGCTATTGACTTAAAATACACTCATTCATTCATTCCCTTAGGGTTGTACTTTGACTAGTAAAGAAACCTGAGCAGATATTTAGATGTCTTTCACCTATCCCGTCTACTCAGTTTTACATTTTCTATAATGTCTATAGTGACAAAGTTAAAAAAAAAAAAAAAAAAAAGGAAATTCTTATGTCTGGTACACTATCTTGGCAACCCTTTGATTTAAATATTTCAGTAATACTCATATAATAAATCCTGTAAAAGAATGGCATTCCTTATGAAATTTAAGACAATGCAAAGGCACAACTGATGGTACAAGTTTTAACTGAGCCAACTTCTTTAAAAACAGCAAAATAACATTACAGCAGCTAACAATTCTTAAAAACAGATTTTAAATATTTGTGCAAGACAGAACATTGAAGCAAAATTTTTCTTTTATAATAAATCCCATGGCCTTTGCTATCAAGATGACCACATGAGAACTTACTGCTGAAACACATTCATTACTACAACACTAAAACATACTACACTTACCTGTGCGATTCTTAGAAATATTTAGTAATGACCTTATAAAATGTCTTATTTGTATTTCTCATGTAAAAAATTTCCTGTAAAATACACACTTTCTTAAAAATGCTTCAGTCATATCACACTATCTGGACCTCAATGTTTCAGTCCTAGGAGCTTCGTTTTCCTAAGTATCCCAGAGCTTCAGCAGCTCCTTCCTCAACATCCTTCCTGCTTATTGTACATTTCTAAGAAGTAAATTCCTCCTATCGTTGCACATGTATTTGGATCCTTCAAACCCTTTTGTGTGTTATAGTAAGAAATATGATTTTCACAACCATGTGACCTATGAGTACTTCCATCCTTATTTTATTTTGGACATAAATCAAATGAAATGAATGCCTTTTGGGTTATTAAAAGAAGGTGTCGTGCATATTTATTTGAATAAAAGAATAGTTGTAACAAATGAGCTCTCAGTTTCCCACCAATTAAATTTTATCATAAACTTTGAATTCAATAAAAATCAATCAAATTAAGTGTCATGTAGTCTAGGCACAAAACTGTTGTGTTTACATTAAAACCTTTTGTTACGTTTTATTACATATACTATTGCACGTAACAAAACCTCATCAGTTATCAGAATCATAAGCTGATGAAAAGCAGCCAGACTCTCAAGCAACAGGGGAAACTGCTAATGGTGGCAGGACTAGCAGGACAGCTTTGAACCATGAAAATCAAATTCAGAAATCAGAAGAGAGTACTTACCACATTTAACTATCTGTACAATATGTAACTACTCCCTTATTTAATGAACGCAGGAAAGTCCTCAAAATATTCCTTACTCTTCTTCAAAAAGTAACTGTATGTAATAAAAAGTCCTGTTAGGAAAGGATCTGAACCACTTGAGGTCAGACTTACAGTGTTTTAATAAGAAGCCTTTATAAAAATGATAAAATTGAAGGGATATAAAAAAGAAGCTCAGAAAGGTTTAAGCCTTAAACCGTATGTGTCATATTCAAAATGATTCATTTCCTCAGAATTCCAAATTTTACTATGTCCCTGTAAATGATCTTAAATCCCATATACATTGCTGGCCCCTCTGCCGTATCTCTGATTGTCTCACTGTGTCACAATGGACTTCTACCCTTTTCTGACTCTCTGTGTCCCTCTAGCAGGGTACAACCCTGTCTTTTCTAACTGTCCCTGTCTCTCTCTGCCTGACTCACAGTGTTTCTTTGTCTCTATCTCTACATCTCTGCATATTCTGGTCTATGTAACTGACTCTGGCTCCTGACTGTGTCTCTGGGTGTGTCTTTTGGTATGCACCCTTCTCTGCTCTGTTTTTTAACATGTGTTTCTATCCTAATTTGTCTTTCTAGTCTGTTTCCAGCACTCCTGTCTGCCCTGTAACTCTTTACTCTGAATACTTTTGCCTCTGAGAGTCTACTTTCCCATGCATATGCATATGCCTTTCTGTCTTTTTCTGTGTCCTTTGCTTTTTTCCTCTCTCTCTTCCTGTGCATCTCGGCTTCTTCCTCATTTGGTCTTTCTCACTCCATTATCTCTGTTGCGCTAACAGCCATCATATATGATTCCTTCAGAGCACCTCCACATGTGCATCTGTCTTTGTGTGTCCTTCTCAAGTGTCTCCCCTTCTCTCTCTCTTCCTCTCTCTCTCTCTCATCTGTCTTTGTGTGTGTACATTGTTTTTCTTTCTATGACTTTTTCCTCTCCTTATCCATTTTTATATGTGTCTGTATATCTTCTTGATATTAATACCTTAAAAGTCCTTACCTTCTGACCAGTCCTCCATTTGTACTTCTGTTTTGTTTACTCTGGCAATGTCTCTTGAGTTTTGCTCCAAGACTGAAGCTAAAATAAAGCCAACTCTAGATAAATAAATTCAAAACAATATATCAGAATACACCTAAATCATACCTCCATTTAACAGAGAATTCACTGGATAATGATTTTTCTAAAACATTTATTATGAAAAATTAAGGTCTTTCAACAAGTGAAATTAAATCTTTGTCTCAGAGAAATGTTCTTCACAGTTAGTTTTAATAAATATAAGTTAAGCTTTAAAACATTCTTGTCTCTCTGGTCACAGAGTACAGAATTTATGTAGCTTATACCTTTTCCAACTCTAATTTCATACATTTAAGAAAATTTTATTATTTAAGCTAAATATTTCATGCTCAAAAGTTCAAATTTACTGATTTGAATTATTATGTATACATTCAAGTAAAACACTAAATCCTTATAAAAGCAATTTTAGATTGTTAGTTTAATATTTAAAATAACATAAAGCTATCATTAACTTATGAAATTACATTTTTCTCATGTATTTGTTTTAATACACATAATAAAAGCAGAGCATTTTAGCTCTCTTTCTCTTTATCCTTCCTTTCTTTCTTTCTTTCCTTCTGGCATGCTTTAAGGAGAATAAAATGAGATTTACCTCGGCTAGAACCCTGCGTTCTTTAAAAAGTCCTCAAATAAAGCTGTAGTGAGCTTCTTCTTTTCCAATTTTCTCTAAATATGTTGATCTGGAGTTGGCAATCTTTTTCTAAGTTCCTCATTTACTTTTGGATTAGCTGAAAATATAGGAAGTTATTAATATCAAAGAAATATGTTCCAGTCAATGAAGCCATTTCCCTACATATTGCCCAAAAAGGTTAATAATAATTGAAGTATTTTAATAAGAGATTCATATAGCAAGACATGTAGAAAATACAGTCTTTAATAACCTCTAGAGTATTTTAAAACATGTCTTACAGGCCTTAATGTGCTTAGTAATATACTATTTAAAACCATAATTTTATCCCTCTGCAATATACAGTCACTCTTCCTCATCATTTACTCAGCTAATGAATGCCAGCAATTAGTAAAATGTAATCCCATTGCACAATCATTTTAATGCTTTTAGCACTCAGAAAAGTAAACACCAAATTAATACTGCTCAAGCCATATCAGATCCTAGTTGGAAGCAAGCAATTATAGTTCAGCTCCTCAGGTGTAATTAAATGATTGGAATGATTTAGTTCCATAAATGCAAGTTAATTCATAAGCAAGCAACAAATATACTGGGAGTAATTACAAGAAACATTGACAGTCTAGGCAGGGCAGTCTTTCAATATGTCTGAGGTAGTAAAATGCTGCCCTCTCGTGGGCAGCCAGGTGAATTTCTCAGCGCCAAACAATCGCATTTCAGATGCTAACTTAAAAAGTCTCTCAATAATTAATAAATACACATCAGCATTTCAACCTGATTTTATTATGTATGCCAGAGGCAAAAATCATTGTTTGATACTTCATAGGAATCTATGTAATTAAATCTTCCCGGTATAAATCTCTTTAGGTTCTAAAACGTATTAGGGAATTTTCAAACTTTTAATGAAACCAAGTAGTGCTTATCTATATAGCATTGACTGACAGACTGTGAGTGAGTCTTCCCTTTAGTCCCTATTCCGACTGTGGGTCACACCTATGATCTCTCAATTCTAAGGTCTAACAGGACTTACTTGTAATAACCTAGCTGTGCTTTCACAAGCATTAAAATTTGCATGAAAAGGTAAGCTCTAGTAATGTTTACATAATTATGTAAAGTTATTTTTAATGAACTTCAAAAATAAGGACAAAATTTAATAACATGTGACTGTCGTGATAAACAGAATTTAAAACATAAAGAAAAAGCACTATGCAAAATATCATCAGCTAGTCTTACCAAGGAATTTCCAACTTTTCACCTTAGTCAAAAACAAAGGGAATCTATTGGTACACTACTAAAATTTTAACTTAATTTTACACATAAAACTTTCTGAATCTTATATGATATTTTAAACACACACTATAATTAATGTCTGTATTAGAAGCATGTTTTGTACCACAAACCCTAATCACAATCTTTTTGCCTTTCTGAAGAACTGAACATGTTCTCTAATTCAATCAGCACAAATGTTTACTTATTGAATAAATGCGAATGTCCTTAAGAAGATAATATTTGCTACTACACCATTATCTTTTGGAAAAGAGAAGACATTAAATCAATATTCTTATTTTCCTTCAGATGAATTAAAAGATATTTGAAATAATGTCCTGTGTAAACTACAAAAATAAATCAAAATATTAAAAACTTCTGTCACTAAGTTTAAAATGTACAGCACATTTTCTTTGCTCTTCATGTCAGAGTCTTATTTTTCAATTCATATCTTGTACACTGTAAGTTAATTGCTTTTTGAAAGTACTTATTATTCATGTAAAAATTAATGTGCCAATGTGTTTAAATCCTCTTAAATGACCATTCATGCATCTTTCTTCTTTAAGTACCAATGAAATCTGTCAAGAGATATCAATGTAAAATGGCCTTAAAGAAAGTTCTAATAGAGATTTTTTTTTCTGCTAACACAAGATTTTCATATTCACCAACTTTACTTAAATTCCATTAATTTTTTAAGCTACTTTTAATAAATTCACCAAGTAAAATTTTTAGGCCCCATAGTCTGTCATTTGTGTTCCAGCTGACATTATGAATATTAATAACAGTGTTATCCTGATTAAATAGGCTTCATATGAAATCCCTGTGAATCCTATAGCTCAGACATCTCATTTTTCCAACTCTTTATGAATTTGGATTCAGACATTAAACTGGAAAAATCTTAAAAAGCAGATTTAATGGCACATTTGCATACTCAAGCGAAAATTAGATGTTTTAGTGATCCAAACAATTAAGATATATTTACATATTATAACAGGAGCATGTTTCTATAAACATGCAACATATTTTACTTTTCCATCCTTTTTAAGACAAAGATTAAGCTTAATAAAATATTAACTAATATCCTTAAAGACTTCATAAAAACAACTTATTTTCAGTTAAAAAATCATATTAAAGTTAAGTAGATGACTTCATAATAACCATACATATAAATAAAAATAATCATAAATTTGGCTATTTAAAAATGATGACACAGACAATACTAGTTAACTGTATAATTTTAGTAATCGCTCAAATTCAACAAGCACAACTAAAATCTGCTTGCAAGTTTCACTAATAAATATTAGCTGTGTTTTAAAAAAAATAATAAAATTAACGACATACTATATCAGCATCTATTAGCAACAACTCCTCTCTATCTCAGATTCCTAACATCATTCCTGCAATTTATACTTCTAATTCTCAAAGGAACAAGTTATGTAAAATCAAAGAAAAATATTTAGGCAAACTGCATATACCTCTTTTGCTCTGGATGTACATGAGACTCTAGATACGTTTGGCTGAGTTTCCTACATTGACCCATCAAAAAATATAGATGGAAAAAACTTTAAATGTGACTTGATTTTCCTTATTTACTCAACATTAAAACACTTCATGAAACACTATTTGTTTTTTGACCAGTTTGATGTTTTTAATTTGCTTAAAAAAATATAACAGTGACATTTAGTCCTTAAAATGAATGACTTTCCACCAGAGAAGCATTTAAAAATGGGATTGCATTCTCCAATGTAAAAGTGTCCAGGATTTTTAAAAACTTATTTTAAATGAGAGATGCCCTTTCTTCATAAAAACCTACATTGTTTACAAATATTTTTTGATTCACTTTGGTGATTGTATATTTTAAAAAATAATTTTCATACATGAATCACATATATGCTAAATAATTAATAATAATTAATAATTAATAATAACAGTATCCAACTAATACCCTAAACTTTGGGTTTTTGAGATTAAGAAATATTTATAGCTTCTGCACTGAAATAGTTTAATGAATGGCTATAAGACAGCACTATATTTTCTTATCTCAAAACAACATACACAATGCAAACACATGGACTATCTAGCTTTTCATTTTAGTCTTTCAAACATTACAGTCTGGTATATTCTCTCCCTAAAAGAATGACTTTCACAGAATGTGCTTATTTCTTCCCACACTAGTAACTAGTTCCTCAGAGCAGAAAGCAAACGGAAACTCAAGAGAGAAAGGGCAAGGAACAGGCCTTTCCCAGAGCTACCTGAAGTAGAAAATATGGATGATTTGATGCCACAGTTCCATAAATAAAATAAGTTGCAAAACCATGTAAAATATGTTTTTACACACAGAGATAGTCATAGAAGCAGCATTATTTGTAAGGGCTAATACGTATGCTCCAGTTAAACTGAAATTCTGTTCCACACCTTCCAGAGCTCTTCTCTGTCTTGAAGCCTTTATATTCACTACTTTTATACTGACTACTTCCTCTCCTTAGACTCCTGCCTAGAACTCCAAGCAGTTATTCTCCCATTCAGGTTTGGCTCTGAAGTCTTGACTTCACACATTTTGACTAGCTATCCTATCTAACATAGAAGAAACTCTTCTCTCATCATATTATCTGTGCTACTGCCTTCATGAACTTGATATAAGCGGTTTTACGCCTTTGTTTTTGATATATCTCAGCCAACTCTGTACAAAGAATTTACATGTAAACAGGGCCCTTGAGCTTCTACTCCATATCCATAACCTTGGAAGACATAAATTAAGTACTTGGTATTTGATGAATAAATGATAGCTGGAAACTGAAATGAACAGAAATGTCCATCAATGAGGAGCTGTCAAAGAAAATATAATCCAACCATAACACAGTAAATCTATAAGGTTTATGGCACAAACTCAAGTATACATATTATGAATGGAAGAGTCTGTCAACAAATGTTGGCTAAATAAATTTATGCTATGAATCAGATGCTGTGTTAGGAGTTATATGCAAATGAAGAATAAAGCAAATAGATTTCCAATTCAAATATGATTTTTTGAAAACAATATAGATGCATGATGTGGAAAAATTAAAAACAGGAAATTAAAATTATATTTGTGTACATGCTTAAATAGGCAAAATATGTTTTTCTAGGCGGACACATGGGAAATTTTTCCAGTCATTCCCTGAAAACAAAAGGATAGGAAAAATTGGAAGAATTAGAGGAAAAAACATTATTTTTCATTTTATATCTGTATGTGTAATATTATTTTTACCATCTGTCCACATTACTTTTAATTTAAAATAAGATACTTGAAAGTAACTTTGTGATTTAATTGGAAACCTTGAAGGTATCACACTCCAATTGATAAAGCCAACATGAATAGAAAGGAAGTTATCTTTAATGATGTTCTTGAAAACTTGAAAATGCAATGTCTTAATTTCCCTTTTACTTGTGGTGTTTTTTGCTTCTTTGTTTCATTTAAGTAGAGTAAAAAAGCTCAAAAAAAAATCACTCTAATATATGTAACAGGAGTTTCTCGGAATTTGGGAATTGAGTGGATTTATTTTTCATTCCTGGAGATAAAACATCTTTACATCCACTAGTTAAGTACTTTGTTTGCTACAGAGCTAAATACCAGGCCTTGAATTTTTATACAGCCTGTCCTGAAACTCTATAAAACCCACGAAGGCCTGGAATTCACAATCTTCCTGCCTCCTGAGTGCCAAGGGCTTATAAAGGTACTCTAGCACAAATGTTTTCTAAATCACATTTCTTAATTCAATTAGGAACTATTATAATAGTCTTAGAATTTGGGAGTCTAAAACGCTATGATGGAAATAGTTGTTCTATACTATGACTGCTATATGCCTGCCACAGATAATTCTTCTTTGCCAAATTGCTTTAGTGTTAAAGAAATTTCTGTCAAAAAAGACAGTAAGTGCTTTATTGAATGTCATTATAACAGATAATTTATATATCAATTTGACTGAGTCAGTTGTCTGATTAAGCAATAATCTAGGTGTATCCTAAGGCCTAATGCTATGTCTTGATAAGATTAACATTTGAAATCAACGGACTGGGGAAAATGAATTGCCTTTCTGAAGCTGAGTTTGCATCCCATCATTTGAAGGTTCTAAACAAATCAAAAGGGCTAACCTCTAGAAAAGGAGAAAGAACATCTGCGTAGTGGACTGGCTGGGGTGGGAGGGACTTTCTTCAGATTTCCTTCAACTGTATTTGGGTTTAAGCTCTCTAGACTTCATAATGGATTACTCCATAAACTCTCCTGATTCTCAAGCCTGCAGACTGGAAAGGGAACTAGACTTTCAGCTCCAAGCTCACTAGGTCACTGACTACAAAACTTGGGACTTGTCAACCTTCCTAATTTCATAAGCCAATTTCATATATTAAATCAATCACCCCACCTCCTTCTCTCTCTCTCCTCCCTTGCTATTAAATCATTTCTCTGGAGAACCCAAGAAAATTATGAAAGGTTAGCAAATTAAAAATAAATATCTGGGGGCTGGAGAGGTGGCTCAGGGGTTAAGCCTCTGCCTTGCAGGCAGAAGGTCCTAAGTTCGGATCCTAGACACCCCCCCATAGACGCCAGCGGAAGCAGGGGCTGCCTGCGTTTCCGGTTCTGGTAGGGTGGAGCCTGTGAATCCCCGGGCAGAGTAAACAAGGAGGAGGTGGAGGCGTCCATGGTGGTTCCCGAATTGGTCCGTGGTTCTACACACACACACACACACACACACACACACACACACACACACACACACACACACACACACACACACCCGCCCACGCACACATGTATACATGCACAATTGAATAAATAAAAAAAATTAAAACATAAATATCTGGTGCTCCACATAGATAATGCCCACATTTTCAAAATTCACAGAGCAAAACATCATACTACTTTGGATACTGAAACAGTCTTCAGTGCATGTTGCAAATGACATCAGTAGGGCAGAGCCTACTGATGAACAAAATCAAAACTTTAAACTAGCATTATGTTCAGAAGGGCTAATCACATATGGGGGTTTTATAAAAATATCCTGAAACGTTTTGCCCTAAGCCACATTAAACTAAATCACTTAATCTAGCACAGAACAGAATACAAAAACAAAGTCAACTTAGAGAATAGTTTCTCCAGGGAGCAAACAGCCTGTTTTCTTAAGATTCATATGAGTGCCAAGTTCTGATGCAATGGCATACTCCTGCACACAAAAGCTTCCACTTCCACACTACCAGCTGAAGTTCTTGGCAAGTCAAAGGTAAAAAAGTATTAGAGCAAGTTAAATCAATCTCTAGTGACAATTGTTAAGAGCAACCACTTGAAATCAAACAAAACAACCAGTACTAGAAAAATCTTTTCAAAATAAATTAAAAATAACCACATGAAGTTGTGAATTGATCTAATATCATAATAGTAACACATTTTTTCACTGAGAAAATTCACCTAATAATTTTCCATAGTTTCTGTAATTTAATCATAAACACTAACAGCATTAATATAGGCATATATATGGATATGAAAAAAAGTATATTGTTAAGTAACAGCAGCAGTTAGACTGAGTTTTGAAAAATTTCATAAAATATTTAGGTAGGTAATTACCCAAGATTTTAGTACCAATATTATTTCCAGTAAGTAACGGAACATGTAAATTAATGCATTTTACTTTAAAATTGTATTACAGACAACTTCTAAGTTGCACAATATAATTACTAGAAACCAAGCTTTTAAGTACTTGCCATGCAAGCAAAGGGTCAAGGGCTTGAATCCCAGATCACAAGTAAATATTGGGCGGGTGTGGCAGCTGGCCTGTAATTCCAGTTCTGAAAGGTAAAAAAGACTTGGAATACCCAGAACAAGCTGGCTAGCCACACTATCTCTATCAGGGAACTCTGAATTTTATTAGAGACCCAGCCTCAAAACAGTAAATTGGAAGAGCAATCAATGATTCTTTATATCAACTTCTAATCTCTACAGACTCACACAGACACACACACAGGCACCGCGCGCGCACGCACAGACGCCATGTACACTCACACACACAGGCTTTTAAACCCATGAAAACACATACATACATGCTTGCACCCTCCCTCTATGCAGGAGACTAGAAAAAAAAAAAAGAAAAAACGTCAAATGTGATGGCTCACACCTGTAATCTCAGTGTTCAGGAGTTGAGACAAGGGAATTTCCATGAATCTTAGATGTGCCTGAGCTACACAGTGACTTCCCTATCACCCCAGGTTAAGAGTAAGACCCTTGACCAAAAACATGAATAATTTTAAATATACTTATTATATTTATAAGCATCCGTATATAAATAATACATTAAATTGTTTATTAAAACAACTCCCTATCAATGAAAGAAGTAAGTATGCCTATAATCTTTCACCCAAGAGAAATGGTAGAATGTCACAGGTCAGGTTCTACACTGTTTGATTCCTTTTTCTTAATTCAAGAAAACACAAACTTGGGCTGGAAAGATGGCTCAGGGGTTAAGCCTCTACCTTGCAAGTAGGACATGAATTTGGATCCCAATCCCTTGAAAAAACCGTCAGGCGGAAATAAAGAGGGTCTACACTTTTGGCTCTGGAAGGCAAAGCCTGGGAAAACCCAGAGCAGTGCAAATAGGAAGCAGAGCCATCCAGGATGATTCCCAAAGTCACCCTTAGGCTTTCACAGGCACACACAGTGGCCTGTAACACTAACACACACACACACACACACACACACACACCAAACTTAAAATCCATTCTGTTTGAAATAATTAAGCCCTTGTTATATGTTCCCTGATAGTTATTCCAAGAAATTTAATATATTTGTTTAAAATGAAGCAAGGTCAAAAGAAAGGGAAATGTACATATGCCAAAATCAAACTGTAACCATTAATGAGTGGGACTTGGGTCAAATAGTCCATGAGAACATTAACAACAAATAGGCTTAAAGGTTAGAGTTGAGCTAAAAAACTTTGTTTAACTCTTGTTTAAGGAGAAGATATCTTTAATCACCTGCAGAAAATCTTGATTAGACATAAATCATTTGCCAACTTAGGATAAAAGTCAACTGTGTAAATCTAAGTCAAATTTTTTTTCCCATGGTAGGGCAAAGAATCTAACTAAGTCTCAGAATCATATAATGCAGCCAAAAGTTTAAAAAAAAAAAGTCATGAACCAACCACTTCTACAAGTAATTTCTTTTGAAAATAAGCACATAAACAAAAAGCTTATGCATGTGCAATAAAGATAAACTTTGATATGGGTACTTATAAAAATGAGTTAGGCTTAATACTTAAAGTAGAAACGAAACAATTATCAAACAGATAAAGACAAAACTAATTGAGACTGTGCTATTACTAAATAGAAGATTCTTTTAAAGAAGTAGAGGACTTGGAGACTGCTGAGTGGGCACAGCAGAGTGCAAGGGGGAGGAAGTTGCAATGCAAGGAATCTGTAAGATGAGAGAGAAGAATCAACCAGACGTTGTCTCTGATCTCCACATCCACACCATAGCACACAGGCGGGCGGACGGACGGACGGACGGACACACACACACACACACACACACACCCCAAATGAAAGAACAAGCAAGTGCCATGTGGAAATCACACATATGAAAAATAGGTGCACTAAAACTAAAATTCAAAAATGAATTAAAGGACAATGGAAAGAAAATTAATGATTTGGAAGCAGAAATGAAGAGATTCCCCAAAATGCAACACAGGATATGAGAGTTGGAAAATGCAAAGCCAGAGACATGAAAAAAAAAAAAAAAAAGAATGCTTTCACAAATGTCTTGTGGATTAAAGAAGAACAGAAACAAACTATAGAATCAAATTAGCTATATAGTAAGCTACTTAGTTTTCCTAGTTAGTGTACAAAGTGTGTCCTTGGAAAAGAGGAACTGAGCAAGAAAACAAAATAATTTCTTTAAAAAATGTACTGTCAAATCAAATTCTGGCAACATTCTTTTACTTTCTTCAAATCACCTGAAGTTATGAATTATAATTGTATCACATTGTTTTGCTAGCTGCAGAGCACAGAGTGAAGTACATAACAGTCTTTGTAATATTAAAGGATGCTCAATAATTAGAAGGCTATTCGTTGATTGTTATCCTCTGTGTCATGAATCTTTAAATACAAGCACAGGGAGTCACTGATAAAAATTACATGCTAATATCCAGCATGACCCCTTTTCTTATTTTATTATGGCACAAAACTATCACTTGTACACTTTCCATTAGTCAACTTGGTCAAAAATTTTTTTTTGTTTTAAATGCAGGGGGTGAGGGGGGTCACATTGAAAGAATTCAAAGCATGTAATACAGTCTGCAATTACTTCTCCCTGGCTTTTCATAGCATTTCATAACACAGGGAAATATATAATAGCAAAATTCTATACAGTGTTTCTTCATATAAAAAGAGGTAAGTAGAAATTTAAACATGTATGCATGCGCACGTGCACACATACATACACACCCACTTCATCTGATCTCTGTTTGTTCTTAAGAAACTGGTAGGAAACAGGTTTCACCAAAATACAGACGTTTCTAACATAACCTCATCAAACTCATAATGGTTCACATCCTATTTTCCCGTTCACAATTATAAATTTTTTTATTATTATTATTTATTCAACTGTGCGCATGTGCGTGTGTATGTGCCCACGCATTTGTGTGTGTGTGTGTGTGTGTGTGTGTGTGTCTGTGCGTGTGTGTGTCTGTGTATGTGTAGAACCACGGACGAATTCGCGAACCACCATGGACGCCTCCACCTCCTTCTGCCCTGGGATTCACAGGCTCCGCCCTACCAGGACGAGAAGCGCAGGCCGCCCCCGCTTCCGCCCAGTGTCTATACGTGGGATCTGGGATCCGAACTCAGGACCTTCCGCCTGGAAGGCGGAGGCTTAACCCCTGAGCCACCTCTCCAGCCCCCATGTTCACAATTATAATCAGAAGTTAACTTTGTATAAACACATTCATATTTTTACTATATTTGGGAATGTACTTACCTAGTTATTTTCTTAGGGATTACTTTAAGGATAAAATCTATAGTAGTTTAAAAAATTATCTATTTTGATGAATTTTTTAAATTACATATACACTATAAGAAACACCTCTATTGAGTAGATGATACTGGACTGCTTAACCCTAAACAGGACATTTAAATCAACCCATCCTCACATCCTCCATAACATACATACCAAAGGGATATCTATGGAAGAGGGTTGGTGAGATTGGAAGTCGGAAGGTGGACAAGGGTGCTATCAGACAGTATTTTCTACATATGAACTATCCAACGAACTATCTAGAAGTTACCAAGAACTAGCTGTGTCTACTTTCACAAGAACTGCACAAGATTTTGCTTATCAATAAAAAATGTTAAAAAAAAAAAAGATTTTGCTTATCAATATTTCACTATGGAAGGGGAAAGACCTCAAGAGGACCCACACCTCCCTGAGAAATGATCGAGGGTTGATACAGGACTGATGAAGTGCGGGTGGACAAAAGAGGGGTCACTTTGCCAATGGTATATCACTGATATCTATTTTCCAGCCAGTGCTGAGGTACAGACCAGCATAGACAGACAACCCAGACATTTTGGTGAGCCACACAGGTAAGAAAACAAGAGAGGCCCCAGGCCGCCCAAGGGACCCACCTCCTCCCACCATCCAGCCGGGGCCGCGCAGGGCCTGGGAGGAGGAGGAGGACACCCCCTCTGCGCCCGGGTCCTGCCCCCAGGTCCCACAGATTAAATAGCGCCCCACCGACGCCCCATCCTCCCTTCCCCCACTCCGCCGCCCTGGACGCACAGGGTCCAGCCTGGACTCACCTCGACCTAGGTAAGCTCTATCTCCACCCACCCCCAAAACCCCAGGCCAAACAATTCAGTTTAGTGAAAAACGCACAGAAATTGAAAGAAGATCTTAAGAGTTAAAACGACAATGCCAAAGTCAAAGTGCAAATCCATGAGAAACTACACTCAAGTAACAAATCTCCCACTGAAGGAATTAATCTCATAATGTTAGACTCCAACCAGAACAAACCCATGGAAAATGGCCAAGAAAGCCTGACCCAGGATAATGACCTTCAAAATATGATCATTACCATGTTCAATACTATGAAAGAGGAAATCCGGGAGGAATTACATAATCGAATCAATCGCTTTGAAGAGGAACACAACAGACACTTGGAGGAGTTGAGAAAAACAGTGCAAGAAACAAAAACGGGCATAGAGCAGTTAAAACAGACTCAAGCAGAGTTTAAAACTGAGCTAAAAGACAAGTTATCTTCAACCCAGAACTCCACAGAGAGTCTTATCAGCAGAACTAAGGAAGCAGAAAACAGAATTTCAGACCTTGAAGATAAAGTGGGAGTATTAACCAGCTCAATGGAAGAGGTTGTTAACGCCAAAAAGATACTTGAGAGAAATATTCAGGAGATATGGGACACCCTGAAGAAGTCAAACATGCGTATTCATGGAATACCAGAGCAAGAATCTCAAAATACCACCCCTGAGGAAATTTTTCAAACGATCATCAAGGAAAACTTTCCTCATCTAAAAAAAGAGAGGCCCATCCATATACAAGAGGCATTCCACACCCCAAACAGATATGATCAACACAGAAGCTTGCCACAGCAAATAATAGTCAAAACAGTCCACATTCAAGATAAAGAACTGGTGCTGAGAGCTTCAAGGCAGAAAAAACAAGTCACTTTTAAAGGTAAACCTATTAAAATAACAAATGACTTCTCAGTCGAAACAGTAAAAGCAAGAAGAGCTTGGAGAGACATACTTCAAGTATTGAATGAGCAAAAATGTCAACCCAGGCTGATTTACCCTGCAAAACTATCAGTCATGATCGAAGGAGAAAGAAAAATCTTCCAGCACAAAGACAACTTGAAGGGATACATGTCCACCAAACCAGGCCTTCAAAAAATGCTAGAAATGATACTCAAGCGTGAAGAAAAAAACAGGCATATCCAGGAGAACAGAAGGCAAGTATAACACCATTGACAGCGAAGCAATATACTTATAAAAACTACTAAACATAATAAATGTCTGGAATTAAAAATAGTTTCTCCATTATAACACTAAATGTTAATGGAATTAACTCACCAATCAAGAGACACAGATTACAAATTTGGATTAAAAATCACAATCCATCAATCTGCTGCCTGCAGGAAACCCATCTCACCACAAAAGATAGGCATGCCCTAAAAATAAAAGGCTGGTCAACAATTCTACAAGCTAATGGAAGCAGAAAACAGGCAGGGGTAGCCATTATGATATCAGACAAAGTAGACTTCAAACCAAAGAAAATTATAAGACACACAGATGGATACACATTTTAGTCACAGGTACAATTCACCAGGAAGACTTCACAATACTGAACATATATGCACCCAATACGGGCCCCTCCACATTCATTAAGAAAACCCTACAGCGTCTAAAGCAAGAAATCAACCCCCAAACGATAACTCTTGGGGACTCCAACACTGCCCTCTCAACATGGGATAGATCAACAGGTCAAAAGCTTAACAGAGACACTTTGGACCTTAATCAAATCCTTAAAGAAATGGACCTTACAGATCTCTATTGAACTTTTCACCCACGCACCAAAGAATACACATTTTTCTCAGCAGCACACGGAACTTTCCAAAATAGATCACATACTGGACCACAAAACAAATCTACACATATACAAAAAAGTTGAAATTCTAACCTGTGCCCTGTCAGACCACCATGGCCTAAAGCTGGACATCCACAACACAACAAACAAGAGAAAATACACTAACTCCTGGAAACTTAACAATATGATGCTGAATGAGAACTGGATTCAGGAAGAAATTAAAAAGAAAATTCAAGATTTCCTGAAAGCGAATGATAATAAAAATACAACTTACCAAAATCTCTGGAACACAATGAAAGCTGTTCTAAGAGATAAGTTCATAGCTCTTAATGCCTACATCAAAAAAATGGAAACATCAGAAATAAACAACTTAACAATGCAGCTTAAAGCTTTAGAGAAACTACAGTAGAAGAGAGGAGATTAGCAAAATAAGGGGAGAAATATCTGAAATCAAGATTAAGAAAACGATAGAAAAAATCAACCAGTCAAAAAGCTGGTTCTTGAAAAAATCAATAAGATTGATACAGCCCTAGCTAAACTAACCAAAAGCAAGAGAGAGAAAACCCAAATTAACAAAATTAGAAATGAACATGGAGTTATCACTACTGATACCCAAGAAATCCAGAGAATTATAACATCATATTTCAAAAACTTATACTCTGTGAAATTTGACAACACAAAAGAGATGGATGAATGTCTAAGTAAACACAACTTACCTAAATTGAATCAGGAAGTTGTGAATTATTTAAATAGTCCTATAACATATAAGGAAATTGAAGAAGTAATCTCAAATCTTCCCACCAAAAAATGTCCTGGACCAGATGGATTCAGCACAGAGTTCTACCAGACATTTAAAGAGTTAATAACATCAATACTCCTTAAACTATTCCATCAAATAGCAAAGGAAGGAACACTACCAAATTCCTTCTATGAAGCTAATATCGTTTTAATCCTAAAACCTAATAAAGATTCACTTAAAAAAGAAAACTATAGGCCGATCTCTCTGATGAACACAGACACAAAGATTCTCAACAAAGTTTTAGCAAATCGGATTCAAAAACACATTAAAAAGATCATTCACGGGGACCAAGTAGGCTTCATCCCTGGCACACAAGGTTGGTTCAACATACGCAATTCAATGAATGTAATTCATCATGTAAACCAGTCCAAAGTCCAAGACCACATGATACTCTGGATAGATGCAGAAAAAGCTTTTGACAAGATCCAACAGCCTTTTATGATCAAAACGCTAGAGACAGTAGGAATGGAAGGAACCTTTTTCAATATAATAAAAGCTGTATACAACAAGCCCACAGCAAGGATTATGCTCAATGGGGAACAATTGGAAGCAGGAACTAGACAAGGCTGTCCACTCTCACCACTTCTATTCAATATTGTACTTGAAGTCTTAGCTGAAGCCATAAGACAAGAAAGGGACATAAGAGGGATTCAAATCGGCAAGGAAGAAGTCAAGCTATCCCTATTTGCAGATGACATGATCTTATACCTGAGGGATCCCAAAAACTCCACCAGGAAGCTCCTGGAACTAATTGAGAAGTTCAGCAGGGTGGCAGGATACAAAATAAATGTGCAAAAATCAGAAGCCTTCCTATATGCACAGAATGAAAGAAGTGAAAAATCCTTGAGAGAAACAATCCCATTTACTATAGCCCCTAACAAAATGAAATACCTTGGTATAAACCTAACCAAGGAGGTAAAAGACCTTTACAATGAAAACTTTAAAACCCTAAAGAAAGAAATAGCAGAAGATACCAGAAGGTGGAAAGACCTCCCCCTTGTGCCTGGATTGGCAGAATCAACATCGTAAAAATGACCATCCTACCAAAGGCAATATATAAACTCAATGCTATACCAATTAAAATCCCAAAGCAATTCTTCAAAGAAGTTGACCAAACAATCTCAAAGTTCATATGGAGGCACAAAGACCCAGGATAGCAAAGACAATCCTGAGTAACAAAAACACTGCTGGAAGTATTACCATACCAAACCTAAGTCTATACTACAAATCCATAGTTATAAAGACAGCCTGGTACTGGCTCCAAAATAGACACACAGATCAATGGATAAGGATTGAAGACCCAGATATAAGCCCACAAAATTACAGCATTTGGTCTTTGACAAAGGGGCCCAAAGAATCCAATGGAAAAAGAACATCATCTTCAACAAATGGTGCTGGCAAAACTGGATCTCCACATGCAGAAGATTAAAGCTGGACCCGTACTTGTCACCATGTACAAGACTTAATTCCAAATGGATCAAGGACCTTTGATATCAGGCCAGAGACTATAAAAACCATAGTTGAAAGGATAGGGAACTCCCTCGAGCTGATTGGGCTAGGCCAACAGTTCCTAAACAGACATCCAATGGCACAGTCACTGCTACCAACTCTCAACAGTTGGGATCTTGTGAAATTAAAGAGCTTCTGTTCAGATAAAGAGATTGCAACATGAGCTCAAAGGCAACCCACAAAATGGGAGAAAATCTTCATTAACCACACATCTGATAGAGCTCTGCTGTCCAGAGTGCACAAAGAACTTAGAAAACTAAACACCAAGGAAACCAATGGCCCAATTAAAAAATGGGCCTTGGAACCTAAAAGAAACTTTACCAAGGATGAAATTAAAATGTCTAACAAATATCTTAAAAAATGCTCCACTTCAGGGAAATGCAAATCAAAACTTCCCTGAGATATCATCTCACCCAGATGGCAAAAATCCACAATACAAACAACAACAAATGCTGGAGAGGATGTGGAGAGAAGGGAACTCTCCTACATTGCTGGTGGGAATGCAGATTCATACAGCCACTCTGGCGAGCCGTCTGGAGATTCTTAAAGAAATTAAAGATTGAAATGCCATTCGACCCTGCGATTCCACTTTTGGGAATAACCCCCCATGCAGCAGAGGTTTGCCTCGATAGCACAAGCACGACCATGTTCATAGCAGCACTGTTTACAATAGCAAAGTCATGGAATCAACCCAAATGTCCAACAGTTGACGAGTGGATAAGGAAACTGTGGTACATCTATACAATGAAGTACTACTCAGCTATCAAAAAGGATGAATTACTGGAATTTGCCAGGAAATGGATGTCATTAAAAACAATTATATTAAGTCAAGTATCCCAAACCCAGAAAATTAAGCGTCGTATATACTCCCTAATAGGTGGCTCCTAGTACCAAACCCACCCATCCCACCTTGAGACACTCATAAGTAAATCTATCTATTACCTACAGTAATTGCAAGGATTATGAACAGGAGGGATGGGGTTGGAGGGCCACACCAGAAACAAGGAGAGAAGTGACCATGTTACAGAAGAGAAAATAGGCCTCCATCAAGGACTGAAAGTAAGCAGTGTGACACCTGGTTAAGTTCACAGACATTCGTTCCTGATCATTTACAACTAAGGGGGTATGATCTCAACAGAAGGGGAGGGCATATAATCTGGCAGATAAAAAGTAACCATTTTGCAAATGGGTGATTGACCCCTCCCTCACTGAGGTTTCCTACTTTTATTACATCTACCCTTGAATGTGCTCTTATAATAAGACTCCAGTTTAACAGCTTTTTGTCTCTGGCCAGGGGGTGACACACAGTGCCCAGCAGGATGGAGTGAAGGGCATTGCAGGAGCAGCAAAATTGCAAAAGAAAATCAATAAACCACAATCCAGAACTTCAGAGACTCTATATCAACCACCTAGAACTAGGCCAGACTAATCTCTCCCCATCCTGAAGCTCAGGGACATTTGTGGAAGAGGGGGCGGTAAGAGTGTCTAAGAGCAAAAGGATGGGAGGAGCAATGATTTGCAAGATACTCCACACAAGTTAGGGCCGAAGCAATCATAATTGGACTTTGCATGCCCTGCGCAATGTCCAACACACTATTGACCTCACAAAGTCTAGCATCTGCTAAAGGCACCAAGATCATTGGAGGCAAGGGATTGGCAGCCACAGCAGTGTTCCTATGCTTAAGGGGAACACGGGAAAGGGTTCAGGGAAATACCACTGGGTCCTTGTACGTCATCGGAGAGGAGGGCCCAGAGGAGAGTCAGGCATGCACAAGAAAGGACTCTCTGGGAATTGGGGCGGGAGGCACTGGGATATGGGGAACGAGGGGTGATGGGAGGAGCAGCAGGGGTTCGAGGGGAGGAGGAGTGAGGGAGGGAACTGGTGTACCTATTAAGTTTGTATGAGCTGAAATAATAATAAAACATGTATTAAATAAAAAATAAATAAATAAATTTTCCAAAGCACCAGTGATGTTGGACAAAAAAAAAAAGAAAAGAAAACAAGAGAGGAAGACTTGCAGTGGGTAGAGGAGAGGACATGAGATTGGGTAATGAGTGAAAATTACATAAATCATTGTATTCATGCATAAAACTGTAAATATATATACACACATACATATAAGAAATGTTATTAATTTCTTAATTTCCATTAAGATAAAGCTACTTTCAGGTTGAGAATGAAATCTGTTTTCTACCTTTTGTCCTGGGTAGAGATTGGACATTCTAAACTGCACAAAATATGAGATTATAGAACCACTATTATCCCTTCCATTGAGAGTTAATCCAACTGAACCTGTCAATCCCCTGGTCAAAAGAGCACCCCTCAGGAAAGCTGATTCAATCTACTGATGCAAGCTTGAAGGCAAGCTAATGGAAGCTGTTGTTCAGAGAGATCTCAAATGCCCCCAAACAATGTAGGCTTTTGCCAGTAAGACCTTATTGCTGAAGGCCCCATATATATCCATCATGAGAAATGGAAAAAATAAGCTATATATCATATATATATATATATGGAAGCTTCCTCCTTGCTAGCTAACTTTCACAGTATCAGAAAGTGCTAAGTAAGCTGCTGGGGAAGAAGAAGCCAACTATGAAAGCCGCAGCTACACTCTGACAATCGATGACCACAGTACAGTAGCCCTATCGATGTTATGGCTGTAAACAAGTGCTCTCTGATTAAATTTAAGGTCCACTTTTTAGCAGTAAACACATTCCTGGTGCTGTAAATTCAGATCAAGAACTTTTGGAAGGGGAGATCCACAGGCCTTAGGGGAAAGCAATCTAGTAATATTTAGCTATAAGGACTTGGTATCAGACTGCCTTCTAGACATTTATCATTATACTCATTGATTAGATAAGCTCTTAGCACTAAAAGCTTCCTTTTGCAATGGAAGGTGTTTGACATAGAGAATCAGGATTGATTAAAGTACAGAGAACAAGTGACTGAGGACTGCTCAGTCCTAAACAGGACATCCAAGCCACCCGCCAACCCAAGGTTTGGGGAGCATTATGAAAGAGGGGGCTGTGAAAATGGAAGAGCTTGAAATGGGGAAGAAGTGCGGCCAGACTATGGTCATCTGCTACATCTACGGAGATTCACTGCAGCAATGTTTACTTCTATGAGACTGCACAGAATGTTGGCCTATCAACAGTTCACCATGGAAGGGAAAGATCTCAAGAAGTACTACACTTCCCTGAGAGAATAAAGAGAGTTAATTTTGGATGGGAACAAGAGGACCTACTTTCTTCAATAGTATACCCACTGATATATCATCCTTGCTGCAGCAAGTGCCCAAACACATGCCATTAATGAGATTATGAAACCCCTATTATCCCTTCCCTTGAGAGTTAATGATGAAATTTACACACGAAAGGACATGAAGTCAGAAAGGATACTAGTGAGGGTATAGAAAGTTTGCAGTGTGAAGAAGAAGGGGATTAGGATTGAGTGATAAAAGATGAAAATGATGCAAATTCACTATATTCATGTATGCAAATTCATTATATTCATGTATGAAACACTAAGACAAAGAAAACAAATTTTTAAAAAATAAAAATTTGAAAAACAGCCTGCAACCTGATGATATGGTTTTGAAGGCAACACCACATTCTTGGGTTTCACAGTTTTTGTATGCCTTCACTCCAAAATATACTGTGCTAGCATGTGAGGGCAGAAAAATGATAGACAGATAGATACTAACATGATAAATTCTGACCAGCTTGAAGAAAGTACAGTACAAGCCATTCTTTTGAATATCCAATTAGTCCACATGGGGTCTACCAGTTGATACCTGTATCTACATTGCTCCATACACGTTGGAGGTAAGAGAAGTCGGACAAGGGACAAGGGTCTGGTTTAGAGTGGTTATGGAGACTCTAACCCTTGAGTGCTCTGGGCAGCTGCATGATAAAACTTTTGCCCAAGCATATCAGGCTTCCAAAGGAAGTGTTAACTCATTCCCCACATGGGCAAAGCAGTTCTTGCCAATAACTGAGGTTTTAAAGGAACCTAACCCTGCAGCAGAGCTACAATAGCCTGCTTCATCATAAGGCTCAAAGGAGTCTAGTTCTCTGGCCTCCCAGAGCCACTGATTCTCCTCTTAGTTTCCTCACTGTCAAGGTTTGGAATGTGAATTGCCCCCCCCCAAGCTCATGTGTCACAAGAGGAGTGCCTTTAAGCCATGAAAGGGGACAGATTAGTAGCAACACAGAGTAGCTACACATCCTGGCCAGAAGAGGTAAAAGACTTGCTAGAAGAAACCTTGTATTACAGATCCAATTGGCTGGAGTAGTTTCTGTCATGTCTATGGTGTAGATTAGGATGAAAAGTGCAGCAACAGACACAAACAAGGGACGACAATTCCTTTCAATGACAGAAATTTTGCAAATTTAAGAGCAGTCAGTCTATTTATTCCATTGAGCAGTTGAGTCCTCAGGGTTCTGCCATGCTTTTCCTTTCAGTCAGTCTCTAGAGTGACTAAAGCAGGGCAACAGTATACAGGGCCTCCAGGTTTGTGGTCCTCATCGTCAGCTTATATGGAGTTGGTAGATCAGAAGTGTGTTCTTGGTAACCAGAAACTGTTTTCTGTGGCATGGTGAATACAGGGAATCACTTCCACCACCTTCACTGTAGTGGGGACAGAGAAAATGACAGTGTGGACCTCTCCAAAGAGGTTTTAGGGGGTGGGCATTCAATCTTTTTACCGATGCATCACTTCCTGGTTTAAAGAGGTGTCTGTAGTCAAGCTCACAAGTAGTCGTTCCATAATGGTGCACATTGGTCAGGGTCAATCCAAGAGCCTGTGTTGGTTGCCTCAAGCCAAGTTTCCCAGTTCTTCTAGATCTTGTATGACCCCAATGATAGGAACAGGGTATCTATAAAGAATCTCTTAAGGGGAAAATCCTGTCTGTCCATTAGAACTAGACCTAATTCTTAACAAAGTGATTGGCAACCGTTGTTACTGATACAGGTGGGTTTCCTTGCATAGTTTGTTTAAATTTTAGAGTTTGGCCCATTCATTCTATCTTCCCAGAACTCTTGGAGTAATTTCCAGGTAATCTCTTCTGCCACCAGCTGTACCACCTCAGCTACAAGAGCTGGCCTGTTATCTGATCCCATAGTGATCTGGATTCCAAATCAGAAAATTATTTCCTTCAGAAGTCAGGTCACTTCATGTGCTTTCTTGGTACAAGTAGGGAAGGCTTTTACTAAGCTTGAGTAAATACATACCAAGACCAGCAGGTATTTGCAGCCTCAGAATCAGAATGTCTCAATAAAGGACACATTTTCAAATGGGGCTTCTCTAACGCTTTCTCCCTCAGAAGAGACCCTATTTTAGGCACATGTTTCACATTGTGCATACACTACTACAGGGTCAAGGGATATTGAAATGTTGGTGCAACATAATCTCAAGAGCTGTCCAACCAATATGGGTCTCCTTGTGGAACTATTTAACAACTGAGCCCTGGGAATTGCTATCCAGATGTCTTCAAATTTCCACCATCTGTTTGGAATGTCATTTATACTTTCAGTTTTAATCCATGAGTTCTCACATTGTGAATAATGAGGGTTCTATTCTGCCAATGAGATAGGAACAGGGCAACAGTCAGGGCCACTAGTTCTGCTGTCCCCTTGAAGGCAGTGGGTTTTGCATTTAGATTTGCATTACAGTTTTCTGGAGGAATCAGGATGTCCCCCTTTTGATGTCCATGAGGATTTATGATTGCCACCTTCCTGGGAGCCCTTAAAGCATCTAAGAGTTCAAGAATTTCCTTGCTGTATTTTATGTCTTGCCCTTCTGAGTTAATCAGGCCATTTCTTTATATAAAGTCCCATGCACATGGGTGGTGGTGAATCATATTTACAGTCTGTGCATTAACATTTATCCTGCTGCCTGCTGGAGAACTCAAGTCAGCATGATGAGTTCTGCTTTCTCTTTTTGAGGCTCCTTTTGCCAGAGGTATCCAGTGAGGTATTTTTCCCTCTTTCACAAAACTGATACCATGGTGAAGTGCTCAGCAGCAAGAACTTTTGAGAGGTTAGTCTGTTAAGTCTAGCTGGCTGGAAAAACCTCATCTGTGACTTTGACACAGTTGTCACCTGGCTGACCAACTCTTATAGAGAGTAGTGTTTAAGGTCTATACTACTTCTATGTAAATTCGTGGATTCTCATAGCATTCCTTGATCTCACCATTTGAGTGTTAGTATTATTCATTATAATCTATTAATATCAGCATTGAATATGATACTGAAACTAATTATTCTTGTCCCATGGCCACTTTGTAGGTAGGCCTCAGACACTAAGAGGATCATGGCTACAAGGACCGGCCTTGGGCAATACGGTCAAGTTGCTTGGAAAACTATGTCACTAGACAATGTAATGACTCAAACCTTTGGATAAGGACCCCCATTGCAACACCAGTCCAACTCATGTATGAACAAGAGGAAAGATCTGGGAATCCTAGAGCAGGGGCATTGGTGATGGCCCACTTGATCTCATTAAAGCCCCCCATTGTGCTTGTTCCATCAAAAAAGCTCTTATTCTTCCCCCATTTTGTGGCCTCTTATAGGGGTTTCGCCAAGATAGAGAAGTTGGGATTCCAGATCCTATAGAAACTCCTGACACCTAGGAACTCTTGAACTTAGTGTCAAATTAGTGGAACTGAGATTGAACAGCCTGTTTTCTCTCTGGACAAAGTTGCATTGCCCTGGGATACGTGAAAACTGAGATATTTGACACTTTCTTGGCAGATCTAGAGATTTTTCCTGGAAACCTTGTAGTCAGACTTCCACAGGAGAGTAAGGAGTGGTAATGTTCCTACTGGGGTATGTTTCAGGCCAGCTCAGGAGAGTTGTCTTTATCCTGCACTCCAGGCATCTTCAAGGGAAGCTGAGGTCCCCATTTTAGCCTCCCCATGAGACTAATGAGGCACCACTCTTCTCAGAATACCATGAAAGTCATAATTTTTTTTCTGGCTTCCATAAGGTCAATATTGCTTGACTGTAGGAACTGAAAGTTATCTAGGCCCGCAGCTTACCTAATAAAGTCACAGCCTACTGAAGCCACAGGATAGTGATAGAGGTAGAGGAATTCAAGAATGATTTCATGATCACCTATACTGCATCATCAGGACAATAATAAGGAATGATACGCATAGCTTGCTGTGGCTCTACAATGGTGGCAAGAGAGCCTACAGGTTAGTTCACCACAGAATTTTCTGCTTCTCATCTACCATGAAGTCAATTTCTACCCCCTTGTCTCCCTACACTGCTGCCATTCAAACCACAGGATCCTGGGGGCCTAAGAAAATGAAAGTTGGTATATCTTAGTCTTCCTCAGTTTCCTATTTAGGTCAAGCCAACAAACTAATTCTCCAGGGCTTCATGAGGTCACTGTATTGGTTGGTGCTGTCCTCAAACCAGTCAACCTCTCCTCTGGCTGGACACTGACTGATAGGGACACTCATTCTTCCCGTGAACTTCCTGGTAACGACAAGCACACCAATTTTTGTCCTAATTTCAAACTGGTTGAAGAGGTCCTTCCTGTCAGTCCCTTCTCTGGATGCTGCCGCAATAAAACAGGGTGCCCCTGTGGAGTGTCGTAACCACTCCACTAGGGTAGCAGCTAGCAGATTTACCTCTTTTCATTCTCTGATCTGCTTCTTGTCTTAGTGCAGTAATCAATTAACATTCGTTTTTGTAACTTGTATTGGATCTCCCTGGGCCTGACCAACAAAAACAAATTAATCACTTGTTGATTTGGGACTGTTTCTGAGTCAAAGGGAATGTAAAGATGGATGCTTTGTACAGCCTCTTGTAGAAATGACTCGGACCCTTTTCAGGTCCCTGGAATACATCTAGGGTTTTTTGTTTTTTGTTTTTTGTTTTTTAACATTCAGACCTTTTTTCCTTTCTCTTTCAGGTTACCAAAAAAGATATGTATGTGCACATCTGAAATCTCCATTCATCATTTCAGTCCCATTGGGGATTTTCCTTGGGGAACTGATAACTGGGGATAAGCCTCAGCATTCACTGTTGCTTCTAGTAGTTGCTTCTAACTACTTTAATGTGTAATGAAGCAGAGTCAGGAGAAGGTAGTGGCAATCAGTCCAAGTGGATCAGTGGGTCTGAATGATGGACTGAATTAGATCAATCATAGTCTGAGGATTCTCAGTGAAAATGGGGCATATGGTTTGTCCAGTTCAGAAGATCAGCAGTGGTAAAAGTACAATGTCTCCCTTACACTTGGCCATCTTGATTGTAAAAAGATGGACCCATGGGATTCTCTCATGGCAATTATAGAGTATTTTTGGTGCTTATTGGGACTAGGGCTGCCAGCAGGGTCCTCCTTGTGCTTCCTGGCCAGAATGTTCTGGGTTAAGGTAGGTGGTTCATGGTGGCCACTTTCAAGGGAGCTTTGGGCTGCCTCTTGGGAGGGGTGGCTTCAGGGGAGTGAGCAGTCTCTGGTGAGGCTCCAGCGTGCAGGCCTATGGAATGCAGGGGGCAGTGGATGATAAAGATATAGGGGAGCTTTTGTAGCTCTCAGATAAAATGTTCTCAGGTCCTGGTCAATGTTTTGTGGAGCCATCGTCATGCCTTCAGAGTTTTCTTATAGACAGATTTTTTAAATCAAAGTGGCTAAGAGAACAATTTCATGCCACAAGGATATAAATAAGGGTCTATTTCCTTTTGTCAGACCCAGTCTTTTACTATTTAGTGTGAGGATGTCAATGTCTACCTTGAGAATTGTAATTTCTTTGAAAATCAGCCATATACGGCTTGTAGGCAATAAAAAGTGCTGAATGATATGAAAGGTAAACTGCACAATGGACCTTTGAGGAAAAGTCTGAACATTAACTAAACTTTGAGCATTTGGGTACAGTCCAGCCAATAGCCTAAGATGATTAGATAATAAAAAGCATAGAAATCTCTATGAAATTTTAGTTTAAAAAAATAAAAGTATTAGCTCAGTGGAGTGCCAGAATGCTGCAGTCAAGGCTCCACAACTGGCTTCTTGAGTTAATGAAATAAAGCACTGGACTGCACAATCAATACAGAGACAGAACAAATGACATGAAATGTGCAAATTTCCTAAGTCTTATTAAAAGCCAAAAGTAAAGATATCAGCAAAATGAGAGACTAGAAAACTCCAAGCTCTTTTTATTTCACAGCAATGATTTAAGAACAAGAAAAAAAGAAACAGGATGAAATTTGCTAGTGTTCTGGAAAACAGTGAAAGGTTTTTGGCATGTGAAATCATCCAGAAAAGTACATCTTTAAAATGACAGCACTTTCCCTGGTCACTCTTCTCATTCTCTTCCTGTTCTTGAAGCAGCTGTAAATCACTGTGCACATCTGTTAAACTGCCTGCAGGCTACGTGAAGTGGAGTACTGATGCAAAGCACTCTTCCCTGCTTTACTGAACTCAGAACCCAAGTGGGGAAAAAAGTATCACTCCCCCCAAAAAAACTGCAAGGTGAGAATACATCCACTGAGGACCAAGGCAAAAAGTGATGGGCAGGGGGATAGGCACATAACAACCTATAGATGTTTTGGGCTCCTACCCTGCTTCCAAGATAACATCAAAATCTCAGTCCCTACCTTTTAATTTACTTAGTTGGCACAATCATCTAGGCAGGATTCCCACCTTCCTGGGAATTCCATCTACCAGGAGCAATGCCAAAGAGAAGGCATGAGCTTGTCTTGCTTTCCAAAAGCCAACTCTTTCAGGACCCCTCCAGCACATGGAAACAGAACCTTTGAAGGGTCCAAGATATGATTTTTGTAAACAGCATGCCTTTGGGCTTTCAAAAAGGAAAACGCTCTTTCTCTTCTGTGCTCTTATCTAAACTTCTAGAAGTAAAACATACTTTCCATAATATTTGGGGGCTTTTTGCCCCAACTTCTTTGCCACATGGCCATCTTGCCAGTCTCTAAGCCTGCATCTCCATGGTAGCATCTTGGATTCCCAGAGTCTTCAGTCCTACTGTTTTCTGTTGAAAATAAACAAAGTCTCAACTCTTTCACCTTCTAATAATTATTTATTTTGTGAAGAAAACAATCCATACTCCCAGACTCATATTAAAAGTACCAGAGGAGAATCTTGAGGAAGACTGAGAATGTAACACAGTGAAATCCAGCAAGTGTATTGGGAAATTCCGAATGTCATTCAAACTCCAACAAGAAGCATGCTCACAGATTGATGCCTAGGCTCAGAACAAGCTTTGCTAAATTCTGTGACAGCACCCCCATCACAAATGCAATCTACATAGGCTAGAAGAATCCCTGTCATTCAAGAAAATAGCCACAAAGAGTACTACTCAGCCATCAAAAATGATGAATTAATGGAATTTGCTGGGAAGTGGATAAAATTAGAAACAATTATACTGAGTGAAGTATCCCAGACACAGAAAATTAAGCGCCGTATGTACTCCCTAACAGGTGGCTCCTAGTACCAAACCCACCCAGCCCACCTAGAGACACTCAAAGATAAATCTCTGTAATACCTACAGTAATTGCAAAGATTATGAACAGGAGGGATGGGAAAGGAGGGACACACCAGTAACAAGGAGAGAGGGGACCATGTTACAGCAGAGCAAATAGGCCTCCATCAAGGACTTCAAGTAAGTAATGAGACATCTGGTTAAGTTCACAGACTTTCCTTCCTGATCATTTACAACTGATGGGGTATGATCTTACCAGAAGGGGAGGGCGTATAGTCTGGCAGATAGAAAGTAACCATTTCGCAAATGGGTGATTGACCCCTCTCTTACCGCGGTTTCCTACTTTTATTACATCTACCTTTGAATATACTCTTATAACAAGACTCTAATTTAACAGGTTTTTATCTCTAGCCAGGGGGCGATATCCAATTCCCATCAGGATGGAGTGAAGGGCATTGCAGGAGCAGCAAAGCTGGAAAAAATAAATCAACAAACCATAATCCAGAACATCAGAGACTCTATATCAACCATCTGGAACTAGGCCAGCCTAATCTCTCCCCATCCTGAAGCTCAGGGAAATTTGCGGAAGAGGGGGCGGTAAGATTGTAAGAGCACAAGGATGGGAGGAGTCATGATATGCAAGATACTCCACACAAGTTAGGGCCGAAGCAATCATAGTATGACTTTGCATGACCTGCGCAATGTCCAACACACTACTGACCCCACAAAGTCTAGCGTTTGCTAAAGGCACTAGGATCCTTGGCGGCAAAGGACTAACAGCCACAGTAGTGTTCCTATGCTTAAAGGGAACACAGGAAACGGTTCTGGGAAATGCCACTGGGTTCTTGCACCTCGTCGGAGAGAATGACCCAGAGGAGAGTTTGGCATGCTCATTAAAGGATGCTCCGGGGATGGGAGGGGGAGACACTGGGGGATGGGGAGAGAAGAGGGAGGGGAGGGGGGCACAGAGGGGAGGGAGGGTGGAGGGAGGGAAGGGACCCGTGTACCTGTTAAGTTTGTATGAGTGGAAATAAAAAATATATATATATTAAAAAAAAGAAAAAAGAAAATAGCCACAGAGATATTAGGTAAACATGAGCCAAATAAACAGACTTCAGTAATCACACATATGCAACAATATGTAAAAATAATACAGAAATTCTCAAAACATACCACAATAACCTTCAACATTTTTGTAATGAAGATACATCCACAACCAGAATACACAAAAAAGATGTTCTAGGGAACAGCCCTGATAGGATGGCTCAACAAGGAAAAGCACCTGCACACAAACCTGGGGACTTGAGTTCACTCTCCAGAGCCCACATAGTGAAGAAAAAGCACCAGCTTTGTAAGCTATTTCCTAACCTTTACACATGAGCCCTGGTATGCATACACCTGTTGTGCGCTCTCTCTCTCTCTCTCTCTCTCTCTCTCTCTCTCTCTTATTTACAAACTGGGTTTATGTCTTTGCCTTGATCCCCTCTCCTCACTTCCCTCCTCCCACCCTGCCCTCCCTTCACCTATCCTACTCTGCCCGCTGCACCCCTGTCCTTTTGCTTATGTGTATCACAGGATTCTCTTGGGTTGGTAAGGGAGACATTTCTGTTGAACTTTATGTGGCTCTTCAGTGGGTAAAGTTGTAAATGGGGAGGTTATCTTCCCTTGTGCAGAACCTGTCCCTGAAGACACTCTCTGAGAGCAGCTGTTTCTCCTCTAAGATCTTAATCTTTGGGAAGACATTGATACTTCGGCCATTGTGTAGATCTGGTGTAGATCTAGTGTGTAGATCTTGTGAGCTGCTGGGTACAGCAACCCTGTCTTGGCTGGAGTGTGCTGGTTCAGGAGTACCACATTCCACCTTTAGGCTTGTACAATCTTACGGCTCCCTCTTCCAAGAGGTTCCCTGAGCCTTGGTGAGAAATGAGAGCTAGATGGGCTGATAAGGGCTAAGTATTCCAGGTTCGCTGATATTGTGTACTCTGACCAGATGTGGTTTTATGCCTCACTTCCATTGTAATGGGGTGCAACTTGATTGAGCTGAAATCTTTTTTCATCCATGTTCCTTTGTCTCCACTGACTTGGGGTCTTCTTTTTCCTACCTCCAAGTTATGTTTCTTTACATTTATAGTGGATATTGTGGACATTTCCTCTCCTTGAGAATATCATTTTGAGAACTTAGTACTAGGTTCCACTTACTTGAGAAAGAACATTCAATGTCTGGGCTTCTGTGTCTGGGATACTGCAGTCAGTATAACTTTTTCCAACTCCATCCATTTACTGGCAAATTTCATTAATTTACTTTTTTTAATAGTGGAATTTCATTGTGTAAATGTACCACATTTTCATTATCCATTCATCCATTTGTCTACTGTTGGGGATGCAGGATGATTCCATGATTTTGCTATTGTGAATAAAGCTACAATGAACATGGATGTATACATGTCTCAAACAGGACAAACACTCAACCAGTGGGACTGCATGAAATTAAAGAACTTCTTTTCAGCTAAAGATATTGTTAACTGACCAAAAAGACAACCTACAGAATGGGAGAAAATCTTCACTAACCACACATCTGATAGTGGACTAATAAACAGAGTACACAAAGAACTCAAAAAATTAAACACCAAGGAGGTAAACAGTCTGACTAGACCTTGGAACTTAAAAGAAACTTTCCCAGGATGAAATTAAAATGCTTAGCAATTATCTTTTAAAAAAAGTTCCACCTCTCTAGCCATTAGAGTACAAATCAAAACCACCCTGAAATATCATCTCACCCTAGTCAAAATGGCCAAAATCCTGAACACATACAACAACAAATGCTATAGAGAAAGTGGAGAGAAGGGAATCCAATACATTGCTGGTGGAAATGCAAACGTGTACATACAACTGCTCTGGAGATCAGTATGGTGGTTCCTAAAAAAGTTAAAAATTGAAGTGTTATATGACCCTGCTACACCACTCCTGAGAATATTCCCAAATAAAATACTTATTTCAAGAGAGATGTTCTAGGGGTCAGTGAGATGGCTCAGTGGGTAAAGCTCCTTACTGTGCTTGCCTGACAACCTGAGTTCAATTTCTACAAACCACTTTAAGGTGGAAGGAGATCACTCATTCCATAAAGCTGACCTCCACATTTACATAGTATGTGCTCATTTACATCACACACATTCACACACGCACATACACATGCACACATGCGTGTGCATGCAAAAACAATGCTCAGAATGATAGCTATTAGGGAAACCCGGTTCAAAACGACAACAAAGCATTAGTCATACTCACAGGATGACTATTATCAAAAAACTAAAAACATCAAGTACTTGCAACAATGTGGAGAAAACAGAAACTTACATATTGCTAGGAGGAATGTAAAATGACACAAGACTAAATGCATCATGAATCTTATATGAGGTATTCAAAATGGGAAAATAATTTGATAGAGACAGCAAGTAAAGTAGGATATTAGGAGTTCAGAGAAAAGGGATGGAGGAATTACTGATTTGGGGCACAGTCTTTTTTTAATATCTAATACTTCACAAATTTTTATGCCGTCCTTGCACAGGAGCCATGTTTCTCTGTATCATTACAATTTTAATAGAGGTGCTGTCAAAGCAAGTGCAGGCTCAGTTTCTGCACAGTATGATGAAAATTGTAGAAGTCAAAGGTAGTGACCATTAGATAACATATTCATAATGTCTGAATTAATCCCTTACAACTGCTAAAGTAATTTTATGTTATTGTCTGATTCAATGAAAAAAAAATTAGAGAGCTATCTTTCTTGAAATTAATGAATGGTCTACTAATTGCCTATTACAATATATGAGTGAATGATAGTAATGCTTTGAACATGAATTCAGGCCCATAGTTCCCAAATTATGGTCGAAGACATACAAAAACAATGAAGCAAAAGAAAGGGAATTCATATATTAAATTTTCACAGGAAACAATGACATCTATTGAGCATTCGTGTGAACTACTACCTCAAAATTTAAATTTTAGATGTGATTGCATGTTTTTCAACTTCACATCCATACAAATCTGCTTTCAGTTGCTACTAGAATAAGAAGCAAGTGCCGGGGCTGAGAAAAACAGCTCAGTCAGTAAAGTACTTGCACAGTAAGCATGAGGCCCTGACTGTGAGTCCCAGATCTCACCTACAAATGCCCCAAGTTTGTAATCCCAGCTGCTGCGAAAAGGAGACAGAAGGATCTCTAAGGCTCACTTGGCCAAGGAGAGAGATCATAAAAGATGACATCCTTTGATCTCTATATGCACACGTACCCACACACACATGTGCACCTAAACAACACAACATGCATAGACACATACACAAAAAAGCAATTACCTCACAAAAATCACTAATAAAAGAAGAGAGTAACTTAGAAGCAGCAAAACACACACATGCACACACACACACACACACACACACACACACACACACAGAGCTAAGTAGGGTATCATGGAAGATAACTTAGGAATGACAATAAGAATTCAGCAAGTAAAGCTGGGAGACAACTCGGTAGAAGAGGTGCTTGCCCTATAAGCACAAGGACTAAAATTAGAATCTCCAGAACCCAAATAAAGTCAGGCAGGCGTGGCGCCAAGACAAGGAATCTCCAAGGCAAACTGGTTACTCAATTGGTGAGCTGTGCATTCAATTGAGAACCTGCCTTAATAATAAAAGCAATAATAAAACCAAATATACCTAGCATCAATTTTAGGGTTCTGCATGCAACACACACACAGAGGCAAAAAAAAAAAAAAAAAAAAAAAAAAAGCAATAATTCAGTAGTAGAGCTGTAGAGATGGCTCAAGGGTTAAGCCTTTGCCTCCCAGGCAAAAGAACCTGAGTTCAGGGGCTGGAGAGGTGGCTCAGGGGTTAAGCCTCCGCCTTCCAGGCGGAAGGTCCTGAGTTCGGATCCTAGACCCCACATATAGACACTGGGCGGAAGCGGGGGCGGCCTGCGCTTCTGGTCCTGGTAGGGCGGAGCCTGTGAATCCCGGGGCAGGAGGAGGTAGAGGCGGTCCATGGTGGTTCGCGAATTCGTCCGTGGTTCTACACATACACAGACACACACACACACACAGACACACACATGCACGCACACATACATGTGCACAGCTGAATAAATAATAAAAAAAATTATTAAAAAAAAAAAAAAAAGAACCTGAGTTCAGATCCCAGATCCCATGTAAAAACACTAGATAAAAATGGCAGAGGTTTGTACTTCCAGCCCTAGAAGGCTGAGCATGGGAAACTCCAGAGCAAAGCAATACAGAGGTAGAGCAATCCAGGATGATTCTTTGAAGTCACTCTTGGACCTCTACAGCTACACACATACATACACATGCATAAACACCCACACCTACACAAGCAAAAAAAAAAAAAAAAAGGATTCAGTAAGTAGAGAAGAGATGGCTAATGAGAGAAATTTGACATGTTTTCCTCCAAAGCAAAGGCTTGAACAAAGGAAAACATTTAGCCCCCCCTTTTTTGCACCCTAAACCCGCTCCGCCGGTCGGGACGCGCGCGCGCGCGGTCCAGCCGGGCGTCCACGCCGCGCCCTAGCTGGTGAGTACCCCCGCCTCCCCCCCCCCAACCGCCCACCAGGACCCCCAGGTCGGCCCACAGGGACCCGGCTCCGCCTCCCACCATCCAGCCAGAGCCGCGCGCGGGACCCAGGGACCAGGAGGACCTCCCCCTGCCCCCGGGCCCCGCCCCAGCTGCCCTCGGGTTAAATAGCTCCACGCCGTCGCCCCCATCCCCCCTTTTTTGCACCCTAAACCCACTCCGCCGGTCGGGACGCGCGCGCGGGGTCCAGCCGGGCGTCCACGCCGCGCCCTAGCTGGTGAGTACCCCGCGCACCGCCCATCAGGACCCCCAGGTCGGCCCACAGGGACCCGGCTCTGACTCCCACCATCCAGCCGGAGCCGCACGCGGGACCCAGGGACCAGGAGGACCTCCCCCTGCGTCCGAGCCCCGCCCCAGCTGCCCTCGGGTTAAATAGCTCCAAGCGGTCGCCCCCATCCCCCCTTTGCACCCCGCCCCGCTCCACGGGTCCGGACGCACGCGCGGTCCAGCCGGGCCTCACCCCACGACCTAGGTAAGTCTCCGCCCGCCCCGCCCACCAGGACCACAGGCCAAATAATTCAGTTTAGTGAAATTAAGAGATCTTAAGAGTTAAAATGACAATGCCAAAGTCAAAGTGCAAATCCATGAGAAGCAACAATCAAGTAAACAAATTTCCCACTGAAGAAATTAATCCCATAATGTTAGACTCCAACAAGAACAAACCCATGGAAAATGGCCAAGAAAGCCCCACCCAGGATAAAGACTTTCAAAATATGATCATTACCATGTTCAATACTATGAAAGAGGAAATCAGGGAGGAATTAAATAATCGAATCAATCGCTTTGAAGAGGAACACAACAGACATCTGGAGGAGTTGAGAAAAACAGTGCAAGAAACAAAAAGTGGCATAGAGCAGTTAAAACAAACTCAAGCAGAGTTTAAAACTGAGCTAAAAGACAAGTTATCTTCAACCCAGAACGCCACAGAGAGTCTTACCAACAGAACTAACGAAGCAGAAAACAGAATTTCAGACCTTGAAGATAAAGTGGGAGTACTAACCAGCTCAATGGAAGAGGTTGTTAAAGCCAAAAAGATACTTGAGAGAAATATCCAAGAGATATGGGACACCCTGAAGAAGCCTAACATGCGTATTCATGGAATACCAGAGCAAGAATCTCAAAATACCACCCCTGAGGAAATTTTTCAAACGATCATCAAGGAAAACTTTCCTCATCTAAAAAAAGAGAGGCCCATCCATATACAAGAGGCATTCCGCACCCCAAACAGATACGACCAAAATAGAAGCACGCCGCGGCAAATAATAGTTAAAACACTCCACATTCAAGATAAAGAACTGGTGCTGAGAGCTTCAAGGGAGAAAACACAAGTCACTTTTAAAGGTAAACCTATTAAAATAACAAATGACTTCTCAGTCGAAACAGTAAAAGCAAGAAGAGCTTGGAGAGACATACTTCAAGTATTGAATGACCAAAAATGTCAACCCAGGCTGATTTACCCTGCAAAACTATCAGTCATGATCGAGGGAGAAAGAAAAATTTTCCAGCACAAAGACAACTTGAAGGGATACATGGCCACCAAACCAGGCCTTCAAAAAATGCTAGAAATGATACTCAAGCGTGAAGAAAAAAACAGGCATATCCAGGAGAACAGAAGGCAAGTATAACATCATTAAAAAAGAAGCAATATACTTATAAAAGCTACTAAACATAATAAATGTCTGGAATTAACAATAGTTTCTCCATTATAACACTAAATGTTAATGGACTTAATTCACCGATCAAGAGACACAGATTACAAACATGGATTAAAAATCACAATCCATCAATCTGCTGCCTGCAGGAAACCCATCTCACCACAAAAGACAGGCACGCTCTAAAAATAAAAGGCTGGTCAACAATTCTACAAGCTAATGGAAGCAGAAAACAGGCAGGGGTAGCCATTATGCTATCAGACAAAGTGGATTTCAAACCAAAGAAAATTATAAGAGACACGGATGGATACTACATTTTAGTCACAGGCACAATTCACCAGGAAGACCTCACAATCCTGAACATATATGCACCCAATACGGGCCCCTCCACATTCATTAAGAAAACCCTACAGCATCTAAAGCAAGAAATCAATCCCCAAACGATAATTCTTGGGGACTTCAACACCGCCCTGTCAACATGGGATAGATCAACAGGTCAAAAGCTTAACAGAGACACTTTGGAACTTAATCAAACCCTGAAAGAAATGGACCTTACAGATCTCTATCGAACTTTTCACCCACACACCAAAGAATACACATTTTTCTCAGCAGCACACGGAACTTTCTCCAAAATAGATCACATATTGGGCCACAAAATGAATCTACACATATACAAGAAAGTTGAAATTCTAACCTGTGCCCTATCAGACCATCACGGCCTAAAGCTGGACATCCACAATACAACCATCACGGCCTAAAGCTGGACATCCACAACACATCAAACAAGAGAAAATACACTAACTCCTGGAAACTTAACAATATGATGCTGAATGAGACATGGATTCAGGAAGAAATTAAAAAGGAAATTCAAGATTTCCTGAAAGTGAATGATAACGAAAATACAACTTACCAAAATCTCTGGGACACAATGAAAGCTGTTCTAAGAGGTAAGTTCATAGCTCTTAATGCCTACGTCAAAAAAATGGAAACGTCAGAAATAAACAACTTAACAATGCAGCTTAAAGCTTTAGAGAAGCTAGAGCAATCTGATCCCAAAAGTAGTAGAAGAGAGGAGATTAGCAAAATAAGGGGAGAAATATCTGAAATCGAGATTAAGAAAACGATAGAAAAAAATCAACCAGTCAAAAAGCTGGTTCTTTGAAAAAATCAATAAGATTGATACACCCCTAGCGAAACTAACCAAAAGCAAGAGAGAGAAAACCCAAATTAACAAAATTAGAAATGAACATGGAGTTATCACTACTGATACCCAAGAAATCCAGAGAATTATAACATCATATTTCAAAAACTTATACTCTGTGAAGTTTGACAACACAAAAGAGATGGATGAATTTCTAAGTAAACACAACTTACCTAAATTGAATCAGGAAGTTGTGAATTATTTAAATAGTCCTATAACATATAAGGAAATTGAGGAAGTAATCTCGAATCTTCCCACCAAAAAATGTCCTGGACCAGATGGATTCAGCACAGAGTTCTACCAGACATTTAAGGAGTTAATAACACCAATACTCCTTAAACTATTCCATCAAATAGCAAAGGAAGGAACACTACCAAATTCCTTCTATGAAGCTAATATCGTTTTAATCCCAAAACCTAATAAAGATTCGCTTAAAAAAGAAAACTATAGGCCGATCTCCCTGATGAACACAGACGCAAAGATTCTCAACAAAGTCTTAGCAAATCGGATTCAAAAACATATTAAAAAGATCATTCATGGGGACCAAGTAGGCTTCATCCCCGGCACACAAGGTTGGTTCAACATACGCAAATCAATAAATGTAATTCATCATGTAAACCAGTCCAAAGTCCAAGACCACATGATACTCTGGATAGATGCAGAAAAAGCTTTTGACAAGATCCAACAGCCTTTTATGATCAAAACGCTAGAGACAGTAGGAATGGAAGGAACCTTTATCAATATAATAAAAGCTATATACAACAAGCCCACAGCAAGGATTATGCTCAATGGGGAACAATTGGAAGCATTCCCACTTCGATCAGGAACTAGACAAGGCTGTCCACTCTCACCACTTCTATTCAATATTGTACTTGAAGTCTTAGCTGAAGCCATAAGACAAGAAAGGGACATAAGAGGGATTCAAATCGGCAAGGAAGAAGTCAAGCTATCCCTATTTGCAGATGACATGATCTTATACCTGAGGGATCCCAAAAACTCCACCAGGAAGCTCCTGGAACTAATTGAGAAGTTCAGCAGGGTGGCAGGATACAAAATAAATGTGCAAAAATCAGAGGCCTTCCTATATGCCCAGAATGAAAGAAGTGAAAAAGCCTTGAGAGAAACAATACCATTTATTATAGCCCCTAAAAAAATGAAATACCTTGGTATAAACCTAACTAAGGAGGTAAAAGACCTTTACAATGAAAACTTTAAAACCCTAAAGAAAGAAATAGCCGAAGACACCAGAAGGTGGAAAGACCTCCCTTGTTCCTGGATTGGCAGAATCAACATCGTGAAAATGACCATCCTACCAAAGGCAATATACAGATTCAATGCTATACCAATCAAAATCCCAAAGCAATTCTTCAAAGAAGTTGACCAAACAATCTCAAAGTTCATATAGAGGAACAAAAGACCCAGGATAGCAAAAACAATCCTGAGTAACAAAAACACAGCTGGAGGTATAACCATACCAAACCTTAGTCTATACTACAAATCCATAGTTGTAAAGACAGCCTGGTATTGGCTCCAAAATAGACACACAGATCAATGGATAAGGATTGAAGACCCAGATATAAGCCCACAAAGTTACAGCCATTTAGTCTTTGACAAATGGGCCCAAAGAATCCAATGGAAAAAGAACAGCATCTTCAACAAATGGTGCTGGCAAAACTGGATCTCCACATGCAGAAGATTAAAGCTGGACCCGTACTTGTCACCATGTACAAGACTTAATTCCAAATGGATCAAGGACCTTGATATCAGGCCAGAGACTATAAAAACCATAGTTGAAAGGATAGGGAACTCCCTCGAGCTGATTGCGCTAGGCCAACAGTTCCTAAACAGACATCCAATGGCACAGTCACTGCTACCAACTCTCAACAGTTGGGATCTTGTGAAATTAAAGAGCTTCTGTTCAGATAAAGAGATTGTAACACGAGCTCAAAGGCAACCCACAGAATGGGAGAAAATCTTCACTAACCACATATCTGATAGAGCTCTATTGTCCAGAGTGCACAAAGAACTTAGAAAACTAAACACCAAGGAAACCAATGGCCCAATTAAAAAATGGGCCCTGGAACGTAAAAGAAACTTTACCAGGGATGAAATTAAAATGTCTAACAAATATCTGAAAAAATGCTCCACTTCTTTAGCCATCAGGGAAATGCAAATCAAAACTTCCCTGAGATATCATCTCACCCCGGTCAGGATGGCAAAAATCCACAATACTAACAACGACAAATGCTGGAGAGGATGTGGAGAGAGGGGAACTCTCCTACATTGCTGGTGGGAATGCAGGCTCATACAGCCACTCTGGCGAGCCGTCTGGAGATTCTTAAAGAAATTAAAGATTGAAATGCCATATGACCCTGCTATTCCACTTTTGGGAATAACCCCCCATACAGCAGAGGTTCGCCTCGATAGCACAAGCACGACCATGTTCATAGCAGCACTGTTTACAATAGCAAAGACATGGAATCAGCCCAAATGTCCAACAGTTGACGAGTGGATAAGGAAACTGTGGTACATCTATACAATGGAGTACTACTCAGCCATCAAAAATGATGAATTACTGGAATTTGCCGGGAAATGGATGTCATTAGAAACAATTGTATTAAGTGAAGTATCTCAGACCCAGAAAATTAAGCGCCGTATGTACTCCCTAATAGGTGGATCCTAGTACCAAACCCACCCAGCCCACCTAGAGACAGGAATTCCAAGGATTATGAACAGGAGGGATGGGGAAGGAGGGCCACACCAGAAAGAAGGAGAGAAGGGACCATGTTACAGCAGGGAAAATAGGCCTCCACCAAGGACCCAAATAAGTAATGAGACATCTGATTAAGTTCACAGACTTTTGTTCCTGATCATTTACTACTGAGGGGGAGTGATCTCACCAGAAGAGGAGGGCATATAGTCTGGCAGATAAAAAGTAACAATTTTGCAAATGGGTGATAGACCCCTCCCTCACTGTGGTTTCCCACTTTTATTACATCTACCTTTGAATGTGCTTTTATCACAAGACTCTAACAACTTTTTGTCTCTGGCCAGGGGGTAACATACAATGCCCACCAGAATGGAGTGAAGGGCATTGCAGGAGCAGCAAAACTGCAAAAGAAAATCAACAAACCACAATCCAGAACTTCAGAGACTCTATATCAACCACCTAGAACTAGGCCAGCTTAGTCTCTCCCCATCTTGAAGCTCAGGGAAATTTGCGGAAGAGGGGACGGTAAGAGTGTAAGAGCATAAGGATGGGAGGAGCAATGATATGTAAGATACTCTATACTAGTTAGGGCTGAAGCAATCATAATTGGACTTTGCATGCCCTGAGCATTGTCCAACACACTGTTGGCCTCACAAAGTCTAGCATCTGCTAAAGGCACCAAGATCCTTGGAGGCAAAGAATTGGCAGCCACAGCAGTGTTCCTATACCTAAGGGGAACAGGGGAAAGGGTTCGGCAAAGGCCACTGGGTCCTTGTACGTCATCGGAGAGGAGGGCCCAGAGGAAAATCAGTCATGCACAAGAAAGGACTCTCTGGGAATTGGGGTGGGAGGCACTGGGGGATGGGGAGGGAGAGGGGTGGGGAGGGGGAGCAGGGGGTACGGGGGGAGGAGGAGGGAGGGAGGGAACTGGTGTACCTAATAAGTTTGTATGAGCTGAAATAAAAAAAAAAAAAAGGAAAACATTTATTTTACTGGAATATTTGAAACAGAGATTCAGAGTGCTACAAAGAGGCTAAGGAAGAAATATGCTGCATATATACATTCATGTACACACACACACACACATATGTGCATCATTTTCCATTGGACGCATACACAGAACTTAAATCTCCTTGAAAAAGTAGAAAGAAAAAAAAAGAACTATGCAATGGTCTAACAAAGAAGGAAACTTAACAGGCTTCTGTCCATATTTAGAGATCAATTCTGAAAGAGATTGAGTGAGGAAAAAGGAGAAGGGTCTAAGTTCTCACATCTACCAGGCACACCTGAAACATTTGTGCTAGACAAGTCTGTAGCCTTCGAAGGCCTTAGCATAGTTTGGGGAGCTGCCAGGTTAGCACAGAACTGTCCTGAACCAAGAGCCAAGCAAATGGGCCTCCCTCAACCACAGTCCTGATTCCAAAAAAAGATCAACTGCATTGCCTGAAGAAGCTTCAAATTAATGATCTTAAGTGAACACCAAAATATGGAAGAATGCAACCAGATATTACAAATAAGAAAGCAATTCACCATATGAATAGCAACTGAAGAAAAAAATGTGATCATAAAAAACAGCCAAATAGAAATTGTGACGCTAAAGAGCCCCATGAAAAAATGAAAGGAAGTGAAAAGAAACACAGTTAAAAATATCAATCATAAACTAGATCAAAAGAATAGAAAAATTCTGAGCTTGAAAACAATTCTTTCAAAATACCAGTTGAAATAAGAGAAGGGAAAGGAAGGAAAGGAATAAGTAAAGGATAAGGAAAAAGGAAAGGAAGGCTAAGAGAGACGGGGAAGGCAGAGAGGGAAGAAAGATATGACTGTGGTGGTATAGCCTATAATCTTAGGACTCAGGAGGTTAAGGAGGCAAGAGAATATGATACAAACAGCAAGTACAGAAAACTGAAATATGTGTTTAAAAAATGTTTCAGGGTTGGCAAGATAGCTCAACATGTAAAAGTGTGTCATAGTTGGGCAGAGGTGTCAACTTGACAGTTGAGGGTTTGAGTTCTGGGCACATTTGTAAAGAATTAGTGGTTGAGTTAAGCCCAGAGCAGACCTGCAGAAGAGTGTCCAGCTGATGGGGAAGGCCCAGCCCATGGTGGGTGGGATTAAGCCCTGGAATAAAATACAGAGAGCTGGTTGAGAGAGTTGGCTTCCTTGTATACACTTGGCTAGATGTGCTGGTCTGGCAAGTAAGGATTGTCCCTCTCTCAGCTGCTATGTGGAGATGGTGTGGCCAGTTCCCTCGGCCTTGGTGTTGGTGTGAGCTCTCCTGAAAAGTTGGACAAGGAACTGTAACCAGTCTATCAAAAAAGAATAAACCCCTTGTTCCCTTAAGCCATTTGATGATGATTTATCAGCAACCACATAGGCGAACTGCAACAAGGTGCTTACCTTATAGCCTGACAACTTGAGTTAAATCTACAGAATCCACATAATGGTGGAAGGACTAACTCCACCAAAGTTGTCCTCTGAACTCCGTATGTACATCATGACACATGTGCACATGCACAAACACACAAAATATACACACACCAATAAATAAAGTTTAAAAAACAAATGTATTTTACAAAGATATTTTCTTCAAGTTCTGAAAAAAGTATCTTAAACTGTTTCTGCATAATAATTTCAGGAACATAAAGTCAGCTTTCCCAAACTGCTAGCAATATGTGTTTGACTATTATTTACAGGTCTAAAAAGGTTAGCTGCTGTCTCTGATCAGCTCTACCTACATACCTCTATCAGAACACTTGCCATGATGCATATTATTTACTCATCTACTCCTTCATTTTAATTAGTCTGCTAAGAGATGTGTGTTGAATAATAAGATCTCGGGTGCCCTAGCCCCTCATGACATTAGTGCCATGAGTTCTGTTCTGTGCCTGTTTCTCATGCATTCCATGAATTCCTCACTCCTCATGGATTCCATGCCTAGGCTCCGTGAGTTCTCTGGCTTCCTAGCCCCTCATGGCACTTCACGTCTGGAGTCCATGAGTTCCAACCTTTCTCTTTCTCTCCTCTAATAAACTCTACTTTAATCGTCAAAAAATAATAATAATAATAATAAGATCTCATTTTATACAAGGCTCTGAGAGGTTACTTGAGAAGATTAAAATCCCACCAATAATAAGTAAAAAAGCCATTCACTCATTTATTTCTTCACTAAGTTTGTTGTCCTAGGTCCTAGATTATAGGAATAAAACCCAGATTTTTTAACTCCCAATGCAGACTTCTATTTATTAAATTGAGGGGAAAAATTTATCATTTCACAACATGAAATTGTTCTTATAGTATGTGGGAACAGAAGAAACTTGTATTGGAGATAAACTCACTACTGAGTCATGACTTTCTGCCTTGAATATCATGAAGAAAGCAATTCCCACCTGAAAAGGTAAGAGAATTAGCAGCTATTATTTCTAATACATAAATCCATTATATTTACTAAAAACCAAGACTGAAAAGCTTTGAGGTTTACCAGATCTTTAATAAAATAGAACTTAACCCTATTCTATCTGAACACCTAAAAAAAGTCTATATAACTTAAATAAACACATGGAACACACATTTTTCCATTTTTACTTTCTGCTCCACACTCAAATGAAAAAGCTTTCTAGTTCTGGTCACAATTTTCTTACTTGTTATATCTAATTTGATAGTTTTTGTCTATGTTTTAGCATTTTGCCTTTACTGAGATCTCCAAAATATATAGTTTAGTACTCACAGAAAGAATGCTGTTTACCACAATATTTCTATTACTTTATTTCAATTTAGCTATATTATGTAACCATGTCATTATTACATCGTCATAAACCAGGTGGATTACTTGGCTTATAATAGAGCAATGCTGTTAGTATATAGCCCCATCTAGTGGAAAATCACGATCATAGGCAGAGCTTATGTTTCAATACTTTTTACTAATTTAACATTTTTTATTTATGAGAGAGAGAGAGAGAGAGAGAGAGAGAGAGAGAGAGAGAGAACACATGGGCTTCTGGGGATCAAACTCAGGCTTGCAAGCAGATTGCCTTACCCTGCGAGCTATCTCACGGGCCCACTTTTTACTATGAACTCTAATAAAACTGACTTTTTAGAAAAACTTTTCAGAAAAGCAAGATTTTCACTCACAATCACCCATATTTTTACTAATCAATATTCTAACAAAAATTTGTTTTTCATAAATGATATTTTTGAACACATGAGATTTCTTCAACTAAAATAACCACAAAATAGTAATAGTTGTTTTGTTAGATTGAGAAACTTAATACTTACATTGTGAATACTAAGACAGAAAAAAATATAAATGTGACTCCAAAAGATGTAGACTTGGAGCGATAACCTAAGCTGATGTCAATGTTAAATTTGCCTCAAGACTCACTGTTTCATAATAACAAACATCTAGGGCAACATACAAAAACACAGACACAGATTCTAAATAATTTATCACTGCTACTCAAATAATAACTATGAAAGGGAAAGCTTTGTATTTTAAAAAAGATTTTAATTAGAGCATATTCACTGTGCAAATGTTTCACATTTCCATTTAGGTTCATCATGTACTTTGACTGTATTCACACCCATCGCCCTCTCGCATCTTCTTTAATTTGGTCCCTTTCTTTTCCCAAATAGTTCCCCCATTTTACTTTCATGTTATTCACAAATGTGTGTGTTTATATATGTATAAGCTAAGTTCTTCATAAAAGAAAAACTTTTTAAAATATGGAACACTTCACAAATTTGCATGTCATCCTTGTGCGGGGGCCATGCTAATCCCTCTATCGGACCAACTTTAGATGTGTTAAAAGAAAATATTAAAAGAATATTTGTCTGATTTATTTTACTTCAATTCCATCTACTTTCCTGAAAATGATATAACTTCATTCCTCTTCATAGCTGCCTAAAACTCCATTGTGTATATATGCCACGTTTTCTTTCACCAGGCATTTGTTGATGGACACTTAGGCTAATTCCATAACTCAGCTATTCTGAAAAGTGTCACACCAATGAACATGTGGGTAACTCTGTAGTATGATGACTTAGATTCTTTTGGACATTCCCACAAGTGGTATATACCTTGATCATATAGTTCTATTTTTAGCTAGTTTTTTTTTTTTTTTTTTTGAGGAGCTGCTACATTGAAGTAATGGCTGAACTAATTTACATTCCTACCAGAAGTATATAAAAGTTCCTTTCCCCATCCCATCCTTACCGGTTTAATTTTATATATTGGTGCTTAAATAAATTTGCACTTTCACTGAATGGATCCTTCAGTGGGTGGGACTTTACCTTCCTAGTACCTTCTCTAGGTTTCTCTTTAAGAGTGGTGCTGATCTCTTTAAAATTGCAGTTGTTTTTGCCTTGTCTACATGTTTAAACTCCCTCACATTACTTTTCTAACCCAACTGCAAACCTTTTATTACCTTTCTCTCCACTTGTTTTGTCTCTACTATACACCTGAATAAGAACAATGAACACAATCAAGACACAGCACCAACACTATTGTTAGGGTTGAAACAGCAAGGTCAAGAACACTAAAGAGAGGGAGCAGGAGGGTTGGGGGGAGGAGGAGGGAGGGAAGGAAGTGGTGTACCTATTAAGTTTGTATGAGCGGAAATAATAATAAAAAATGTTTAAAAAAAAAAAAGAACACTAAAGAAAAATCATCTTGACAATCAAAATTAACCATCATAGCAACAAACGATTATGGATGCAATCATCTGGTCACTGCCATATAATCAATTATTGTTTTTTAAAAATGACCATCGTACTTAACCCTAGGCATAACCTGTTTATTATATTTATAGGGACAAGAAACAAAACATTTTTCTTCTTAGTTATGACAAGTTGGAGTTCTTCCCTTCCATGGAAATTTGATTAAGAACTTTAAAGTTTCCAATTCTTAGGATAGTAAGTAAACTATAATAGGTTGATAGCTCTTTCCTTCAAATCAGATTAGAACATGACTTGCAAGCATAAGGACCTGAATTCAAATACCCAGAACTTTCCTTTGAACCCACAGCACTGGGAAGTAGAGACAGGTGTATCCTTGGTGCTCACTGGAAAGCCAGATGAGCCAATCAATGAAATTCAGTATGAGACCTTGTCTCAAAAAATAGGACAGAAGAGCCCCCTTAAGAAGGGCTTTGTCGCTTTGGTACCGTCTTGCGCATAGAGCAGGGGTTCCCCCTAAACTTGCTGCCATCTCAGCTTAAGCTTGGAGTCCTACCTCAGGGCTGGAGCAATGATCTAGGTGGCCCCAACCCCAAACCAGAGCCGTCTTAAGGAGAACTTTGCAGCTTGGGTATCCTCCTCTTCCTCCCTCCTCCCCTCAACTAATCAGTAAAAAAACCTCTTAAGAATTTAAGAGTCAAAAGAAACCACAAGCCAGGTACCAACATCACTGGCCTGAGAACTCCAAAACCATCCAACAGAAGAGAATCATAGCATCTAACCCTAACCAGTGGTCCGACACCATACAACTGAGGACCCCCAAGAATTTTTCTTCACATTCAATGCTAAGACACGTAACCTTTTTTTTTTCCTTTTAATCTCAATTGATAGTCACGACAGTTTCAGATTTCTATATAGCACACCCAAAACTCCACATTCACCCCTCCTGGTCCTAACCTTTTATCCTCACACACCTCTAAGGAAGAAACTAAAAGCTTCCATAATAACATTTATCTCTAACCTGTGGGTGCTAAACACACCGATTTCATAACCGAAACCTAATCTAATACTTAACTCAAACCTCACAAAACAAACCTTGTCATACAATCTTAAACCTTCCAGTCAAATTTACACCTAAATTCTGTCAGCTCTCCCCCAACCAGAGCAGGGTTTACACAATTTTTCAGCAATAACCTTATCCATGAAAAATCACCAAGGAATCCTAGATTAACACTTCCAACAGCTAGGCAAACAGAAGCAATAACTGTCCAAATATAGTAATTCTATCTGACTCATAAATCAAAAACACACATCAAGATACTAGCAATCAAAAAAAAAAAAAAAGATACTAGCAATCAAGTACAAAATGCCCAAGTAACACCATAAATCCACAAGGTACAACAAAAACCAAGACAACAAATCTACCAAAAATGTCAACCCCATAATGATGGATTTCAACCAGAATAACTCCTTACATATCACCAAGACATCACTAACGAAGACAATGATTTTCAAAATGATCAAAAAACAATGAAAGAGGAGTTAAATAAATAACCACATAGGCTCATATGAACAGGAGGGGCACAACAGGCAATGGAATGAGATGAAAAAGGCAGTTGAAGAAACAAAATTAGGCATAGAACATATAACATAGAGTAAAAAAAAAATCAAATGCAGGTATTACATTTGAAATTAAAAACAAGCGAAATACAATCCAAACATCAACATAGAGTTTTACCAACTGTTGCAGTTTGCGGGCATGGTTGTTGATAAATCATCATCAAATGGTTTAAGGGAACAAGGGGTTTATTTTCTCTTGCAATTTCTTGTTACAGTTGTTCGTCCATCTTAGCAGGAAAGCTAACACCAGCACCAGGGCCTGGGGAACTGGCCACACCATCTCTATATAATAGCCGAGAGAGGGATGATTTACTTGCTGGAACAGCATGTCTGGCGAAGTGTACACAAGGATGCAAATTCTCTCAACCAGCTCTCTCTTTTTTGTTCCAGGGCCTAATCCCACCCACCTGTGCCTTTCCCATCAGCCTCTTGCAGGTTTGCTCTGGGCTTACCACTAATTCTCTACAAATGTACCCAGGGCTCAAACCCTCGATTGTCAAGTTGACACCTGTGCCTAACAGAACTAATAAGGCAGAACATAGAATATCAGAACTAGAAGACAAGATGGCAGAACAAATTGATTCAATCAAAGAGGTTGAAAAAGCTGAAAAAAATACTTGAGAGGAATATTCAAGAGTTATGGGACTCCTTAAAGAAGCCAAACCTGCCCATTCATGGAATCTCAGAACAAGAAACCCAAAAAGTCACAACAGAAGAGATTTTCACACTATCATAAATGAAAATTCAAAGGAAAGGGATCTCCATCCAAATACAAGAGGCATATCACACAACAGGTATGATGAAAACAGAAATTTGCCATAGCAAATAATAGTCAAAACACTACAGACACATGACAAAGAGAATGTGTTCAGAGCTTCAAGAGAGAAAAACCAAGTAACATTTAAAAGTAAGCCTATAAAAATAACAGTTGATTTTTCAACAGAAACAGTAAAAACCAGAAGAGTTTGGAAAGACATACTTCAAGTCATGAATGAGCACAAATGCCAACTCAGATTGATAAACCCTTCAAAACGACCTGTCATGATGGTGAAAGAAAAATTTTCCATCATAAGGACAAGCTAAACGCTTACATGATTACCAAACCAGGCCTACAAAAGATGCTGGAAAAGATACTAAATCTCAAAGAAAAGGACAGTCAGGACTGGAGGGGTGGCTCAAGGGTTATTGAGTTCTGATCCTAGACCCCACGTATAGATGCCTAGACGCCGGGCGGCAGCGGGGCACCCTGCGTTCCTGGTCCTGGTAGGGCGGAGCCTGTGAATCTGGGGGCAGAGTAAACAAGGAGGAGGTGGAGGCGTCCATGGTGGTTCTACACACACACACACACACACACACACACACGCACAATTAAATAAAATTTTAAAAAAATTTTAAAGGAATAAAAAAATTTTATTAAAAAAAAAAAGGACAATCATAACCAAGAGGACAGAAGGGAAAAATAATACCAACACAACTTCTAAGCAAAGAAATACACTTGTAAAGTCCAAAAAATGTGACAGAAAATGTTAGGAAATACATATTTTTTTCAGCAGCCCATGGAACTCTCTCCAAAACAGATCACATATTGGGCCACAAAGCAAGTCTCCACATACATAGGAAAATTGAAATTATATCCTATTCCTTGTCAGACCACCATGCAATGAAGCCAGACATCCATAACAAAACAAATGACAGAAAATACACAAATTCTTGGAAAGTAAATACCATTATACTTCAGACAGAAGTCAAAATGGAAATTCAAAAGTTTCTATAAGTGAATGATAATGAAAACACAACATATCAAAATCTCTGGGACACAATGAAGGCTGTCCTAAGAGGAAAGTTTATACTACTCAATGCCTGTATTGAAAAAATGGAAACATCACAAGTAAGTAACTTAACAATTTAACTCAAAACTTTAGAGAGAGAACAATCCAATCCCAAAAGCATTAGATAAAGAGATTAGTAAAACCAGAGGATAAACATCCAAAATTGAGATAAGGAAAATGAAACAAAGAATTAACCAAACAAGGAGCTGGTTCCTCAAAAAAAAAAAAATCAACAAGATTGATAAGCCCTTAGCCAAATGAACCAAAACCAAAAGAGAGAAAATCCAAATTAATAAAATTATAGATGAAAATAGAGTTGTTACAACTGATACTAAGGAAAATCAGAAAATCATAAAGTCATATTTCAAAAATTTATACTCCATAAAATCTGATCATTAGAAAAAAATGGATGAATTTCTAAGTATGCACAATTTACCAAAATTGAATCAGGATGAACTGAATTATTTAAATAGTCCTATTAAAAGTGACAAAATTAAAGATGTAATTACAAATCTTCCCACCAAAATAAGCCCAGGACTGGATGGATTCAGTGCAGAATTCTACCAAATATTTAAAGAACAACTAACACTACTCTTTAAACTATTCTATAAAATAGCAAAGGAAGGAACACTTACAAATCTTTCTTTGAACCTAATGTTACACTAATCCCAAAACCAAATAAAGATACAATAGAAAAAAAAAGAAAACTATAGGCCAATCTCATTGACAAGCATAGATGCAAAGATTTTCAACAAAATTTTAGCAAACCAGATTCAAAAATACATCAAAAAGATCATTCACTATGATCAAGTAGGATTTATTCCAGGCACACAAGGTTAGCTTGACATTCACAAATCAATAAATGTATTCCATCATATAAACAAATCCAACAACCAAACAACAAAATATTCTCAATAGATGCAGAAAAACTTTTGGCAAGATCCAACATCCTTTATGATCAAAGCCCTGGAGACAACTGGAATATAAGGAACTTATATCAACACTTCGGAATGATGAAAAACTTGAAGCATTCTGCTTTGATTAAGAACTAGACAAGGCTGTCTGTCCAGTCTCACCACTTCTACTCAACATTGTACTGGAAGTCTTAGCTAGAGCCATAATACAAGGGAGGGAGATGAAAGGGATACGAATACGAAAACAAGAAGTCAAGTCATCCCACTTTGCAGATTACATGAACCTATACTGAGAGACCCCCAAAATTCCACCAGGAAACTCTTGGAACTAATGCCTAAATTTAGCAGAGTAGCAGGTTACAAAATTAATGTTCAACAATCAATGGCTTTCTTATACACTAAGGATGAAAAAATGAGAAAGTCCTAAGAGAAACAATTCCATTTACCCTAACCCCTAAAAAAAAATGGAATACCTTCGTATAAATAGGACATGAGAGACGAGTACAATGAAAACTTTAAATCCCTTCAAGAGGGGGCTGGAGAGGTGGCTCAGGGGTTAAGCCTCTGCCTTGCAGGCAGAGGGTCCTGAGTTCAGATCCTAGACCCCACGTATAGACGCCGGCGGAAGCAGGGGCGGCCTGTGTTTCTGGTCCTGGTAGGGCGGAGCCTGTGAATCCCGGGGCAGAGTGAACAAGGAGGAGGTGGAGGCGTCCATGGTGGTTCCCGAATTCGCCCGTGGTTCTACACACACACACATACATACACATGCGCATACACACATACACGCACAATTGAATAAATAATAAATAAAAAATAAAATAAAATAAAAATAAATCCCTTCAAGAAAGAAATTTCAGAAGACACAAGAATGTGGAAAGATCTCCCATTCTCCCGGATCTGTAGAAGTAACATTATAAAAATGACCATCCTACCAAAAGCAATATACAGATTCAATGCTATACCAATCAAAATTCCAAGGCAATTCTTCCCAGCAATTGACCAAATAATCTCAAAATTCATATGGAAATCCAAAAAACCCAGATTAGCAAAAACAATCCTGAGTAATAAAACCTCTGCTGGAGGTTATCACCATATCAGACCTTAATCTATACTACAAGTCCACAGTAATAAAGACAGATCAATGAATGAGGGTTGAAGACCCAGGCATAAGCCCGTCTCTGATTTCTGACAGTGGCTCAGAAAACTCAATGGAAAAAGAACAGCATCTTCAACAAATGGTGCTGGCAAAACTGGATATCTACATGCAGAAGGTTGAAACTGGACCGTTACTTATCACTATACATGAAAATCAACTGCAAATGGACCAAGGACCTTAATATTAGAGCAGAGGCTATTAAAACCCTAGAAGAAAGAGTAGGGAATTCCTCAAATTGATTGGCCTAGGCCAACATTTTCTAAACAGGACCCAAATAGCACAAGAAATTAAACCAACACACAACAAATGGGATCTTATGAAATTAAGAACTTCTGTTCAACTAAAGATATTGCTAACCAACCAAAAAGACAACTCACAGAATGGAAGAAAATCTTCACTAACCACACATCTGACAGAGGACTAATATCCAGAGTGCACAAAGAACCCCCCCCCCCAAAAATTAAACACCAAGGAAATAAACAGCCCAATTAGAAAATGGGCCATGGAACTTACACTTTTCCCAGGAAGAAATTGAAATGTCCAACAAATACCTTAAAAAATGTTCTACCTCCCTAGCCACCAGGGAGATGTAAATCAAAATTACTATGATTCAATTTTGGTAAGTTGTGCATACTTAAAAATTCATCCATTTTTTCCTAATTATCAAATTTTGTGGAGTATAAATTTTTGAAACATGACTTTGATTTTCTGATTTTCCTTGGTGTCAGTTATAACAACTCCATTCTAATCCCAGTCAGAATGGCTAAAATCGAAAATACATACAACAACAAATGCTGTAGAGGATGCAGAGAGAAAGGAACCCTCATACATTGCTGGTGGGAATGCAAACTTGTACAGCCACTCTGGAAGTCAGTATGGCAGTTTCTAAAAACATTAAAAACATTAAAAATGGAAACCCCATATGACCCTGGACCAGCATATGACCCTACTATTATCACTACTGAGAATGTTCCCAAAAATGCTTCATCTTACTATACATGTACATCCATATTCATTGCAGCACTATCCACAATAGCAAAGTCATGGAATCAACCTAAATGCCCAACAGTTGATGAATGGATAATGAAAATGTGGTACATATACACCATGGAATACTACTCAGCCATCAAAAAAAGCAAATTAATGAAATTTTGTTGGTAAATGGATGGAGTTAAAAGGAAGTTATACTGAGCTAAGTATCCCAAGCACAGAAAGTCAGACATCACATGTTCGTTCGCCCCTATAAGTGGAACCTAGTTTTAAGCCCTCATAATGACATTCTCAAGAGAAAATCTCTACAATACTCATTACAACTGCAAAGGATTACAACTAGGAGGATATGGAAAAGAAGATCCCAAGAGAAAAGAGATAAAGGAACAGTTTAGAAAGGCCCATAAGTAGCGAAACATCTGATCATATCCACTGTCAGTTTCCTTCTTGTTCACTGGTGTTTACTGGTTTGAAGGCTGGACATGCGTCCCCCTTTAATGGGGGGGATTTTAGTAGGAAGCCAGTTGGTTGCCTGGAGGCTGATCCCACTCACTACTGTGTCCTATTCCTGTTCTTCCCTCTCCTTTAAGTCTTTACATATATAAAGATCCATTTTAAAAACAGTTTTTTACTTTGGATAAGAAAGGAGATCAGCACCCAGACAGGATGCAGCTGTGTACAGTGCAAGAATGGCAAAATAGACAACAACCGTCAACCAGAGTGCAGAATACCAGCACCCCTACAATGTTCTCCTGGAACCAGGCCAGTCAAATCTCTCTTAATCCCAAGACTCAGGGAATCTTGTAGAAGAGGGGATGGTAAGATGAGGAGGTCCACCTCTGGACAAGAAACTCCACTGAAGGAGTGGGCTGCTGCAGCCAGGAACTCACTACAATGAGACTTGACGTTCCCAGACCTGCACAATGACTGACATACCAACATGCCCCTATAGACTAGCAAGAATCTCAGAAGAAATAATTTCAAGCAAAAGGATTCTTAGGGATGAGGGACTGAACAGGGGTAGGGAAGTACTCACATCTGCGGTTGGTCCAAGGTAGGGTCTTGGTCTGCCACAGAGGCCCGAACTCCCATTAAAGCAGATGATCCAGAGAGAACCCCAGAACCTATATAAGCTGAGGGACAGGAGGGAGTGGGTGAGACTCATGGAAGGAGGAAAGAGAGGGAGGGAAGGAGGGAGGGAGGGAGAGAGGAGGGATGGAGGGAAGGGAGTGAGGGAGGAGGGATGGAGGGAAGGGAGTGAGGGAGGAAAGGGAGGGAAGGGAGGGAGGAAAGGGAGGGAAGGGAGGGAGAGAAGGGAGGAAAGAGAGGGAGGGAAGGGAGGGAGGGAGGGAAGGAGGGAGGGAGAGAGAGAAGAAGAGTGGTAAGAATATCCACTCATTGAACTTGTATAACTAGGAAAAATACTTTTAAAAAATGTGGCAGAGAGTAAATGAGGAAGACAGCTCTAGTCTACACACACATACACACAAACACAAACACACACACATGCATACACATGCAAAGAAATTCTCATAAATGTCAGATGTCTTTGAAATAAAACTGAGGAGAAGAGGACTAAATCCTTGGGTAAAGGACAGAAGTAGTGATATTAACAAATAGGTAAAAGGGAAAAAATTCTATGTGACTTTTATGATACTGTATTGCCCACCAATACAGAAATCAGAGCAAGGGATCCAGCTCCAAGTAGTAAAGGGTAATGTTCAGAACAGACAAACTCCTACTGGAACAATAAAAGGAAATGAAATCTGGACCAGCGAAAAAGATCAGGTCACCAACCTGGTGACCTTAGTTCAATCCCCAGAAACCAACCTGGCAAAAAGAGAGAATCGACTTTTAAAAGTTGACCTTTGGACGGATCTCTTGTGTCTGTATGTATGTGCACGCACATACATATAAAAATAGCTTATTATATAAAACAAGCTGGACTACAATCAATATCATTTCCTATTTCCAAACATAGGAAAACTGCTTTTCCTAGACCTCACTACATTGAGTCATCTCAGCTGCAGCAAAAGTAGTGTGGGCAGAAGCAATGTGAGAGTTTCAGAACTCACCATTAAAAGCATCCTATGACGGGGGCTGGAGAGGTGGCTCAGGGGTTAAGCCTCTGCCTTGCAGGCGGAAAGTCCTGAGTTTGGATCCTAGACCCCACGTATAGATGCCAGGCAGAAGTGGGGCGGCCTGCATTTCTGGTCCTGGTAGGGCGGAGCCTGTGAATCCCCGGGCAGGGTAAACAAGGAGGAGGTCAGGTGGCCCATGGTGGTTCCTGAATTTGCCCGTGGTTCTACACACATACACACACATACACACACATACGTACACACATGCGCACACACGCCCAATAGAATAAATAATAAAAATTTTTAAAAAAAGCATCCTATGACATCCTTTTTCTTCCCCTCTTGCAACCACCCTGAATTTTTTTAATTTATTATTTATTCAGTTGTGCGTGTATGCGTATGTGCATATGTGTATGTGGGAAGTAATCAGGTTACTGAGGTAACGCTTCCTGAAGAAATGAAAATATTTCTCATAGGACCTTGCTTTGGTTCTCGCAAGAGAGTTGTCATTCTGCCCTCGTCCATGACTCATCTTGTGACCTCTCCCAATCACAGTGTGCCTACACTGTAATGTCATTTGCCACTAGTTCCTTACCACAGCCAAGGAAAATGTTAGCATCAATGCTCTTGAACTTCTGAGACAGTGAACAAAACTCTTTTCTTTATAAAGTATCCAATCTTAAATAATTTCATTATAGGAACAAAATACAGAGTAATATAATCTCTACCTCAAATTTTCTATGACATAGATATGGAGGTTATTAGTACAAGACAGCCTCTCTAGAATAAAACTGGAACAGAACACCGCCTTCTTCCTCCAGTAATCATCAAAGAAATTCCTTGATGCAGCAAAAACTAATGTCAACAGTGATTCTATGATGTCCAAAGACTATAATTTCAAGCTTGTCCCATCCACCATTCTGAACATACACATACACACACACACACACACATCTGCACACATGCACATATATACATGCACATACATACATGTATACACATATTCATACAAGCACACATATCTCCTCACACAAACACACACATCTCCATGTTGTATTATGTCTTTACTTCATCACTAGATGAAATGATGACACTGAAAAAAATAGAAGTGCATAAATGGAAGAGTTATAATGTTAATGATCATCTCTTTGGAAAACAGTGACCAATCATTTGGATAACAAGCAGTCCCTAAGCAGGAAAAGGAATAAGAAGAGTAGTTCTCTTAGACTCAGGAGAGAAGAAAGTGTAAGAAAAAACAAAAATGTTAATGAATCCTTCATTTTAGTCCAGGGGAAACTTAGATTTGTGATGTCAACCCCCCCCACACACACACTTTAAAACTGTGAGATAATATGTGGTTTTAAGGCACAAAAATTGTGGATATTTGTTATAGCTGTTACAAAAATAATAGAACATTAAGACACGTCTTATGAGTTTTCTAACTTAAACTACCGAACATTTCCAGACAAATTTTAACTATGGGTGGCACTATACTCATGAATAAACTGAATCTACAATTATAATCAGGCACCAGTCAAAAAGCATGTCTCTCCTATTCCTAGAAGAATTATTTCTCACAAAACTCAAAAGAAAATCTTCAAAGAACTCAAGTAAAATCTTTGTAAATGGCATATTTCAATGTCAAAGAATGGACTTGCCTGCAAGTTAAATGAATAAATATAACCAGAGGAATTCCAGGAAGATTGTGGTACGGACAGCACAGTATTTGAAATGCCCAATGATTTTGCATAGAACAACCAGGATGGTAATGCCAGATCCACAAACCAAAGACCTTCATCAAAATTAGGTAAACGCCACCAAGACATCAAGAACTGAAATATCTGTGTGATATTCAGCAACCACTCAAGCAGCAGCAAAGGGAAAGAGCAGCAAAGAAATGGTGTGTACAGGGCAGGAGAATCCCCTCAACTGACAAGTAAGCTATCAGTAGGCAAATAAAGTACAATAGTCCTCAATAAGGTCTGAAAGACTAAAACCTTTACATAAGAACTCTCAAAATACTTAGATCAAAATTTCTTGAACACTATATAGAAACTGCAAGTAAAATTCAAATCCAATAGAAAAGCAACAGGAACAAAGGAAAAAGATGCAAAAAACAGCTGAGGAAGGAATGAGAAGAAACGGCATTACAGCCAAGAGGGCTGGGGGAGGGGAGAGGGTGGGGGGGAGGCGGGGGGGGGGGGGGGGCTGCGTTTCTGGTCCTGGTAGGGCGGAGCCTGTGAATCCCAGAGCCGAGTAAACAAGGAAGAGGTGGAGGCATCCTTGGTGGTTCCCGAATTCGCCTGTGGTTCTACATACGCGCACACACGCTCAATTGAATACGTAAAAAATTAATAAAAAAAATTCTGAAATCCTAAATCAAGGTTTTCTCCATATTAAAGAAATATGAAAACTCTGACAGAGCATTTTTGTACATGAACTTCCAAAGCTGCAGTTCACTTACCCAAATGAATTACAATAACCCACTGTGCCAGTTCATGCTATTGAATAAAATGTTCTTCTTTGGAATCCCATAAGCTATAACACACCGTATCTGCAGCTCCCATGCTGGCAGTAAGCTGCTTGACATAAATGTAAATCAAATTCAAAAGATGATAAAAGTATAAGGTACTAATTAGTTTGAAGACATGCTGGTTTAAATAAGTCCATCATACTTTGTAAAATCATTAAAAAGAAGAAACTTAAATGTTTAAATTTCATTTAGGGTACACATTTAGTTGAGACAAATATAAAATGCTATTATTAGCAATCAAATGTAAATAATCTCTGTAGGAAGTTACAATCTAAATTATATCCAAAAAAGCAAAACAATAGTGTAAAAATGTTCCCAATTATGTAATGCTTGAACCTTGTGCTTCTACATAAAATTAGGATCCTAGGCCACACTTGCTATTATTTCCTACAAAATCAAATGCTGTTTAAAATAAGCAAAAGACAAGTAAAAAATGAAAACATGCCACAAATCACTATTTCTTAATTATATATTACTTAAATAACAGAGCACAGTTGAAAAAAAGCATGCAAATACCAATCAATTTTTAAGTAAGAATGATCACACATGAGTCAGGAAAAATAAAATGAAGATTACGGCCCAAATTCAAATAGTACATTAAAAAGTGTAATTCACTAAGCAGATATAAGCAATCATAAATATATAAGTACTTGATAAGATAATCAAAAACTTGAAGGAAAAAAGTGATCAGAGGACTGACAAGTACATGATCACCTGTAAGCTTCACCATAACTAAGAAAGGTTAAGTACTCCGAAAACCAATCACATTATAGAAAATCCAATGCTACTAAGGAACCTTTGACTTTCTACATTTGTCTATGCTTAGTTTGGTTTTAGCAGTTTCTACATTTGTCTATGCTTAGTTTGGTTTAGCAGTTTTGAGGGACTCATTCTCAATGTCAGATCACCAGGCTTTCCCTTCCACAAGAATCTTATTCAGTGGATTTAACCAGAATCCCCGCACCCTGATGGCATTTGTATAGCTGACCTCATCTTTGCTCCTGACCTATAATTCTCCATATGTTCTTGCTTTATATAGAATTGAGCCTAATTTCATAAGTTTCTTTCTCCCAGGAAAACTGTTTGGGAATAAAATTTGTTGCCAACTTTACTATCCAAGTAACTTTCTTTAATATCATTATGGTTTAAATAAAAAATATCTCCTCAAAGCCCATGTGTTAAGGTACTTTGAGATAGACTGAATTATAAGAACTCTAAACTCTCCATGTGTTAATCATCAATGAATTACATTTGAATACAAAATTAGAAAAAGGACCTGGCTGGAGAAAACTTTTTGTTAGTTATTATGACTGGCACAATTACAACTAACTTGGCCTAACTGACATTTACAGAAAACTCTATCTCATAAAGACAGAATATGCAACTTGTTCAAGTGTATTCACCATATTTACAAAAACAGGTCCTTTTTTGATCCATTAAACCAATCTCAATATATTTATAAGAAATAAAATCATAAAAATATGGACTGGGAGATGGTTCATGAGTTAAGCCTCTATGCAATCAGAGGGTTCTGAGTTCAAATTCCAGATTCCATGAAAAAACACCAGGCAGAAACGGCAGCAGCCTGTACCATCCCGCCTGGAAAGTGGAGCCTGGGAAACTTCAGAGCAAAACAAAGAGGAGTAGAGCAAGCAATCCAGGATGATTTCCAAAGTCACTCTTAGGCCTCCACAGGCACACACAGTGCCCTGATAAACACAGACCCAGACACACAGAAACATACATGCCACACACACAAGAATTTTTTAGGGCTGGAGAGGTGGCTCAGGGGTTAAGCCTCTGCCTTGCAGGCAGAAGGTCCTGAGTTCGGATCCCATATCCCACGTATAGACGCCAGGCGAAAGCAGGGTGGCCTGCGTTTCCGGTCCTGGTAGGGCGGAGGTCCTGAGTTCGGATCCCAGGTCGCACATATAGATAGATGCCAGGCGAAAGCAGGGCGGCCTGCGTTTCTGGTCCTAGTAGAGCGGAGCCTGTGAATCCCGGGGCAGAGTGAACAAGGAGGAGGTGGAGACATCCATGGTGGTTCCCAAATTCGTCCGTGATTCTACACACACACACACACACAATTGAATAAATAATAATAATAATAAAAAATTTTTAAAAAAAGAATTTTTTAAAAAATTAAAAATCATAAAAATATCTCACCACAACTAAATAAACTAGAAATCAGAAATAGAAAACAATCTAGAAAATACCAGAGTAAATGTAAATAACCCATGGTTCCAGAGGAAGCTAAAAGGAAAATCTTGAAATATTTTGTAATTCATGAAAACAGCACAAAATATATCTAAATTTGTAAGCTGCAGCTAGATTGTTCAAAGAGAAATCTATGACACTAATTACATATACTAGGGAATGATTTTTATCAATACTTAAGCCTCCATCTTAGAAAAAATTCAAAAAATTAAAGCAAGCAGAAAGAAAACAGTAAAGAAAAAAAAATCAATGAAATATAAAACATAAAGTCAACATTAAAAAAACAATGACACCAAAAGCTAGATCTTTGAAACATTACATGAAAATTACACTTCTTGCCAGACTAATCAAAATACAAATAAGTAAAGATATATTGTTCTTTTCGAGAAAAAGTAAATACAGAAGGATACTACATTTCAGTCACATGAAAAATTCACTAGGAAGACTTCACAATACTGAACACATACACACCTAATATAGGCTCTTCCACATTCATTAAACAAACACTTCAATGTCTAAAACAACAAATCAATTCCCAAAATGATATTTGGGGATTTCAATACTCCACTCTCAACATAGGATAGATCAACAGGCCAAAAACTCAACAGAGATATACTGGAACTAAATCAAACCCTTACCAAAATGGACCTACAGAACTTTCCATCCAAGCACTAAGGTATATACATTCTCCAAAACAGATCACATATTGGGCCACAAATAAATCTCCACATATACAGGAGAGTTGAAATTATAGCTTGGACCATCATGGTCTAAAACTTAACATCCACAACACAACAAATAGAAAATACACTAATTCTTGGAAATTAAATACCATGATACTGAATGAGAAATGGGTTCAGAAAGAAATCAAAAAGGAAATTCAAGATTTCCTAGAACCTAACGATAATGAAAATACAACATATCAAAATCTCTGGGATACAATGAAAGCTCTCCTAAGAGGTAAATTTATAGATCTCAATGCCTACCTACATCAAAAAAGTGGAAACATCTCAAGTAAATAATTTAGCAATGCAGCTTAAAGCTTTAGAGACATAAGAGCAATCCAATTCCAAAAGCAGTAGAAAAGAGGAGATGAGCAAAATCAGGGGAGAAATATCTGAAATTGAGATAAGGAAGAAATTATATTGAGTTTTGAAGTCTCCCAGACACAGACAGACCCCCTATGTACTCCCTAATAAGTGAATCCTAATTGCAACCCACTTAATGACACACTCAAAGGTAAAATTCTGTACTACCTACTATAATTGCAAAGGATTATAAACAAGAGAGAAGGGAAAAGAAGACCTTAAAAGAAAGGAGACAAAAGAACACACTTCAATAGAGAAATTAGGCCACGGTCATATACTGCATGTAAGCAGCGAGACATTTGATGCAGCTCTCACTTCCCTTCCTGGTCACTTGGGACTAAACGGGTTTGATCTCCCCAGTGAAGGAGGGTACAGGACTGGCAGGAGAATGACTCTTCTCACTGCTGTCTCACTACTATCTTCCATCTACTTTTGAGTATCTTCTTATATTAAGATCTTTCTTTAAACAGTCTTTTGTCTTTGGTTAGATTTCCTGGACAACCAATCAGGTAAGGGAAGTGCAGGAACAGCAAAACTGAAAACAACAAACCATAATTCAAAATGTCAAAAGACCCTACATTTTTCATTTGAAACCTGACCAGCCAAATCTTTCCCCATCCTAAAGCTCAGGGAACCTTGAGGAAGAGGGGGCGGCAGGATTATAAGAGCCTAAAGATGGGGAGGACTAACCATATGCAAGATACTCCACACAAGTCAGGGCTGCAGTGGCCAGGATACAGCCACAATGTGATTGGACCTTGAATGACCTGAACCCTCACTAGTGTAGAGATGATTCAGAGGGCAATTCAGCAGATGCTCTGGAGGATGAGGAGAAAGCAGGAAGCACCAAGAGAGGAGGAGGGAAGGGGTAAGGAGAGTAGAAAGGTGGAAGAGTGGAATGGGGGACAACAGGGAGAAAGGGAAGGGAGAGGAAGGGGAGTACTTATTGAGCTTACATAATTATGCAAAAAAATAATAAAAATTCTTTAAAAATAAAAAAAAAGAAAAAGTGAAAACAAAAAAAAATCCTAATTCAAAAAGATGAAAATTTTAAAAAATGAAAAGGGATATGGATAGTATTTATCTAAGAGGAACATGGCCTAAGACCTCAGTGGATGTCTGAAACCACAAGGGACTAACTGACATTATATAATTACATTTTTTACTTATTTTTGATGAACTTTAATATGAAAATTAAGCACATTTAAGATAGAACACTTAAAAATAGACACAAAATATTAACAACAGTAAAAAGTAAATTAGAACAACAGACTATAATGAAGGCTTTTTAAAACATTATTTCTAAAGTTCCCTCTTTACTATTTTCCAGTAACAGCTGATCTCAGTAACAAACTACATGAAGTAAAGTCACACACAAGAGACTGGAGGTTACTGTATTATAAACAACATCACAGTTGTTGCTACAGATAAAAAGGAAACATTCTAAAGAAGCACAGTTGGAGCCAGGAAAATGGCTCCGCAGTAAGGGAGCTTCACACAAGTCTACTGACCTGACTTTGAACCCCAGAAACTTGTAAATGTAGGACTCACAAAGTTGTCCTCTGAACTACACAAAGTAAAATATTTTTTTCAAGTACAATCTACTGCTAACAGTTCAATAAGAGACAGAAAACTGGCAACTATTCACAATTTAAAAAATATGACAACTATGGCCTGACGATTATAAAAATCTCTTCCATGCCAAAAACACAAAACTACCACCTGATACTGCTATTAAGAAGGCTGACACTCTGGGTTCTAAACCCAGCACTGCCAAAAACAAAGAAAAATAGGGCAGGGTAAATTGATACATATATTCAGTTCTGATTGTTTTTGGGAAACCTGTTTTTATTTCTTTCAAAATATCTACCTGACTTCGGGGATTTTTTTATTACCAATTTTTACAAATATGTGCCAATGGGTAAATTTTTTTTGTTTTTTGTTTTGATTGTGGTTTTTTTAACAGAGCCTTTCAGGAAGAAAAACAGAAAGAATAGTGGATAACTAACTGGCTGTTAAGGGTGGTTGTTTCGATGGCAGTGGTACAATCTAGGATAATGTTTTGCAGTTATCCTTTCCCTTATTTATACTGCTTACAGGAGTTTGCAATAATCCTGTAATCCAATAATCATTTCATAAAATAATCATTTCATTGGAAATAATCCAATATCATTTCATAAAAATTGTCATTTAAAAGAAAAGTTAAGAATGTCCTCAAACAGCTGATTAAAGTTTCCAATGTGCAAACTCTTTGTTCCCACAATTCATTTTCTAGAAATCCAAGCTCTATCAAAGGTTTGTGAAAATGAAAACACACAAGGCTGTCAGCTGCACTGGTGTTCACAGCCAGTGACCCCAGCAACTGCACACTACAGTGGGAGGCCCACCAGTTCAAAAGGGTTCAACACCAGACTAGGTGTGATGATTGGTTTGTTAACTTGACAACCAGAAGGCAGGTCTCTGGGCACAGGGTGAGAGATTATCTTTATTACATTAGAGATTTGGGAAGACCTAGCCTAAAAGTGAGTGCCGTTATTTTCTTATTGAGCTTAATATTTGTAGTTTACCTCACACATATACATCTGTACAGTCTGCCAGCCTCAGCCACTTCACTAGTGTATACATGCACCAAACAAAAACATATATACATAAATTCACCAAAACACATCTACAGTGCTCAGAGTAGACTAACTGCTAAAGACCGTATGTACTATTATATAGGAGAATGAGACATATTGCTACAAAATTGAGATAACTGATAAATACTGAACTCTGAAACTAAAGGCTGTATATTGTATGAGTCTTTCAATACAGTCAGTGATCAATGAAACACAGTTAGTTGAGACAGTGGTTAAACTGAAAAGGGGGCACAAAATGGGTTTTTCTAGAATACAAATACTAAAATGTTCTTTTTTAATCTAGGTACTACATACATAAATATGCACACTTAGTGAAAAATGCAGTAGGCTGGACATATGACCCAGGCACATTTTTGTATGTCTATTAAACTTTTAAAGTTAACAGACAGATTTCTACTCTGCCTTTGAAGAGAAGCTGTCTTAACACCTCTTAATCATTTTTCTCATATGCCATCATTACTTCTCCCCAATGAGATAATCTCCTACTACCTGGGATAGAAATGTCATCTTAGTTAATTTTACGGGTATACGATCTTATAGGATGATAAGCTTATGTAACTGTCACTTTAGAAGTTTTGCGAAGTTAATGACCTGTGACAGGTTAACGTTGTCTGGGGGAGGAAAAAGGGAACCTTGAAATGTAGCTGTCTGACCTGCTTTTCCTAAACCTCTCCTACTGCCCCACGGGTCACGAGCTGTTCATTAGCTTGCTCCCGCGGAGGGCGTTTCTTCGCACCATCCTTGGGCAACTCGCACCACCTGCGGTTTCTTCAGCTCCTTGGAAGCACAGACACCGTGGGGTGGTGTCGTCTTCCAGGCCACGCTGCGCACCCCGAGTTGCTAGCTCTATCTTTGTGCAGCCTGGCGGGGTGAGAAGGGGAGCTCGCTCCGGGGCGGCGGGGATCCGCGGCGGAGCCGGGACTGGAGACGCCAGCAGAACCTACGCTCTCGAAATCAATGCTCAGCCGCTGAACTTCCGCAGACCACCGCGCGAGGACGCCGAAACCCCGCCCGCCAAGAGTCGCTGGTCACGGGGACACCTGGGGGCGCCGAGCGAGGAGCGCGGCCCCGCCCTCCGACCCCGGGAGGCGCCCCGCACTCCCGGGTGCCGATGCGCGCGCCCGAGGGAGTCTCCAGGGGCCGCGGCCCGCACCTCCGAGGCAGCCCGAAGCCCGCGGCCAGCACTGTCGGGCCGCCGACCCTCTGGCCCATACATTTACCTGAGAACAGCCGCGATGTCGGGACCCGCTGACTCCCCAGCTCGCCCAGACTTTCTCAGGCCCGGGGCGCCGCCGCCGCGGCAGCCAATCGCCAGACGGACAGAGCCGCGCCGAGTGCGCGCGTCCCTTGCGGGGGCGGGGCGATGGCAGGGGGCGGAGCGCTGGGGGCGGGGGCGGGGACAAGAGGGAGGTGGCGGAGTGCCGGAGGAGAGGGCGGGGCGCCAGAATTGGGAGGCCGGGACCGGCGCACGCGGCACGTGCCAGACTTGGGCGGGGCCTCCTAGCCAGCGGGAGAAGGGAAAAAGGACCGGAATGTGGGGTCCGGTGGTCCTAGAGGAATGTGATGCGGGAAAAGGACCTGTTGTCCCGGATGAGCCTTGTCTGGTTAGAGGAGGGGAAATATGTGGTTATGCACTCATCCTGAGGGCTCAGCCTTAGCGTTGCGAGTTTTGGGGAGACTTGGCTCTTTTTGAGAGTTATTTGAGAGGCCTGGGACTAAAGCACCCGGCAGAGGAGGAAGGGAAGCTGCGAGAGAATAGTGGAATGAAAAGGCCGGAGAGAGCAGTAGTAACGCCTCAACCCTGGGCAGAGAATGCTTCAAACTAAAACTTTGGTGAATTTCTTTTTAACGTAAGTAACTAGAAAGCTCTGGATTTGCAAAGATAAAAGTTTTTAGCTCTATCTGGAAACCAAGGGTGGTTTTAATTGTAGAGAAGGAATTAAAATGTCATATTAGGGATGGTATAATTGTCAGGGATTCAAACATGGTTTTCCTCCCGACCTCCTAGCTGAATGGTGTCTCACTATGCTGCCCAGTGTCTAGTTTCTGTCACAAAAGCTACTTTGAAGCAACTGATCACATGACATCCACAACAGCAAAGCAGAATGCTTGAATATACATACTGGGCTTGCTTTCACCTTCTGTTCAGTTCGGGACCCTAAGCCGAGCAAATAATGCCGCTTACTTTTAGGTTTGGTCTTTCCATATCAGCTGATGGAGATGATGCCTCACTCCTGTGTCTGGAGGCCTGCCTTCTAGGTATCAAGATGACAAGCCAATTATTACCCCTAGTTTGGTGTTGAACTCCTGTAGGTAGACTGGCGAACCTCCCACTCTAGCCAGGAGTTGCTGGGTAACACTGCTGCTGTATTTAGTAGCACTTTTATAAAGGTCATTTAAGCTCCTGCTAATCATTCTTTCAGACACTAAAATTCATTGAGAACATACTAAGACTAAATAGTCTTCTTGACTATTGGCAGAATAATATAAATGGTAGTAATTTTACACCCCCTTCTAGAGAATATGCATAATAGAAAATGTTAATGGATACAGAACAAAAGCTAATCCACAAACTTAAGGAAAAGACCTTATACTCTAGTGAGTGCAAAAAAGGGGGGCTGAAGAGCAGACATGAGAGAATTAGATGTAAATTACTTGAAACGGTAAAATATAATCCCAAAGTTTGATCATTTATTCTTCTACAAATTCAGCCTTGAAATGCTTTTTTTCTGTTTTCTTTGCATGAAATAGCACTAAGACATGTTCATAAATACAAAATACCATAGAAAGATTCGGGTATGGTGAGACACTCAAAAGGCTGAGGCAGGAGGATCATGAATTCCAGATCAACCAAGCCTACTTAGCAAAACTATTTCCAAAAAGGTGGTGTATAGTTTGTCAAAACAGACATAATCGTGAGGTAAGACACTTCAATGAGGAAAGGAGCAATTAATTTGCTTAGGATCAAATCAAAGTATGTTAAAAGAATGAAATTTACTTTTATTTTCTTGGAAATAGAGTATAATGACTGTGAAGAAAATTGAAACCAAATAATAATAGTAGTATAAGTTCAGGTTGGACAGAAGGAGAATTCCTTGTTAGAAAAAAATCAATGTGGAAGAAGATGCTAATGGGAACTCTGAAAAGCACTTGAAATTGAGATTGTAGAGATTATGAAAAGTATTTTATTTCATTTAAATACCTTGGAATTGATTCTGTAGTCATTGGGAATTGAAAGTTAGGTGGAAACCATATAATTAGACTTGTTTTTGAGTAAATTATTATCAACTTGGAAAATATATTTCAGAATCAAAATTTTCAAGGTAACAAAACTAGTCCTCATGAAAAACGATTTTTTTAAATTTTTTTTTATTCAATTGTGTGTGTGTGCGCGTATGTATGTGCGTGCGTATGTGTGTGTGTGTGTGTGTGTGTGTAGAACCACGGACGAATTCGGGAACCACCATGGACGCCTCCACCTCCTTCTGCCCTGGGATTCACAGGCTCCGCCCTACCAGGACCAGAAGCGCAGGCCACCCCCGCCTCCGCCTGGCGTCTATACCTGGGATCTGGGATCCGAACTCAGGACCTTCCGCCTGCAAGGCAGAGGCTTAACCCCTGAGTCACCTCTCCCAGCCCCATGAAAAACAATTTTAAAAATATAAGATTGAGTTAGAGAAATGGTTCAGGGGCTAAAGACTTTGCCTTACAAGCAAAACAACCTGAGTTCTGATTCCTACATCCCACTGAAAATGCCAGGAGGAAATGCTATATGACCTTGAAGGAAGTAGAACAATCCATTATAACTCGTAATATCACCCTTGGACCTAGGAACACACAAGAACATCTTCACAGACACACACACATGCGTATGCATGCACAAATAAAAAAAAATGATATAGAGCAGAATATATGGATACAAAGAGATACAATTTTCAGAATTTAGTATTTAGTTGGTTAAGAAAAAGTGATTAGAGAATATTAGGATGAATAAGTGACCTCAGTTTTAGATAATGTTTTAGTTACTTTCCTTGTTGTGACTGAAAACCTAACAAGAAGCAACTTATTAGAGGAAGGGCTTATTTGGGCTCATACTTGAAGAAGGAAATATAAGCCATCAGGGTAAGGAAGGCATGGTAGTAGAAAAGTGAAGTGATGTGGCTGGTTACATTATACACAGGAAGGAACTACAGAACATACAGTCAATAAGACCAGGTTATGAACCTGCCTCTCAGTAGCCCACTTCCTACTTCCTTCAGTGAGGCTCTTTCTCCTAAAGGTTTCACAGCCTTTCAGTAACCAGGATTTAATACAGAAGTTGATAAAGAACATTTAACCATTTGCTCCATAAGCTCACAACCATCTTGTAATACAAAATGCATTAATTCCAAGCTTCAAAGTTCCCAAGTCTTAACAGTCTCAATACTATTATTCTAAGGTAAAAATCCTAAATCACATTTTTGTATGTGTACAATATGTGTGTGTGTACTTGTGTGTCTGTGTGTGCCCTTGAATGTGTGTGCCTCTGAAGGCCTGAGGGTGACATTAGGAATCACCCTAGATTGTTCTACCACCTTATTGATTTATTCTGGAATTTCTCTGTTTCTACCTTTGAGGTCTAAAAGTGTAGGCTGTGACCATTTCCACCTGGCAACTTTACATTGGATCTGGGATCTGAACTCAGGTTGTTTTGCTTATGAAGCAAATACTTTTAACTCCTGAGCCACTCTCCAAAATTCTAAATCTCTTATCAGACAAAAGACAATCTCTTAATTGTGAGTTCCTGTAGAATCGAAATTCAAAATAAAGCAAAAATTACATATATTTCTTATATATGTGTGATAGTTAATCTTCAATATCAACTTGACATACCTGATATTAGCTAAGATCAGCTGAGGCCACACCCGAAAAGATCAGCTAAGTCCACCTAAAGAGATTATAGCAGCCCTAGATCCCATCAGAACCTCCATAGATCTCATAGGAACCTCCCAGTAACAGACCATATAAAAGGGACCACAGAATATAGGAAAGAGAGACACACTCCAGGAATGCTCCAGCCATGTGGAGGTCTGCTGTGATTTAGCATGCCTCCTGCCAGTTTCAGCCAGCCAACTATGCCGTCTCTGCCATGTATCTTCTCTCTGGAACCCTAAGGTGAATAAAACGCCCTTTCTTCCTTAAGGGTTACTCTTTACTATTGATGTGAGAGAACACCCAAAGTCAAACAACTTAAGGGAGAAAGGGAGGTTTATTCAGCTTACAGTTCCAGAGGGAGGGTACAGTCTCTCAAAGCAGAGGTGGTATGGCTGGCTGAACAAAGCTGGAGGAGGCTAACTCAGCGCAGACATCTTGGAGGCTGAGAGCTGCAGAACTACTTGCAGCAAAGGCAGGGACTAATCCACCTCAAGGCCTACCCCTTGTGACTGCCTTCCTCCAGCAAGGCTCCACCTCTCAAGGTGCCATGACCTTGCCAAACACATGAAACTGTGGGGGACACATTTCAAACCATAAAACTCGCATAAGTTGTTTGACTTTGGATGCTCTTTCATAGCAATAGTAAAGAGTAACCATTACAGAAATTGGTACCAGGTTGAGGAGTATTGCTTTGAGATTAAGAACATCTGGTCACAACATAATGCTGTTTGTGAAGCTGGAAAAGGTAGTACCCAACAGTATAGCCAATGCTGTGATGTGGTTAGGTGACTTTGGAGTTGTTTGTTGAGAGAAATATGGAGAACTTTGAGACTTTGTGCTGGGAAAGTCTTTGCATCTTGGTGATGGGACTGAATAGGCCTTTCTCGTAAGAGCTCCCAAGACAGCAATGTTATGAGAGATGCAGGCAGTAAAAGTCCAGCTTGTAATGATGGTCCAGAGGAAAACAGAGATTGTGTTTGCAACTGAATGAGTGACAAATGGAGTCATATGTTAGGGGAGAGTTTAGTGAAATTTTGCCTCATCCTGAAAGCTTACCTGAAGTTAAACTGGAGTGCTTAGGGACTGGAGAGGTGGCTCAGGGGTTAAGCCTCTGCCTTGCAGGCAGAGGGTCCTGAGTTTGGATCCTAGACCCCACGTAGAGACGCCAGCGGAAGCAGGGGCGGCCTGCGTTTCTGGTCCTGATAGGGTGAAGCCTGTGAATCCCGGGGCAGAGTAAACAGGAGGAGGTGGAGGCGTCCATGATGGTTCTACACACACACACACACACACACACACACACACACACACACACGCACAATTGAATAAATAATAAATAAAAAAATTTAAGAATAAATAAAAAATTTTTAAAAAGCTGGAGTGCTTGGTGGAGGAAATTTCAAAGCAATGTAGTATTGAAAATGTGATATGGCTACTTTTTAGTTGTATTCAGAGTTTTGAAAAAGAACAAGTAATCAGGCAGGAAGAAGTAGTAACTGTAAAATTTGATGATGAAAAGTGCAATAGCAAACTTAAAAAAATTAAACCAAAAAGAAGCAGAAGACAAAATGTGGCTATTCAAGAGATTAGCTCCAATAGTGAACCAAAGCCTGCTTTCAGTTTGGCTAAGAGGAGAGGCCCTATCTTGAGGGCAAGATTCTCAGAGAAGGCTCCCACCCATAAGAATGCAAGCGCTTTGGAAGCAATGAGCTGAAGGGTGGATTTCCAAAATAAAATTCTGTTTCTCCCACAAAGCAACTGCCCAGGAATGAAAGAGATTTTTTTCCAGTTAGCACAGAGAAGCTGAACCAGCTGTGGTTCAAGGGGTCAATCTCTAACCTAAGACAACAGCAAGTCTTGGCAAACTCGTCCATGTGGTTTTGGTTTTAGAAGGAGGAAATCATGGATCCTTCCTCTGAGATTTTAAAAAATGACAGAATCCAGGCAGCATGAGGCAAGAAGCCTGCAGTTTAGAGATCCAAGAAGGCAGTTTGCACTGTGGAAGGGCAGTTTGCACTGTGGAATTAAAGCCTGGTTTGCCATTGAGAAATGAAGATGTTAGCGATGCCAGAGATAACATGGGACATCTGCCAAAGAAAGCTCTACACCTGGAAGGATCGACCAAAGAGAGTGATGTATTCTATGGGCAGCTGTGTTGGATGGGTTGCACCAAAGCCCTTTGGAACTGAGGTGATTTCAACAAGAGGCTTAACTATTGGACTTGGAGCTACAGGATTTGGAGTACATCCTACTGTTTTTTTGTCTTGTTATGGACTGATATTTCCTGGATATGCCCTTGTCACTTCCCTTTGGAATAGAAATGTTTATTCTGTGCCATTGTATATTGGAGGCATATAACTTGTTTTATTTTACAGAAAGACTTTGGACTTTAGACTTTGGGACTATATTGAGACAACTAATGTAGACTGTACTGAGACTTTTACAGTTGGACTGAGTATGGTCTGTACTAAGAAGATATTATGTATGTAATGTTAATCTGTAGTTATGTGGTTAAAAATTATGAGTTCCTGTAGAATCAAAATTCAAAATAAAGCAAAAATTATATACTTCTTATATATGTGTGATAGTTAATCCTCAATGTCAACTTGACACACCTGGTATTAACTAAGATCAACTGAGAACACAGCTGGAAAGATCAGCGGAGCCCACACTGAGAAAAATCAGCCGAGACCACCTGAAGAGATTATACCAGCCCTAGATCCCATTAGAACCTCCATAGACCTCATAGGAACCTTCCAGTAATAGACCATATAAAAGGAATGACAGAAGGTAGGAAAGAGGGACATGCTCCAGGAATGCTCCAGCCATGTGGAGGTGGGCTGTGACTTAGCCTGCCTCCTGCCAGTTTCAGTCAGCCAGCCATGCTGTCTCTGCCATGTAGACATCTGGAACCCTTAATGAACCTTGGGCTCTGATGTCCTTGGGCAAACCCGCCCTTTCAGCACATGTAGCCTTTATCTCAGACCAGGTCTATTCAATGCCTACAGTTTTCTTCAGTGAATCGCCTACAGTCCTGGCAGCTCTAGCACTCTAAGGTCTTCACTGTTTCTTAGCATCCAGCATCCCAATATCATGCATTGGCCACTTAGGGTCTCTGAAGGGAATCTGACCCTCCTAAGCATTTAGAGGTTTTCAGAAATCTTAGCACAAATTCCTTAAACCTTTTATACCTGTGTCTTTCATACCTGTAAAACCAGTACAATGTTGATGAAACTATTAAATCCTGATTATAGGTCAAGATTTTTATCTTTGGCCATCATTGGAGTGACTCCTGTGTGCTTTTAAGGTTGAATCTGAAAAAAAAGAACTATTTTCATGGATGATTGTTATCAAGCAGAGAAGTCCATCAGTAACATTCTCAGATCATTTTGTTTTAAATGAATTTGGATTTTCATAAGTCAAAGCCTTGTGTCATAGACATATGTGTCAACTTCACAGTTGAGGGTTCACATTCTGGGTACATTAATAGAGAATTAGTAGTTAATCCCAAAGCAAACCAGCAGAAGATTGTCTAGCTGATGGGAAAGGTCCATCCCATGGTTGCCAAGACTATTTCTTGGCCAGGCGAATAAGATGGAGGGAGCTGGTTGAGAAGGTTGGCATCTGTTATAGTTTGAAATGTGTCCCCCACAGGCTTATGTGTTTGGGAAGGCCCTAGCACCTCTAGGAGGTAGAGCCTTGCCAGAAGAAGGCAGTCGTAGGGGATGGGCTTTGAGGTGGATTAGTCCTACCCTACTTCCCAGAGAGGTCTGCTCTAGCAGTGGCAGTCTAGCAGCTCCCAGCCTTCTGGATGGATGTGAGCTAGGCCTCCTCCATCTTCTACAACAGCCATTCCACTTACACTGTGAAAGACTGTATCTCCCCTCTGGAAATATAAGCTGAACAATTCTTCTTTCTCCCTTAAGTTGCTTGACTTTGGTGTTCTTTTTTTTTAATTTATTATTTATTCAATTGTGCATGTATGCATGTGTGCACATGTGTGTATGTATGTGTGGGTATGTATGTATGTATGTATGTGTAGAACCACGGACGAATTTGGGAACCACCATGGACGCCTCCACCTCCTTGTTTACTCTGCCCAGGGATTCACAGGCTCCGCCCTACCAGGACCGGAAACACATTGTAAGGTATAAGAAAAGAAAAAAAAGAGATAGATTTTTAAAATTTGTTCAGAAAATGAGATTATCCTTCAGAATGGACTTTATTAGGGGAAAGGGTCTCAGGGACCTTAGATATCATGACAATATGATCAGTTCTTGAGATAAGAGAGCATTAGGCTAGACAGTGGCTGGAGACTAGTTAGGAGATGGTTTAAAGTGTGAAAACTAAAAATAAATATGGACATAACACTGGGGTTGGAGGTGTGGATCTAAAGCATTCAAAGAAATTTCTCCAAAGCCTCTGAATCTGAAAAGACTCCCCCAGAACAAATGAATTTTTTCACTTTTATGGCTTTTTAGGGGACGGAGAAAAGGTACACACCGCATGTATAGTTTATCCTTGCCCAGGAACCAGAAGTCAGGAAGTAGTTGATAAAGACAAGTTATAATTTAATGTTGTAAGTTCTAGGGAATGAGAAGTGAGGCTGGGATTGCTTACAGCTACAAGTAGAATGAAGAGAATGATCAAGGCTATGTGAAAAGGTTGAAAGGGAGTGGGACCTAATTTCTAGGAGAGATGCTGAGAACTAGAGGTTCTATGACCTAACACACTGTTTTGCTCTCTCTTACTGTACACTTGAAAAGGAGCAGTGAGAAGTAACTATTACCAAGTCACTTTTGATTATTGCCACCAAATAGCTTAAAAAAGCAACTTATGAATGAAGAGTTTATTTTGGTAAACATTTTAAGAAGGGATTGTTGATAAAAAAAAAAAAAAGCTCTTACCTCAAATGTGTTAAGAGATATTTTGTTCTGGAACCAAATCAAGTGATCATAGCCTGGGAATAAAGACGAGTATGTAAATTCCATTTCCACATGCAGCTAATTTTATGTAGCTTTCATTGGAATAGAACAAAGAAAAACATAAATCAAAACATTTTAGGGGCTAGAGAGGTGGCTCAGGGGTTAAGCCTCTGCCTTGCAGGTGGAAGATCCTGAGTTAGGATCCTAGACCCCACATATAGATGCTGGGCAGAAGTGGGGGTGGCCTTCATTTCTGGTGCTGGTAGGGTGGAGCTTGTGAGTCCCTGGGCAGAGTAAACGAGGAGGTGGAGGCAGTCCATGGTGGTTCCCGAATTCGCCCGTGGTTCTACACACACACATACATACACACATGCGCACACATGCACAATTGTATAAATAAATAAAAAATATTTTTAAAAAAGAAAAAAACACTTCACAAATACATTAGTGGAAACATATAGGAGCAGTATAGGAAAGCAGGTAAGTCTCTACTATATGCCTCAGATGATATATGAAGACATTCTTAGTTTTGGGGTTGGTAAAAACTAGGACTCTGTTCATATATTCCATGGATTTGCTTGATTATCATAACGATGCCAGGTCACATACACTGATGGGCAATGAATGATATTTAAAGGAGATAAAGACAGTCCAAGATATTTTTGTTCAGGATGTGTGTTGCCATATCCCCCATCAAACCAGCCGGGGGGAGGAGGGGAAAACAGCGGGGCCTTGAGGCTTGAGGTGAATGGGTGAGCAGGCAACGGGGTCACCACCAGACCCCGGAATCAGGTGAGAAGCAGTAGTGGATGGATGCTGCAGATTCAGAGTCATTAAGGGCGTTTGGGCTTATATAGAGTCAGGGTCCAATCAGGTGTTGGCATCCCTCCTGGAGGGGGACAGCCACCAGTTATTAACTGTTTACTAGGTGTCCATTGCAGGTGCAGGTTAGACAGCTGCTTCCCACTGGTTGTTCATCCCTCTGCCTGCATGGTCCTCTGTGGGACATGTCCAAGATGTGTCCTGAATTCGGGAGCCGGGCTAGGACCTCCATGAATCGGTAGTGCCACATTTCACCCTTTTATTTATAATTTTTTTCTGTGGGGACCATGAAAGCTGGGGTAACCTGAGCCTCTTCAGCTGCGTGTGGACTATAGGTGACTGTGTCTGGCTTAGATTGGTCACCACCCTTGTATGGAGCCTTACCCGTCATTGACTATCAGTCATGAGACCACTGCAGAGAAGGAATCATGGTCCCAAAGGGGAACTTAAGGTGGCAGAGGAAAGCAGGTTTTCATCATTGCAGGGGCATGTGGATAGGCTGTGGTCAGGGCAGGTGGAGAAATGATCCAGAAAAGCCGGTGAGACACAAATCAAAACCAAACAATTGTAAATAAGTAAGGCATAGCTTCAATGGAGGATAGCCAGGCTTCCAAGGGGCCTTTGGTGGCTTTAGGAATGTCTGGAGCCTGAATGGATGCTCTGAGAACCTGCAGAGCAAGCTTTTGTTGTAAATGCTGAGGAATGCCTGAGGCCTGAATGGATGCCCTGAGGACCTGGAAAGCAAGCTTGTGTTGAGATCTTACCACTGGTCATTTGCATCTAAATAGGACAATTAGCATTAAAAGGGCAACTTCAAAAGTTAACCAAGTTACCAGATTTTACAAGTGAATAGAAAGCAGGTATACCATCCCATAATTGTTTGCCAAGGGACCCAGCAGTAATAATTTGAACTTTAGTCCCGTTAATTTTTTATTATTTATTATTTATTTAATTGTGCATGTATGCATGTGTGCGCGTGTGTGTATGTATGTATGTATGTATGTATGTATGTGTATGTAGAACCACGGACAAATTCGGGAATCACCATGGACCACCTCCACCTCCTCCTTGTTTACTCTGCACGGGGATTCACAGGCTCTGCCCTACCGGGATCAGAAACGCAGCCCTCCCCCCCCCCGCTTCCCCCCGGCATCCATACGTGGGGTCTAGGATCCAAACTCAGGACCTTCCGCCTGCAAGTCAGAGGCTTAACCCCTGAGCTACCTTTCCAGCCTCAGTCCCATTAATTTTTGATATGTTAAAGGATAGTTTGAAACATTCCAGGTGCTGTTAATATTGGCGGGCAGGAGGCCCTCTTATGGGCCAGGAAGAGCAGTGCTCAGGACACCTTTAAAGCATTTTTTTCTGTGGGGGAAGGGAATTTCAGGTTTGTCATCTTGGACGTGCCTTCTAGTCCTCTTAGGCAGATGGATGCTCAGAGAAACTCCTTAAGCAACTTAGGCCAAAATCTTGTAAGGAAATAAGAAACATGAACCTGAATTGACCCAAATGCTCTTAGAATTTCCTGAAAACGGATTACGCTGGGTCCGGATTTTATTGATCCTGTTTTGTTTCAAAGGAATGAGGTCTGGCTAAGGTGCAGGCTTGAATTCCACCTTAGCAGGAGTACACATAGGAGCATGGAATTAGAAAACAGGTTTGAGCTTTCTTGGGGAGCTCATACATACCAGGAAAAGGAAGAAATTCCAATGAACTTTTTAGAAGACCATTATATTTTACTGGTTGCTAGATTTGATGGGATAAAATCCTATAAAGAAGTCAGAGGAATGAGCAAATTTGATAAAACAATATCATTGTGGCTTTATTATTTTGGGAACACATGGAAAAACCTTTAAGAACACAATAGCATTTTCATTTGTAGTCCCATTAAAGATCAAAACCAAGCAAGAAAATTTTTCATGAAAGAAAGCTTACAATGTATCAGAAAAACAATTGTGAGCGATATAAAACATAACTAGTTAAGGCCTTAGATGTTACCAAAATCACTTGTTCTTATTTTTAAATATGCATACATGTATTTAAAAATAGCATGCCAAAATTTTTATATCACCGCGCAACAGAAATGAAAAAAAATTGAAGTGGCCACAGACACAAGACACACATGTAAACACAGAACATATAAGCACATGAACAACATTTTACCAGCAACTGTACAATTTACCAGCAACTGCCTTAAAATTACCCTTGAAAGCTTTATCAAAGGCAGATTAACGTTTAGGAAAACCTTATTGAAAACAATATCTCATATTAGTTAAGTCCGGCAACTTAGCTTAATTATGAAAAACATCTAGCAAGGAGAACATTCTTATCCATAGTCTGGTTCCCACATATTCTCTGGGGGAATCCAAGGTGCTAAAATCGCAGCCTCATTCTAGAATTCCTTTAGGCCAGCAGACTCAACCTCCAGGCCTCTAGTCTCTAGGAGAGATTTTAAGACACGTATCTGGGGCTCTTTATAGTGTGAGGGGAGGTTGCCCATTTTTCTAAAGAATAGAGATGAGACCAAAAGAGGTGCAGATGAGACAAGGAATGTATTGGACCCAAATGTATTACGCTTTGGGGGGGCTTCCAGAGGTTCCCTAATCCCCCGGCCTTATGCCTTATGCCTTATGCCTTATGCCTCCAGGTCAGTCCAATTCAATGTAATGGAGCCTGGGCTCCGAGTTCTGAGGCATCAATCTCTTATGGGAACTTGCTGGGACAAGCCTCGGTTTAAGTGCGTTCCTAATCTTAAGCGGGGCTCACTGAACGAGAGATTGCGTTCCTAACCTAAAGTGGGGCTCTTTGATCGTCAGCAAATCAAACGAGTGATTGGGGCTCCTTGATCATCAGCAAGTCAAGCGATCAACTGTGTTCCTAAGGACAAACAGGAAAAGGGGAAGAGGAGGGGGCCACCTGCTCACCTTCAGGTGCTGTAAGCATAGGAACACAAATCCAAAGGGGCTGCTCACTGAACTTTACCGGAGTGGGTGTCTCATCTACACCGAAGGCAGCCCCACGTTGGAGCACCAATTGTTGCCATATCACTCACCAGACCACCTGGGGGGGGGTAACTGTGGAGCCTCAATGCTCAAGGGGAATAGGCAAGCTGGTGATGGAGTCACCACCAGACCCTGGGAATCAGGTGAGAAGCAGCAGTGGACAAGATGCCACAGATTCAGAGTCATTAAGGGTGTTTGGGCTTATATAGGGTCAGGGTTGAATCAGGTGTTGCCATCCCTCCCCAGGGGTTGGGGTGGGGACGGGACATAGCCACCAGTCATTTAACTGTTTACTAGGTGTCCATTGCAGGTGCAGGTTAGACGGCCGCTTCCCATTGGTTGTTCATCCCTCTGTGTGCACTCTGTTGGGACATGTCCGGGGTGTGTCCAGGCTTGTTCTGAATTCGGGAGCCAGGCTAGGGCCTCCCTGAATCAGTAGTGCCACAGATGTGGAACATTTTAACTTCTCCAAGATTTGAAATTCTAGTCAGTCAAATTTTTTTCTTAATATTTTGTTTATTTAGTGTGTGTGTGTGTGTGTGTGTGCACGCACGCGCATGTTTCAGAGGGCACTGTATATTCCTGTGAAGGCTCAAGGTGACTTCATAAATCATCCTGGATTGCTTCTATCTCCTTCTTGCTTCACTCAGGCTCTGCCACCAGGGCCAAAAGTACAGGCCACAGCCCTTTTCATCTGACCTGTTTTTTTTTTTTTTTTTTTTTAACATGGGACCTGGGATCTGAACTTAGGACCTTTTGCTTGCAAGACAAAGTCTTAACTCCTGAGCCATCTCTCCAGACCAGTCAATAATTTTTTTTTCAAAAGTTTTAATTCACAGGTATAGTCCAACATGGCAAGGAAACCTGATGACAGGATGGTGAAACAACTGGTAATATTATAGCCATAGTCAGGAAACAGTGAGCAAACAGGGAGTAGAGCTAAGCCTCAAGGTCCATTCTCAATGACCACTTTCCTCTTCAAGTAAGAGACTACAGGGAGAAATTCCTGATTCTTGGGGAATTATTAATCCTCCCATGTTCCTTAGAAACAATGTCATCTAGTCTGCTAATTAACAGACTTCCTAAAACCTTGACTGACCAGAGAACGGAGGGATGGAATGCCCACACACCTGGTCATGGAATGCTGGTGGCAAGATATGACCACCCACTTCCTTATGCTTCAAAAGGTGTTTCCTAACCTTGAAGCAAACCCAAATGACTTCTGTCTGTATTGATAAGGAATCCTTGTGTATCCTACTTTGTATTTGACACTATATCATGTGTGTATGATATTTGCACTTCCTAATAAAAACAGTGGTAGAGTGCCATGAAGACACCAGAGAAGCATCTGAGGGTCTCTGGTTATACTGAGTTAATCTCATATCAAATTCTTGGCAATAGTCGCTAGAGAGGTGGATGACTACAGGGAATTTGTTCATTGTCTCAATGTTGTGTAGCTGTACGAGTTCTCTTTAGAATATCCTCCTTTGTGTCAAGATGGTTACAAGATAGAATATTTAAACACTTTGAGCCTATGGAAGAAATTTATCATTCAAATCACAACTGACAGAATAAGCTGAAACTAGTCAGTAGTCATATGTTAAAGCAGCCATTGTGGGGAGGTCTTTGAAGGTCATTTCCCACTGTTGGGTTATCATAAAGGAACACACCCTACTAATATGGAGAAGTGGTTCTAATCCTTCGAAGAGATAAAGTCACCAAGTTCCCCCAATCCTCTGTTAATGAAAGGATTTGGAGATGAGCTCTCCATTGCGATAATCTCTACTGAGAGGTTGGTCACAAGATCAACTAGGTTGGGCCCCAATATGAACAGAGCAATAAGAGGTAAAGGAGCATAGACTCCTAATCAGGTTTGCAGAAAGTGGAGTTAACCAATAAAGAAAAGCCATTCTATAAATACCCCTGGCCCTGGCAACCATTTTTGGCTTCCTTGCTCCTCGTGGATTCCAAATCTGGAATCCATGAGTTCCTTTCTGGCTTTTCTTTCACCCCTCATAAATTCCATGTCTGGAATCTGTGAGTTCTTTTCCAGCTCACTGGTCCCTCACAGGCTCCATGTCTCTGAGTTTTTTTCTTTCTCTGCTCTAATCCTCTTATGCTGTGTCATAGTTAGGTACAGGTGTCAACTTGATGGTCCAAGGTTTGAGCTCTGGGCACATTTGTGGAGAATTTGTGGTTGAGTTGGGCCCAGAGAAAGCTTTCAGGAGATTGTCTAGTTGACGGGGAGGGCCTAGCCTATGGTGGGTGGGATTAGGCCCTGGAATAAAATACAGAGAGCTGGTTGAGGGAGTTGGCATCCTTGTGTATACTTGGCCAAACATGCTGGTCTGGCAAGTAAGGATCCTCTCTCTCAGCCATTAGAGATGGTGTGGCCAGTTTACTTGGCCCTAGTGTTGGTGCATGCTCTCCCATCAAGCTGGACTGAGAATTGTAACTAGTCTATCATAAGATAATAAACTACTTGTTCCCTTAAGCCATGCAGGTGAACTGCAATATGCTGCTTGCCTGCTTTAATCCCCAGACACAAGAACCCAACATTTTGGGGCAGCCATCAGAAGACTCTTTTGCCCCTCATGGAATCCACGTCTGCAAATCTCATTCTTTTTCCCTCCAATATACTCTGCCTTCATCTTCTATACCCATTTTATTTTATTTTTTTTTATTAAAAATTTAATTATACATTTTAAAATTTTTTACCAGTTCCCTCCCTCCCCCCTCCTCCCCCTCCCCTTCCCCCAGTGCCTCCCCCCCAATTCCCAGAGAGTCCTTTATTGTATACGCCTAACTCTCCATTGGGTCCTCCTCTCCGATGACATATAAGGACCCAGTGGCATTTCCATAAGCCCTTTCTCTTGTTCCCCTTAAGCATAAGATCACTACTATGGCTGTCAATCCCTTGCCTCCAGGGGTCTCGGTGCCCTTAACAGATGCTAGACTTTATGAGGGCAACAGTGCGCTGGACATTGCGCAGGGCATGCAAAGTCCCATTACGATTGCTTTGGCCCCAACTATTGTTGAGAATCTTGCAAATCGTTGCTCCTCCCATCCTTTTGCTCTTACAATCTTACCGCCCCCTCTTCCGCAAATGTCCCTGAGCTCCAGGATGGGGAGAGATTAGGCTGGCCTAGTTCTATGTGATTGATATAGTCTCTGAAGTTCTGGATTGTGGTTTGTTGATTTTCTTTTGCAGTTTTGCTGCTCCTGCAATGCCCTTCACTCCATTCTGCTGGGCACTGTATGTCACCCCCTGGCCAGAGACAAAAAGCTGTTAAACTGGAGTCTTGTTGTAATAGCACATTCAAGGGTAGATGTAATAAGAGTAGCAAACCTCCCTGAGGGAGGGGTCCATCACCCATTTGCAAAATGATTACTTTTTATCTGCTAGACTATATGCCCTCCCCTTCTGGTGAGATCAGGAAAGAACGTCTGTGAACTTAACCAGGTTTCTCATTACTTACTTGCAGACCTTGATGGAGGCCTATTTTCTCTGCTGTAACATGGTCTCCTCTCTCCTTGTTTCTGGTGTGGCCCTCCTAACCCATCTCTCTTGTTCATAATCCTTGCAATTACTGTGTTTCATAGGTTTACTTTTGAGTGTCTCAATGTGGGCTGGGTGAGTTTGGTACTAGGAGCCACATATTAGGGAGTACATACGGTGCTTAATTTTCTGGGTTTGGGATACTTCACTTAATATAATTCTTTCTAATGACATCCATTTCCCAGCAAATTCCAGTAATTCATCATTTTTGATGGCTGAGTAGTACTCCATTGTATAGATGTACCACAGTTTCCTTATCCACTCGTCAACTGTTGGACATTTAGGTTGATTCCATGACTTTGCTATTGTAAACAGTGCTGCTATGAACATGGTCGAGCTTGTGCTATCGAGGCGAACCTCTGCTGCATGGGGGGTTATTCCCAAAAGTGGGATAGCAGGGTCATATGGCATTTCAATCTTTAATTTCTTTAAGAATCTCCAGACGGCTCGCCAGAGTGGCTGTATGAGCCTGCATTCCCACCAACAATGTAGGAGAGTTCCCCTCTCTCCACATCCTCTCCAGCATTTGTCGTTGTTTGTATTGTGGATTTTTGCCATCCTGACCGGGGTGAGATGATATCTCAGGGAAGTTTTGATTTGCATTTCCCTGATGGCGAAGGAAGTGGAGCATTTTTTAAGATAATTGTTAGACATTTTAATTTCATCCCTGGTAAAGTTTCTTTGAAGTTCCAGGGCCCATTTTTTAATTGGGCCAGTGTTTTCCTTGGAGTTTAATTTTCTAAGTTCTTTGTGCACTCTGGACAGTAGAGCTCTGTCAGATATGTGGTTAGTGAAGATTTTCTCCCATTCTGTGGGTTGCCTTTGAGCTCGTGTGACAATCTCTTTATCTGAACAGAAGCTCTTTAATTTCACAAGATCCCAACTGTTGAGAGTTGGTAGCAGTGATTGTGCCATTGGATGTCTCTTTAGGAAGTGTTGGCCTAGCCCAATCAGCTCGAGGGAGTTCCCTATCCTTTCAACTATGGTTTTTAAAGTCTCTGGCCTGATATCAAGGTCCTTGATCCATTTGGAATTAAGTCTTGTACATGGTGACAAGTACGGGTCCAGCTTTAATCTTCTGCATGTGGAGATCCAGTTTTGCCAGCACCATTTGTTGAAGATGCTGTTCTTTTTCCATTGGATTCTTTGGGCCCCTTTGTCAAAGACCAAATGGCTGTAACTTTGTGGGCTTATATCTGGGTCTTCAATCCTTATCCATTGATCTGTGTGTCTATTTTGGAGCCAGTACCAGGCTGTCTTTATAACTATGGATTTGTAGTATAGACTTAGGTTTGCTATGGTAATACCTCCAGCTGTGTTTTTGTTACTCAGGATTGTTTTTGCTATCCTGGGTCTTTTGTGTCTCCATATGAACTTTGAGATTATTTGATCAACTTCTTTGAAGAATTGCTTTGGGATTTTGATTGGTATAGCATTGAATCTGTATATTGCCTTTGGTAGGATGGTCATTTTTACAATGTTGATTCTGCCAATCCAGGAACAAGGGAGGTCTTTCCACCTTCTGGTGTCTTCTGCAATTTCTTTCTTTAGGGTTTTAAAGTTTTCATTGTAAAGGTCTTTTACCTCCTTAGTTAGGTTTATACCAAGGTATTTCATTTTTTTAGGGGCTATAGTAAATGGTATTGTTTCTCTCAGGGCTTTTTCACTTCTTTCATTCTGGGCATATAGGAAGGCCTCTGATTTTTGCACATTTATTTTGTATCCTGCCACCCTGCTGAACTTCTCAATTAGTTCCAGGAGCTTCCTGGTGGAGTTTTTGGGATCACTCAGGTATAAGATCATGTCATCTGCAAATAGGGATAGCTTGACTTCTTCCTTGCCGATTTGAATCCCTCTTATGTCCCTTTCTTGTCTTATGGCTTCAGCTAAGACTTCAAGTACAATATTGAATAGAAGTGGTGAGAGTGGACAGCCTTGTCTAGTTCCTGATCGAAGTGGGAATGCTTCCAATTGTTCCCCATTGAGCATAATCCTTGCTGTGGGCTTGTTGTATACAGCTTTTATTATATTGATAAAGGTTCCTTCCATTCCTACCGTCTCTAGCGTTTTGATCATAAAAGGCTGTTGGATCTTGTCAAAAGCTTTTTCTGCATCTATCGAGAGTATCATGTGGTCTTGGACTTTGGACTGGTTTACATGATGAATTACATTTTTTGATTTGCGTATGTTGAACCAACCTTGTGTGCCGGGGATGAAGCCTACTTGGTCCCCATGAATGATCTTTTTAATATGTTTTTGAATCTGATTTGCTAAGACTTTGTTGAGAATCTTTGCGTCTGTGTTCATCAGGGAGATCGGCCTATAGTTTTCTTTTTTAAGTGAATCTTTATTAGGTTTTGGGATTAAAACGATATTAGCTTCATAGAAGGAATTTGGTAGTGTTCCTTCCTTTCCTATTTGATGGAACAGTTTAAGGAGTATTGGTGTTATTAACTCCTTAAATGTCTGGTAGAACTCTGTGCTGAATCCATCTGGTCCAGGACATTTTTTGGTGGGAAGATTCGAGATTACTTCCTCAATTTCCTTATATGTTATAGGACTATTTAAATAATTCACAACTTCCTGATTCAATTTAGGTAAGTTGTGTTTACTTAGAAATTCATCCATCTCTTTTGTGTTGTCAAACTTCACAGAGTATAAGTTTTTGAAATATGATGCTATAATTCTCTGGATTTCTTGGGTATCAGTAGTGATAACTCCATATTCATTTCTAATTTTGTTAATTTGGGTTTTCTCTCTCTTGCTTTTGGTTAGTTTAGCTAGGGGTGTATCAATCTTGTTGATTTTTTCAAAGAACCAGCTTTTTGATTGGTTGATTTTTTCTATCGTTTTCTTAGTCTCGATTTCAGATATTTCTCCCCTTATTTTGCTAATCTCTTCTCTTCTACTGCTTTTGGGATCAGATTGCTCTAGTTTCTCTAAAGCTTTAAGCTGCATTGTTAAGTTGTTTATTTCTGATGTTTCCATTTTTTTGACGTGGGCATTAAGAGCTATGAACTTACCTCTTAGAACAGCTTTCATTGTGTCCCAGAGATTTTGGTAAGTTGTATTTTCGTTATCATTCACTTTCAGGAAATCTTGAATTTCCTTTTTAATTTCTTCCTGAATCCAGTTCTCATTCAGCATCATAGTGTTAAGTTTCCAGGAGTTAGTGTATTTTCTCTTGTTTGATGTGTTGTGGATGTCCAGCTTTAGGCCGTGGTGGTCTGATAGGGCACAGGTTAGAATTTCAACTTTCTTTTATATGTGTAGATTCATTTTGTGGCCCAGTATGTGATCTATTTTGGAGAAAGTTCCGTGTGCTGCTGAGAAAAATGTGTATTCTTTGGTGCGTGGGTGAAAAGTTCGATAGAGATCTGTGAGGTCCATTTCTTTCAGGGTTTGATTAAGTTCCAAAGTGTCTCTGTTAAGCTTTTGACCTGTTGATCTATCCCATGTAGAGAGGGCGGTGTTGAAGTCCCCAAGAATTATCGTTTGGGGGTTGATTTCATGCTTTAGACGCTGTAGGGTTTTCTTAATGAATGTGGAGGGGCCCGTATTGGGTGCATATATGTTCAGTATTGTGAAATCTTCCTGGTGAATTGTACCTGTGACTAAAATGTAGTATCCATCCGTGTCTCTTATAATTTTTTTTGGTTTGAAATCCACTTTGTCTGATAGCATAATGGCTACCCCTGCCTGTTTTCTGCTTCCATTTGCTTGTAGAATTGTTGACCAGCCTTTTATTTTTAGAGCGTGCCTATCTTTTGTGGTGAGATGGGTTTCCTGCAGGCAACAGATTGATGGATTGTGATTTTTAATCCAAGTTTGTAATCTGTGTCTCTTGATCGGTGAATTAAGTCCATTAACATTTAGTGTTATAATGGAGAAACTATTGTTAATTCCAGACATTTATTATGTTTAGTAGCTTTTATAAGTATATTGCTTCGCTTTTAATGGTGTTATATTTGCCTTCTGTTCTCCTGGATATGCCTGTTTTTTTCTTCACGCTTGAGTATCATTTCTAGCAGTTTTTGAAGGCCTGGTTTGGTGGCCATGTATCCCTTAAAGTTGTCTTTGTGCTGGAAAATTTTTCTTTCTCCCTCGATCATGACTGATAGTTTTGCAGGGTAAATCAGCCTGGGTTGACATTTTTGCTCATTCAATACTTGAAGTATGTCTCTCCAAGCTCTTCTTGCTTTTACTGTTTCGACTGAGAAGTCATTTGTTATTTTAATAGGTTTGCCTTTAAAAGTGACTTGTTTTTTCTCCCTTGAAGCTCTCAGCACCAGTTCTTTATCTTGAATGTGGAGTGTTTTAACTATTATTTGCCGCGGTGTGCTTCTATTTTGGTCGTATCTGTTTGGGGTGCGGAATGCCTCTTGTATATGAATGGGCCTCTCTTTTTTTAGATGAGGAAAGTTTTCCTTGATGATCGTTTGAAAAATTTCCTCTGGGGTGGTATTTTGAGATTCTTGCTCTGGTATTCCATGAATACGCATGTTAGGCTTCTTCAGGGTGTCCCATATCTCTTGGATATTTCTCTCAAGTATCTTTTTGGCTTTAACAACCTCTTCCATTGAGCTGGTTAGTACTCCCACTTTATCTTCAAGGTCTGAAATTCTGTTTTCTGCTGCATTAGTTCTGTTGATAAGACTCTCTGTGGCGTTCTGGGTTGAAGATAACTTGTCTTTTAGCTCAGTTTTAAACTCTGCTTGAGTTTGTTTTAACTGCTCTATGCCACTTTTTGTTTCTTGCACTGTTTTTCTCAACTCCTCCAGATGTCTGTTGTGTTCCTCTTCAAAGCGATTGATTCGATTATGTAATTCCTCCCGGATTTCCTCTTTCATAGTATTGAACATGGTAATGATCATATTTTGAAAGTCGTTATCCTGGGTCAGGCTTTCTTGGCCTTTTTCTGCGGGTTTGTTCTTGTTGGAATCTAACATTATGGGATTAATTTCTTCAGTGGGAAATTTGTTTACTTGAGTGTTGCTTCTCATGGATTTGCACTTTGACTTTGGCATTGTCATTTTAACTCTTAAGATCTCTTAATTTCACTAAACTGAATTATTTGGCCTGGGGTACTGGTGGGCGGGCCCGAACGGGGACTCACCTAGGGTGTGGGGTGAGGCCCGGGTGGACCAAGCGCGTGTCCCGACCGGAGGAGCGGGGTGGGGTGAAAAGGGACGATGGGCCCGTCGGCGTGGAGCTATTTAACCCGAGGGCAGCTGGGGCGGGGCCCGGGCGCAGGGGGAGGTCCTCCTCGTCCCTTGGCCCCCGCGCGGCTCTGGCTGGATGGCGGGAGTCGGAGCCGGGTCCCTGTGGGCTGACCTGGGGGGTCCTAGAGCGCGCGGTGAGAGCCCGGCTGGATCTCGCGTACGCGTCCCGACCGGCGGAGCGGGGGGGGGGGGGGGGGGGGGGGGGGGTGTAGCGAAAGGGGTTCTATACCCATTTTAGTTTCAATCTTTGACTCCCAGACACAGGAACCCTGGAGACATTAAAAGCTCCACCCCCAAAACAAGTTCACATTGAAATGTTCTGGATTGAAACAGCAATGAAGACATGAGGGTAGCAGAGTAAAGGTGATAACTATTATCTAAATTTCCAAATCAAATCTCATAACATTCTAATACATCATACTAACATGTTTCATAAATCATTTAACTAAAGGATCATAATTAGCAATCATTTAATAATTATTTCTAGTTTAGAGCTGATGATCTAACCCATGGCCTCATGCATGTCAGAGAAATATTTTATCACTGAGTCACTCATCCCATCTTCACCAAACCTTTTTTGTTTGATTTTTAGATGAGGCACCTCACTCTTTGTCTTCTGGAATGGCCTTAAACCACTTTTCCTCTTTTTATCATAGAATTTGGGGCTCCCTGTTTGGGTTTTTAGTCTAGTTAATGAAAGAATGTAAGAATAGACTCAGAATGAAGCCTGAAGACCTTTTTATTATAGTTTGAAAAAACAGCAGGACAGAAAAAGTGTAAATCCTGGCAGTGTCCAGGAGGCAGAAGATAAAAAAGAAGAGAAAATCATACCCTTTGAGTTAGACCTGGAAGTCAGCAATCAGCCATTAGGCACAGAGATGGTAGTCTTTAGAGAAATAGTAAGAAAAAAAGAGTATCAGGGAAGACATGCTTAGGCTTTGGAAAAAGACATACAAAGATAAAAAAACAGAAAAGCACACAGGACTCAACAGTTCTAGTGCATCGAGGTGGAAGCTGTATAAGTGTCTGCATGTTTCTGTAATAAGGAAGGACTTTGGGGGTTAATAAGTGCATGATCTCATTAAGGGAATAATTTTTCTTCCCATCTCTTTAGCATGTCTTTAGATAAATCAGCTTTCCTGGAAAGTGGACTCATGGTCAGGTGATTGATACACACAGCTGGACTAATTCAACAGAAAGCATTGTAAGTATGTTCTAATCTTTGAGGCAGATCATGTCTCTACCCAGGGCTAGAGGTAGAGAACTCAGATTCTATCCTTGTGCTACTAGAAAAATAGGAAGTGAGGCCATCCTCAATGAATATCAAGCTTGCTAATTCCTATTAATTCTAATTCTCTTTCCTCAAATTCCCAAGTGTTGAGTTTACAGAATACATTACCATGTTGGGTTCTAGGCTAACAAAAAAAAAATGTATAAAGACTGAGGAGATAGCTTAGCATGTTAGTCTTGTTTGCAAACCTGACAACCTTTGCTTGATCCCTGAAAGTCCACATGACAGAAGTTGGGCTGAACAGATGGGGGAAAAAGACAGTTTCTGGGGGCAGAGAAGCATGAAGAATTCACCGCCCACCAAGATCATCCTTTATTTATAGGAATGAATAGGAAGAAGTGAGAGCTCTCCCAGTTTCTAGTGCATGCTCAGGCATATGACCTGATATACCAGGAGAATCAGCATTCCTGAAGTTTAACATCATTGATCTGAGAAAATACCACTTTAAACAAAAATTCCTTAGTTCTCAGCCTTTGGCCTTGATCCAAAAAGAGTCTCCAAAAATGTTAGTGATGTACTGTACTTTTGTTTTCCATGAAAACTTCATGATTCCAGCTGTTACTAGTCTTAATTTTCTTATCAGGGAATTGAGATCTTCTCTTCTCCCAAACTGTGCCCACTTTCCATTAGATGACACTCTACAGAAGATCTCTAATATATCACGTGGACCCGAATTCTTTTCAAACCATGACCATGCTATTTCTTTTACAACCTCTTTCATCTCTAGGTCTCAAGGATTGGTTTGTCACCAGACATATCTCTCTGTGGATACTCTGCTCCACTAGTTTCTCCCAAATAAAAGCCTGCTGTTAAATGTAGTTACTCTGTTACTGTCTGCTTTCCTCTTGAAAAACCTTAACACTACCAAGGTGTAAAATTGCTGGATTATTTTTCATTTTGTTTGAAATGCTCTTCAAAAGTGGCTGTATCATTTCACATTCTCACCAGCAATTAAGAATTGTGTCATATACTCATGGGCATTTGCCGCCAGTGGTTTGAGATTTAGACAATCTCATGAAGTTTGGTGATATTCCTATGTTTTGGCCAGAAGTATTGGATGATTATTGACACCATTTCAAAAAATCGAAGATAAAGAAAGAGGAAAGGTTTGTGGAGCTACAATAAAAAGTTTCATTAAGCTCAAGCTATTTTTCTTCAAAGATATTGAGTACCATATTTGTTAGGTCAGAGGAACCGATTGAGAGTGACTCCAACAGTATGTGAGATTGACAGGTAGGTTCACTAATAAAGAAATGCTAACATGAGGGAAAAACTGAAGAAATATATGTTTTATTAGGACTGAAGGCCTGGTAGCTAAGAGAACCATAGTTTAGCCTTCAGGTGGGAGAACCTGAGAACAGAAGAGACAGCTCAAAGTCAGAGAGAATGTGGAGAGAGCTGTCAGACTGTATGGCAAGAGGAAGGATATACAGTATTTCAGAACTCTCCATATTCCAGTTAGAACAGAGGAGGCTTTACAAAAGAGCTGGTGTCTCAGCTTGTGCCCTAATAATATGGTGGTTTTTAGACAATTTTAGAGCAGCCAAGCTGGGAAAGTCTCTGAAAGTCTTCCAAGGTCATCCCCAGGGCTGGGATTACCCTGAAGGCACACACTTTTTGCCAACCTTCTGTTCATGAAAAGATATGAAGATTGGTTCTCCATTACAAGGTCAACTGGGTTAGGCCTCAATATGAACAGACCAATGACGTGTAAAGGACCAAAAGCTCCAATCAGTTTTGCAGAAACTGGAGTTAACCAATGAGGAAAAATCATTTTTCCTTGGTCTGCCTTGGCCTATAAATAATCCTGACCTGAAAACCATCTTTGACTTCTTTATGGTGCTCCACTTCTGGAGTATGTGAGTTCTGGATTCCTTGGCCCCTCATGGGACTCCACATCTGGAGTCCATAAGTTCTTTCCCAGCTCCATTAAGGCAGATTTAGAGCAGGCATGCTGGGGTCTCTGAAAGTCTTGGAGTCATCCCCCACTGCTGGGATTCCTCTGAAGGAATACACCCTTTACCAACTTCCCCCATCCCTTTGCTCATGAAAGGATATGGAGATTAGCTTTCCTGCACAGAAACAGTCTCACCCCCAGGTGGGCACAAGACCAATTGAGTTGGGCCCCAATGAAAGCTAACCAATGAGGAAAGGCCTTTTTTTCTGGGTTTACCTAGTCCACACCCTGACACCCATCTTTGGTGCCTGCCCCTCACAGCATTCCACATGTGGAGTCTGTGAGTTGTTTTCAGCTCCATGCTCCTCATGGATTCCATGCCAGTTGTCTGTGAATTCTCAGGGCGCCCTAGTCCCTCATGACACTCCATGTCTGGAGTCCATTAGTTCCATCCTTTCTCTCTTCTAATATACTCTACTTTAGTCCTCTACATGTGTTCTGGTTTCAATCTTCAACACCGAACACAAGAACCTGGACACATACAGACTCCTAGAGAGTGACCCCACAACAAGCTCGTGTCACCACAGAGAAAGAGAGAAAGGGGAGAAATGGAGGGAGAGAAAGAGAGAGGGGGAGAGAGAGAGAAAGAGAGAGAGAAAAGAAGGAGGGGAGAGAGAGAGAGAGAAAGGGAGAAAGAGAGGGAGAAGGAGAGGGAGAAAGAGAGGGAGAGAGAGTGAGGAGCTTGCAAACCTCCAGGCCTACCCCGAGTGAAATGCTTCTTCCAGCAAGATTCCGCTTACTTTCCATTACCTTCGCAAGCAGTACTGCCACTGTTTATCAAATATTTGAATACACGAAGTTGTAGATCACAATTCACATTCAAATCATGATGGTAGGCCGCATCCACTGAAAAGTCCGAAATTGATGATGTGAGATTTCATATCATTGATAATGGTCAAGAAAAAAGAGAAAAGGATAATTAATGCCTTTGCTTCTTTTCCTATTGCTGTAATATAATTATCCTGACAAAACCAACTTTCGGGCAAAAGGGCTTATTCTGGCTTCCTGATATGGATCTCAAAGAAGTAGGAGCTTTAAGTAGTTGTTCAAATTATATCCACTATAGAGAAGGAAAAAGCAATGAATGAATGTGCTCATCTTGCTTTCTCTATTTGCAGTCCAGAATCCCCAATACAGGGAAATGTGATTATTCCCACATCAGTTTAATCAAGATAATCTGCCCCAGGCTTTTCCTGAGGTTTATCTAATCCAGATAATTCCTCACAGGTGAGCCCAGAGGTTTATCTCCTAGATAATTTTAGCTCTTGGTAGGTTGACAGTTAACACTAATCACTAATTAAACATGTGGGAAGGAGTGTCTATGTTTCACTATAATTGAAATGAAATTTAGGCAACAAAAAATAATCATTTTAAAAGAAGCACTTCACTGACCTTTAGAGTATTCACAATATTGTAAACCCATCAAACTCGATATAAAAGACAAGTGGAAATAATGAGAATCTCAAGCCCATGACACCTCTCATGTCATGAACAATACAATTCATCTCCCCCATCTGCCAAAATTTGAAACTGCAGAAGGTTAAATTTTCAGTTGAACGAAAGGATTATATTTAAGAGCACTATTGTGCAGCATAGTAAATCTAGTTGCTAATGATGTATTTCCAAACGTTTTTAAGTAAATGAGTTTTTAAATTTTTTTAAAAACTTTATTTATTCATTCATTTTGTGTGTGTGTGTGTGTGTGTGTGTGTGTGTGTGTGTGTGCACGTGCATGTGTGTATCAGAGAGCACTGTGTGTCCCTGTGGAGGGCCAAGGATGACTTTGGGAATCATCCTGGATTGCTTCTACCTTCTTACTTCGCTCTGGGATTTCCCAGGCTCTGCTTACCAGAAGTGTGGGCCACCACTGTTTCTGCCTGGATTTTTATGTGGGACCTGGGTTCCAAACTCAGGACTTTCTGCTTGTGAGGCAGAATCTTAACCCCTGAGCCACTCTCCAGGCAAGTAAATGGGTTATTAAAATTAAAATTTAGGGCAGCGGCCCTCACATCTGGTCCCAGTGGGTGGAACCTTGGAAATCAAAGCAAGGAGGTAGAAGTCACCATTGGTCCTCCACAGGGACACACAGTGCCCTCTGTTACACACACACACACACACACACACACACACACACACACACACAAATTAAAACTAATGCAATTGTAATACATGTGTTAATAAGCTAAATATGACTATTCTACAATGTGTACCTATTTCAAAGAAACGTGTACATAATAAATACATGAAGATTTAGTCAATTAAACTGTAATGAAAAATGACATTTTTTAGAAAGCTTATTTGAGTGACCATGCGATTTAATCATCTGGGAAACATGTTTCACTAGAGAAGTTTTCAGGGAAATGAGTTTCTTTAGAGGAAAAACATGTTTTAATTATGTCAAGATAGAAAAAATTTAAGAAAAGGGTTGAAATATAAAAGTATTTGTTGATAATGAGTGAGAAATATCAGAGGTACTAGGAGAATTTGGGAAAGAAGAGAGAATTCTGGCTTTGAAACAAACTTGGAGATGTTTAGTTTAGAATGACTATAAGACAGTGATGTTGAAGAGAGATTAAAAAATAAGAATAATAAGTGGGCATTGCTGTACCATGGAGTCAGATTGTAATTAAAAAGCATCAGTATATGCAATGATAATTAAGAATATGTAAGTGAAAGAAGAAAAACAAGAATATGTAAGTGACTAATTAGAAGAATGTATATTAAAGGCCCATCCATGCTATGGTCCTGGGCAGTGATCCAGCACCCTTGCCTGCTCTGCCTTTTGTGCTTCTGGGATACCCTTGCAATCAGCTTCACTCTACAGAAGAATGTGACCCCAGTAAATGGCCTAATATCCACATTCCACCCTCTGTACCTCTAGGACACCCCTGAAAACAGCCCCCTACTATGTTTTGGCCCTAATAAGCAATCTGACTCCCTTAAACCTTGGAGACTTATAATCTGTGCAACCTCTTTCCTCCCACCTGAACTCCTGCCTAATGGATTTAAAATACACATTAATAGCATAACCAACAACCTAAGATTGTCAAGTCCCATTGAAACACATAAGAAATAGTAGAAATTAAAACAATATGTTTCTCTTGCAGAACAGAGGATGGCAAGATTGTAAGAGACTAAAGATGGGGAGGCCCAATGATATGCAAGATATTCCACACAAGTTAGGGTGCAGTAGCCATAATCGGACTTTGCCTGACCTGCAAATGGCTGACATGTCAACGACCCCCCAAAGTCTAGCATGAATCACAGGCACTAGGATCCTTAGAGGCAAGGGATTAACAGTTATAATCGTGTTCCCATATTAAAAGGGAGCCCAAGAAAGGGCTCTGGACAATGCCACTGAGTCCTTACACCTCACTAGAGTGGAGGACTCAAAGGGAAGTTTGGCATTCACACAAAAGGATGCCCCAGAGAATGACAGAGCAGATATAATCTATGAAAGAATTAGTACCAATAAGGAGAAACTTTCTTTACTGCACTAGGAAAGTAGGTGAGATATTTTGAGGTAAGACATTGCCTATCAAGGGCTCCATTTTGAGCCAGAAGCAGAACTTGATAGCATTGTCCACATGGTGCTGGTTTGGGAGGCATGAAAGGCGTAAAATTGAGGAAGTCGTAGAATCTTGCTTTGTGGTTCTAACAAGCCTGTGAGGTGTGTCATGGTTTGAAATGTGTCCCCCATAGTCTCATGTATTTGTTTGGCAAGGTCACGGTACCTTGAGAGGTGGAGCCTTGTTGGAAGAAAGCAGTCACAAGGGATGGGCTTTGAGGTAGGATTAGTCCCACCCTACTTCTGAAAGAAGTTGGCCTTTGCAGCAAGCAGTCTGCAGCTCTCAGCTTCCAAGATGTCTGTGGTGACTTAGCCTCTCCAGCTTTGGCCAGCCAGCCATGCCGCCTCTGCCATGAGAAACTGCCTCCTCTGGAACCGTAAGCTGAATAAACGTCCCTTTCTCCCTTAAGTTGATTGACTTTGGGTGCTCTCTCACAGTGATAGTTAAGAGTAACTGCTGCAGAAATTGGTACCAGAAGTGGGGTATTGCAGTGAGATTAAGAACAGCTGGTACCACAACGTAAGTTGTTTGTGAAGGTGAGAGAAGTTGGTACCCAGAAATATGGCCAATGCTGTGATGTGCCTAGTGTGCCTTTGGAACTGTTCGTTGGGAGAAATATGGAGAACTTTGGGACTTTGTTCTGGGAAAGTCTTTGTGTCTTGGCGGTTGGGCCAAATGGGCCTTTCTCGTGAGAGCTCGGAGGAGATCAATGTTGTGAGAAATGTAAACAGTGGAAGCCCAGCTTGTGATGGTCCAGAGGGGAACAGAGACTGTGTTTGCAACTGGATGAGTGACACATGGAGTCACGTGTTGGCTGAGAGTTTAGTGAAGTTTTGCCTTTGTCCTGAAAGCTTGCCTAAAGTTAAGTTGGAGTGCTTGGCAGAGGAAATTTCAAAGCAATGTAGTCTTGACAGTGTGATATGGCTACTTTTTAGTTGTCTTCAGAGTTGTGAAAAAGAGCAAAGAATCAGGCAGGAAGAAGCAAAAACTGTAAGATCCAATGATGAAAAATACAATGGCAAACTTAAAGAGTTGAACCAGGAAGAAGCAGAGAACAAAATGGCTGTTGAAAAGATTAGCTCCATTTGTAAATCAAAGTCTGCTCTCAATTTGAATAATAGGAGAGGCCCTAGCTTGAGAGCAAGATCTTCAGGGAAGACTTTCACTCATAAGAATGCAAATCCTTTCAGAAGACTGAAGCTAAAGGGTGGAGTTCCAAAGCAAGAGTTAGTTTCTTTTACCAAGCAACTGCCCAGGAGTGAAAGAGATGGTCAACATAGAGAAGCAGAATCAGCTGTGATTCAAGGAGGCCAGTCTTGGCAAAGTCCTCCACATGGTTCTGATTTTAGAGGCATCAGCGATGCAAGAGGGAGGAGATCATGGAGTAGATCATGGAGTCCTTCTCCAAGATTTCAAAAAGTGGCAGAATCCAGGCATCATGAGGCAAGAAGCCTGCAGTTTAGAGGCCCAAGAAGGGCAGTTTTTGCTGTGGAGTTAAAGCCTGGTTTGCCATTGAGAAGTAAAGATTTTAGAGATTCCAGACACAACGTGGGACACCTGCCAAGGAGAGCTGTATACCCTGGGAGGAGTCAGCTCAAGAGAGCAACGTATTCTATGGGCAGCTGCGTTGGAGGGTTAGAACCAAAGCCCTTTGGAAGTGAGATGATTTCAACAAGAGGCTCACCTATTGGACTTGGAGCTACAAAATTTGGGTTTTGTCCTGCTAGTTTTCAGTTTTGTTATGGATTGATATTTCCTGGATATGCCCCCATTCCTTCCTTTTGGAATGGGGATGTTTTTCTGTGCCATTATATGTTGGAAGTATGTAACTTGTCTTTTGATTTTACAGGAGGCTTTGGACTTTGGAGTTTTGGACTGTTGAGACTACCATTGTAGTCTATGAAGACTTTTAAAGTTGGACTGAGTATGGTTTGCGTAATGAGATGGCAATAAGGGGCTCAGGGGTTAAGCCTCTGCCTTGCAGGTGGAAGGTCCTGAGTTCGGATCCTAGACCCCACATACAGACACCAGCCAGAAGTGGGAGTGGCCTGCGTTTCTGGTCCTGGTAGGGTGGAGCCTGTGAATCCCTGGGCAGAGTAAACAAGGAGGAGGTGGAGACAGTCCATGGTGGTTCCTGAATTCGCCCGTGGTTCTACATACACACACATACATACACACACATGCATACATGCACAATTGAATAAATAATAAATAATAATAAAAAAATGAGATGGCAATGAGCCTGTGGGGGCCAGGGGTGGAATGTCATGGTTTGAAATATGTCCCCCACAGTCTCATGTGTTTGGCAAGGTCATGGTACCTTGAGAGGTGGAGCCTTGTTGGAGGAAGGCAGTCACAAGGGATGGGCCTTGAGGTGGATTAGTTCCACCCTACCTCCAAAAGAAGTTGGCCATTGCTGCAAGCAGTCTGTAGCTCTCAGCTTCCAAGATGTCTGCGGTGACTCAGCCCCCTCCAGCTTTGGCCAGCCAGCCATGCCACCTCTGCCATGAGAAACTGCCTCCTCTGGAACCATAAGTTGAATAAACCTCCCTTTCTCTCTTAAGTTGATTGACTTTGGGTGTTCTCTCACAGCGATAGTTAGGAGTAACTGCTACAAGGTGATATGTGGCAGAGTGGGAGTCCTTATAAAGAAGTCATGAGTGTCCATGTATTAAGTTGAGGCAGGTAGGCATAGGGGATAATTAGGAACTTCCACCCCCTATTTGGTTTTTCACTAAGTACTGTCCCCCACACACATTTCTTGCATTCTTGTAAGTGTATTCATGTCCCAGTTTAATCTTTTATCTGTACATACTATACCTACCCATCCATCTCTGAATAAGGCATCTAATTACCCTGAACTCTTTAATCCATCAGGCTGCACTTACTCTCCTCTCTAAACAGTAGAATATATCACTCTGAAAATCATTAGACTTAGAAAGTTTTAATTCAAATGTATATCCAGCACATCCTCCTATGAAGACTAGTAGAAAAGGTCTGGCTTAAATTGTTTTTGGTTGCTAAAACTGTTTCAAGTGAACTGTTAGGGAAAATTCCCTATTTATTATCTCATGCCTATGCATAACTTGGTGTGTGTCATAAGTACTATTTATGTTGCTGTGAGACAATATTAAGATTCAAACAACCTAAGGGAGAAAGAGAGATTTACTTGGCTTACAGTTCCAGAGGAAAAATATAGTCTAATATGGTGGGAAAGGCATATCAGGTGGCAGAAGCTTAAGGAGGCTCAGGTCACTACAGACATCATGATAGAGGTCAAGAAAGCAAATTGCAGACTGCTAGAGCAGACTACTAGGGGAAGAAGGTAGAGCTAAACAACCTCAAGGCCCCACTTTCTGTGACAATCCTTTCCTCCAATAAGGCTCCACCATCTAATGTTACCATTCTCAAACATTCAGCTAAAGATGCAAACACATAAGCCTGTAGAGGACTACTTTACTTTCAAATCATGACATACTATCTCTTGGTACCCTGTAGGCTCATGGTCACCTCTTGATACAAACCACATTCAAATCAACTTTAAAAGTTCCCATGGACTACACCAATTCCAAAATTCCAAAAATCTGACGCCTCCTATAAACACAAAAGACAACTTATATACTTCCAGAACATTTCCATTCCAAAAGGGAGGAATGGGGGAGAGATGGCTCAGCGGTTAAGACTCTGCTTCTCAAGCATAAGGTACCGAGTTCAGATCCCAGGTCCCACTTAAAAAAAAAAAAGAGAGACCAAAAGGGAGGAATGGGTGTATATCCATGAACTATTGGTCCATAGCAAGACTAGAAACAGCAGGAGAAACTCCAACTTCTGCATCTCTAGTCCAGTATATGAACCTCCTGTTGAAATCATCTCAATTGTAAAAAGCTTTATATGTGACTCCTACCACCAACACAGCTGCCTGTAGAATACTTTCTTAGACTAGCTCCTCCTATAGCGTAGCTCTTCTTGACAGATGTCCCACATTGGCTCTGGCATCTCTAACGTTTTCATGTCTCCATGGCAATCTAGACTTCGCTTGAAATATCCTTTTTAGTTCTGCTTATTGGTTTTCTAATCTTACAACACATACCACCTGACTTCAGCTTCTCTCTTTAACCTTGGAGGAGGAATTTATATCCTCCTCACTTTAACTCGGTACCACGTGTATGGCATTGCCAAATTCTGCTTCACCTTGGGTTGGAGACTGGTGGCCTTGAATCACTGCTGGTTTATTTTTTTCTGTGCTGATGCTGGGAAAAGTTTCCCCAGGCCTTTGTTTTAGAGAAGCAGGAACAAAACGTTCCTTTGGAGCTCTGCCCTTCAGTTCTTTACTTCCAAAAGAATTTGCATTTTGGGGGTGGGAGACTTTCCTGAAAGTCTGGCTTCCAGGGTGCTATCTTTTCTGTTGTCCAAATGAAGGACTGACTGGCTCACTAATTGTGCTAATCTCCTTAAAAATACCACCCATGTTGCTGCTTTCAGTCTTTTTGGGGTATGCGTTCACCTTTTCCTTGTCAAACTCCACAATGTTTATTTCTTTCTGCCTGATTCCTTGCTCTTTTTCAACATAATTCTGAATATGAGTGCTAAGAAAAGTAGCCATGCTGAGAGAGAGAGAGAGAGAAAGAGAGAGAGAAAGAGAGAGAGAAAGAGAGAGAATAGTTTCTATCAGGCAGTTTTAGCATAGGGATTTTAGCTAGAATAGTTTTTTCCTAGGCAGTTTTTAAAATTAATTAATTAATTAATTTGTGTGTGTGTGTGTGTGTGTGTGTGTGTGTGTGTGTATCAGAGAGTACTGTGTCCCTGTGGAGAACCAATGGTGACTTCAGGAATCATCCTGGATTGCTTCCCTTACAGGGAAATGGTGTTTTTGGCTGTCCCATCTGGGTCGCCAAGTGTTGCAAGGACAGGACCGTCCCAATGTTGTAGGATTCTTGTGTTCCGGAGTCGAAGATTGAAACCAGAACACTGTGTAGAGGATTAAGGTAGAGTTTATTAGAGGAGAGAAAAGTTGGAACTCATGGACTCCAGACGTGGAATGCCATGAGGGGCTAGGACACCCTGGAGAACTCATGGGTTCCTAGGCATGGAATCCACAAGGAGCAAGGATCTTATGGAATACATGAGAAACAAACACAGAAAAGAACTCATGGCACTAATGCCATGAGGGGCTAGGGCACCAAAGATGGCTGCCAGGGCCAGGTGTATTTATACACCTAGACAAGCCCAGGAAACTTGGCTTTTTCCCATTGGTTAATTCCCCTTGGGGCTCAACCTAGTTGCTCTTGGGCCCATGTGGGCTAGAGGTCAAGTTGTTTGATAAGGAGAGCTCATCTCCATAATCTCTTCATGGGGAAGTTGGCCATCTTGTCTCTGGGAGGACTGCAGTCAGTTCCTCAGCAGGAATGTTCATTCAGAGTAATTCCAACTGTGGGGGATGACCTTCAGGAATTCCAAAGACCTTCAAAGACCTTGAGAGACCCATCCCAGCATGGCTGTTCTAATCATGCTTCATGTCTACCTCCATTTTGCATCACTCTGAGATTTCCCAGGCTATGCCCACCAAGGTGGGAAGTGCAGGCCACTGCCTTTTTGGCAGTTTTAGAAAAGAGTAGCCAGGTTGAGAGGTCTGTGAAGGTCACCCCCACTGCTGGACTTATTTTACAGGAACACATCCTACCAATCTGCAGGAGCAGATGCCAGTCTCTTTTGAGAAATATACTCATTTGCAAATTTTCTGATTGTTCTGGTATGTAATTCCTTGATTTCTTTATATATTCCAGCTGTTAATTTTCTATCAGCTGTATATACTCATTCTATAGTCATTCTCCATTCTATCATTCCTTCACTGTGTAGAGCTTTTAAATTTCATTTACTCTCATTTATCAATTCTTGCAACTACTTCCTAAGCTTACTCTAGCAGTTTCTTTGCTTCAGGTGTTACACTGTCTTAAACTTCTCTTCTCTTGACATGATAAATTATCCCAACAAAAGCAACTGAAGAGACTGGGACATTGCTTAAAGGTTAAAGTCTCCCAAACAAAAGGGCCTGAGTTCACATCCCCAGATCCCACATAAAAAATATCAGTAACCCTGTAATTCTGGCCCCAAAGTCAGAGCTTGGAAATCCTCAGAGCAAGGTGGCTTGCTGTGGGTTTAATTAGAGATCCAGGCTTCTAACAAACAGGTCAAAGAGCTTTCAAGGATGACTCCTCATATCACCCTTTGGCCTTCACAGGCACACATTCAAATGCACTCTTACACAACCAACCACATGCAAAATATACACATGCACGTGAATGTACACGTGCACACACACACACACACAGACATAAACACATGTATCTCATACACACTTACTTGAAAGAAAAAAAGCAACTCAAGGCTCACAATTTCAGGTTACAATCTCTGATTACAAATGAGGTCACAGTGACAGGAGCTTGAGGTAGCTAGTAACAATTGCATGCACATTAAAGCAACAGAGAACAATCATACTACTGCTCAGCTCACTTTCTTCCTTTTATTCAGGCAGGACCTTGCCCAGTGAATGGTACCAGCCAGTGAGTTGGGTCTTCCTAGCTTAATTAACCTGAAAAAGTAGCTCCCCACAGGAATTCCCAGAGGTTTCTTTAATGGATGATTCTTATAGACTAGGCCTAAAGGGCTATAATAGTGAGAGCTTTGAAGACAGTAATGTCTAGAGAGACATAGACTGTGGAGGCCTGGCTTATGATGGTGAAGAAGGGAACTGAGACTGCTATGGACCATAGTCCAGAGGCAAATGGAGTGTTGCCTTGGCAAACAGATTGGTTAAGTTTTGCCCTTGTCCTGAAAACTTGCCTGAAATTAAATTCAAGTGTTTCACAGAGGAAATTTTAAGACAAGATAGTCTGGACAGTGTGGCATTGTTACTAGATTTTCTGTCCTTGTTCTTGTGCTCTGGAGCCAAAAATTGAACCCAGAATATGTGAAAAAGATTAAGGTAGAATTTTATTAGGTGAGAAAAGAAAGGAACTTACCAACTCATAGAAGCAGAGTGTCAGTAGGCGAACTACAACAGTGGTTCCATTTTTAACCACTGCAGCTTATTAGTCCAAGATATATTTTCATTTTTATTTAATTAAGTTTTTTTTCATTCATACATTTAGTGTGTGTGTGTGTGTTGTGTGTGTGTGTGTGTGTGTGTGTGTGTGTGTGTGTCAGAGGGCACATGTGTCCCTGTGAAGGACCAGTGGTGACTTCGGGAATCAACCTGGATTGCAGTTTTCCTGCATGGTTGCTGATAAATGACCATCAAAGGGCTTAAGGTAACAAGGGTTTATTTTCTTACTGATAGTTGGGTTACACTCTGTAGTCCAGCTTGATGGGAGAGCATGCACCAGCACCAGGGCCTAGGAAATTAACCACACCATCTCTACACAATGGCTGAGAGAGGTATCATCTTTACTTGCCAGACCAGCATGCCTAGTCAAGAATACACAAGGATGCCAACTGTCTCAACCAGCTCTCTCTGTTTTATTCCAGGGCCTACTCCCACCCACCTGAGCCTTCTCCGTCAGCCAGGAATCTCCTGCAGGTTTGTTCTGGGCTTAATCCAACCACTAATTCTCCACAAATTTGTCCAATGCTCAAATCCTCAACTATCAAGTTGACACCTGTGTCTAACTATGACACACACAGAACATAGCATCCTTTTTGAAGGTTTTGCATCTTATAAAGGAATTTAAAAAGACACAGAAAGGAGCTCAAGTGTAGGTTATTGGACTTAAGAAGGAAAGGTAAACTACCAGGGAAAGGGAATTGGAAAGAGGAGGAATCGAGAACTTACGATTTCTGAGTTAGATGTCAGAAAGCAGGCAGGCTCAGCTGTGAAAGTCTGGGAACAATGACAGTAAGTAGGGGCTATGAGAGATCTGTAATTACCTATCTGTTAGTCCTAATCTTTCCCTCAGGCACATCATATTTCCTTTTACCCTTTGACTTTAGCCTTATCTTCTTTGATCAAAAAATAGTGTTTGTCAGTTACTGCAGGTGGTGTTTCCTGCATTCTTGTCTGGTTATGGTAGGTACCCACTGTCTATATTTGTAATGGGTATTACAGACTACTAATTATACTATTACTTACCATTGATCATTCTGTTTATATGCCATTTGTACTAGAAGATGTCAATACATCAGTCCTTATATGTCCCAAATGGTTCCTGTAAAAGCAGAAGTTTGCAGATGGTCCTTCCTACTACCTTTTCTCCTACCTGCCACTACCTCTCAGTTTACAACTGTATACCTAATGACTGCTATGCCCTTTTTTCTTCTACTACGTTTTACTTTCTCAATATATTATTAAGGATTAATTATCATTTAATAATACCAATATCATGTCTGCCTGTAAAATATGCAAAATATGGTGGAGATGACTAGGGATCAAGTAGACAAAGGGGGCCTTGTTCTTCAAATATTTGACCTATATAGGCCATGTGTGTGGATTAAATCTACTAAAATTAAGAAATCGATTATAAATCTGGTTGTTCTATAAAATCAGGATGCATAAAAATGTGTTGTTATACTGGGATTTGGAGAGAATGCATTTGGCAATTGAAGTTTATTACTATGCTTCATATAATTATTTTCTGTAAAATTTAGGACTATAAAATAATCAAAGCATATAAATGGAAACCATTTATTTCTATCATTGAGAAAAAGAAGCATTATTGTTGTTGACAGGGTCTATGCTATAGAATTGCATGTGAATTAAATACAAAACCATCAGAAAGGATGAATCTATGGAATTTGCTGGTAAATGGATGAAGCTGGAAAGTTAATATTGAGTGAAGTATCTCAGACATAGAAAGATAAGAACATGCGGTGCTTATAGGGTGAAATCTTTTAAAAGGAGGAGATTTAGAATACCAGGGCAAGTAGAGTGAGTGAGGGAATAATTAGGAAAAAACCTAGGGGAACATGAGGGGATGGGATATAAGAAGGACAGAGGGACTTAGAGAAACACCCCAAGATTGAACTTTATATGCTAATAACATGTCAAAAAATGTCTTTTAAAGAAAGGAACAAGAATGGGCAGCCCCTATGCAGAGAGCACAGAGTAAGGAAAACAGGGTAAAATAAGCAACAAATAAAAAGCCCAGAGCTGATCCACTTAGTACCCAGTGACAATTAGAGATATACTAGAAAGTGACAAGAATGTGATACCTCCAGATAAAACGTTGGTCAGAGAGGTCTCAAAGACCCCCAAAGATTGCTCTTGGTTGGTCTCCCAAAACACCATCAGTAAGATCCTGTTACTGAAGATGCAACACAAATGGACCACAGAACATTGGCAAAATACGTCAAGTAGAAGTGGTCTGAGAACTTCGTTTTTGCTGGATAGCTTACACAGTACCAAGGAATACTGGAGAAGCTACTAGGGGAGAGAAATAACCACAGGCCTCATCAACTCAAGAGATTTACAAGTTGCAATAAAAAACTCACCATGGCGAACAGGTGACCACCACAGTAATAGTGGCATGAGTATCAAGGAAACAACAGCTTTCTGATTGAACTCAAGACCAACTTGTCAGAATGGAACACATTCTTGTTACCATTAACTAGAACAAGAACCTACAAAGTGGAAGGAAATAATTCAATAGGGAAAACCAGCCTATGAACATATAGGTAGGAAGATAGTACACCAAACTATTCTGTAAATATTTGAAGAGCACTTAGCACTTAGCCTAGACGTCTTCTTCTACAAGAGAGGTAGATAGAGAATCTCGACACCCTGACAGGATGGACCCTAGGCCAGTTGAAGAACAGCGAAGTGGACAACAATGGCCTGCCATAGTGCAGATCATTGGCAAGCCAGCAATGCTCTCCCAGAATCAGGCTATCATACTCTCTCCCCATCATAAGGTTTAGGGAATGAATGGAATGCTAACATGCCTCAGACTATGAGGAATGGAAAAGAGAAGAGATCATACAGGGGAACCATAGGGACTAGAGCCCTATAAGTGAGTGAAGGGAAATACCCCTATCAGTGGGGTGTCTGGAGGAAGGTCAATTTAGTAGGCCATAGAGGCCTGAACCCCCACAAAAGTAGACAAGCCAGAGGGAATCTTGGGGTCCATAGAAGTGGCCAGGTAGAAGGTTGGCGGGGGAGGGGGGAGTGGAATGGTTTGATTAGGGGAAGAGAGAGGAATGGGAGGGAGGGGGGATGGAGGGAGACAGGGATTATTACTCATTAATCTTATAACACTAAAAAAATAAAGAAAGAAAGAAAAATATAACTATTTTAAAAAATACCCACTGGCAAAACTAGCCCACCAATAAATACATCTATTAAATAAAAACAAAAATTTTAGCTATATTTATTTACTTGGTAGGGTATGCATTGTTTCAATCCCATCATGCTTAAACTGCTTCCCAGAAGCATCTTTTAAAAGAATTTAAATAATGGAAATACGTTTTTCTTTTTTTACTACATTCAGGCACGGGAGAAAAGCTCTACTTGGATATTGGTTAATCATGGATTAATAGGACAAAAATTCTTCAAATTACCTATGTCAATAAAGATATACTTTGAGAAAATAATTTAGAAAAGTAACTGCATAAAGGGTTTTTTTTTTTTGCAAAAAAATTAACCAGTGTTTTAAAAATTTATTTTATATGAACTTTTTTGCAAGTTCACATATGAGTATACACTCATACATGTGCAAATGTAGGTGCTGATTTGTGTATGTCTGTGCGCGTGTATGTATGTGTGTGTATGCGTGTGTGTGTGTGTGTGTGTGTGTGTGTGTGTGTGTGTATCAGAGGGCACCATGTTTGCCTGTGGACAGAGGGCACTGTGTTTGCCTGTGGAGGCCCAAGGGTGACTTCAGAAATCATCCTAGATTGCTCTACCTCCTTATTGATTTGGTCTGGGATTTTTCTAGAGTTCCATCTTTCAGGGTCAGAAGTGCATGCTGCTGCCAATTTCAACCGGCATTTTTGTGGGAGGTTGTACTCAGGTTCTGTACTCAGGTTCTTTTGCTATCGAGGCAAAGGCTTCACACCTGCACCTTCTCTCCAGCCCCAAAAGTAATCTTTAAGGAGAGGTAAGAATCTAATGTACAGTGTTTCTGCATAGCACATAAAATGTCAGTTTGCAAAAAGAATTCCAAACTACAAAAATAAGAACATGGTACCCATTCATGGGAAACAAATTGATAAAAATGGTTCTCTGAAGAGCAGAGATACTGCATTTAATAGATGATGATTTCAAACTATCATGAATATACTCAAAGAATTGAAGGAGACCATGAACAAAAATCTACAACCAATCAGCAGAATAATGCATGAGTAAACAGGGAAGACACTGTGTAAGAAACTTAATAGAAATGTGAGAACTAAAAGTACAAGGGGGAAATTTATTACTAATTTTTAAAGTCATTATTATTTTATACTTTTTAATAGCTAATCAAAATGCCCAATAAATATTTTATTCCAAAAATACACAAATTGTCAGCTATTTAAGGTGTTTGTATTTTAAAGATCCCCAAAGTTTAGCTTTTAGCTACCTTTCAAACTGATAGATTAATCAATAATTTTTTATATAATACATTTTTTATTATTATTTCAGCTCATACAAACTTAATAGGTACACTAGTTCCCTCCCTCCCCCCCCCCGAACCCCCTACTCCCCCTCCCCTCACCCCTCCCGCCCTATTCCTCTCCTCCCCCCCCCCCCCCCCCCCGTGCCTCCCGCCCCGATTCCCAGAGTCATGCACCTTTCTTGTGCATGTCTTACTCTCCTCCGGGCCCTCCTCTCTGATGATGTACAAGGACCCAGTGGCATTTCCCTGAACCCCTTCCTGTGTTCCCCTTAAGCATAGGAACACTACTGTGGCTGTCAATCCCTTGCCTCCAAGGATCTTGGTGCCTTTAGCAGATGCTAGACTTTGTGAGGTCAATAGTGTGTTGGACATTGCGCCGGGCATACAATGTCCAATTATGATTGCTTCGGCCCTAACTTGTGTGGAGTATCTTGCAAATCATTGCTCCTCCCATCCTTTTGCTCTTACACTCTTACCGCCCCCTCTTCCGCAAATGTCCCTGAGCTTCAGGATGGGGAGAGATTAGTCTGGCCTAGTTCTAGGTGGTTGATATAGAGTCTCTGAAGTTCTGGATTGTGGTTCGTTGATTTTCTTTTGCAGTTTTGTTGCTCCTGTAATGCCCTTCACTCCATCGTGATGGGCACTGTATGTTACCCCCTGGCCAGAGACAGAAAGCTGTTAAACTGGAGTCTTATTATAAGAGCACATTCAAGGGTAGATGTAATACTTATACCCAAAATTAGAATCACAGGGTCATATGGCATTAGGCAATGGGAGGGGTCAATCACCCATTTGCAAAATGGTTACTTTTTAATCTGCCGGACTATATGCCCTCCCCTTCTGGTGAGTTCATACCCCCTTAGTTGTAAATGATCAGGAACGAATTGTGAACTTAACTAGGTGTCACATTACTTTCTTGCAGTCCTTGATGGAGGCCTATTTTCTCTTCTGTAACATGGTCACTTCTCTCCTTGTTTCTGGTGTGGCCCTCCAACCCCATCCCTCCTGTTCATAATCCTTGCAATTACTGTAGGTAATACATAGATTTACCTCTGAGTGTCTCAAGGTGGGCTGGGTGGGTTTGGTACTAGGAGCCACCTATTAGGGAGTACATACGGCGCTTAATTTTCTGGGTCTGGGATACTTCACTAAATATAATTGTTTCTAATGACATCCATTTCCCGGCAAATTCCAGTAATTCATCATTTTTGATGGCTGAGTAGTACTCCATTGTATAGATGTACCACAGTTTCCTTATCCACTCGTCAACTGTTGGACATTTGGGTTGATTCCATGACTTTGCTGTTGTAAACAGTGCTGCTATGAACATGGTCGTGCTTGTGCTATCGAGGCAAACCTCTGCTGTATGGGGGGTTATTCCCAAAAGTGGAATCGCAGGGTCGAATGGCATTTCAATCTTTAATTTCTTTAAGAATCTCCAGATGGCTTGCCAGAGTGGCTGTATGAATCTGCATTCCCACCAGCAATGTAGGAGAGTTCCCTTCTCTCCACATCCTCTCCAGCATTTGTTGTTGTTTGTATTGTGGATTTTTGCCATCCTGACCGGGGTGAGATGATATCTCAGGGAAGTTTTGATTTGTATTTCCCTGATGGCTAAGGAAGTGGAGCATTTTTAAAGATATTTGTTAGACATTTTATGATAGATTAATCAATAATTAATTGCATAATTTTAACCAAAATCAGGAAAATGAGTTATTTTTAAACATAAACTTGATACTTAGCAGCTTTTTTCTGAATATTAGGGCATTAAGGCATTGTTCAATAGCATTATAAAAGTAGTAAATTGCTTAGGGAATTTGAAACAGTAGATCAAATAAGTTTATTAGCTTCCCACATTTAGCCCTCTGGTATTCATACATTGGCCATGGGCACATTTAGCTGGAGGTGAAAAAATATAGCTATTGATCTAGGATTTAAACTCAATGACTTACTGATTGATGGGTGGATCTTTACAATCTCCTACCCTTCAGAATGTTATCATGCCTGGGACTCTATCTCAACTATTTACAGATGCATGACTAGATTACTTGTGATACTAATCCTTATTTTTTTAAATCCTCAGAGGTTAAAAAAGATCCCTTTATGTATGTGTGTGTCTATGTGTGTATAAGCAAAAAAAAAAAAAAAAATTCTCATCTTCTCAGTATAAGACTTCCAGACTTAAAAGAATTCATGGGAATAATTATATCAATATATCTTGATGTGAAAGTATTGCATTTCCTGAAATAACCCAGGACCTAGGAAAGGCAAAGATTTACTTACTTTCCACAATGATAGGATTTCCTCCATGAGATTATACAATCCACAATGGAAGGAAGTTTCTGCCAATAGTCCTAACATCTAGGGAAGTGCTCAAACTTAACAAATTCTTTATGAATACATGTGGATTTGAGTGGAGATGCCTTTGGATTTAATAGTTGTGATTATTTTTTTAAGTCTTTTAACATTTTATATTTTATATAAAAAAATTTTGGGGGGTGGATGGTTGTGTAATTTAGTTTTCTTTGTGACAGAATGTATTTGTTTGGCCTGTGCTTAGTTTGGTCCTATTTCTATCACATGGAATTCTGGAAAGACTCTCAGCTGAGCTATCATTTCTGTTATTATCTTGGAAGATTCAGTTTCTGAATTTGAAAATGAAGGCAATACTTTCTATAAGCTACAAAATCATGGATCTAGTCTCAATTTTGTTGAATAAATGATTGTATATTTTATTTGAGGCCTTATGTTTAATTGGCAAGAGACTGAAAGATATGTTCAAAATCCTCTATTTCACTTAGATAGCAAAAAATTCTGGAAGTTTTTTTTAGCAGACATTTCTAAACTTAACAATTTTGAAAATGAGAAACTATGTATTTAAGATAACACAAGCAGCAAGTTTACCCATTCCTTTCTCTATTAATTTTGCCAGCCAGTGTCACTATCACCTGCTTATGTATTGAAGGGACCAAGCTAGGCTAACGCCACAGACTCCAAGATTCCTGTAAACTGGGTGACTTTATAGAAATTGACTCAAGTCAATTAACACCAATCAATCAGTCCTAAAGGTGATTAAGATGAGAACTAACCACCTGGACCCCTCCCAAAAAATAAATGGAATGCCATATGGCCAGAGGGCCAGAAAGAAGCCTACATGCAGATTAGACTGTAAAATACTGTCAGCTAAACTGTGGTAGGTCTTGCAACCTGCTTATCCCTTGTGCATAAAACTGTATGGAATATAATTCGGGGCTGCACACACAACACCCTGTCTGTGTGTGTAAGCCCTGGTACCAATCTCTCTCTCTTTCTCTCTCTGTCTCTCCCTCTCTCTCTCATAAAGCTTCTCAGTTGCGCTGTGGTCACCATTTTTCTCTGTTCAATGGTGGTCCCCAGCATGTTGGATTGAATAAAATGCTCTTGCTTTTGCATACGTGTCTTGGCAGGTCTTGGAGAGATTTCAGACCCTAATAGTATAAGTGGCTAAGTATGTGTGTGTGTGGAGGCTAGAGATCCACGCTACATGTCCGTCCCCCGCCCCCTTCACACTTTTGTTTCTTTGATAGGTCTGTCAATGAACTTAGAGCTGGTTGGCTGTAGCCAAGTTCTTTGTAAAACTCCTTAGTTGGAAGGTAGAAACTCCCCAAATGGATGACATTGGTTTGCAGTAGCCATTCTTGAAATAAGCTAATTCATCTCCCTGGATTTCTGACCTCCCAATTCTGTGGACTCTAATAGTGGCCAGCCTTGAGAGATGACTGTAGTTATTACATGGTGTCCTTTCACTCCCCACATCTTACTTCCCTGATAACACCTTAGTTTGAAGCCCCCTTTGTCTTTCTGAACTCTGCAGATTTTCCTGCTATGCTATCATGGCCATTATTTCCTCTGTTCTTTCCAAATTTAAGCTAATGCTCCTGTGCTAATGTTGTAAAGCTTTCCTACCTTAAGGTCAAACTATGGTCCCCTATGCCACAAGGCCCTCTTATTTCTGGTCTCTACCTTATGTTAGTCCCTCCCCCTCCCCCAGTGGATCACAATATCAGTCTTCAGAGTTCACCGGTTGGGCTAGCGTAGCTAGGCTAGCTAACCCCAGGATTACATATGTTTTATCTCCCAAGCTGGAATGCTGATGGTAGCCCAAATCTTTCATTTTTACAAGAATGCGGAGATCCAAAGTCTGGTCTTCACGTTTGCATGGAAATACTTTACTAACACATCTTCCCAATCCCACTAACTATTAATGGCTCAAAGGAATTGTTCACATCCAACAGGTCTTAAAAGTCAAGGTCTTGCCATAAGTGACATTTATTTGACACAAAATGTATTTAGTATTAAACACTAATGACAAGGCCTGTAAGGCATCTATCCCCATTTTCCCTTTTATTCTTATCACCTTGGCCTGTTGTGTGATGTTGGGTATTCTAAAACATCAGTCTTGTATTTCTTCTGTTGCACACAGCCTGAAATTTGCGGTTTAGAAACAGGTATAAATGGCTATTATTTTGCCCAGTTTCCCCAAGGGGTTAGTAAACATTTTACAGAGCGAATATGCTAAAATTTTGTCAATGTTTCTTTGTTAATTCAATCTTAATGCTTATGATAGTTACTTGGCACACAGGTTTGTGGTATCACGCCCACAAGTTTGTGATACAGTCCACTGGAAAAAGGGTGGGGGAGGTAAGAACTTTATTTAATAGATTTAATCATTGTGCTGTGTACTGCTTTGATAACCTGTGATGTGGGTATAGAACACCTGAATGCTTTTGCATGGCTAGCACACCTACTTTGTCTTCTAGGCAGCCAAACTCAGGTTTATGAGATATGGGCTAAATTCCCTGAAGTCAAGTCTTGGTAAAGTTATTTTACGTTAATCATAAATTGGATCTTTGACTACTTTGACTTTGTTGACGCGGTCTACAATCTCAGGGTAACTAACAACTAACTTCAGTAACTTCAAGGAATTTATTCGTCTTTTTTTTTTTGAACCGCAGAGAGTTCTGGTCTGCAGGAGGGCAAGCGGCCTCAGCCGAGCCCCTGGAGCCATGGTTCCAGCGGTCTTATCAAAGGCGTCCAAACAGCTTTTCAGGGTCTGCAGGAGGGTGTAGATAGGCAAATTCATGCGCGCCAACCTAGCAGATCGAGCGGGTCGGGCGGGAAGCCAACCCACCCCCAGGGCTAGTGTTCCCCAGCGCGGACCAAAGGCCACCCGGGCAGCGCCGTGGGCAGGTTCCGACCCGCTGGCGATCTCGCGGTCTGAGCTCGAACCGCCGCCGCTGGGTTGAAGTCGTCGGCCTGCGGCGCCACCGCGAACCCTCCAACCCCGTCTCTGCCCGGGCAGGCAGCGCAGCCCACCGGCCCCGCTCGTCCGCCCGTCCGCTCCAGGGAGCTCGCCGGCCAACATGTCCGCCCAGCCCGACATCGGCTTGCTGCGCGAGGCTTCTCGGCAGATCGCGGCCGGGGGCTCTGCAGGTAAGGTTGCCCGCTAGCAGGCTCGTCTCCCCGCACGCCGCCAACACACTGCTCACCGCGGCCTCCCGACCGAAGTTTTGCGCCCCTTCTCCGGAGCGCTACGGCCGGAGGCGCCGGAGTTAAGCCGGCCAGAAGCCGGGGCGCAACGGGTGCCCCTGGGTGAAGTCCCCGCGGTGCCTGTGCCCGCCGCCCTTGCGTTCCTGGCCTTCTCGGTTCCTAGGTGGAGAGGCTTGAAGGGCTTGCACCAGTGCCCGCGCTCGCTGCAACTTAGAGAAAGTCCTCCGCCTCATTTTTTTTTTTTTTTTTTTACTTTGCAGGCGCTTTTGCTTGAGGATCATCCTGTTCGGGGGTCTTAGGTTTATTATCAGTCTTCCTCCAAGTTGGAATGGATCTTGCATAAATTGAACCTCTTCACAAGGCTTCTTATATGTGTTGCTTTTTAGGGATGCATTCATGTCATAAAGTGAAATGAACTTGTTAACACATATAAACATCTTTGATGTAATGGGCTTACGTTAATTTATGGAGAACTATGCTGGGGGGGGCTTTAGGAAAAGATCTTTCATCACCATTCTTGGAAAAAAATTACTGTTAAATGTGGCTATGGAAAGTTATGAACATTAAGTTATGTGGACAAATTTAAAGACAAAAAAGAAACGATGAAAATTCAGTCTCATATGCTATGATGCATTTATTTATAAATGTATAATTTACCATAATTAGCTTATAGCCATAAACACTTTATGAGTGTAGTTATTTTCTTAATAAATTATAGTATGGTAGTAATATACACTATCTGATGTATATTATGACAAGGAGTATTCACTTTCAAACATATTTGAAATTTTTGAATAAGGAACTTCACATTATTAGTTATTATGTCATGAATTACTTAATTCTCAGAGGTACCAGCGAGATGTCAGTACACTTACCTAAAGATATTAGTATGAAAACTGAGGCATCCATATCTTATATGTATTGTGTAATGTTCTCCCATTGTTATTATGCCAATGACCCATTTGCTGTTTTTTATTTTTTTCCCAGAAGTGGTAATGAACCTGTAACAATTATTCCTATTTTTGGTGGACTTTCACAGTGTTCAAGGATTTGCTTCTCAGTCTGTGATTCCGATCAAAGGAAACTAGCCTGGAGGGAAAAATAAAACTAATTGATCCTAAGTTATGGCCAGTACCTAATAAGCATTTCCATATTGGTTTATAGGACCATAATATACATTAAGCCTTAATTAAACTTAAAGGGTATTATACTGTTTTGTTGGACAAGCCTTTGATATAGTTATAATTTCATTATGTATTTTTATTGATGCAAATAGGACTAAAGTAATATTGTTGCAGGGAAATGGTCTCGACTGTCCCAATGTCCTAGTGTTCTTGTGTTCCGGAGTCGAAGATTGAAACCAGAACACGTGTAGAGGATTAAGGTAGAGTTTATTAGAGAAGAGAAAGGTTGGAACTCATGGACTCCAGACGTGGAGTGCTATGAGGGGTTAGGGCACCTCTATGAGAGGCAGACATGAAACAGAGCTCATGGCACTAGTGCCATGAGGGGCTAGATCACCTCCATGAGAAGTAGGCAGCAGGAAAAGAACCCATGGCACTAACGTGCCATGAGGGGCTAGGACGTCCTGGAGAACTCAAGGTACCTAGGCATGAAATCCATGAGGAGCAAGGAACTTACGGAATACATGAGAAACAAACACAGAAAAGAACTCTTGGCACTAATGCCATGAGGGGCTAGGGCACCAAAGATGGCTGCCAGGGCCAGGTGTATTTATACACCTAGACAAGCCCAGGAAACTGGCTTTTTCCTATTGGTTAATTCCCATTGGGGCCCAACCCAGTTGCTCTTGGGCCCATGTGGGCTAGAGGTCAAGTCCTTTGATAAGGAGAGCTCATCTCCATAATCACTTCATAGGGAAGTTGGCCATCTTGTCTCTGGGAGGACTGCAGTCAGTTCCTCAGCAGGAGTGTTCCCTCAGGGTGATTCCAGCTGGGGGGGATGACCTTCAAGAATTCCAAAGACCTTCAAAGACCTTGAGAGACCCATCCCAGCATGGCTGCTCTAATCCTGCCTCATTATGAGTGAAAAGTCACATATAAGATGAATTTAAAATAGCACAGTTATGTTGTTTATATTGTAGCATTATTGATGTGATAAGATTAATTTATATTTTTGCCATTGTGAGAGTCACATTTTCTTCTGTTTGGATGAAGGTATTTTAATAAAACTTTATTGAAGCTATTATAAGGTAGGCTTATCATATTGTATGCTAGAGCAAGGGCCAGAAAAAAAATACAAGAAAAAGAGTTAAACAAGGTAAATATAATCTGGGGAGGTTTATTGGACAGATGTAAGTGTCTCATAGAATGCAGGGTCTGCTAGCATTCCTAGAACAAATTGGAATTAGACTGGAGTAAATCAAGAGAATGCAGGAATTGAAGTCTCTCCATTTCTTGTATGTCAAGTGGTTCAATATCCTTAGACAGCTCATAAGTGACTAACAATGAGACCACAAGTATCACAATAGGACTGTCAGGATGGCTTCCTGATAAAGAGTAAACATGCCTAAAATGGAATCGGAAAGTTTATTACTGTGTTATTTGTAACCCAGAGGACATTGAACTGCACAGACCAGTTGGTAGATGTTGTGTCATCAACCTTTCTGCTGTTGTTATCTGTAAGCCAGAGCCAAGTAGTTTTATAGACTTAGGCTGCGAAGTCTGAAGTTGTATCTTAAATAGAAAGTGGAAAGTCTTGTGTGCTCAAGGAAACTAAAAGGATGATAAGAAACAACATTATATCAGTCTTCCACTAGAGAGAGGGAAACCACCTCCTCTCAGTCACTTACCAGGTAGTTTATCTTCTTTCATTCTAGGAGAAATGACAGGGCATTCTGCCAAGATTCAGGTCTGACTAGTTGTGCTTTGTCTAGTGTGGAGACCTTCAGGACTGGCAGAGTGCTATCCTGGCAGGTAAGTGTTTTCCTTTGTTGTCTTGGTATCCGCCGTCTGCAGTCTTGTTTCCTACAGTTAGCTACTGTTATCTCTTCTGTCTATGTGGTGGAATCTGGTCCCCAGCAGCTTCTGAGTATCCATACTCTTGATTTTTCTTCCCTGAACAGTGTAAGTCAGAGACTGACTTGTTTGATTTGATTTTAGACACTAAATAGTCCACCTGTCTCTGGGACAGGTGGTGTGTATGAGAGGTAAGACATATCTTACAATATACACCTGTCTTTTACCACAGGATAGTTTGTAATTGCATTTAAAAGACTACAGTTATTGATGGTGCACAGGTATTGAGAACACACCTCTAAAGTGAAGTTTAGGGTTTGTAATTATAGCTATTATCTATAAATATTGCTATGTTTTTCTTATGTGATAAAGAAGTATGCCCAATAGGTATTAGCTAGTCTGAATACTTGTATCATCGATGGGCTAATTAAAACATGAAAGCTTGAAGATCTTGTGGAGCCTACGCACTGAGCTGTGCTTAAGGAAGCCAGTAGGTGCTGAATTTTCATAGCATAGACTTTGTTCCCAATCTTTCAGTTCCACTTGAATGGTCATTCTTGAACTTTCATAGGGTTTTTCTGCCCAAACCTGTGAACCTTCCTAAGTCTCTGAAGTCCCTTTGGCTGCCAGGTACTGCAGAATTTCCTCCGAGGAGCATTCCTAAGTGCTGTCCACACTGAATTTTCTTCCATAGAAAAAACTGTATCCCCTTTCCTTAGAGACTTACTGACATATCTCTCTTCAAGTGTGTAACTTGCATTGAGAATTTCCCTCCAGGGAATACAAATGTAATCATTTTGCTAGAGGACACTGCTCATTTTTTCCAAATTTTCAAGACTGTTCTTCCTTCCTCCAGCGGCTACTTTACCTTGTGGAATCTTGGAGGCACAATCTGCTGCCATATCTTCATCAACTACTTTATTTTATTTTGTGTGTGTCTCTCTAATACATGGCTTTCATTCAATTTATGTTCTTGTCTTTAAGTAGTAGCCTAAGATTCAGAAATGATAATTCTAGAAGTCAATAATGAGAACATCAGGAAGATTGGTAAAGCTTGACACTGCAGAAGCATTAAAGATGAGATCATTCTAGGATCAGTGAGATGGTTCAGTGGGTAAAAACACTTTGGGCACAGTACTGACAACTGAGTTCAATCTTTGGAACACATTAAAGTGACTGGGGGAAACCAACTTCACAGAGTCATTCTCTTATATCCACTTGGGTTCCTGCACTGTCTCTGTCTCTCTCTCAACAAATACATTAATTTAGAAAGAAATACATAAATCATTCTTGATATTCAAAGTGTGACTGATGTGTAAAAATTATGGTGGTAGTTAGAAATTTGCTAAAAACATAGGATCTCAGGCCTAACTCCAGTATGACCACACTAGAGTCTGCATTTAAGTAAGATTCTATGACATTGGTTTGTGTTTTATTTTTAAAAGTACTATATTTTATATGTCTTCTATCTATCTATCTATCTATCTATCTATCTATCTATCTATCTATCTATCTATCTATCTATCTATCTATCTATCTATCTATCATCTATCTATCTATCATCTATCTCATTTGTGTGTGTGTGTGTGTGTGTGTGTGTGTGTGTGTGTGTGTGTGTGTGTGAGAGGGCACAGTGTGACCCTGTGGAGGACCAAGGGTGACTTCAGGATTCATCTTGGATTGCTTCTATCTCCTTTTTGCTTCATTCTGGGATTTCCTAGCTCTGCCCACCAGGACTAGAAGTGCAGGCTGGGGCCATTTCCACCTGGCGTTTTTAGGTGGGACATGGGATCCAAACTCAGAACTGTCTACGTACAAGGTAGAGTCCTAACCTCTGAGCCATCTCTCCATCCTGGAAGTATTGTTTTAGAAGAAATTTGAGCAAAAGGCCAAAGGCAGATAGCAGGTGTTTCAAGTAAGTTTCTTCTTTACATTCATTGTGAGCAGGGGAAGAAAGAGCAAAGCTAGAGAGATGAATTTTGTGTCCATTTTAATACTCTTTCAAGTTCTTTTCCCAGTTATGTCCTGTAATCATTTTGTCCACTAAATAGATGTGTTCACCATCCTTGAATGCTGCTTGCACCTTTATACCTTTATTTGAATGCGGGAATATTTTCCCCTTATTTTCTCTTTCTGTTGAAATCTTATCCATTTCCCAAAGGATCTTGAGAATCTTTGTTGTATAAGTGTTTTCCTCTATAGGTTCTTCTAATTTGAACTTTCATTAACATGTGAATGACACAAATATTAAAACTACTACTACCTATTGAGTATTAACCTATTGAGTATTAAATGCTAGAGCCAACTAGAAGCTTCCTTTTTTATTTTTCTATAATTTTTTAATAATCCCCACAATTCACAAGGCAGACAGTATTGTAAACATACAAAATATGGATAAGAATGGCCAAGAACTGTTGCAGAATCAGTGTCTTGCTAGCATAGTGATCACATATGTGGTGTGTGGAGAGGAATAAGTTGCACAAGGCATTCTGAGTTGAGCTGGAAGACTTGGCAAGATTTTAGTAAGCTTTTGGGAAGCAACAGAAGAACTCTAAATTTGCCAGTGTGAAAGGCATTCAGTGTGCACATGGTGTAGTAGTAAACTCACAAGGAAGATTGAGGTGGAGAAAGACCTTTTGGAGGACTAAGCAAATTTCATCAGACCTCTTGGGAGAATCTGAACTTCATTTCAGGCCACTCTTGCCTCTTCTCCAGCTGCATTCTAGCCACAGTATTTTGTAGGGAAACACCTAACCATATCTCCTTTAGTTTCCATCTTCTGCCTCGCACATCTCCCCAGGAGTCATTGCTGCCATGTAAATTAATTATTTAATCAAACTGTTTTAGAAACAAGTCTTCCGATTTTGTGCTAAACCTTGTGAACCATAATCTTATTAATGACCTTCAGCAACCCAAATGAGAACAAAATGACAGACAAACAATTTTGGGGAAGAGATTCCTGAACAGGTTTGTATGAGACCATATCTGGAAGTATGGATAAGTTCCTTTTTATTCTGAAGGGGAGAAATAGAAGGTTTTCCACTGAAATAGTTAAAAGGTTTAGTGTAAACTTCAGATCTTCATTGTTTAAAAAACCTTTATCTGTATTCTGTGGTCTTCTTTTTTTGTAATATTTCTACCTTCTATTTTGTCTTAACAGTTTAAATTTAGTTAGGGGTGATGCCTTAATAGCGTGCATGCTAGGAGTCTTCTGGACTTTAATTTGTACTGGGCAATAAAAGGGCTGATGCACCAGGGGGTAATCAAGGTTAAAATTTTGATCAAGGAAAATTCTTTTACACAATAGGCACAAAGGGGGCACACATGTGATTTGGATAAATGGCACCTTTGGGAATTCAGGATTTAAGAAACTGTAATTGTTTGATAATAAGTAGCAGGTTGCAGTGAAGCAGGTGAGCCTTTTTGACACATCAAAGTGAGGCTGGAGCCCATTATCTGGATAATTAGGGAGGGAAAAAACCCCTTATTTCAACCACATAGGAGGAAGCAACTCTATTGCTTAAATTAACTATAAAATACCTTCAAGGCATGTATTTTAATTAAAATGTAGTCTTGTCTCTCTAAGAAATTTAAGAATGAAATATGGCTACATTTCTAAGGATTTCTTATTTTATTTTCCTTCTCTAAAAAGATGCTTTAAAAGTATAAGTACCTTTACTACATGGGTATTTATTCAGTAGACATAAAATATGAAATGACTTTTCCTAAAGATTTTGGAATAGACTGCTAAATCAGCCATTTCTCATCTTTCCACCAGCCTGACCAACAACTCAGAGTATGGAGTGCTGAGAAATGTTGTGACTGCACTAGTAACTATCATAGAAATAAAGCCACATAACATTTATTCTGAAGCATCTACTCTGAAGAAATATTCAATGGTTCTAGTTATCAGTCAATACCTGCAACAATACTTGGAACAATATTTGTTGCAACTCTTCAGTAAATGATATGCAAAGAACATCCTCAGGTCTCAAATCTCTGCATGTTTTGGTAACCCACACCATGGCAATATTTTTATTTGTGTGTTTTTATTCCTTCTAGAACCCCAAACTAAAAAGAAAAGCTACAGATCATGTTCAGAGATCTTTATGATTTATGTAGGTGGTGAATGAGTGGAAGGAAATGTGGGTCTCCTATAGGACTTAAGAATGGTGCTGGATCTAGACTGATTTTTTTTCTTTTCTTTGGTGGATGGGTTTTGAACTTTGGACTTCACGTATGCTAGGCATACACATGGAAGCCCAAGGGAAATATTGGGATCATCCTGTGTTGCTCTCTCATCTTATCCCTCCCTCTCCCCATATGGCATCTGGGTGCCAGAACTCAGGTTCTTTAGCTTGCAAGGCAAGTTCTTCAATCACTGAGTCATCTTTTCAGCCCCCACGTTTTGCTTTCATTCTTACATTGATTGTTATTACATCTAAATTGGGAGATCATTATTTTCTAATTAATTAGAATATTTAAATTAGCTATATCAATTATTCCTATGTCTTTATGTGGTCATTGTTCATAAACCTTGTCAATATTCTGTTAGATTGATATTTGACTGTTATCTAAAGACTTGTATTAAGGGGCTGGAGAGTTGGCTTGGGGGCTAAGCCATTGTCTTGAAATCAGAAGGACCTGAGTTTGGATTTTGAATCCCACGTAAAAATGTCTGCACTTCTGGCCTTGGAAAGCAGAGTTTGGGAAACCCCAGAGCAAAGCATTAAGAAGGTAGAGCCATCCAGGATGATTCCCTGTGTTACCCTTGGGTCTCCACAGGCACAGTGTCCTTTTCTACATACACTCACCCCTATATTACAAAACAAGCAAGCAAACAAACAAAAAACTTGTATCCATGTACTAGAGCCATCTAAACAATGTCTTATAAACTGGGTATCTTAAAGAAGAGAAGTTTATTATCCAAAGCTGTTTGGGGCTAGAAATTAAAAATCAAGGTTGTCAAAGCAGGGTCCTTCTGGAAACACTGGGGAAGAATCTTTGTGTCTTAGTTTTTGGCAGTTTCTAATAATCCTTGATATTTTGTTGTCTGTATACACATTAATTCAATATCGGAAACCTTCATCATATGGTCGTCTCGTCCCACTAATCTGTGTTTAAGTCTAAATTTCCCTCTTCTTATAAGTACACCGATTGATTAGGACCCACTTTCATCCAGAATGCCTTCATCTTAGCCTCTAAAGACTTATGTGCAAAGACTATGCTCTAAGTAAGGCAACATTGACGGGAGCAATGATTAGAATTTACCTCTATCTGTGTGTGTATGTGTGTTTTTATGAAGACGCCTTTACCTGTGTGTGCATTTGGAGGCCAGAATTTGATATTGGTATCTTCCTCTATCCCTCTCCATCTATATTTCTTTGAGACAGAGACTTTCATAGAACTTGTCTAGGCTAAGTGGCCAGCAAGCAGCTGGAATCTGCCCGTCTTTACCCACCTGTCCCCTGCTCCAGCATGGGGTTTCATGTTCTGCCAGGATTAACTTTTATGTGGGTGCTTAGAAATCCATACTCAGATCGCCATGCTTGCACAGGAAGCACTCTATCCACTTAGCCATCTCCCCAGCTCCTAAACATGTCTTTTATGTCTTCTACTCAGAACCCCCATTCTATTATATATTTCTCTTATATTGTGTTTCTCAACCTCTTGCCCCTAACTACAATCTATTGCTCTTTCTTCCTCTCATTGACAATCTTTCTAAAAACTTTCTCACTTTGTCTCCAATGTACTCTATTTGGCATATTTGTTCTTACTTTTTTTTTCTCTGAAACTACCACCTGACAGTTTCTTTTTTTTTTTTTTGACAGTTGAGCATGATTTATTCCTATTTTTTCATTGTAAACATGCCATAATTTAAATATAACATAACATACATAATAAAAGTGTTAATACCTAGAAATTCCATAAGAATAGTTTCATTCAGTTTTAGTTGCTCAGTACATGCCAATACTCTGTTTTTAATTTCATCATGTTGCTTTTTCTTCTCATAATATTCAAATGAGAAATGTGTTTCTGAGTATTTTAGTTGGTATTGCTTCAAAACATCCTTATACTGACATATATGACCATGATACATTTTTTTGTCTTTTTCAACAGTTTCTTGATAAGCAGTAAGTTGATCCTGCATATAATCTTCGTGTTTATGAAAAACATCACACGTGGGTTTCCAGTAGTAATTCTTTGAATCATATCTTCTTTAGTACTTATATCTTGCTCATACTGGAAAAAAAATTCTAACAGGAGCCTGTCCAAACTGACGAACAGGTTATCACTCATTTTGGATGACTCCTTGGGGTCCCAAACTCGAGGGGCCGGGGATAGCACGGAAGCCTCAGCATCCAAGCCCAGGCCCCGCCTGTGGAGACCCCGTGGAGCACGCGGCGAGGCGGCCCCACCTGACAGTTTCAATCCTCAATTTTTTTTTTTTTTTCACATTTTTTTTTTTTTTTTTCCGGTGCTGGGGACCGAACCTAGGGCCTCGTGCTTGCCAGGCACGCACTCTACCACTGAGCTAAATCCCCAACCCCTCAATCCTCAATTTTATTTAATATTTGTGGACTTAACATCTTACCTTTTTTCCACTTTTCTTCCTCATTAATGTTGATCTCAAGTCCTCTAATTCCTATCTTATTAATTAATTAATTAATTAATTAATTAATTTTGGAAAGAGAGTCTTACTCTGCAGCTGGGGCTCCCTACAAGACACTGTGAACAAGGCCTGGAACATGCAGCAATCCTCCTGCCTCTACCTCCGTAGTCCTGGGATAGCAGGTGTAGTCCTCCATTCTTAGCTGATGAACACTTTTACAGTTTCCTTTGCTAGCTTCTCTTTCTTTTCCTAGAAATGAGTGTTCCACAGCTTTTTTGTTCTCTACTTCACACATTCTCTTACCTCCTTGACAAATATGTCCCCAGTATTGCCGTTTGCAGGTGACTCTCAGGGCTATACCTCCAGTGTTTTTGTGCTGTACAGAACCACATTTCTAATGTCACAGTAACAATGATATGCAATCAATAACCAGTGGATTCTAGTCATTTTCAGAAAGTTCAGAGATATATTTTCAACTTTGTACCAGATCTAATATTATTTTCTCTCTGTTCTGTAATTGTACTCATAGCTGTTTTGAATTCAGTTCATGTCTTTGTCATCCAGAGAAATCATACATGAACTTTACTGTGTGTTTAGGTTGGGTAGATACTGCATAATTATCATTGCAAATAAGCAAGATAAGCTACTTGAGAAGTTATAAGATAAATCTTATATTTTTGAGTGATAATTATGCTTATCGAGTGTTTACTGTGTGTATTTTGCTTAAGTCACCATGTTAATCTGTAATTTCTTGAAGATGAAAGTGAAGCTCAGAGAAACTAAATAGTTTGTTCAAGGCTAGCGACAAGGCATGAGATTCAAATTTTGCTTTGCTTATTTTGCTTTGTTGACAGCAGGAGGCTGTCAACATCAATGGACCACTTCTTTTCTGCCGTTCCATACATGCAGTTGAGTAGGCATGTCCCAGGTTTATTACCATGTGTTGTCAGTGGAACCCTTACCAGTCCTTTGAGACACTGGGATTCACTTAGTGATGTGATATTATCCCTAGAGAGGAAGTTTTGCAAAATGGGTATATATTGGGCCTATTCTGCTGAATGTGACCAGTTTAGGTTAGATGCAAGGATGGGCTTTGTTTAATGTGTATCAAAACTAGAATGGAGAAGGGAGATGATTTCTTTCTCTATGTGAGAAGAAGAATGAGATCCATATATGTTTCATCAGAATTGGAATATGCCTACATGGAATTATGCCCAGGAAAAGTTTACAAATTAAATGTGTCGGGAGAGGAAAGGCATCTATCAGTGTATTAATATTTCTTGAAAAGTTACTAATATTTGTAGATCACTAAGTATGACAAATAAGAGTAATACAATTGTATTTTTTTCCAGTGCTGGGGACTTATAATTGTTAGGCAAATGCTCTGCCACTTAGCTAAATCCCCAAACCCCAAATACAACTGTGGAAAACATAAGTTTTGTTGCTCAGTAGTTGCTGTTGTTATTATTTGGGAGAATAATTGCAGAGATATATTAAAACACCTTGGAATAAATTGCAAGGTTGTCTCTGGTGATTTGAGAATGCACAGGGTTATTATGGATTTTCCTTCAAGGGCTCACACTGGACATTCATATAGGAATCTAAGATTAGTCTGTCTTTACTTATACAAACCTATAGGTGGCACCGTCTTCCTATAACTTTCGTAATTTGCTTAAGAAAAAAGAAAGCTTTCTGCCTCTAAAGTTAGATCTGTAGGTTTGTGACTTATACTATTATATTATATTATTATATTTGTCTTACTTACCTCTGGGAGCCCCCCCCCACAGATCATAGACAATTAGAAGATTCTACAGTTGAAAAAAAAAAAACAACAGAGCACTACATTTTTTAATTAAAAATTTCATTTAATGGTGGTTCTCATTTATGTGTGGCAAAATAGTGTACACTTGTTAGTGATAGAGAGAGATGGAAGAAACAATTTCTGTTTGATATATTTATTTTCTTTCTTGTAGTCTTCTTTGATACTTAAAGTTGAGTCATAAGTAAAACAAAAATTGTGAATAAGGTTGCATAAATATCTTATTGATTGCTTTTAGATTTTAAAGGTTACATGATATCCCTAGATTGCATAAATTTTGCCTCAGGGTTTTTAGGGAGAGGTTACATAGTATTGTAATAATGTGTAAATTGCAGACTTTTGTGAGCAAGAGCTAGAGTATCACATGTACAGTTGTTATGCCTCTTAGCTACTCACAAAGTCATATCTTGTTTCAGTATGGTGGCATTTTACATAATAGGTTGGGGACATGTATGAATAGTATATTTACCTTGGAATAAGTTCCAAATAAAAAAGAATATATTCTTAGATTGATACACTGTGCTGTATATAGATTTAGTTTTCTGGTAGATAACACAAGACATGTTTGTTTCTGCAAGCATTGACCACATGATGGCAGTATAGCTTTCCTATGTCTTTAAGAAATACATTTTTGTTAAATTATTAAAGAAAACTACATTTCTTATTAAGCGGGAAAGAGTTTTATTTAATAATTATTTATCTCCAGGACTAGGTACTGTTTGGACTATAGTACCTATTCTATAAGTAGACTGTTATGTAAATAGTATTTTCCATACAGCAATACAATTCCATTGAGACTTCCTTTGCTTATACACCCCTACCTACTAAGGCATAAATGTGGTAGAAACAAAGAAAATACCTTCTGGTTTAGAAGTCAGATACTTTGAACTCTTTGATGACATCTTATTTAAACAGTGGTAGGAGGGATGTTCCTTGAAGGAGCGATAGTTTTTTCAGAGCATCTCTAAGGTTAAAATTTTTGATTTTGGATATGAGGTATACTTAAATGAAGTGATACTGTGTTAATAAGTATGATTTACTTTCTATAATGGAATATCTGACATATGGAGCATAAGTTGCTTTTGTGCAAATATATATAGAAATATTTTTGTCTTGTAAGTTTACATTTTTTAAAACATGGAAATGGGTTTTACAGTTTTGAGAAGTTGCTTTTTTTTTAAGAGGTGGGTTCAAGGCTGTCCTTGAACTCCTGAACTCAAGCAGTCCTCTTACTTCCTCCTTAGTAGCTGGGACTATACACTTACACCATCTTTGTAGAGTCATTTTGCTGGTAGGCTGAATCTTTTTAAAAAGTCACACTTTTTAAAAAGTGTGGCAATACATGCCTGTAATCTCAGCATTTGGAAGGCTGAGGCAGGTGAATAATGAATTCAAAGCCAGTCTGGGATACTTAGTAAGATCTAGATTAACAAAACAGAACAAGAAGATTTACAGATACTGTATGTAAAATGAACCATAGAAGAAATATAGATATTTGTGCAAGAAAAAGTGAAGTCTTATGTAGTGTTCTAAAATGTAGGTCATGTGACAAAACTCTGTTTCTTTAGCTAAGTAGTTTGAAATCAAAATTCATTTCCCTATAAAACTTGCAGTATATTTTATACTTTTTTTAATCCTAATTTATCAGGGGTTTTAAACCATGTGGAACAAGAAAGTATAGTCAAGACAACTATTTACATCTTAAATGTATTTGCTTTTGTTGCTCATATATTATATTATAGTTCAATTAAAAATGAGAACATAAAAGTGAGAGATGGACATGCTAGGGGAATGTCTAGGGAGAGGAGGAAGGAAAAAGGGTACTGTGAACAAATGCTCTCTGTATTTGCATGAGATTGTAAAAGAACCAGGCAGGGCCAGAAGGACTATATAAATGGGACCTCACAGTTAGAGAGCTTCATAAATGTAAACTTTGGACAATTCTCTTAAATATGCCTAGACATAAAGCCATTGCAATTGTATGGGTATAAGGCATTACCATGTAACTTTTCTGCTATTCAGAAAGTTCTTGACTATATCCTTTTTAATTTTTAAGTAGCACACAGTGAAAATGACATTATGACATTTTCAAGGATAATTTTCTCTAAGATAATTTCAAAGAACCCCCTCACCATCTCCCATATCTCCTGGCCTCTCCATCTTCTCAGCTTTCATCTAACATGTTCTATTATCCTTCTTCCTTATTGCCTCTTTTGACCTTTCTCATGGCCCACTTTCTGAGTATATGACCTACACCCTATAACCAAATAATACATGGATATACACACACATATATGTATATATAAACATTTAAATTAGGATCCACAAATAAGAAAGAACATGAATATTGGCTTTTCTGTGTCTAGGTTATTTGCTTATTATAATATTTTCCAGATGCATCCACTTTGCTGAAAATTTCATAATTTTGTTTTCCTTGTGGCTGAATAAAATTTCATTGTTTATATGTGCCACATTTTTCATTATACATTCATCTATTGATGGACATCTAGGCTAGTTCTATTTCCTTGTTATTGAGAAGAAGAATCTATCAGTTTCAAGTCTCACTTAGGAAGTAATGCTGACAATTGACAAATAAGACTTCATGAGAAAAAAAAAAAGCTACTGCATGGTTGATGCTGAATGACAGAGAAGGAGCTACTCTCCCCAGGGGTGTGCCCATTGGTATATCATTCTTGCTCCAGCAAGTGCCTGGACACATGCCATTAACAGCAACCCAGATGGGAGTTGGTAAGCAACACACATAAAAGGATATGAGAGCAGGAGAGAGACTGGTGTGACAGAAAACAGTTTATAAGTAGGGGATTTGGGTTGTGTAATAAAGGGTGAAAATGACATGAATTCATGTGCAAAGCCTTAAATATAAGGGAGAAAAAAGTCTTATACACATGAAAACAGTGAAGAGATATAGTATGCAGAATGGGGAAAATATTTTATAATTAGTCATGTGACAAAGGATTAACATCTAGAATATATAAAGAACTTAGAAAACTAAGCAAGTAAGAACCAATCAAAAGCTGGACTACAGAGAAAGCTGGCTAGCTAACCTAGCCAATTTGTGGACTCTGAATTCATTGAGAGACATTGCTGTAATAGTACAAGTGGAGAGTGAGCAAAGAATACACCCATGTCAGCTTCGGGTCTGCACACTCAGGCACATGTGTGCTTGTTTACATATGTGCATGTGCAACTACATGAATATCCCCGCCCCTCCCCCCAAAAAAGCACAAAACCAAACTAAAGCTGGAGTAATGAAATGAGCATACAGTTTTCAAAAGATGAAGTGCAAATCACTAGTAAACATATGAAAAAGCATTCATCTTCATTAGTCATGAGAGAAATGCAAATTAAAACTACATAAAAATTCTATTTCACCCCAGTCAGAAAACTAATGACAACAAATACAGTCGGTTATGTGGACAAAAAGGAACCATAATATGCTGATACTGAAAAGGAACCATAACATACTGATAGTAGGGAATGAAGCTAGTCCAACCACTGTGATTAATGCAGTTTCCTACTTATCCAGGACCATTAGGTACTTTATTTTGTTCCTAGAGCAAAGGGGGCAGTAGGATTGTAAGGGACTAAAGGGGAGCAAGGATTACAGCCAGATGTTATCTTCTGGATATGACGGGGCTGTTGCTGTATTCATGAGTTCACTGCAGCTATGTGTACTTCTATAAGACCTATACAATATTTGGCCTATCAACGTTTCTTCACACAAGGGGAAGGATCTCAAGTGGCCTTACACCTCCATAAGAGACTGTTGAGAGTTAATGTTGATGTGTGTGTGAGAAGGAAGATGCTCTCTGATATCCGCTGATATATATGATTCATGATTCAGCAAATGCTCAGGTACTTGCTATGAAAGGCAACCCTCAGTGGGTCACACATGGGAAAAGTTGTGAAAATAGGAGGAAGACTGATAGAAAAGAAAAAGTTGTATTGGGAAAAGAAGGGGGGCTGGGATTGTTATTGAAAATAACATAGATTCACTATATTCATGTATGAAACCCTAAAAGAATGAAGAAGAAAAAGGAAATCTCAGAGGCCCAGTTTTTCTGCTCCTGGTACAACTCACTCATGGGGGACTTTTAATTCTAGGTATCAAACATCCCACAGATTCTTTGTCTTTGATCTTGATTGTACATGAATGCAGTTCAATTTCTTCCTAGTAGCTGGTTTACCTGGTTCCCTAGTAATGTTTGCAAAGTGCGGACTGAATCTTGACTTACATACTGTTTGAAAGGTCTATTTTCTCAAGCTCAAAGGCCACACTGTTAGTGCATTTCTTTTCTAGTCAATCTTACTACTTGTTCTATGCTTCCTCAGGGATACCAGAATCATTCCCACATGGGAAAAGACATATGAGTGAGGTCAGAGCAATCTAATTTTGATTCACACTTCTGGTCCTTTAAATCCCCAATGTGTGTTTGTGTGTGTGTGTGTGTGTGTGTGTGTGTGTGTGTGTGTGTGTGTAAAACATTAGTCAACTTCATCTTTATTCTCTTATCTTTGTATTAGTCAGATTCATTTTTACTCTTTTATCTTGTTTTTGGAATTATATAGTTTTCCTAAAAGGTTTTATTATTAACAGTCTTTAGGATATACTCTATGAGTTAAGCAATGAAATAAGTATATTTGCATTCTACAAAGAATATAAGGTATATGTGTGGTGGTGAACTTTCCCTTTCAAGGAAACTAGAGTTCAGGCAGTGAGGCTGTGTCCTCCCAGGATTTGGAGGCTTTTCTGCCAGTAACTTTAGTTTGTGTTGCCATAGTTATGTAAGTTATCACCTCTGTGTTTCATCCATAAAATAGAGATACTATAATGGCTACTTCATAAGGTTAATGGAAGGATCCAATGAATTGACACACACAATCTTTCTTGAGTGATCTATGTTAGTTATTTTTAAGAGACGGAAGATATACAAGTATTTCAGTTTCTTCTATTTTTTATCTTCATAAATGAGAACTACATTATCAATATATGCCTATGTAATTCTAAGTCTATGATATAAAATATATCTTTGTGCTTAACCTCTAGAAAACTTTGTTTCATTTAACTAAAGAATTTTGTTTTATTCTCAAACCTGGATATCATTAACACTAGTATTTTTCATAAAACAAAGTGTTTTTTTTTTAATTCCTCAAATGGAGTCATTAGATTGCTTCTGGTAAGTTCCTTTACAAATATCATAGGGAGTCAGCAGGAGTGGTTCATTTTAATTTTAATTGCTTACATGAGGATTATATTTATTTCTAGGGTAAGGAATTGCTCTTTTTTTGAGAGAGAGTGAGACAGAGAGAGAGAGAGAGAGAAAGAGAGAGAGTACATGCATGTGTGTGTTTATGTGTATGAATGATGTGTGGGGAGAGGTGTATACATCCTACGATGCTTATGTGGAGGTCAGAAGAAAATTCTGTGAAGTTGATTCCCTTCTTTCACCTGCACATGAGTTCAGAGGATCAAATTGAGGTTACTCAGTCTGAGTAACAAAATCCTTTACCTACTGAACTACCAACCTGGACCCAGAAATTGTCCTTAACTCATATTCTAGTAACCTATGAATTAATTTTATTAATCCCCCCATACTTATTTTTTTTAAGAAAGAAGGGAATCATATATTTGGGGGTATTCTGTTACTTTCATCATTTGAAATCATTTTTTAGGTATTAAAATTGCACTGTATTGAGGCTGTGTTTACGTGCATAAGAGCTACACAAGATTGAGACCCCCGATATACATGATGGATGGGGGGAATAGCACATATAGGTTCATCTATATCTGAATGAATATTGGTATGTAATGCTGGCTGGAGAAAGGGACCTACTACTTCAGTGGAATGGTTACTTGTATACTGCCTGCACAGCAGCCTGTGTGTAAGCACATACTAATGCAGACAACCCTTATTAAACTCAGTGGGCCATACCCAGAGAAAAAAGACATAAAAGCAAGAGGGATACTTGTTGGGAAGAAGATTCTCAGTGGAAGAAGAAATGGGGATGAAGTAGAGTAATACGGGGCAAAAAATGACACAAGTTTGTTGTATACATATAACAAAACTGCAAAAAATAAGCAAGAAATTGTTTAGTAGTATTTGAAATATATTTTCTCAGTCATCACTAAGATGATTATTAAAGACCTTGTGTTTGCTTTTCTTCTTTAACTTGGATTATTTCTGTATCCCCTCTGAGATAAATGGACCAGCTGACTGATGACAAATTGTTTATCGACTGACTGTCTTGTGCTTTCCCAGGATTTGATGGTGGTGCTATTCACTCTGATTATAACTAGCTGGTTGTCCTTCCTCCGTAGTTTCTGTACCTCTGTCCAGTCCTTAAATCCTGAGTTTCTGAGTTTCAGTGCTTACTTTTCAGGCTTGGTCCTATACTTGGTCCTATACAAAAACATTCCATGCTTTGCTGATATCTTTTATAGAAGCTTTTCTAACTCGATTTAGTTGTGTAATATGACATTTTAAATCTCTGCCTTTATTCTTGGAAATTGTAGCTAAATTGATAACTTTGACTATTCCAAGGAGATAATGTGTTACACATTTATATCCAATCTACCTTTCTAGTAGTCTCCAAACTATGTCTTTCTCCCAAACAAAATTTGAGCTGTGTTAGGAAATTCAGGAAGATGATATTTCGAGACAAGTATAAAGTAAACTAGCCCTGCCTGCTTCATTGCCTCAAATGCTGGAGGAAGCACACAGCAGGTATGTTTCATACTGCCCCAAAGTGTGAGGTCCATGCTGCTAATGCTTCTGGAATTATCAAGTGTCTTTCTTCCCCCTTTCATCTGACTTCTTCCATGAAAACACAAAGAGACACACATACCCCACACACTCTCTCAAATGCTTTCTAAACAAGCTTTAAGCAGCTGTCTTTATTTACAGACTGTTATTTTGTTGCTTTGTCTGATTTTCAAAAGTTTTTTTTTTTAACTAGCTCTCCTGAATGTCTGTGAATTCATTCAGAAAACATTTCTTGAATGTTTTATTTGCATATGCCAAGTCTTGTGATAACAGGTTAGGTGGATGTTGTCATTTTAACCATGTAGAATGTGCTGTGTAGAAAGGGTGGTAACAGTTAACTGAGCCTGTTCGCCAGAAGGCGTGTTCTGAGTTCACCAAGCTTCACTAAAATTTGATATTTTGCTTTCGTAAGCTGGTTAGAAGCATTGCATGAACACACTGCCAACTTTTGTCCTGTTCTATCCAAACCCCCTTTTTTTTAACTTGCAAAGGAATCTCAGTGTGTAAAACTTTCCATTATAAGCCACCTGTAAACTTAAAACAGTTGAACTGTTTTTTCAGCTGCCTGCAGCTCTGTTTCTCAACTGACTAACACTGACAGATAAAGATGGCTTTCCCTTGAGATGGACTGTTTTGTTTGTGCTTATTCTGTCACTACCAGGAGGGACAGCTCCCCTAATCCACAGGGGATACTGAGATGTGGTTTACAGACGCAATCATATTCTGACTAGCAACTAAAAAAAAAAAAATCAAATAATGATTTCATTGTTCCTTGCTGTGTCCATGACAACCTGGAGGCGTGCAATTAGACTTAAGTCACTGTCTGGGAGCATTCTATTTTTCAAATACTAGTATTTTGAGAAAATTTACAATTGGTCTAAAGAGGAAGAGAGTGGACATTTCTGATACCTGGATTGCTACAGTGGTTTCAGATCCTTGAAGGTAATTCTTCTGTCTTTTCTATTTGCAGGCACTTTTCACTTTAAAATTCTACTTTCTGGCATGGTTTCTAATGTGATGATAGCCAGGGATGCAGAGTTAGTTGGAATTGAGCAGAGGTATTTGGGTGCTATCCCCACTGATTAGCACCAATGAGACCTCAGGCAAGTTTCTGAATTTTTCTGATCCATGTTCTTATTCATAAGATAGGAGGAGCAACAGAATCTCTCCCCATAAGGTTGCTGTGAGGTAAGTGAGATAGTGCTTATCAAGTGAATACCCCACTATTTGGCATAAGCATGAATCCCTTGAATTAACTGGTACTAATTCCCAGCAAGACTCCCAAAGCAGTGTTCTTAGCCTAATTACACTTTAGAATTGCTTAGCTACCTATAATGGAATCTCATGCCAGGTTCATACCCCAAAACAACCAAATCAGTGTTTTTGGATTGAATCAGGATTCACCAGCAATTTAAATTGCTTCTTTTGGTTCTTATGGGCGGCTAAGGTAGAGAAAGAAATACTTCTCTTGAGGAAGAGGCGTATGCGATATTAAGTGCTCAGACAAATGATATTCAAAATTTCCTGAAGTATGTATTTTGATAAATAAAATTAATGTGATCTAGCATCAATTGTCTTTTTCTTTTGAGATAGAATCTCACTCTATAACTCATACTAGATTGGACTATGTAGCCTACGTTGATTTCAAACCATGGTGCTCTTGTCTCGTGCTCTTCAGTGCTGAATAAGCAGCTTGACATAACCAGGTGAAAATTCTTGGGTTTCAAACAGAAGTTCCTTTTTATTGACTTACTTGAGCATTTGCTACAAGTTGTGTCAGATGAAGCTTTAGGTGTGCTCACACAAGTTATTGTATTTAAGGACATCTACCAAGAACATATTTGAAATTGCCATGAGCAAAACAAGCAGTGCCATGCCGTAAGTAGGAGAGGAAGTGAGTTGAGGCATTTCAGAAAGCCATTACCATCACTGTCCAGGGTTATATTTTGTGACAGCTGATGAGATACAAGATGAACTTTGACACCAATATTCACTGCACTCAGGTTCTTTGAAGTTTTTTGCACCAATGGAAAATTTAGGGGTTGTTTTATTAAGCATACATTATTCAGTGATGCTTAAATTTCTTGTTCTTTAGCTTTTCTACTCTTTATATTCATTTCAATTTTGGTAGAAACTGTTTTTAATAACATTTAAATTTATAGTAAGTTATAGTTAAAGTTAATCTTCCTTTCAAATTAAGCCACATTTGCTGATTGCAAAACCTGGGCATGCAAATTATTGCTGTAACTGTCTTTTGTAATTAACTATATTCTTCTTATTCTATAGAACATGCATGGATCGATGGATAAGATTTTTAAAATTCTTGTTGATAATTCACATTTGCCTTAATGGCAAGAAATTTCAGAGAGCATAGTATTGATATTTTTGGTTACCATGTGAAAAATTTTTTGTCTTGAAGATTTTTTTCTTGAGTATTTTATGGATGAAAATATGCTAATCTTTTCTCCATGGGTAAATATTTATGATGCAATGCTGAAAAGCTAAAATATATCGTTAAGCAGCAAAAAAAAAACTCCTGTATGAAGCTATTCTAGCTTGATGTCAATAAAGTTTAAATTAGTTCAGACTTTTCTTATTACAATAAATGTTTCCTTTTAAAATGCATGATAATCATAATCAAGACAAAATTTGTCCTGTTATTTATTTTCAAAATGATTGTACATGTTTAGCAGACTTTTGATTTAAATCCTCAGTGATATATTGAAGACAGATGTTTAGATGACCTCATGTTTAAAGTAATGTTATATTTGGACACAAGATTAAATTTTCCTTAAAATCTCTCCTTATAAGCTAAACTATCTGGTAGTATGCACAAACTAATCAATGATTTTTAGTGGATTAATGCAATTTCTATATTTTAAAATAAAATTTCTGTCTTTCATATAATTCTACATAGCACAAAATGGCTGATTTTGAAACAGCTGTTTACAAGTGAAAATATTGTCTTTGGCTGGCCAGCTAAATGGGAAACAGATTTGAAAAGTTCCATGAATTTGAATGCAAATTTACCATATCATTTATACTGAACCAAAGAACATTGGTAAGACTGCAATATTAAAAAAATTCAGTTGAAGAATGCTTTGTAGGATATAAGTGTAAACATTGAAAATATTTTTTCCTTTTTTGATGACTAATTTTTTCATATGGAAATCAATGTGAAATGTGTATGTTGTATATTTCAAAGGTTTTAAAGGAACTGATTAATAATTTTTTAATGTTTCAATGAGGAGAAATTAACATAAGGAGCTACAGTAGTATATAGGCAGTTTGATGGAATGGAATAGATAAAATATTAAGAGATACTTCTCCAAGGCAGTAAATGAATGAATATTAACATATGTGTTTAGGGTGGACCTATTTAAGTATTAGCATACTGTCACTTTGTCATCAGCTAGGATGCTTTATAACAATAATGGCATTGCTTTGGGAATTTCAATTGCAAAAACATGGTTTACATTGAAAACCTTCACATTTTCTTTCAAATTTTAAAGGACTTTCAATTATTAAGGACTACTTTGGAAACAGTTTATATGAGAATAAGTGACTTAAAATCTTTTCATGAATTTTAAGTATAATGTTTTTGAATGTCAAAGTGCATAACTTAATTAAGATTCTAAGTTAAATTTCTAGAGCTATCATTGGTCAAGTTTTAAAAATTTATCTTTTGTGTGTGTGTGTGTGTGTGTGTGTGTGTGTGTGTGTGTGTGTGTATCAGAGGGCACTGTGTGTCTCTGTGGAGGACCAAGGATGATTTCGGGAATCATCCTGGATTGTTTCTACTGCCTTCTTTCTTTGCTCTGTGATTTCCCAGGCGCCACCCATCAGGGCTGGAAGTACAGGCTGCCACCATTTCTGCCTGGCATTTTTATGTGGGACCTAGGATGCGAACTCAGGACCTGCTTGTGAGACAGAGTCTTAACCCCTGAGCCATCTCTCCAGCCATGGTCAAGTCTTAGATACGTTTATCTTGTCTATTGTTTTTTTCTTGTCTCACTTCTCTGAAAGTTGGGTCATGTTTAATGATAAAAAACAACTTTCAGTATTTTTAATCCCCTGGGGAAATAACTATTTTAAACACTTGGGATATATTATATAGTGCTGTTGCCACTATCTGAAACCCTAAGTTTGGTCAAGTGACATAAATAGAATACATGAACATTTTTTAAGAAGCAAGTTTTGGAATAAAATGAGAGAAAATGAAAAAGAAAGCCAATAAGCCACATAAATAAAAGCACATTAAGATGAAACACTGATACTTTAAGGACATATATTCCTAATTGATGATCCACCAAAGCTAGTTTACATTCTATTGTCTGCTGTCCAAGTTCTCAGGTCTCTCTTCCTCCTCCTGTTATGCCCGCTTGAGGGGTCTCTTCCTATTCATACTCTGATCTTAAGCTTGCTCTTCTGTTCTAATGCTCTTCCACCTTAAGGCTAAACTATAGCTCTCCTTGGCCACTAGACCCTCAATTCTAAATAAACTCATCCTTTTTTTTTTTTTTTTTTTTTTTTTTTAGGATTTAGTCAGAGTTTATTAGAGGAGAGAAAGAGAATGGAACTCACAGACATGAATCCATGAGGGCAAAAAAGCCCTGGAGAGGGGTAAGAGAGCCCAGAAGAACTCATGGACTCCATACGTGGAGTCCTATGAGGGTTAAGGAAGCTAAAAAAAAAAAAACCCAAAAAACAAACCTCCTCTTCTTAAGTCTCTAAAAAAGGGGAAAAAAAGTTTACTGAGAGACAAGAAATGTTAAATGGTTATACGCTATAAACTTAATGATTCAGTCGATGCTTTATGGATTCTTTAATGATATATATATTTTGAGAATAGAAGTCATATTTACAACTTTCCAGATTAGATAAAATGCATGACCACATTGCCTATATTACTTAGGGCGTTACTCATATTATAATATAGACAGTGATACCTAAATGTAAGGCATCTGCCACAAATGAAGATTGTTTAAGAATGAAAAGACCTGGGGCTGGAGAGGTAGCTCAGGGGTTAAGCTTCTGCCTTGCAGGCGGAAGGTCCTGAGTTCGGATCCTAGACCCCACGTATAGACGCCGAGCCGAGCAGAAGCGCAGGCGGCCTGCGTTTCTGGCCCTGGTAGGGCGGAGCCTGTGAATCCTGGGGCAGAGCAAACAAGGAGATGGAGGCGGTCCATGGTGGTTCCCGAATTCGCCTATGGTTCTACACACACACACGCACACATGCACAATTGAATAAATTAAAAAAAAAAGAGTTACTGAAGGATGTTTTCTTATTTATTTTGTCTCATTCAAATATATTTGTTTATATCAGGTAAATGATGAACATGTTTTTAATCAGCTAATATCTTTTTCTAGCAAGGAACTAAAGTTGAGATTTTTACATATTGGATGTAAATGATTTTTTAAAAAATATACAATTGAAAGCAATGAATAGTAGTATTCCAAAACATAACTATATTTTGATGTTAGTGTATAAAAATCAGTGTCTTACTGCTTTTGCTAAATGTGAAGTCTCAGGCAGCCATTATGATAGACATAGAGATAAACTTTACCTCTCTAAAAATCCCTTGTATCCCATTGATTCCTGTCCCAACTGCTCTTCTCTCCATGAAATCTTACAGGATTTTAGCTTTCCACTGAGCAGGATGCATTTGGTTCATTTCTTTTTATTTCTGAATGATATTTTGTTCTGTAAGACATGTAACAATTTGATTATTCATTTGCCTATTGAAACACATCTGGTTGCTGCTAAATTTTGGCAGTCAGCAAAGCTCGTCTAAACATTGCACACAGGTTTCTTTTTGTGGATAGGTTTTCAACTCACTTGGGTAAATACCTACAGTGTGTGATTACCAAACTGTTGAAATACCATTAAAGGAAACTAATTGTAATATTATCTCTGGTACTTAATAATAATAGGAGAGGAAAAATTGCTTCCCGTATTCACAAAGTGGAATTCTGGATAAATAATACCCACTGTCTCTTCCTTCCTCTATTCAGAGTCATACTTAGGTTATAAAGGCTGATAAAATTCACACCTTTTTACTTACTTAGTTTTGATTAGCTTTCAAGGTGAGATAAACTCATAATTTGGCAAAAATCATTACCATTAATATTTCAGAATGGATATTTTACAATGGAGTATATTTTAAAGATGATAAGAGACTATGCAATAAAATGATTGCTGGAGTGTAGTGAGGAGATGGGTTATTGAAGTCTTGTTTGCTTTAAGTTATATGTAATAGATATTCAAAAACCTTTATTTAAGGGGCATGGAAGTATTCTCATGTAATCTCAGAGACTGAGAGTGAAAGATTGGAAGCTTGAGGCAACCCTAGGCTACGTAGTAAATTTCAGCAAGTCTGGATGACATAGCGAAACTCTGTCTCAAAAATAAACAAACAAACAAATAAATAAAACAGAAGAAATTCTAGTTAGATGAATATTTTACTCCCACTAACAACCAAGAAATTATATACCAAGATAGATGCCATTAATACAGATATTCACAATCAATCAGTCAGTGAACTGTCACTTGATGAGTGATAATGACTTATTATCATTGTCATACTATATTGTCATAGCATTTAACACATGAAAGTTCCATTCTGAGATTAGAGCAGAGTTTTGAGGCAGTTATTAACATTTTTTAAAAAAAATATATATAGAGAGAGCGAACATGTTCTATCTACTGTGGCTTCATGGCTCATGAGTGAAGTCAGAAAACAGCTCACAGAAGTCAGCTCTCTACACTATGTGGGTTTCTACGCATAGAATTCAGGTCACCTAATTGCCAGGTTTTCATGCATGTGTCTTACCCACTGAGTTATCTTCCTGGTTCATCTGTCAATAATTTAATTTTATAAATATGGAAGCTGAGGAAATTAAGGAATTATTGCATATGTGGTTATTATGGTTTCAGAGACTTCCATTCAACAAAATGATGAAATTCTGTTCAGAAAAGGAGATAATATACAAGCTTGTTTGCTCAATAGTACACATGGTATGAGACCCAAGCTTGAAGAACTGTATATGGAATGGAGGTGATTCAAAGTGACTATGAAAATTTGCTGAGGCAGAAAAGGTTTGTGTTATAGAAGTAATGAGAAATATCAAGTTGATTTTGCAACTCCATTTCAAGGAAATTTATCTGTGAACTCCCTGTCTATAGGGATTTTTGTTTTATTTTGTTTTTCTGGAATATTTAATTTCTAAGTTTAAAACATGAAATCTAATGAAATAGTGGGCCTTTACTTTATTATAATAATTTTCCCATTGAAGACCTCAGGATAAATATTTTACCCAAGGGCACTTTTGATTCTAGAATTATTTGAAGTGTTTTTCATGTATTTTTCACATATATTAAAATTTGTCAAACCAATCATAGAGAATATTTCCTAATTTCTTTAATATAACTTGTGATCTTCAACCTTTAAGTCTCTCAAATGCAGAAATACTGAAAATATAGAAAAACTTCTGTTGTGTTTATTTCTATCACTATTTAAGACTTGCTTCTTTCTATTTTGACTATCATTGTTTTGGTTTTGTGTTGTTTATTCATACGATGAATACAATAGCTACTTAGCTTTCTGGGTCACCTTTCCCAATCTTCATTTAACAAACATTGAATGTACTGAGTATCTCATAAGTTTGGGTATGAGAAGACAGTATAGAATAAGGACGGTCCAAGGCCTGGAGAAGCGCACCAGTAATGTGAGATCCGGAAGAGGAGACCATATATTTTTCTCCCCTGAGTAAGTACATTGTTTAGGTGTTGAAAGGTAAGTGATGTCCAGTGGAGAGGTGATTGTTGTTATTCTTCAGAGGACGGGTAAAAGGGCAGTGGCTGTGTGGAAGAACAAGAGGACTGGTTTTGAAACAGTTGTGTTTGATGATAGGTGGGATTTTGGTAAACTGACTGAGAAAGAGCCTCACAGATACACACTGGATGAGCTGAAGTCTGATATTATTCATCATGCTAGGGAATACGAGGAGAAGAACTATATTTAAAGCTTAAATTATCCAGCCAGTGGCTGGGAATTTGGTAGCTTGCCCATGAAGGTTTGGGAGTCATCAGAAGACTTAGCTGATGATTCTCATGGTCTGTATAGGGATGTTTGTTTGTGTGTCAGGATATCCTGAAAGAATTTAAAAATCTTATCTCTATTTGAGATACCTGCTATTTTGCACTTAGTACCAACCATAATCTCATTAAAACTCACAAATATTTCAATTTTCTGACAGCACTTGTTATTGAAATACCCTGACTTCTTTAGGTCATTTTTTGTAGTCATCTGGCATAAGATGATAAGGTTTTTTTTTTTTTTTTCAAAGGAAAAAATATCTTTTCTTTTAATTTTTGAATTATCTTTTTACAAACTTGCCTAAGCAGCATACATTAATCTGCTGGGGAAAGAGAGAATTTTATTGCTTCCAATAATAGATACTCTGGAAAAAGACAAGCAAGAGACAAAAGCAGAATTTAAACAAGTTTTTACATATTTAATTATCCAATCAACATTAATTTGTATAATGATTCTATTAGGATTAATATTTCTCTAGCTAATTTCATATTTTTTTTTATTTCAGCTCATACAAACTTAATAGGTACACCAGTTCCCTCCCTTCCTCCTCCCCCCCCCCCCCCATTCCCCCTGTTCCCCTCCCCACCCCTCTCCCTCCCCATCCCCCAGTGCCTCCCGCCCCAATTTCCAGAGAGTCCTTTCTTGTGCATGTCTGATTTTCCTCTGGGCCCTCCTCTCCCATGACGTACAAGGACCCAGTGGCCTTTCCCTGAACCCTTTCCATTTCCCGTATTTCCCTTAGGTATAGGAACACTGCTGTGGCTGCCAATCCTTTACCTCCAAGGCTCTTGGTGCCTTTAGCAGATGCTAGACTTTGTGAGGTCCACAGTGGGTTGGACAATGCGCAGGGCATGCAAAGTCCAATTATGATTGCTTCAGCCCTAACTAGTATAGAGTATCTTATATATCATTGCTCCTCCCATCCTTTTGCTCTTACACTCTTACCGCCCCCTCTTCCGCAAATGTCCCTGAGCTTCAAGATGGGGAGAGACTAAGTTGGCCTAGTTCTAGGTGGTTGATATAGAGTCTCTGAAGTTCTGGATTGTGGTTTGTTGATTTTCTTTTTCAGTTTCGCTGCTCCTGCAATGCCCTTCACTCCATCCTGGTGGGCATTGTATGTTACCCCCTGGCCAGAGACAAAAAGCTGTTAGAGTCTTGTGATAAAAGCACATTCAAAGGTAGATGTAATAAAAGTGGGAAACCACAGTAAGGGAGGGGTCTATCACCCATTTGCAAAATGGTTACTTTTTATCTGCCAGACTATATGCCCTCCTCTTCTGGTGAGATCACACCCCCTCAGTAGTAAATGATCAGGAACAAAAGTCTGTGAACTTAATCAGATGTCTCATTACTTATTTGGGTCCTTGGTGGAGGCCTATTTTCCCTGCTGTAACATGGTCCCTTCTCTCCTTGTTTCTGGTGTGGCCCTCCTACCCCATCCCTCCTGTTCATAATCCTTGAATTACTGTCTCTAGGTGGGCTGGGTGGGTTTGGTACTAGGAGCCACCTATTAGGGAGTACATACGGTGCTTAATTTTCTGGGTCTGGGATACTTCACTTAATATAATTCTTTCTAATGACATCCATTTCCCGGCAAATTCCAGTAATTCATCATTTTTGATGGCTGAGTAGTACTCCATTGTATAGATGTACCACTGTTTACTTATCCACTCGTCAACTGTTGGACATTTGGGCTGATTCCATGACTTTGCTATTGTAAACAGTGCTGCTATGAACATGGTCGTGCTTGTGCTATCGAGGTGAACCTCTGCTGTATAGGGGGTTATTCCCAAAAGTGGAATAGCAGGGTCATATGGCATTTCAATCTTTAATTTCTTTAAGAATCTCCAGACGGCTCGCCAGAGTGGCTGTATGAGCCTGCATTCCCACCAGCAATGTAGGAGAGTTCCCCTCTCTCCACATCCTCTCCAACATTTGTTGTTGTTTGTATTGTGGATTTTTGCCATCCTGACCGGGGTGAGATGATATCTCAGGGAAGTTTTGATTTGCATTTCCCTGATGGCTAAGGAAGTGGAGCATTTTTTCAGATATTTGTTAGACATTTTAATTTCATCCCTGGTAAAGTTTCTTTTAAGTTCCAGGGCCCATTTTTTAATTGGGCCATTGGTTTCCTTGGTGTTTAGTTTTCTAAGTTCTTTGTGCACTCTGGACAGCAGAGTTCTATCAGATGTGTGGTTAGTGAAGATTTTCTCCCATTCTGTGGGTTGCCTTTGAGCTCGTGTTATAATCTCTTTATCTGAACAGAAGCTCTTTAATTTCACAAGATCCCAACTGTTGAGAGTTGGTAGCAGTGACTGTGCCATTGGATGTCTGTTTAGGAACTGTTGGCGTAGCCCAATCAGTTCGAGGGAGTTCCCTATCCTTTCAACTATGGTTTTTATAGTCTCTGGCCTGATATCAAGGTCCTTGAAGATCATAAGGTTACCCTACAATAAATTCATCCTTGCTTCCCTTACTAGAACATTCCAAACTTCCCCTTTTTATATTAAATTTGTTTTTAAGCCCAGTTTTGTTGATGAAAAGAAAAAGAAAGATTCATAGTTATCAGGGAAACCAGAAGGACACAGTTAGGAGACCCACCCTACTCCAAATGCCAAGATAAGTGAAAGTATTACCTTTAAATCTGTAGCTTCTACCAGTTTGTCCTCTCCCAATTTTTCCTTAATTTTCAGTGAGTTGTTAAAACATATCTATGAGGCCTTGCTTTGATTTCCAGTTCTCTACTTCTTAACAGATAACATTACCAAGTTTTCCTTGACCATGATTCACTTTTGTGCATTTTAGGATTAATGAAAGTAGTAGTTGTATGGCTCACTGTGAGCATTTCATAAATTAAAGTAAACAATGTGTCCACCACATAATGAGTGTCAATTATTTTCTAATGTGCGGAAGCTAAAGCCATTGGTAGTTGCAATGTCTCAAGTAACTTAGTGTGCTTTAAAATACTTACTAGCAATATAATATCCTTATTATGGCCATCATCCAGGATGACAAAAGATATATAAAAACTATTCCGGAATAAAAATATAATCATAACTTTTCTCCTCTCAAACATCATACAAGTGAATCAATCCCAGAAATAGATAACTGCAGTCAGAATGAATGGATTGGCTTTCCTGAGCCTAACTAGGGGCTCCAAAATGAGTTCCAGTTCTGGTGGAAACTGAGACTTTGAGAGCCACAGGAGAGGTCTAAAAATAGATCTCTTAAGACTTTTCCCCTGTAGCCAACTATGTTAATTCTGCGTAGGTATCATCCTTTCTGCTGATTCTCAAAGGTTTTTTTTTTTTTTTTACATTTTCTTCACTGGAAATAGCTTTGAGATAGAATGTCATCCAAAACCTGCATTTGAACAGTGGTTTTTTCCCTTAGCCACTCCTTGGGTTCATCTGTAGAGTTAGAAATGTCAAGGGTTGGGTAGATGGCTCAGTTAATAAGGCGCCGTTCCACAAACTTCAGGACCAGAATTGAGATTGCCAGAACACATCTAAAAAGCAGGGTAGGTATGGTAGCCCACTATAATGCCAGCACTAGTTAGAGCAAAGTTGGAATCCCCAGGACAAGCTGGCTAGTTAGTATAGCCAATTGGTAGGCTCTGAGTTCAATTGAGAGAGCTAACTTTAATAATAAAAGTGGAGAGCTATCAAAGAAGAAACCCTGTGTCAACCTCAAGCTTCCACATACTCATACATACATATGCATGTGTACTCACACATGTACCTAGACATCTTAGAATATCCATAAATGCATGCATGCCTTTTGCTTGCATGCATGAATGTACACACACACACACACACACACACACACACACACGAAAAATCCTAGTCATGTCTGACACTAATTAAACCTGAATCTTAGGGTAGAACAGAAGCATCAAACTTTGAAAACTCTCTTCATAATTCTACTGAGTAGCAAAGTTAGGAACATTGTCTTAAGCTAGCTACTCATTCTTAGAGATTCCCTGGGATTAATCTAGCCAGTCAGTCATCTTCTCTTTAGAATTATAATGTTAGTGTGAATACTACTGGAAAAGGGCCCCGAGTCATTTCTACCTCACTGTAGGCAGAATATTCCCTGCAATAGCCAGTGCACGAGGACCAACAGTGACTGTTGGCTGACAACTGCGTTGGTTAGCTCCAAATAGGCAAGCATGAAGCATCTTGCTTAGTAAGCAACAGTGAGCTTGGACTAATGCCATACCAGAATGGTCACGAAGAAGCTTTGTAGGAAAAAATGTTACCACAACAACAGCAGCATGTGTCTGACTCAATGATGTGCCCTGGTATCACACTAAACAAATTTCTTTCTGGTTGCTTCTTACTAAGAAATCCACAAATTCCAAAGTTGTTTCTACAACACTTTGTTGAGAGGGACATTTAATCTCTTTACATTAAAAAAAAACAAAAACCAAAATACAAATATAAAATTGCACAAATCATAAGTGTAGATATTGGCAAATTGTTCAGGATGTACTAATTCATATAAATATAACTGCAATCAAGAAATGACAAGTCCAGCAATCAAGAAGCCCTATGCCTGCTTTAACGTATGGTTCCTTCTTCCTCCCCAGTCCTAGGGTACTTAACTTCAGCATCTTGTTTTTAGTGACCACATCCCTTTCGACTTCTTTTTCAGTGAAGTGTATTTTGCTTGCCCATTAGAAGAATCCTTTTAGAATTTGGCCAAAGTCAGAGACTCCTTTTCTATGGTTATTTTCCCCATCTGTTTAGAATTCACATCCACACTGTATTGTTGCCTCATCTAATCAAGGAAGGGAATGTCTCAAGAGTATGTGTGCCATAAACTACTTAATTTTCTGAAATACTGACTGCCAGGGGCTTAATGAGAAACCTCCAAATCTTCTTTGGGTATAAGCTCTTTCAAAGCTTTTTTTCTCAAAGCCATGTTGTGCACTGCAAGCTGGTATAAATTTCTGAAAGTATTTTTTTGTATAAATCAGGGTTCCTCCCATATTTGCACCTAAGTAATGCACTATTGTTTGAGTTTATATTTTTGTTTTCAGTATCAACTTATTACAGATACTTATTTTAGTTAGAAGAGTTAAGAACAATCAAAATAGGATGCAGTTTACATGTTATCGCAGAGCGCATATGGCAGCTATATTCATGGATGTAATACTCTGATGTCTCTCTATACATTGGTTTCTTTCAGTGGGGATGATCTGGCTGAAAATGAATCTAGATTTCCTTCATGCTCAATGGTAGGACTCAACTTTTATTTTTAATCTTTGTCAGTCTTATAAGATACTATATTGATATTGACTTTTTTCCTAAAGATTCTTCATAAAATTTTTAAATATAATGCCAAAATTATTAATATAATGCAAAAATTATTAAAATAATTTTCATCCAGATTTGGACACTTTATTTTAGGCAATGAACTAACAAGAAAGTTAAATTATTATAAATAAGATAAGCACAAATAATGCAAATTAAGTAGAATAAGTATAAATAAGAATCAGGTTAGGATAACTTTGAAGTTAGAAATTAATATAATTTTAAAAAATCTCTGAATCTATTTGGAGAGTTGTTGGCTTTCGGGGTGGACCGTTTTGCTATAATCTGCTGCTTAAAAATAATTCAGTATACTGTTTCCACTCTCAGTGAAAAGATATGAGATGGGACAATGTGCAGCCTCCCACTATCAGGACAGATTTTTTTTTAATTATCTCCTGGGCTTATTGTGGTTCATGCTAAGTGCAGATTGCTGCTCGTATGAGGCTTCATAGTCACTTAAGAACAATCCTAAAAGGAATACTGGTTATTTGGGGGTCATCACTGAAAGGGAAGCATCATGTTTTCCACTTTCTGATCCAGACTAAGAAAGTATTTTTAAGGGAACTTGCCAACAGAGCTGCCAGAATCATCTCTCAAAGTAGACGCTGACCCACCACCGTGTGGGACAGTGCACTTGCAAATCCAAGAAAAAGATATTTATGAGACTGTAGTGTAGCTTACATTTTCTGAGTCTGATGACATCAGTATTGGGTGAGCTATTGGGACTTTCTTTAAATAGAAGTAATGATTCTCTCCATCTTTTTGTTTGTTTTAAAGCAACATTTTCTGGCAGATTTTTCTGCATTTGTGAAAATATTGTGTATTTGTGAAAACATTATTCAGTATAGTAGCTTCTTGCCACATGTGACCGTATTTGAAATTTGGAATTCAAGAAATAAAAAACCGATTTAATTTAATTTTAATTGACTTAAGTTTTCACACGTGGTCAGTAGTTGCTACTGTTTTGGATAATACCATTTGCCTTTGACCTTAAAATGACTTATATATTTACTTTGCTGTGGTGGATTCTTTTAATGAACACATAAAAATGGAAGAATCCAAGGTAACTTATGCTTCACTTCTTAAATAACGTAGACATGTGGAGGTCCAACGTAGAAGTTATTTAAGTTAAAGAGAAATTCATTAACTCACAGTTCTCTGGAGGCTAGAAGTTGAAAATCAGTGTGTTGTCAATGAACTGTCAATGGGTTCCTTTAGATGTACTGGGGGAACATTTGTTCACATCCTTTTTTAATTTGTCTCTTGTGGTCCCGGGAAATCCCTAGCATTCCTTGGTTTAAGCTATCGTAATATGGACATTGCTTAAAATAAATGGTATTTCTAAATTTGTAGGGATTAGTTGTATTTGATACTCAATAACCAAGAAACCTGGCTTCAATTTTCTAAATAAATAGATGATAAATTTTTGAAGGTGTAAAATTATATATTTGTATGTCCTTCCTTGTTAGACATTATTTTAAACATCTCAAAAATTATAATATAAAATAAACAGTAGCAATTGCCATCTGGCATCATATATAGAAAACAATAAAAACATAATGTAAGTGCAATGAAATAAATTGCACGAAACCATTTCCACTTTTATTTTAGATATATGATAATACACAGGTCAGTACTGATCAAATTCCATCTCAGTGAATCTGCTGAATTACCCATGTCAGTTCTTGACTGCTGGCTTTGTAATGGTGTATTGTCAGCTTAGTGTTAGTGTGCTTCCAGTTGCACAATAAATACTCATTCTGGTCCTTGTTAATGACAGTGCTATTCAATTTCTGGTTGTAGTATATATATAGCACATGTTTAGGGATGAAAGCCACTGACCAGGCCACAGTAGAGTTATGCCTGGGATGTATAAGATTAAAGTAAGAGTGGGTGGACAGTGCTCTAGTCGTTGCCCATTCCAGTGTCCCTTATGGCATAGTCAATAATTCTATTATTTTCTTAAATTAAAAATTAGATTTTTCTGTGCTTTCACATGTGTGGTTTGAACTGGCAACCTCTTGTGTACTAGGCAAGTACCCTACCAATAAGCTCCTGCCAACAGAAGAATATTGAAAAGGAGAGTATTTCTAGGAGAATTCTTTAAATTTTTTTTAAAAATTAATATTTTGAATGAGTGGATGAGTGTGTGTGTGAGAGAGAGAGAGAGAGAGACAGACATGTGGAGGTCCAAGGACAGTGAAATCTGGGCACAGCACTTGGAAAGGCTTAAAACTAACTCAATTACCATATATCCCACTTGACTCTTACTATGCTAGATAATAAACACTTAAGTTTATTTAGTGGATCCATAAGCTTGGAGTCATTTGAAACACAGACAAGAAAGGCTTTAAGCACTGGAGCCGTCCTCTGGAGATTGCTGCTCCTAGTTCATTTTTATGGTTGGATTCTGGAATGTATCCCACAGGCTCTTTCTTGACCACTCGGTCCCTAGCTTATGGCTGTGGGGCCTGGCTGACATAGGTCACCAGGAGCTGGCCTTTAAAAAGTCATGGCAGTGGTCCCTGTTTCCTGGCCAGACACAATGTAAACAGCTCCACCTCAGGATCCAGCTTCTGTGCACAGAGGTAGTTCCACCACCCTGCTGGACTGAAATTCCTCTGAAGCTGTAACCCAAGACAAGCCTCTCTTCCTTTAACTTGTTTCTCTCAGGTATTTTTTTTTTTTTAAATCACAACACTTCAAGGTACTAGTATATATATCCTTATTCAAATAAAGAACCGGTAATCATAAACATTAAATAAATTTAATATGTACTAGTTGACAAAAAGTACTTATGAACCTGGCTTTCTGGAGCTATTATATGCAAAGTAAGAGTTAATGAGTGGGTAAGTTATTTAAGTTATTTTCTGCCTCTTAACGTAATCATTTTTTCTTTAGAAAAAAAAAAACCTGCAATCCTTCCAACTGGAGGGATTTAATTTTAAAGGGATTTAATTATCCCTTTACCAAATAATACAACTTGGGGCAGGCAGGTGGTTAAGGCACCTGTTTGCAAACCTGGCAACCTGGCTCTCAATCTTGAGAGCCCACACAGAGGAAGGAGAGGACTGACTTTCAAATGTCTTGTGATCTCTACTTGTGCACCATGGCATGCATTCTCTCTGTCTCTGTCTCTGTCCCTGTCTCTGTGTCTCTGTCTCAGTCTCTCTCTCTGTCTCTCTCTTTCTCTCTCCTGCTCTCTTCTATTCTCTCCAGTAAATAAAATATTAAAAAACAAAACAAATAATACAAAATCTGATTGTAAAAATAAGGAAGTCAGAGGCTTTGTTTTAATTCCTTTGTAGCTTGTGTATCAATTACTCTTTCTGTGTTGTTGTAGGGATCACTCAAAGTCAAGCAATTTATGGGAGAAAAGGAGATTTATTCAGCTTATGGTTCCAGAGAGGAGGTAGAGTCCTTTGTGACAGGAAAGGCATGACTGGCTGGCAGAAACTAGAGGCAGCCTAAATCACATCCTACCTACAAGGAGGCTGCGAGCTGCAAAAATTGCCAATGTCCAAAACAGACCTCTGCCAGCAGTAGGGTGCAACTAATCAACCACAGGAACCCTGTAACTGCCTTCTTTCAGCAAAACTCCACCTCCTAAAGGTGCCATGACCTTCCCAAACAACTGAAAATTCAAACACATGAGCACATGAGCCTGTGCGGGACCACTCATATTTTAAATCATGACAGACTGGTTTCTCTCTGTCTTTTCTAGACTCTTATTTGAATCCAAATCATAGAACTTAGAGACACCTAGAGATCATGGTTTTATAGTGAAAATCATACACATAGTTTTTGACAGACCAGGTGTTGATAGATTATAGTTTTTGGACCATTGAAGAATACTTTTATAACTGTTGATAATGAACCTTAGTATCATTTTGATCTATTTGTAACTTTCTCCTATTTGTGCATTCATGGATGCTATTTATCTTCTTATCAGATGAATATTTAAGCAAGCAAATTGTCTCATTCACTAGTTTTACAGAAATGGAAACTGACACCAAGCTTTAACTTGTCAAGGCCACATGACTGTTTTAATAGGCTAACCAGGAATAGATAACCCACTGTCTATCTCTTGCTGAACTCTTCCTTTTGAATGGCCAAGGATTTAGATCTCAAGCACATTTTTCACTACATTTTCATATAGGTGACACTGCTCATTACTGGAGGTATTACTGCTGTTTTCAATTTGGAAATTAAATTTTCAAGCGTAAGAAAGAAATCAAGATCTCACAACTACATATTTCAGTAGGTTTTTGGCTTTGCCATAGGTAAACTATAGCACATAAGGAAATCTGCTTAGTGGTATATTTATGCTCTATAATGTGATTATCACTTTCCAGCTTGTGGTCTTTAAAATGGATTTCCTATTTATAGGACTCCTGACATATGTCCTTGGGTCAGGAGATATGAACTATCTGTTTACTCTTCAAGGTCCTATATCAGTGCTCTGTGCAGGGGGGCAGGGAAGAATACAAAGGAAAACAATCGAAAGAGGATATTATTTTAAAACCAATGTAACTTAATTTGGGAAAATGTAGGAAACCACAGTCAAGAAAATTAAGGTCAATTATTCTATGCCCCAGTGAGAACCATGGTTATTTTGATGTATTTCTTTACAGGGTTTAGAGTCTACATTTATAACTGTAATTTAAAGTATTGTTGTATTTTCATATCACGTCATATTTCTATCATTTTACATTATGATTATAAAGCCCATTTTTAAATGAAGTTATTCTTGTATTTAATCTTATATTTCTACTATTTTGTGGTTCTTCCCATTTTTCCCTTATTGCTAAATAGTAAAATTGGAGAGGTTGATTAGTGGAATATGAGGTAGGGTAATGGCATAGGTGATATGGTTTGTTTTCTTTACTTTAAAAATTGTTTCACAGGAAAAGTCACATTCTTTAATTTCTGTAGACCTGAACATTCCATTCTTATCAGTTACAAGTACTTATTTTCATTTAGTTGTGGGTGAGACTGAGAAACGTAAGGACAATTGTCCAGGCCTACTCCTCTTTTACATCACTCCTTTCTACATCCTTTCTCCAGACTAAATTACTTCAAGACATCACTTAGAGCACTTTGAAATATGTTGAAGTGATTTCTTTTTCCAAATGCTGAGGTTTTTAGGTACTAAAATGCTTTAGAAAATAGTGAGCTTACATTTTTAGCTTCCTTTTCACTCATAGTAAGATATGAGTAATTTCTCAGCTTTTATGAATTTAGAACCCAAAGGTTCTTAGAATGCAGGCTTCAGCCCAGAATTATTCTTTAGAGCAACACATGTCTATTTGATATTGGATTTTATACATAAAGACAAAACAGCAAATTATTATCAAGTATTTAAACCTTTATAAGTAAATATTGAGATTGATCTGACAAAAAGGAATTTTGAATCATTTGGGAGTTAGTGACATCTAGAATTGGTATTTGGGAAGATGCCTTTTGAGTTATGGTGATGAGAAATGTTGATAAAGCATCTATCGATATATCTGTCATTTATTTACTTATCATTCTTTGGCTACCATTATCTATCAGTTGTTGATCTATCACCTATTTATTTGTCAACCATCTGTTTATCATAAATCTTATGTCTTCAAAAGGGAGGTATAGTTTGATATTTGATGCTTTAACTTTGCAGACAGTTAAACCTGTGGCAAATAATCTTCAGCAGCTAATTTCTTTAAACTTCATTTTTCTCACCTGTAAAATGATGTAATGATAGTGCTATCATAGTTAGATACAGGCATCAACTTGTCAATTGAAGGCTTAAGTTCTGGGCAAAACTGCAAAGAATTGATAGTTGAGCTGCATCCTGGGCAAGCCTGCAAGAGATTGATTGATTCAGTGGGCTCAACCCATGGCGAGTAGGACTAAATCCTGGGCAAATGAAGGAAGGAAGAACTAGTGAAGAAAATTGGCATTTTTCTGAATACTTGGGCAGACATGCTGGTCTGGTGAGCGAGGACTGCCCCTGTCTCAGTGGTCCTGTAGATATGATATGGTAAGTTCCCTAGGCTCCTGATGTTGGTCTGAACTCTCCTGCCCAGCTGGACAAGGAAGTGTAACCAAGAAATACAAGCCAAAATAAAACCTTTGTTTCCTTAAACCATTTGGTCATGAATTTATTGTTAGCAATTCCAAGTCACTGTGTCTACCTCAAAAGACTATTGTGACTACTAGTGGGATGGCGCAGCAGGTGGAGGTGCTTGCCATATAAAAGTCTAAGTTCAATTTTTGGATCCTATGTAATGGTGAAAGGGGAAAATCAACTCCACGAAGTTGTCCTCACCCACACTTACACATATCACACACATATACACTCTTGCCAAAGTAATAAGTTGACAAATTTTATAAAAGTATTTTTAGAATCTGAAATAACATAGTACAGAAAATGATATTGTGATACATGATACTTGCTATATACTGGATCAAAGTTTACTAATATTAGTTTTGTTTGCTCTTTAATGTACATCTTGGAAAATGGTAAACTATATAGATAGGTATATGAGGGATTATACAGGACATGTTATGAGTTTACCGAAGGATCTTATCAATGGTTCACTGGTGGTGGCAGCAGGGTAACTGACCCTCCTCATGTGTATCTGTAGTTCTTTGTTCTGTTCTCATATTTTTACTGTTTTCATATTGATTCCCTCATACATCTGTCTTCCCTGTTTCTGATTGGAAGATTTTAGAAAGAATATCAATGAAATGGAAGATAGATTTGAAGGGGCAACAAGGATGTTCAAAGGCCTGGAAGTCATTCTTATGGGGGGCATTTAGTCTGGTAAATAGAACATATTAAAGGATTATAAGATGAAAAATAGACTCAACTTTGGCATAACTCTAGAATGCATAATTAGGATCTATGGTTAAGAGTTACAATGTTGTTTAACATAAGGAAGGGCTTATTATCAATTAGGGGAATTTAATCTGGAAGAGTGATTTTTTTTCATTAAATGAGAGTCTCGGGGCTTTTCTGAAAATCTCCTAGAACATAGCATGCTCTGCATTATCCCAAAGAGAAGCACAGCACAGTGATTAATTCCAAGAAATACGTGTGTAAGGATATGAACGAATATGGTGAGGCTTTAGAGAAAGGCCATTGTCTACAGAGATCAAAACAGTTCACTTCCGTCTCAGGGCATTTGGGGATGCTTGATGAGGGACACAGCTTGTGGGGTGGTCCTTGAAAAAAAGATTGAAACATGGAATGACATGGGGTCTAAGGAAAGAATCAGTTTCTACATCATGATTCCTCCTATCATAGTATGGAATAAAGTCAGGACTGTTTGTTTAAATGAGTTACGTACTGATATCCACTTATGGTTAATCATTATGTGCCTCTCTCACTCTTTAGCTTTCTCTCATTTCATTTGCATTGATGTGCTACAACTTTCCCATTCAATGGATGGAGGAGATCACAAGCAGTAATTAATTGAGCTATGTTCATACATTTTGTTTCAGGGTAAATATCATGTCCCATCATGGAATCAGCAAAAGATAGGGTATCACAAAAAACAGGGCTCTAGTCTTTTCAATATTTCATGAGCTGTTTCTGGATACAAGTGTGTTGTAATTTTTTTTTCCTTTTTGACTGTTATATAATTAGCATGGAATTTTTAAGAAGTTTGAAAAGCACCTTTAAAGGGTGCATTGGTATATCCTTTGGGCATTTATTCAGGTCGCTTAAGGTTAAAAGGCCTTATCCATGTAATGTTTGGCAAAGAAATGTTTATTTGGCCCATTTATTAGCTTCAGACTGTCGTTGTTTAGGTGAGTGACCTCAGTTCCATAGCGCCCACACAGCCCTTCTCAGATTTCTCTTTATGATATAGTAGAGAGGGATAGATAGATTATGCTAGTTAGAACATGTTTGTTCATTGGGGTACAGAATACTTTTTTTCAACATTTATTTATTTACCTATTTATTCGAAAGGAGAGAGAGAGAGAGAGAGAGAGAGAGAAGGAGCGTGCATATCATACACATATGGAACTCAGAGAACAACTTATGAAGTCAGTTTATTTATTTTTTATTTTTTTTGAAGTCAGTTTATTGAATTCAGGTTTCATTTATATTTTTAACTGTTTTATATGTGTTCTATACTTGCTGGGACTGCTAAATTCAATATCATATCCCATCATGGAATCAGCAAAAGGAAGGGTATGCTACTGCCTACTAATTCAAGAAGAGAGGGTGAAAGGAAGGAGAAAAGGGGGGGAAGGTGTAAGAGGGACTGGGGAGAGGTGGAGGGAGGGAGGGGACTGGGTACCTCTTAAGCTTGTATGATTGGGGAAAAATAAATAAATACTAAAAAAAGCAGAGAGCCCAAGATAAAACACCCCACCTTTTCATTCTTTTCTCTGACCAATGCTTTCCCCACAATTGAGCAATGCGCCTGTTAGCAAAGGTTTAGGAACAGCAGACAGACCAAAGTGTGCAGTATCTTTTTTTAATTTAAGGACTAGGTGAAGCAGATTGGCAGATCATGGGCACCCCTTTCATCCTTATCCTCTGCACTGCAGACCCGGGCAGCTGTTGCTTATTCATTCTTTCCAAGGCAGAGAGGACTTCATGCTGGCACTAAGAATTCAAGGGAATATTGATGTACATGAACTAAGGTCCTTTTGGTCATTTTAAAGCATACATCATTTTTATCTTTTGTAACAAACCTCACGATACTTTTTCAAGATAGATTCGGGCGACATTAGTTGCATTCAAATATGTTTCTTATTAAACAGTCTAAAGCCAAGTGTTTACAGCAGTCTGATTAAACTTGGAGGTGGCGGGTGAGGAGATAATTTGCTCCAGTAACTTTCATATAAAGATTGTTAGTTATTAGAGAAAAAGGGAAGCTCCTTGTAAGCTTGACTTCATTTTATACTTAAAGAAAAACTGAAGTTTTGAATTATTAAGTTTAGAAAATATAAAAGCATTGACATTATATTATATTTTGTGGTTAAATTTTAATATTATTCTCATTATATATTTGTAATGTGTTCTTTTGAGAGAGTGACAGAAATATTTCTTATTTTCTGTTTCTGAATCTCCTTTCACTCATAGTGTCAGAGCACTGGCCGGTTTATAGTTCTGTCTTTGATAAGAGTGGTTACACATCACTTTTTTCCCTTGACTCAAAAACCCTTCTTGAATTCCATCTCCAAGGATGTGGGCTTTGGGAGTGGGGGATGGCTTAGTGATTAAAGTGCTTATAAGCTAAGTAAGCAAAAACACCAGAGTTCAGATCCCCCCTCCATGTGAAAATGCCTGGAGGGTGTGACAGCCTTCCTGAGTGTGTGGCCTGGAAATCTCTAGAGCAAGTTTGTTAGCCAGACCAGCCCTAATCATGTGCTGTGGACTTAGAGACACAGGCTTAAAACAGTATTGTGGAAGAGCAATCTAGGATGATTCTCAACTTCACCCTTGGCCTCAACACATATATACACTTACATGCAGATGTGTCCATCCACATTCAGATAGTCACACACACATTCACACATCCTATACACACATACACATGAAAAGAAAAAAGTATAAAAGGATATGAGCTTTTGCTATATCCACCATCCAATAGGCTGTTCTGTTAATAAGTAATTTCTCCAAGGATTACTCAGATGGTGTCATAAAGAAGGAGTAAAGAGGCATTTTCTTAAACAGAGCAAGAGTAAATCCTACCTTGTAGTGGAATGTTATATCCACTGACCTTGGATGCTTGTAGACTATTTCTGTGTGCATTCCTCTTGGCTTTAGACCTGAGAAATGACTGCAGTAACTAGTAATTTGCTGCTTGGAAAGAGATTATAAATCAGCACCTTTTTTCTAATTGTACATTTTACACTTTTCAGGATTGTGTTGTATGGGTTTTTGTCCCTTAAGTCCTGTGAAGATTATACCTAGAGTCATGTACTGTGATGTTTAAGTCAAAAAGTAAGTCTAAATGCACAGCCCATATAATTATGTAAAATATACAGCCTGATAATAAGTAACTATGTTACTGCTCTATTTACTTTGCCATATTTTACTATTTTGTTTTTATGTTATTTTTATGCGCATGCATGTGTATGTGTATATAGCATGTGTAGAAAAGGGCACTTGAACGTGCTGCCAGTGGAGATACAAGGGTAACAGCAGCAATCATCCTGGATTACTCTTCTTCCTTATTTTTTTGCTCTGGGATTTTTCCAGGCTCTGCCTTCCAAGTACAGTTACGGGCCACAATCATACACAGGACACTTTTTACATAGAATCTGGGAATCCAAACTAGTTCCTTTTCTCTGTGAGGCAAAGGCTTTAATCACTGATCCCCAGTCCTGTTTTGTCTTGTTTTCAGACAAGATCTTGTCTCAGGTTGGCCTGGAACTCATGATTGTCCACGTCAGTCTTCTGAGATCTGGGATTATAGGCATGTACTACCTACTTGGCTATCTTGTTTTTGTTTTGTTTTGTTTTGTTTTGTTTTGTTTTGAGTGTATTGCTTCTGCTTCAAAATATTTAGTGTAAGACAGCATTGCACGACCATCAACTTCTTATATGTCATGTTTACTGCGGTTTTCGATTGTGTGGAGTGGCCACATTCAGTGACCGGTCAGTTATCATGTAGGTTTGAGTATCTGCATACTCTGATGACCACACATCAGAACCACCCAGTGCCTTTCTTAGTACCTAACCCAGACCTTAAACAGCATGATTGCAGTTCTCTGAGAAGCACTTCCCCACTCAAACCTCAACCTACTTCTTATTCTTCCACTTCCTTACGTTATATTAACCCTGTTTAGTACAATCTCTCTTGCTAGATCTTATCCTTAGAAAGGGAACTAAGATCAAATTAGTACTACTTATGATTCAAAGGGGAGTTCTTTTTAATAAGTTTGGGAAGCAGGCATAAGCTGGAATGTTCTAGGATCTTAGTGCCACTGTGCTGGAAGCTCTAATTAGTTGATCATATACTATAAATTTTCTGTGGAGTAAATTGCATTTTAAAAGAACTGAAAGTTTAAATTAAAAAAGTTTTCTAACTGTATTTTCAGAAGTCAAATATGGGGAGAAAAACCACTAGGTAAGTGAATGAATACAAAAGTCTAAAAACACAGAGTTTATTTTGAGTAATAACCTTAGTAATTATCTTAATTTTTAGATATTATAAAAATAAGAAAAAAGTAGACTTAGTAGTAGGATAAACAAGTTACATGTGTATTTTGCCTTTTGGGGAAAATAGTTATGTTTTAGTATGTGTAATTTAGCATTTTATGTTATTCTGTCTTCAGTGGCTGTACCGTCTTTCCACAATGACAAAGGTAAAATTAATGGGTTGAAGCTGTATTGCTTTTCTGTGTTTTTATCCTGAGAAGATTTCTTGTATTTCTGCATTTCAGAAGGAGATGGCAGTATTGAGCCTCGTCTCTGACTCACCACTGTTTGAGGGATCTTTAAATTCTTCCTAGGGAAGTATCATTTTAGTTAAGCTCAGTTCATCTCCTGGGATTTCATTTTCTATTCTTCCCCCTCCTCTTTATATTCCCATGTGCAAAATGGGAATGCTGTAATGTATCTTTTATTAAATCTGTTCTACAGGGATACAAATAAATTGCATATTCTCATTTCTACACATCTGAACATGCCGGCTTAAGGGACATACAGAAAACAACTCCTGCTGAAAAGAAATGAGGACCAGCTCTAAAACATAGAAGTCTGTTTACGATGTGCTTATTTTCCTAAGGCTCTGACAGGAAGAATTAACTTTACATTTCCAGCACACAAAACACTTGACTGATCCACATCTTACAGCAAATAAACTGTTCTCTGGGAATACAGTTCTCAACTTTTTTTTTTTTTTTTTTTTTTTTGGCCAATAGGCTACTACTAAGAAAATGATTTTTTCCAGAACTGAAGCTCAGAACAAAAGTTTTGATGATGAGAGGAGCTATTTGCTTAGTTTCTAATCACATCACTGTTTTTCCCTGCATTCCAAATTTCAAAAGGATGATTCATGTACCTTGTAGCTTGATGTTGGAAAATAAAATGAAGAACAGTGTTCTTTGTCAATACCAGAAGTAATTAAGTAGTACATTTTAAGGCTATAAATGATGGGGAAAATAGAATGCTATCACATGAAGTTCTAGTAAGTTGTTTTTAAAAGTATTAACAAAGATTAGCAGAATAAGATACTATGTCAAAGAATCTGAGTTGGCAGTTGGAATGGCACCCAATTCTGTAAATTATGCTTTGAAAAGCTGTCCTGCCATGCTTAAAATATGTAAAAGAAATATTTTAACACTTGAGATTATGTGGTTTTCTTTGAAATCCAGACTATTAAATCACATATACACAAAGTTGTATGACTGTTTAGTTTGATTATCATAAGTAGTGAGATTTGCCTTATTTCTTAACTTTCATATGCTTAAAATGATCATTGAATTGCTATGTAACAAATAATTGATGGATTTATCTGGACCAGCAAGTCTGTTTGGTTTCCAGCATAAGGGAAGGAAGGACCCAACAACATCTTCATTTCATATTGTTCCGATAAATTTAATGACATTACTTTTTTAACCAAAAGGAAATTTCCTCTCAGCTGGATTCTTTCACTGTAGGTTTTAATCGCAAACTTTGAAAATGAGAACATAGCTATTATTTTTTATTAAAAGGACATGTTCTGGTTAGTTTGGAAAGGCCTGACTAGTAACGACTTCCAACAGCATGTCCAAAAACTTAAAATGTAATGCTGAACTTAAGAAAATAACATATGTCTTTTAGTACTGAGTACATTTTAAGTGGTGTAAGATGTATATAAGGAGAATCTATAGACATTGGAGAATAGTTCTTAGTATTTTACAAATCCTAAATAAGAGTAGGGTAGTTAAAATTTGCTGTATTCTCTAAAATGTAGCTGTGGATATTCAGTACCAACCTTATTATAAGAGATAGGTAGAAGCCACAGGAAATTTTAGTGCATATTGTATGCTCTAATAATCAAAGGATTATATCTTACACATAATATGTGGTTTCTTTTCTTAATGGTTTTGACTAACTTTTATGATTATCTTTGCTTATTAATATTTAGTCTCTCTCTTCCTCCATACTGGAATTTCACTTCATGAATACCAATTTAGCTATATCCCCAATCACCTTGTCTTTTAAAATGCTTCGAATTTTCATTTCTTTTTTATGTTCCCTTGTATAATATCTGTTTTCCACAGCTAAATCTACACCATGAATTTCTTTTAGTATTTATTTTAATGCATAGGTTATTTGTATTTTAGTTCTTTTTTTAGTATTTTAATTCTTAATGTAGTGTTAAAGTAGGAGAGAAACTTGAAATGTTTAAATATTAAGCTAAATTGTTATTACATTGATAGGATCTGAAGCATTCATTGATTTTTTTTTTTTAGCTCGGTTAAAATGCTTTCAACTTGTAATATATGAAGCCTTATGCTAGTGTAGAATGAAGCAATTCATTAAACTTGATGTTTCATCATGCTTTGTCTTACCATTATTTTAATTATAATTATAAATACCTTTGAGGCTGAATGTTGTTATCAACAGAATCCCAACCCTTTCCTCAGCAGCTTGAAGTAAAAAGAAACAGACAAACAAAAAACCAAACTCTTAAACCTAGAGTGATTTCTAGGAAGAACTATCACTGTTAGGAGCAAGCAGTGCACCTGCATTTGTACTTCTGCACAAAGTAAATAAACCTGGAGGAGAATCCTTAAGTACTCTGAGGTTTTATAGTACTGAGATTGAAATAGTCCACAAATTTTCTCCCTCTTTTGTACTATCAGTTTTTCCCATGCTTCCCATGTGGGGACAGGTCTCATGAAATTTGGCTGTTGATGTGTGATCCATATGGAAAACAAATTCCACTTGATGTGTATTTATTCAAATGTTCATCAGTCTTCTCTAGAAACCAGTGGTATAGAGAATCTACGAGGGCCCTGTCCTGTTTCTAGTACTCCGAAGCATCAATTCTTGGCAAACTTCAGTGGGACTTTGGCAAGATGTCCCCCAAGACCTGGGCTTCATTATGGCGTGCAAAGAGCCACTTCTCTTAGCCAGATTTGTCAGCATATAGCCCCAGGGAAAAGACGCCAGAGAGTCTAGGGCACTTGGTCTTGAAGATACTCTCCTTGATTGAGTGGTCAGGGAATGTGCACTAGCCAAAGACTTGATGATATGCTGGTATTCAGCCATCCCGCATTTGGAGCAGTCTGTTGCTCTGTATAGCAGCTTCATTGCTTCCGTCTCCTTTGAGCCAGAGCAATTGGTATGTTCTGCTGAAGTGCCTATTGTGCATAGCTGTTGCATCCAAGATGACTCACTTGTCAAATGTACCTAAGTTTTCTCAGCATAATCTAGAAATTCATTTTTTATATAAGCAGAAAGTATCATAATTTTTTACTTTAAAAGCAAAAATGAAAACCAGCAATCACCCCCATAAAATGAAGCTTAATTTCAGAGGATCCACACTTCTTTAGGCCGATTATTAGAAAAAAGCTCCATGAAATATTGGTAATGTGAAATTGAACAATTATTTATTCATTTTAAAAATAATGTATTGAAATAGAGCAACCTCGGAGGACCATTAAAGTAAATAATTTAAGAATTTGTTCAGCAACAAATAAGAATCTAGTAAAATTTGATTTTTTTTTAACCTTCAAAGTTTCTAATATATTTGTTCTGTTTAGAAAACACACACATTTAATTGTTTCCATCTCTCAAATACGTCCAGTGAGTTCAGCTTTTACTTGCTGTGCAAATAAATTGGTCCTAGTTGCATTGCTTTCTTTCACATATCATTTAAACTAGGGCTTAATGTGGTTGGAGCATTTTTGCCAGAAAAGTCATCCTACTTTTGTCTGAGGGTGGTTAATTACATCTATTTTTTTTCCAGCTAACAAATGCCGATACACTGAAATATTTGTGAGCCCAACTCTGAGATAATTTGTCATCACACATTTGATTGTGACTGTGTTTTATCATGATATACAGCAGGAAAAGTAAACAAAAACCCAAGGACTGACAGAATGTTATGGTGTACTACTTATTTTTTGGTTGCATCACCTTGTTTAGTCCATTTTTCTGTGCCAGTATTGATGCCTACCTAAATTATTAAAATATGTAAGTATTTTTTACTTATTTTTTCTCTGTGTGTGTAGGTGTGGGTGTGTGTACCCATTGTATGTACTGTGGAGGCCCAAAGGTGACATCAGGAATCATCTTGGACTGCTCCACCTCCTTATTGCTTTATTCTGGGTTTCCCAGGCTCTGCCTTCCAGGGGCCAGAATTATAGGCTGCTGCCATTTCTGTTCATTGTTTTTATCCAGGATCCAAATTCAGGTCCTCTCGCTTGTGGAGCAAAGGTTTAACCCATGAACCATCCCTCCAGTCCCAGCACTTTTTAATGTGACACTCAACATAGTTCTTAGATATTTTTGTCGCAAATATACAGGAGAAGTAAAATGAATGAATGAGATTGAATGAAAGAGAAAAGTTGTATTAGTTTTCTCATTTCTGTGACAAACACTTGATTGAAAAGTGTTTTGCCTCACAGTTAAAAGGGTGCAGCCTTCTCACAGTTTGGCAGGCATAGCAAGGAGAATCTGAGGTGGCCAGTCACATTGTATTTACAGTGGGAGGTAGAAAGTGATAATGTTGGTGTTCATCAGCCCTTCTCCTTTCTTCATTTGTTCCAGGGCCCCAGCCCATGGGATGGTGCTGCCCACATTGTGGGGATGTGGAGGGAGAGGTCCTTCTTTCCTCAGTAAAAGCTCTCTGGAAGCACTTTCATGGGTACACCCAGAAGTGTATCTCCTAGATGATTCCCCATATAGTCAGATTGGCAAGTTACCATTTCAGAGAAAAAGTCTTAATAATCAGATGTGTATTCTCCAAAGTGCTTAATGATAGAAAGGCTCTGAAGAAAAAAAAAACAGCTTCAATAACAAAAATACAGTTGTTTGTATATACTTATGTAAAGGCAGCATGTATCCAATTTGTGTATATAGTCTTTATAATTTGTCTCATTCCTTTCAATTATTGTCATGAGGAATTAAGTGAAATAGTAGAGGATAAACATTTTTTATTTTTAATGAATTCTATACCAACCCCATACACTAATCAAAAAAATGCAGGTAGTGGTGCTTATGTCATTAATAGGTACAATTTTCCCTGTGTTGAAGTATGTAGAAACTTGTAGATAGCCATATCATTGTGGCTGTAGTGAATGATTTTAGACTCCTGCTGAAATTTCTTTGGGCTCTTGAAATTTGACCTACCTGAAATGTCCACAGAAACCCTCAGAATCACTTTACAAAGTTTTCTCAGTGTGACCTGACACTCTAAGACTTTAGCTAGAGTTAAGAGTCCCTGGGGATTTTAACCCCATGTAATAAGTGGCAGAAGCCCTTAACGAATGTTGCCTCTCTGAATCTATTCCTTTTTTTTTTTTTTTTTGGTTTGCTTTCCATTTTTAAGACATTAATTAGGCAGGAAAAATATTCTCATCAGATTGTAATCTTAGATTCTGTTCCAAAGAGACCCTAAAATTTAGTGACTTAGAAAAGAAAGAAGGCAAATGGGAGTTTCTTCCATGATATTGAGAATCTCTATTACTTCTAACTTTCTCTGCCTTCCCTAGCATATGATTCCCATCTGTATAATAAAAAGTAAATTATCACTGTTATATTTTCATCCAAGTCTGAGCTGCAGAAAATAGGAGAGAAATCAACTTCCTTAATAATGTTATGACTTGAAGTAGATTACATAACTTCCTTTTGTATTCCATTGGCTGGAGATATGTCATGTGATCACAATGATTAGCAAAAGACTCAGGGAAAACATAGTTTGGGAAAACATAGTCAGTCATGTATCCAGCTACTGGAAGGTAATTTATGGAATCTGATAAATCCCTGTAACTAAGATTTTTATCTTTCTTTTTTTTTTCTTCTCTTCTTGCGCTCTATTTTTTATCCTGTTTGCTGAGAATTTTTATGAGTACTTAATCATAATTTGGCTCTTGTAAATAGAGCATGAACTGGAATGCACAAGAAATATTAATTCTAGTAAATTTATTCTTTCTAGTTAATCTAGTATCAGTTTCAAGTCAGAAGTGAGAAATAGCAAAAAAAAAAATAAAAAAAAAATAAATAAATAAAGCAGATTTTCTTAAACAAGCCGGAATGTAGAAGCACTGAAACAGAACCTTCTACTCTGATCACTCCACCTTGACTTAAATGCTTCTCCTGAGTGTCACACTGGTCTTTGAGCATTTACATCTCTTTGTCATCTGCTGAAATCACAGAAGTGACCTTAGATATCCTAAAGCCCAGTGGATTACAGTGTAGAAGTGGGCAGGGTTAGGGGATATATAAAAGGCATTGCCTCAATTTCCCGCTTTTTTCCAACTACAGCAGATTCACTGTGTCTCTTTCACACTCTGGGCTTATTAGCAAATATTGTCCAAGGAAACTTTCTCATCCCAGGAAAATTGTAGCATCTTTTAATTGCAACCAACTTCTTTGTTGTATATGAAGGCACTCAGGCTTATGGGGATGTTATTTTTCAAAGTTTCAATGGTAGAATTTAGCTAGTCATTGGAATACATTTTCTTCCTACTATAACATGTGTGTTAAATTTCCCTGCAACATTCATTGCTTCACTGTAGCAAAAAATTAAGTGGTATATGTCTTTTTTCCCTTTTCTTTGAACAATATAGGAAAGTTTGGCAGAGAAATAGAAACTACATAATTTCTTGCAATTTATTTATTGTCTCTTTGAAACCAAGTAGCATGTAAGTGCTGGTTCAAGCAGACTTCTCTTTCATTATGAATGCCATATATGCAGTCATCGAGAAACAATTTGTTTGGAAATGAAATATTTCATTGCTATGGGTTCAAATAAGAATGACTGATTACAGTATGACAGGTCTCTTCTAGAACTGAGTCATGGTTTCTGGGGAAGTCATGAGGGTATAGATGGCCTTGCCTTGTCGCAAAGAAATGGTAATCTGGAGAGGAATGGGTGAGGAGTGACCCCCATCTCTCACTCTTCTGTGCTCTTCGTTCCTGAGAGCCAGTGTGTTCATAGCATCTTTTTTATAACTTGTGCCTGTCATGCTATGATTCTGCTCCTGAGAAATTGAAGATGAGCATGCACATTATGTCAGAATAGCCTGTGTATGCTCTGTTTCATGTAGTTGTGCTTTGTAATCAAGAATGCATTGATGTTTGCTTGTTTTCTGTAAACCTGTTAGCTAATTTTGGGAAATGGCAAAGTTGCCTTCATCCACTGTTTAGCATCACTTTTTGCATTTAATAATAAAACAAGTGCTCTAGGGACTAGTTTTCTGGCTAACTCATGCCTTTGCAAACCAACGTAACCTCTTAACATAGAACATAAGTAATAGAAATTCAGAGGAAATGAGCTGTTTCATTCCCATGAGCATGATTAGAAAGTCTGAAATAGTTTTCACAAACTATTGTTTTACAGTAATTATACATTTTTTCCACAGGTATGAAAATGTTTTTCATGGAAAGCACAGGTCAACCTAAAGTCAGAAGCTCCAGTCTTAGAAGTGCTCATGTTATAAAGAATAATCATAAGTTATTTTATTAATATTGTAATATTTCACTTTTTATGTGTATTAAGCTGTAATTTGATTTTTGGCATTGTCTCAAATAACAATAATTTTACATCTAAATGAGAAATGTAACTTGAAAATATTTCTGATTAAATGTGTTTTTTTTTTTAATTTCCTTTGTAAGTTCCTCAGGTTATCCATAGGGAAAAAAAGTAGTCAGCTTTATGATAATTTTGCAAAGTAGAGAAATTTGTGAAGGACCCAAAATATACACAGTCTATCCCATTACTTCCTATTCTGAGATATTTGAAGAATTATGACAGAACCCAGGTCTCTAAAACACAAGTAGCTCTCTTGCTTTTAGACAGTTAGTGAGAAAAATAGCACACAGGCCTCCCATTGCAAGGCATCACCCACCTTCACAGCCACATTGGGTGACAGGTAAAGGTGAAAAGGTGTTCCAGAAAGCTATAACTGTTTTTGTATTTCTTGGCTTTGTATTTGGTTCTCATGAATAAGATATCAGGTTTCATTTGAGTAAGAAATTAAGGCAGTGCTCCACATCTCATTTTTACATTTTTATTATATATACTAAAACAGTTTTTCCGTTTCTCCATCACAACTTTTCTTCCTTCTTTGTTTATTTCCTTGGTCTTTTCTTCCTTTCCCTCTAGGAGTTTATTCCTTAATTGAATCAGGGATAATTGTTATGGTAGTCATCCCTTCCAAAGAAAGGCAGAATTTCTTACACTATCATAATCCTTAGCCTTATCTCATTCTGAAGCGTTTTCTTTGAGAACACATCTCAGCAATACTGAGATGCATACTGGCTTCCTGCCCTTATTTCTCATCACAGATATGAAATGATATTTAGTGAAATGGTAATTTAGAAAAAAAGTAAAGGAAGTGAGAGGGTGCAATGGAATTGCTGCTATGTTAGAAATTGGAGTGTTGAGGAGTGATGATTACATATTAGGGGAAAGAAATTTGAAAACTGAAGAAAGGTGTGAGAAGATAAAGGAACATACCTTCATCTTCATGCATTTTAAATATTCTTTCTTCCATTTTTTGACTTTCTTGACTAAAACACCAAAAAACCACAACACACACACACACACACACACACACACACACACACATTCTGACAGAATTCACAGCCTTTCATTCTCAATGTGTAGATGATTTTTCCTGAATTTCAGCTTACTACTATAGTAGTAATGATTCCGTGTACTTTTTCTTTCAAAATGAATCTTTATCTTTCTTTCTGACTAATTACTTATCAATGTTGGTCTTTTCAGCATTATTTTAAATAAAGCAGTTTATCCAGATCACTTTTTGTGCTAAAGTAGAAATAGAAAGTCCTCTAAAGAGTGGATGTTATTTGATGAAATTATGCAAGCTTCCTCTTCAAGTTCCCTGACATCGTTTCTGGTTCAGTAATAATGTTTAATAGTTATTTAATGATTTGTTTGTATTCTATCCTGACACAAAGGTTTCTATCACAAATGTTTGCTTTGGAAGGCTGAAAAAATATCACCAGTAACTAATGGGCAGTAAGTTTATTGGGGAATATAGAGTGTCCTCCTTCATTAACTACATTCTACGTTTATTTTCTTCCACATAATACCTCGGTAATATCATTTTGTGAGGCAGAAAGAGAGCAATCATGGCCATTCCTACTATATTAGAGGGAATGTTACTAACAAAGAGCTTAGTGTAGATTGATTTGCTATAAATTTACTCTGTAACTTATTGTCCAAACTTGGGGAACACTGAAAATGGCAGCAGACACTACTTGTAATTATACTGGAACAATAGGCATAAACTAAAATTGTTCCAGGAAAAAATGAGGCATATTGTCAATTTTCTAGGACCTAAAACTGATTTTCACATATTTCTACCTTTCTATGATTCTGAGGTTGTGTGTTCTTGGTCAAGAACATATGAATTAGCATTAACAGTTGTTATAGGAAAGGATTAAACATGGATATTGGAACATCTTTTAATTTTATAGTTGCTCTTGGGCATGTTACCTAACCTCTCTGTGTTCAGTTTCTCAGTGGATTAGTAATGCTGCTGATAATAATAAATTATTGGGCTTCTTAAGTAGATAGTAAATGAAATGGTTAGAATAGTATCTAGTGCTTAGTAGGTACCTTATATATTTGGCTAACAAAATATGAGTATTGACTTTGATTTCTCTTATGTAGTAAAAGTTAAAAGAACATAATTGGAACTTTTCTGAATCAGTTTTTAAGAAATTTTGTACATTGTGGAATTCTTTGAATATCTGTATCCCTAGTTACTAATACCTGTGCTGATGGAATTGAGTGACACAGTCTTGTGCACATGTGTGAATGCGTGTGTGTTGTGTGTTCACACACATAAGATATATGGTGTCTGACTATGTGTATGTGTGCATGTGGAAGCCAGAGGAGGACACTGGGTGTTCTGCTTTATCACTCTGCAATTTATTCCCTTGACACGGGGTCCGTCACTGAAACTGATGCAGTGATGCTTCCTGCTTCTTCCTGTGTCCCCACAGAACTAAGCTGCAAGCATATACGCTCAACGGCCAGCTTTTTGTGTGTGTGCTGGGATCTGAATTCAGAACCTCATGTTTGCTGTGCTGGTGCTCTTCCTCACTGATCCGTTCCTTCAGTACCAGGTGGCATATTCTTATAGTAACCTAATGATTTGTTTTTAAGCCACATGTAACATTATTAACATGCACATAATAAAAGCAAATTGCTAGCTGATTGTCATTTTGGATTTGTGACACTTTTGATTTGTGACAAAATGATAGACTTCATTATGATCTACCATTCTGTCCTACTATGAATATTCTATTGATTCTAATATATTATGCTAACATATTTTTTCGTCTAACTGTTTGGTGGCTAGACACAAGTGGATTATTTTCATGACTCAAGATGTTTGATTTCTTCTTTTGGGTTATAAAGTCTTGATTTTCTTTTTCTTTCTCTTTTTCTCCTTCCTTCATTCCTTCCTTCCTTCCTTCCTTCCTTCCTTCCTTCCTTCCTTCCTTCCTTCCTTCCTTCCTTCCTTCCTTCCTTCCTTCCTTCCTTCCGTCTTCCTTCCTTCCTTCCTGCCTTCCTTCCTTCCTTCCTTCCTTCCTTCCTTCCTTCCTTCCTTCCTTCCTTCCTTCCTTCCTTCCTTCCTTCCTTCCTTCCTTCCTACTTTTCCTCCTCCTTCTTCTCCTTCTTTGTGTGTGTGTGTGTGTGTGTGTGTGTGTGCGTGCGTGTGCGCACAAGCGTGTGTGAGTGTGTGCATCAGAGATCATTGTGTGTGCCTGTGGAGGTTCAAGAGTGACTTCAGAAGTCATCCTGGATTGCTTCTACCTCCTTTTTTTGCTTTGCTCTGGGATTTCCCAGGCCTGGTCTTCCAGAGTGAGAAGCAAAGGCCATGACCATTTCCACCTGACATTTTTACATGGGATTGGGATCCAAACTCAAGTCCTCTGTTTGTACTTCTGTTTATTAACCTTTTAGCCATCTCTCCAGCCCAGCTCTATTTATTTTCACAATTGATGCTCTTCTTTTAAAATTAAAATTAAACATTTAATCTATGAAGGGAAGGATGCAAAAATTCATTTTCCCTGCAGTTCATCTGAAATATGACAATTCGTACATAAGAGAAAAGCCCACATCTCTTTTTGTGGATGGTATTGGCCTCTATTTTGTGGTCAGGATTAAACATATTCTCTCTTTACCCTTAGGCTTAGTCAGAACCATTTGACTGACTGAAATCATTCATGGATTTAATGCCCAGAATATGGAGATGGTAATTTTAAAATAGATATTTGATTTCCCCATATCCAGTTCTTTCTGTGCTTCAGGATTTCATGTCATATTTTTCTAGGGTCATTGTACTTGGCTTTTTTCATTTGTTGCATCCTTCTGATAAATCTCTCATTTAATTGAAGAGCTTAGCTCCACTTCTGCTATTTATTCATTTCTACTGCATTTCACCTATGGGATCTAGCTGTTGTTCTAATATTATGTTCTAGATCAAATGTTTAAAATATGCATGTCAAGGGCTTGGAGAGGTAGCTCAGGGGTTAAGCCTCTGCCTTGCAGGCAGAAGGTCCTGAGTTCGGATCCCAGATCCCACGTATAGACGCCAGGTGGAAGCGGGGGCGGCCTGCGCTTCTGGTCCTGGTAGGGCGGAGCCTGTGAATCCCGGGGCAGAAGGAGATGGAGGCGTCCATGGTGGTTCCCGATTCGTCCGTGGCTCTACACACACACATACACACATGTGTGCGCACATACATACACACACACACACAATTGAATAAATAATAATAAAAAATTAAAAATATGCATGTCAATGCTTATAATAGCATAAATAAGTGTCTTTGAAATGTTATAGATTATAATCCCTTGATTGAGTTATTTGTGAATAGTAGAAATATGTTGTTCACAGTTCTTGAGGCTGGAAGATGTAATCAAGGCATCAGTGGGTAGTGTCTAGTGAGACTGGCTGTCTATTTTGAGGGCATCTTTTTATTGTATCCTCTATGGAGAAATGTCAAAGTGCTTCCTCAGACCTCTTTAGACAAAGGTTATAACACTATTCCCCCATGATTCAGTACTTCCCCTAAGTACTTCCCTCTTTATTTGGGCTGAATGTATGAATTTTGTGTACAGAAATATTCAGACCATAGCATTCCTTATTTAGTGTTAATTTGAAAGGACTTTTCTACCTATACAGACTATTTAAAATTTTATATGCTAGCACATATTTTTGATAAAATGACCTATGTGCTACTATTCTGATTTGATAGTAAAATTAGATTACTTCAGGATCCTCCTTGACGGTGGAGGGACATAACTTAGAGGATATTGACCTGGTACCTTTAGAGTGGCCTACCTTCTCTAGCTGCCATGAGAGTTGTCTGTGTACAAAGTAAAAAATAGTACTCCTTTCCAAATGTGCTCCTTCCTGAATGAGAGGTGAAGCTTTTTAAGTTCTAGAACAAAATATATGGATTAGGATTAGTTCTGGCTTGTCTTGTAAAGAATATGAGTGGGTGAAAAAGACTTTGAAAGTTTTCCATCAAACAACTTGATAAATGCCTGAAACTGAACAAGAGACATTATGGCAGATGTGTCTTTTCTGTCTGTCTGGTTGTCTATTTTAGAGGCATCTAAAATATATCTTCATGTAATCATTGTGGATATCAGAATATAGCCCTCATGAACTTTGACATGCACAATAAAGGATGCTCCAGGGATGCGGGGGGGGGGGGACAATGGGAGAAAGGGAGGGAGGGGGAAAAGGAAGGGTAAAAGGGGGAAGAGAGCAAAGGGATCCAGGGAGGGGTGGAGGGACGGAGGGGAATGGGGTACCTGTCAAGTTTGTATGAGTGGAAAAAAAAGAATATAGCCCTCATATCAATAGAAAGTAATACATTTGCACCCTCTTAAACACAATAATTTAAAAATTAATCAGATAATTATAGTACCTGGATCAGAATGTGGATCATAATTGGATCCCTAGTTCATCTCCAGAACTTACGAATCAGCAGAGTTTACGAGGTCAGGCAGGTAATAAGGTGCTTTTCTATTAATGTTGCTATTGTGAGATTTGTTCTTGTGGGTAGTTTTTTCACATTAGTGTGAAAATCCAGGTTGGTTGTCTGGACAGCAAGGAAGGATTGATTGAACTTTGAAATAAGAACACAATAATGGAAAGAATGTGGATTTGAACGTATTTGAGCAACAGCTTGGCCTCCTATGGACTCTGAGACTGCTAAGTGACTGTGTTTCTCCAAGTTTTAATCTCTTCATTTCTTGTACATGGAAAGTGATTGTGCTTGCTGAAAGAGGTAAATGAGGTAACAGTTATCAGAACTTGAAACACAGCCGTTGCTCTTGGGACTATTTTTATTCTGAAATTCATGACCATGCCTTGAATATAGCTTAAATCTTTGATAGACACTCCTGAGGTGTTATATCCTTCAGTAAGTTAAAAGACTAGGACCAATTTCAAAGGCAGAAATCAGAAACTTCAGTGGTGCATAATGTAATATAATCTTTCTAAATCCTTTACCCTTTGTGGGGAAGGAAGAGATCTGCATATCTCTTTTGTGTTTCTTCTTTTCCTGTTTTACTAATACTGAAGAAGGGATAAAAAGGTATAACTTCCAGTACTACTTTACACATGGATTCCTAACCAATGCAGTTACTCTGTTTTACTTAGAACCTTCATCTTTCTTTGATCACTAGTTATATATATCACTGGAATCAATATGATATGAATGTCTGTGCTACTAAATAGTAATGTTTGATGAACCTGTAGCTCTTCTAGAAGATAATCAAGATGGGTAAAATGGTGACATCCAGTTCTAACATTACTTAACCAATTTTATATCCTCTGGGGGTAGACAGATTACCATCTTTTAAAATATTTCTTAAACTTTGCTTGGAACAATGATGCCACAACTCAAGGTGATAAAAGGACAGAGTGTCTTAGAGAACTGAAAGAAATCCCAAAAGAAAGAGCTATAAGCTCATTACTTTTAAAATGCTCCTTACACCTCATCAGAGAGGAGGACCCAGAGGAAAGTTTGATATACACATTAAAGGATGCTTCAGAGATGGGGGGAGGAGGCACTGGGAGAAAGGGAGGGAGGGGGGAAAGGAAGGGGAAAAGGAGGGAGGGAACAGGGTGGTCCAGGGAGGGGTGGGGCGAGGGAGGGGACAAGGGTACCTATTATGTTTGTGAATGGAAAAATAAATAAATAAATAAATAAATAAATAAATAAATAAAATTAAAATGCTCTTTAAATATTTTATTTATTTATTTTATGTGTGTGTGTATGTGTGTGTGTGTGTGTGTGTGTGTGTGTGTGTATGTATGTGTATGTATGTATGTATGTGTATCAGAGGGCATTGTGTGTCTCTGTGGAAGATCAAGGGTGACTTCGGGAATCATCCTGGATTGCTTCTACCTCCTTCTTGTTTCGTTCTGGGATTTCCCAGGCTCCACTCACTAGGGAGGAAGTCCAGGTTGCTGTCTTTCCCGCCTGACATTTTTATGTGGGATCTGGGATCTGAAATCAGGACCTTATGCTTGCGAGACAGAGTCTTAACCCCTCTCCAGCCCTAAAATGCTCTTTAAACAAAAAAATTTTCAGTCTTAGCTGATTTGATTCCTATATATATTTTTATACATGAGAATTAAAGGTTATATTTTTTCAATAATTAAATATAGCCAAACACCACCACATAGCATTTTGATGTATGCTTAAATGACAGTTGTCCCAGACATGATAAATGGAGCTGAAAAATTCTTATGGAACCTAGTGACATCATAGCTGTTGTAACATCATAGTGTAATGAACTCACAATGTAGCAAAGTCCTTGTAAACAAATTTAGTGCATTTCCAGTTTGAGAAGAATATAGTACATACTGTATGTATATTGTACAATAGTAATGAATGATTACTGATTTATGTATTTTTATGCTATACTTTTAAAAAACTCTTTACTCCTAATTAATTTTAAAAACACAGTCACAAAATAGCCTCAAGTAAGTTCTTTAGGAAGTGTCCCATAAGGGATTGTTATCCTAGGAGACAGCTCCATGCATGTTCTTAACCCTGAAGACTTTCAGGTAGGACATAATAGAGATGTGGGGATAGAAGGAAATTGCCTAATAATCCTCACTTTCTGTCAGTCGAGACTAATGTGTGTGCTGTGTCTTACTTAAGAAAGTTTAAAAAGTAGAAAAACAAAGTGAAAAAAATTAGAATGGCAAAAAGTAGACTAGACATCTATCATTGCTGAGCAGTAGAACATGTACTTTACTTTTTGATTAATTTGTGTGTGTGTGTGAGTGTGTGTGTGTGTGTGTGTATGTATGTGTGCGCGCGCGTGTGTGATCAGAGGGCATTGTGTGTCCCTGTGAAGGACCAAGGTTGACTTCAGGAATCATCTTGTATTGCTTCTGCCTCCTTTTTATTTTGCGCTGGGATTTCCCAGGCTCTTGGGTTCGAAGTCTTTTCTGCCTGGCATTTTTCATGGGACCTGGTATACAAACTGAGGATCTTCTACTTGCAAGAGTTTTAACACCTGAGACATCTCTCCAGTCCAGAAGACTCTGACTTTGATCCTAACACTGAAGAGATAACTTACAGAAAAACACAGAAACACTGAAGAAAAAAATAATGGAAAAACTCAGAACTTTATGAAATGAGATACAGATGTACAGATGTACGTATGTTGTGATTCAAGGTGTTATTATAAAAAGATCATGAATCAAAAGAGATTAAAAGTTTTTGAAGTAAGGATTTCCAAAATACAAGTTTAATTTATTTCTAAAGAACAAAACTTTTAATCTTAGTTTGGTGTAGTTGAAATGTAGTGTTTTAAAGTTGAGAGCAGTCTACAGTCATGTCCTCAGCCTGCACAGTTATTCACTACTGACCCACAGAAAATTCAGTTCCTATATGAGTTCTGCTTATCCTTTGTGCCTTAATTTTTACTGAGGTTTTTCTATGCTTGGGTGTGTTTACATTCTTGGGTACTTACCACTGTTAAAATTGGCCACAGTGTTTAGTAATTTAGAAGTCTGTGTACAGATGTGTAGTCTAGGAACAATAGGAAAACCATATCCATTATATTTTATATGACATACATACATATATAATATGTATTATTTAAAAATATATATTTATTTAATAAACATATATTTATATATATTGGGTTTTTGTAAAGCTAATACTATATACCATGTAGGTTTCTTTACATATACTTATTAGGTATCTGACCTTGGCTGGTTTCTGGGAAAATAAAGATGAATATGGCAGATACTCTGAAGATAAATATGACATAGAATATTATTAGACTGAGTATGGTAGGTATAACAAAGAAGGGCATAAACGATAGTAAAGGAAAAATGAGATCTTAGGAGTGGAGGTAACATTTGCAATGGGTTGCATAGAGATTACCAGGGAACCAAGGAGCAGGAGGACCTTCCAGCTGTGAAGTTGGAGCACCACCTGTCACTTGCTAATGCATAAAGGTGAAACAGTGCATTGCTTGGTGCTAATAATTCCCAACTTCTTAATGATTATGTAATTTGTGGAAAAAAATTTAATCTCTAAAGGCTTTGGATTCTGAATCTGGAAAGACTTTTTTCTTTGCCTCATTGAATGTGAACATAAGAGAAGATACCTATGAAACTTACAGCGCAGAGCCCAGCACTGATGGTGCATAGTAAATAGTCTTTTGTCATGTAGTTAAGAAAAGATAATGAATGTTACAGTGTAGACTTTCGTGAGAAAAAAATGTCTTGAAAGATCTACTAAATGAATGAGAAATGAAAAGATTGAGGATAACCGTTTTTTTGTAGTTCAAGTTTAATCTTTGGTCTCTAAATGGCTAAGAGTAAAAACCCTTAAAAAGACTTGAGGATTATTGAGATAAGTGACAGTTACAGCTGAATATTTTGCAGTGTTATGTGTAAATTGCTCAGAAGCATATGGATGAAATTTCCTTTCAACAATGCATGGTTTAAATGTGAAGGGGAAAGAGACCTGCAAATAGGACCCTGTGTGGTTAGGAAAGCTGATGATTGCCCCAGGAACTATAGGGAAGAGGATAAGAAATGTTCCTTGGGGTGAAGGCAACAGAGCAGAAGATGAGAGAAAGGATATCATATGTTCTGTACCCCACTTTAGGGAAATTCCAAGTATTACAAATCCATGTTGCTTCATCACAGATTTAAAAATATTTGATTTATTAGATCAATCAGATAAAATCATGATTAGAAAACAGTTGTCATTTTTTCTTTATGTGAATGAGATACACTTCAGAAGAGCTCTTCCAGTTAAAGAAGCTACTATCCTGTAAATCTACACTTCTTTTAGAGAGAGGAAAAAAGAACTTGGACAAAAACCACAGCTAATCTGTCTGTCTTATAGACACTTAAGAGGCTTACAGTTGAAATGGCCTGCCTAACATTTCACTCATGAGTCCATGGATTAGAAGCTCGCAAGGCCTTCTACAACACATTTGGGTCAGTAAAACGGCTCAGAGGGTAAAAGTACTTGCCAAGTAGACTTGGCAACCTGAGTTCAATCCCAAGAAAGAGCTGATTCCTAAAAAACTGTCCTCTTACCTCCACATGTACTTGTGGCTCATGCATTTCTTTGCTCATACACATCATACACAATAAACAAATAAGTAAACAAATGAATTTAAAAGGCTTTACAGAAGAATTCCATATCTAAGGAAAAAGACTTGGTCAAGGGTACTTCCTATGTGAAATCAGAAGTGACAAGATTTTAGCCACATGTTCAGAATGATCTTTTTTAAAAATTAAAGGTGTTCTGGTTTCAAAGGTGATATTTTCATGCCAAGTTATGATAACCAAGCTTACATAAAGTAAACACTGTGATGAGTATGGGGATGTCTACATGTGAGCTAGATAGCTCAGTGATGTGTAAATAATATATGTGAGATACACCTTATGTAAGTGTGGGGATATAAGTATTTTTTCAAAAAGCAGAACAAAGTTCCAATCTAAAAAAAATTTAAGATAGATAGAAAGATTTTTTTTTTTGCCTGGTTTGCTGCTGTTGCCATTTTAGCTCATTCATTTTTACCATTTGTCTTCTATAGCTATCTATAGATTTTGTGATTAATATTATTTTTGTTTCAACTGTTTGAGAGAAAGAACATATAGTTCTTAACCTGTAGTATGTCTATTTCCTAACTATAAGGATATCCATCACTACATTTTTGCATGTGGGTGCATGTGTGTATACAAGAAGGCATTTGAGTGTGTGTGTCTGTGGAGGCCCAAAGGCGGCATCAGGAATCACTGTGGATTACTCTACCTCCTTATTGGTTTGCTCTGTGATTTCCTAAGCTCTGCCTTTTGGGGCTAGAATTGAAGAGCACAGCCATATCCATCTAACATTTTTATGTGGGATTTAAGGATTCAAACTCAAGTTCTTTTGGTTGCAAGGCAAAGACTTTAACCCCTGAGCAATCTCCCCAGTCCATTAGCTACATTTTTTAATCTTTAAAACTTCAAGAAATTTGTCATTGACATAATACTTTTATAAAAATGAGCAAACGATATACTTTATAATGTATTTTCCCTCTAGTGGCAGTTTACTCTAAAATGTGTTATTTTTAGTTGTTAATCTGAAATAATTTTTTAATTTCTAATTTCTAGAATTGCAAGCATATGTTTCAAAGACTTGAATAGAATGCTACTCATTTTGGTTTTATCTAAAATGAGAAGCTACTTATTGTGCATTATAGGATAAAATACTTCAAACACAAGTGGTGTCATATTTGAGGCTATCCAAGCAATGGCATATAATGTTCATGAATGTCTCACTTGTGAGTATAATTTTTATCACCTGCCCAAGTGCTTTTCACATATATAATTTTGTCTATGCTCTTTTTGTTATTGGTTTTAATTGACTGCTACCTTAATTCAAATGTTATTAAGTACACACATTCCAAATGCTACTTATTTTTGGTGGATAAAGTGATGACCAAAATAGATATAATTACTACTCTCACAGAGCTTATATTATTTTTTTCTATCAATGTTTATATTTTAATCTATTTGCAGATATTTTAGTTTAATATTTTAATTATTGACAGAAATGAAAACCCAAATCCACGGGTCCTTTACCAAATATTATTTTATATTAATTCGTTATTTTTTCCATTTTTACATATATATATATCTGAGGATTTATTTTTTCACTTATTAGGCTCACATGTTATTCTTCTGTTACTTTGAGACAACACTCAGACTCAAGCAATTAAAGGGAGAAAAGGAGATTTATTTGGCTTACTTCTGGTAATTATGATGGGAACAGCATGGCAGGTGGCAGAAACTTGAGGAGACTCAGGTCATAGTAGACATCGTCATGGAGTTCAGGAGAACAAGTAATAGACTGCCAGAATAGACTGCTGAGGGAGCAGGGCAGGGCTAACTAATCCCAAGGCCCATGTCCTGAGACATTCCTTCCTCCAGTAAAGTTCTACTTCCTGAAGGTGCCATGACTTTTCAGACATCAGTATCAGCTAAGAAACAAACACATGAGCCTGTGGGGGAAAACTCACATTCAAAGCATGCACATGAAAACCTGAGGTTGATGTTGGGAATCATCTTCAATTGTTTTTCCATCTATTGTTTTTTTTTTGAGACCTCTGTCTTTAATCAAATCTAGAGCTCATCAACAGGATTAGCCATCTTGCTTTGGGGATTCATTATCTTCTTTTAAGGATGGAATTACAGGTGGGCTGCCACACTCACCGGGCATTTTATGTGTATCTGGGGATCTGAACTCAGGTCCTTTTGCTTGTGTGACAAACACTTTAACTGATGAGCGATCTCCTTAGCTCCTTAAAATTATCTTTAGTTGATAAATAAAAATTGTATACACGTATCAAGCATAGTATATTGTTTGAAAAATACAGTGTAGAATGGCCAATTTGAGCCAAGTAATATGCATATCATTTACATACTTCTTATTCTTTTCCCTTTTTTAAAATATAAAATCTGCATTAAATCAAATTATTTAAAATAAGAGGACACTTTACAAAATGTGTAGGAAATAAAATTCTTACACTATAAGTAAAAATGTAACATTACAGAGTATCTTATAAAGTGCACAAAAATTAATTCCAAGTGTGTCAGGGACTTCAGCATTAATCCTGAAATTTGAAACTTTTAGAAGACAGAATGAAGAATACACTTGAGTTGATAGAGTAAAGATTTTCTGAACAGAACCCCAAATGCCCAGGAAATGAGACCAGTAATCAACAAGTGGGACTTCATGAAATTTAAAAGCTTTTGTTCTGGGTTGAATTGATGGCTCAGGGGTTAAGACTCTGTCTCACGAGAAGAAGGTCCTGAGTTCAGATCCCAGGTTCCACATAAAAGTGCCAGGCTGAAATGGCTGGCTCCACTTTGCACTTGGACCAAAGCCTGGGAAATCCCAGAGTGAAGCAAGAAGGAGGTAGAAACAATCCAGGATGATTCCTGAAGTCGCCTTTGGTCATCCACAGGCACAGACACACACACACAATAAATAAATTTTTTTTTAAAAGGCTTCTGTTCTGAAAAAAACTCTCAATTGTGCAAAAAGACTACTTATTCTTTTATGGTAAAAATACCCCAAATTTACTCTTTTAGAACTTTTTTTGCTGTGTGTGTGTCCATATGTGTGAAGACATGTGTAAAAGAGAGGACTTGAGTGTGTGTGCTTGTGAGGCCCAAGTGTGATGTCAGGAATCTTCCATCTTACTGCTTTGTTATAGGTTTTCCCATGCTCCATCTTACAGGGCTTGAATTACAGATCACCTCCATATCTGCTAGGCATCTTTACGTGGGATCTGGGGATCCTAACTCAGGTCCTTTGCTTGTGAGACAAAGATCTTAACCACTGAATCATATCCCCAGTACATTAGCACTTTTCAATAACTTTACTAACTGTAGGCACCATAGTGTATAGTAGATCTGAATTTATTCCACTTATCTAACTGAAGTTTTGAGTCCTTTGACCAATATCTCCCCAAACCCCTTTACATTCAGTCTAGGCATGTTTTTCTTTTCTCCATATGTAAAGCTGCTTCATTTAAACAAGTCTACATACAAGTATTTCATTTTTTATATCTATTATTATAGTTTATTCATCTAATCATCATTGCTGATATTTAGCTTTTTTGTACATTTTTTTCTTTTCTGGCTATCACCAATTTTTTTGGTCACTTTCTAGTACTGTAACACATTCCTAAGATAATTAGTTTATATAGAGAAAAAGTTTGTTTCAGCTCCTGGTTTCTGTTGTTCCAGTCCATGATCAATTTGTCCTGTGGCTTTGCTTCTTTGATTAGGTAGCTTATTATAGTGGAAGTGAGTGGTAGAACAAAGCTGTTCACTTTATGGCCAGAAATGAAAGCAGAAAAAGAGACACTTTGAATCTCCTTTAGGTACACATTCAGTGATATAATGCCTTCTATTGGCATTGTTTTCCAGTGATGTTGGAAATTAAACCTTAAGCATATAAATTTTCCAGAAAAAAGAATTTATTTTTAAACAGTAGCACCATACACTCTGCAATAAATACTCTGTAATGTTATTTATATAGATGAGTGTATGTGTGAATGTGTGTTTATTGTACACATTTATGTGTACATATATATATATATGCAGAATAATTTCTAAGAGAAAATTTATGGGTCAAATTATTTGCTTTTGAATAAATCATTCTCATGAATATAACCCATTTCTTTCCAAGTCTGGTGTGCAGAGTATCTTTTTCCCCTTAGCCATAGTCCGTCTGTGGCTCAAGTTGCCCAGAAACTTACTCTGTGGACTAAGTTAGCCCCAAACCTGTAATCCTTCTGCTTCAGCTTTCCAGTTGCGGAGGGACTGCAGGCTTGTGCCTCATGATGGCTGCTTTTTTGGTTTGATTGTTACTGCTGCTCAGAGAGATTGAACACAGGATAAACTACCAAGATCTTTCAAAGAAATCACCTGACTTTGGTTGAGATGTTACAGAAAGAAATTTTTAAAATCTGAATTTTACGATTGACCATATCACTATAATATAGGAATGTTTTCTACTGGCACACAGTATAAACACAGAAAAATTAGTGAAGAGGAAAAGTACTTTCAGGCATGATCTTTTTATGTTATTTGCTGCATGCACCAAGAAAATGGGTTCAATGGAATTTTTGGAATTCTTAAAGTATCACAAATATCTTCAGAAGTTTTATAATAAACTAAACAGAAATATTAATTCATTCCAGATAATCTTAGATTATTTAAAGTGTTCAACAAGGACAGTTGTTTAACAAGTTTTAAAAATTGTTTTAGTTGTATATATGGAACACAGTATGATTATTTGCTACTATATGCTATACTTTACTACCAAATCTATGTAATATTTCTATCTTTGTAAACCTCAATTTTTATTGACATGCAATAATGGCACACATTTATTGGTTACAGGGTGATTTTGTAATACACGGTACAATGCATACTGATCATACTAGGGTCATTAATGTTTTGATCTCACTTTTACTTTGTGTTTGGAGACTTTGAGTTCTTCTCATAGTTATGCATAAAATACAAATTTCTCATTGGGCAGATAGAATTCCACCACCTGGGAAGAGAAATTCATAGCAAATGGCTTATTTGTTGAAGAAATCATGAATTTCCATCTTCCCATTATCCCTTAATCCTTCCCTGCCTTTTTCTTGTAAGTCCTCTTCATTCATATTCTTAAAAGTACGTATGGATATTTTGAAAAGGAAGCCTTTTCTTTCTTATATGCAGTGAATTTTGCCCACATTGGTTAACTGCCAAAGCAGTTGGCACTTGTAGGAATAATTAGTCACTTGTCAGTTGTTCTGAGGTTGGTAGTTGCAGTTACAATTTATTAATTATATCTACAGGTTTTCATCCACAATTATAATAGCTGTTAAAATCACCTATTGATCAAGGAAGGACTGGATGAATTCTTTTAAAAAGCTGGCATATTGTTTTTTCATGGATGAATGATGCTTGAATAACATTAACTTTCCTAATCCAGACAAACTGAAGTTACAGATACAAAAAATATAAATTATTCCATTTTGTGGGGTAACAAAAGACACAACAATGTTTATTTTTGAAATTTTATCTGGTAAACAGAAAATGATTCTTGACTGGTTAGTCTTCTCTAATACTACTTTCTAACTAAGGTAATTATGATGAAAATGTTGTGTTTTATGAGTGGGTAGCAATGTGCTAATAGCCGTCTTGGTTAATCACTGTGTGATTACTGTTTATTATTCTATCCACCAAAGGTGTTCACTATTCTATGGAGTATATTTACTCCATTCATCCATTTATCAATGTCTGCTTATGTATTAATCATGATGTCATCAAATGAAGAGTATATAAATATATGAGCCAAAGCTAGTCCAAAGAAATTATCCCCTCATAGTGTGTGGGTGCGTGTGCGTGTGCATGTGTGTGTGTGTGTGTGTGTGTGTGTTGGTAGCAGAAAGTTAAATTAATAGGCAAATATATTAGTGCTCTCTTGAGTATGAGAAAAGCAAAATTTCACTCATGCTTTAAACAATGAAGAGTACTTATTAGCTACTTAGTTGAAAAATTAAAAACACAGGCTGAGGGCCAACAAGGTTGCTCAGCATGTGGAGGTGCTTGCTACCAAGACAGACAAGCTGATTTTGAGTAGTGCAGAGAACCAAACCCCACAAGTTTTACTTACACACACACACACACACACACACACACACACACACACACACGCACACACACGCACATGCTCTCTCTCTCTCTCTAAATATTTAATAAAATTTTAAAAAGAGGGTGAAACGAATGCAGACCCTTCTTTATCTTTTCTATCTTTTCTGCAGTGCTTGCTCCATCCTGATTTTGTATCATCCCATGACTACCGCAGAGAAGGACCATTTTTCCTGAGGCATATTCTCCTATATGTCATTTTATTAGATGGAACAATGTTCCCATTTTGACAGAATCACTTCAATTAAGGGGATAACATATACTACTTGTTTTAAAAGTTAATATCATACCTTTTGAAATAACATGCATAGAAAATGTGAATCTCCAGCTGATAGGGAAGGGAGGAAATGGATACTAGGAACAACTATTCACTCCAACAAGTAACAGCAACCCAAGTGTTTCAAAATCCAGTGCTATACTGTAGTTGTAGGAGCCATTGAGGGTAAAGTTTCCAGCTTGCTGAGGAAAAGGAACACATAAGCAGGGTTCTGTGGCTTACGAGGTCGCTAGGAACTCTGTGGCCATGTACTTTAACAGTTAGCTCAGAAAAACTTTGCTTTACTTTCATGCTATGATCTTTGCTTTATTGAGGACTCTAGTAAAAAACCTGAACAGAGAAAATACTTGCAAATGTATACATGGTTGATTTTATTATTCATCGATTTCATCTATGTGAATTTGCCTATTTGCTAAAAATATATTCATAATGCCTGAATCATTATTGATTGCTTTCTTGGTTTTTTACAGACATGTGTAGAGTAGTGAAAACCGGGCGGCCACTGTTGGACAGGATGATACTCTGCTTTCTTCTTTTCCTTCCATGAATGAGGATCTTGTTCACGCTCTGTGTAGCATCACTTTCCCCTCACTTTTGTGCATTACTTGGTTTGTGATTTCATTGTTTAAAAAGTGTGGCTAGGTGACGATTCATCCTTGCCACACAAGTGAAAGGACCAGATCCACAAATCCCACCTAAAATTCAGGGTCACTGTGTCAATTTGCCTGCAGTTCCAGCCTCCAAAGGCCGAGATGGCTAACATTAATAGTAGCTGTCTTGGTTATAGACCCTGTCTCAAAATGAATTAGTGGAAGAGCAGTTGAGAATGATTCCCAGTATGAACATTGAGCCTGCACAAACAGGCTCACACTTGCTCATGTATATATCTACATGCACATACACACATTTCTCTCTCTCTTTCTCTCATGCTCTCATATACACACATGCAGTTGGGGGGGAAATAGTCTCTGAGCTCAGTTCTGAAGTGCTGTCTAGTGTTTCTAAAGGTAAAAAGATAGCCATGCACCCTATATGAAAGGGTGTGTATTAGGTAAGTTTCTTTCCAATACGAGTTATATTGTTGGTGTTGGTCATTAATTCAATGTTATTGTATCAACAATTTATTATAACAAATATGGTGTTTTTGTGAAGGAATATACTTAAAATAAGGTTATGTTTTGGCTGACTAATGAATTTGTGACCAGAGGTCCAAAGAAGTAAAACTTCTATGTCCATTAGATGCAGTGATTTCAATTTTGGTTAATCTAATGTTCATAGTAACTTTATAGAGAACAAAACTAAAAAAATTTAATGAGAGTCAACTATCGGTATGCATGTTTACATCTATACAGCAAAGAAAATGTTACCTTATCTCAATATCAAAGCAAATATAAACAAAGAGTTCTGCAGTAAACTATTAACAATTTGTTTTTAATTCTTCTTTGAAAGGTAACAGTTTGGAATTGTTAAGTAGTCCGTGTGAGGGAGCATACCCAACTTCTGGAAAGCTGTTTTTCTCCATTGGGACCCTACTAAGTACCTCTTCTTTAGCTTCTCTGAGGGGGTAGACCAAGATTTACAGATCTGAGTTAAATTTTCAAAGCTAAGTACTGCCAGCTTCAGAGGATGTAGTGAAAAATAACACATATTGAAATCCACAGCCTCATCTACAGCAGCCTACGCGACTACCTTCCTGTCCTCTGTTACACCCAAACCACACAAAGCAAAGCTCTGGGCTAGAACAGATCAGGACAGACGCACTAGCGGGGTGGCGATGGGGGTGTGACAAGGCATCTTCGGCATATGGGGCACTGCTGGCATCATTCGCTCTGACTTTTGTTGCTCTGGATCTCGGGTCTGTGTTGCAGGCAGCAAGTATGCTGACTGAAGACTGTCACAACAGCGAGCATTGCAAGCTGCGAGTTGAGTTTGACTGGAACATATGTCTTCAATTTTAATAGCTCAGCTTCCCAGATGCCCTAAAGGAGAATATTGCCTGAGAAGGAGCTTTTCATGTAAGAATAATTTGTGTTAAGTAGCTCAGTGATCTGTTTGTTAGGTTAGAGCTGACAGTTTGTTTATATTTCTAAAGAGGTATGATGAATGGGGGAGAAGTTGATGCTAATTAGCCCAAATTGTTCCTAAGAATGTCGAGGACTTTGCCAGTTTCATTGTTTCTGTTTCTTTGCACATTTTAAATAATTAAATGAGCTCAGACCATTCATCATAATTTCAGGAAAGATGGAAATAAATGAATTTAGCAAAGTCCTGTGCACATGAGGGAAGATATCACTTGAAAGCACAATTAGATAAGACATCAGCTTGGACTAATGAAATTATTCATATCCGTTTGCATAAAAATATCAAACATAAAAGTTTTCATGTACTTCATTAATTGTCTCTGTCGTCATAGGAGGACATAGTTTTCTCTTTGAGAAGCCTCCCACTTAAAGAAGTAGTGATGAGGAATCACATTTGCCCCTGGCTACTGGCAGAAGGTTTGTATCCCTGCTCTGTCAGAAGGTTTCCTTCCCTGTTCTGATATCAATCAGCACAAAGGAACTGCTGCGGATTGGACTCAACACCTGCCCAGGTGAACAGGGATAAAAGAGATACACAGTGTTCTGGGAAGCTGGGATGTGACTAATATTGTGGATCCCACAGAAAGAGCTTAATGGGTGGTTGGAGTGTATTTTAGGTATTTCTCAAGATATTTTCCTTTCTCATTGTCCCTATATACTAGTTTTCTTAGTGACATAATTATATGCCTATATGTAACTTCTGAGTTGACCCAACAACTGTAGATATTTACAGGAATAAGGAATATGAATGGATTCTTTCATAAGCATGTAAAAAATATATATGCTTTGTGAACCCTTGTAGAGAATTAAAAAAAGAATGAGCTAAATTTAGAAAGTTTATGACTTTTTTCAACTTTTTAATCCTCATTGGAAGCCATTCTTTTTTAATTTATGCACATAAAATACCACAGGAAGAGATGGTATAAATTTGTGGACTGTGGAGAATGAGTGAACATTTTTGAATCAAGATCTTTAAAAGGGGTGAAATTTGAGTATGATTAAGTTAGGAAAAAGCCTCGCTTGCAGCGGAAGTCAGAGACTCTGTGTACATTATGGGCATGTCATGGCTTTTAAAAAGTTATGTTAGACTTCTATACAAATTGTGAAGGAATTTGTATAACCCCAAACAAAATTTTGTGTGGTTCTGAACTTTTCCTAAGTAGGAGAGGGAGACAGAGAGAGAGAGAGGGAGAGACAGACAGACAGAGACAGAGAGAGAGAGAGAGAGAGAGAGAGAGAGAGAGAGAGAGAGAGAGAGAGAGATTATGAATATATGCTCGTTAGTATTCTGGTCAGGAAGAGCAAGGCTAACTGTTGGGTGGGCTGGTCATTTGCACTGCCTGGGTGTTTTCTTGGTTACTAATTTTCTTGGAAGGAAATCATCCTATGGCTTGTGTTAGCCACATTTGTGCATATGTGCCCTATAATTGGTATTTATTAAGGAGACCGTCAGTTTGATGGATGACTGTCAGAGCTGTGTCTGCCGGCTCTGAAGAAAGCTGATTTCACTCGAGTTTTGTATGTTAACTCAATACAACTCTGTGATATTTCAACCTTCTCTTTGTTTACTTTCTTCTAATTAAGAATTTTGAACAATTGATTTTCAGAGACTTGGCAGGAGCCAATTTGCCACTTGGAGCCTTGGCTTGACCAAAAAATAATTGCAACAAAATAAATATTCACAGCAAGAATCTATGAGTATCAAAATCAAGCTTTTTTCTGCAGTCTTTTAATTAGCCTCTCCACTAATTAGCTGATTAGAAGTATAAAATGGTTCATTAATTATCCTTATATCACTATCCACCTTTTTCCTAATTTCTTTGTGTGCATCCTACAAAAGTAGGAATAATAATCAAATGAAGGTATTTAAAGTAGGAAAGGCATATATATATATATGCTGTATTAGTATCAGTATAAGAAAATAATTAGGAGAGTAGAAGGTCATCTAAATTTAAAGATATATTTTGAAGAAAATATATAGTATTTATATTTGAGATAATCAAAATTTCCAAATTTCAATTTTATTTAAAGTTTTGTGTGCATGGGCACATGTGGTGTGTGATATTTGCCTGTGTGAGCAAATATGTGTGTGTGCAAGTGTGTGTTGCAGTGCACACAGTAGTAGAGACCAAAGGAAGACATTGGGTGTTTTCACCAGTTACTCTCTGCCTTCTTCTCACTTACCTTGAATCTTTCTGTTTTTGATAAGCTAGAAGGCCAATGAGCTCCTGAAATCCACTTGTTTCTACCTTGTAACACTGAAATTATAGTTGTACTTGGCCGTGCCCTGGCAAACATGGGTATTGAGGTTTTGAAATCAGATCCTCATGTTTATAAAGAAAGTACTCTTACTTACTGAGCCACCCTCCACCCCAGTTTTATTTTTAATTTCATGATATGAAAATCCCCAAAGAGCTGCTAACACAAAGTTAAAAATTCTATTTTACTTTCTCCTTTGAACCCCAAAGGAAGTGTCCAGGAAAATTTCCCAAATGAGAACTTTTTCTAGTATGGATGAATGAACTGTATCTCTGTTCAGCTTGAAGTACTTCTCACCTATGGCCTGCAAAGGCACAAGATGTCAATGTGTCTATTTCTTTAAATACTTTTAAGTAACTCCTTAAGACTATGTCTTAAAAAAAAGCAAACATGTTAGAGGACATTTGCACAAAGATTAACGGTTCACTTATGCTTATCTCCTTTCTGATTTATCATTAGCACAGGAGTTGATTATCTGTGATGTCTATTTGTTTTGCATGTGTCTTTGCCTCTATGTATGTCTGTGTGTATTAGAGGGCCCTTTGTTTGCCTGCGCAGGCCCAAGGGTGACTTTGGGAATCAGCCTGGATTACTTCTACCACCTATTTGCTTTGCTCTGGTGTTTCCCAGGCTCTACCCTCCAGGATCAGAAGTATAGGTCACATCTATTTACACATGGCATTTTTTAATGTGGAATCTAGAATCTGAACTAGGGTCTTCTTGAGAGGTAGAGGCTTAACCCTTGAGCTATCTCTCCAGCCCCTGTGATGTCTATTTACCAAATACGATAGCTTTGTAAATAGATTGATTCATTATATCACTCCAGCATCAAGGTGAGTGAAAATGGAATATATAAAACAAAGAAGAAGAAAAGTTTTTTAATAAAAGCTAATATTGAACAGGGTTATAACTTGTAGTTATCACTCTTAAGTAATGAGTTGTTGAAGTAATTTTATGTCACTACAGAATGCTATTCAATCATTGGATTAATCTTCACAAAGAGGAAAGAAAATGAAACTCGGTTTCAAGTCATAGATAATAAAAGAATTTCTTACTCTCTGAATGGAACTTTGAGTTGGCAGAACAATGTTTGATTTCTTTGACAGTGAAGACAATCTACATTTGAGGATGAAACTGATGTATTCATATTCTATACAGTTGATAAAATATACAAGTAATCGGCTCCTTATTTGGTTCATGATGCTCAGTTAGCAGTGTATTCAAAGTTATTACTCAATTAAAAACATCGTTCACAGGCAAGAAGTTCTTTTATTTTAGAGAAAGTTGGCAACCATCAAAAGGGCCATTGAAAACAGTTTAATGAAGAAATATTTGATTGTTTTAGATAAGTGTCTAGTTTAAACTTAGCAGGAGGGCCTGGACCCCTTTTTCTCCCTACTTTAAAACAGTATTTAGAATATAATAATCTTGCATGTGTTAGTCTTCTGCAGAATATTTCCTTTCAGAAAATCATTACTTCATACTAATAAACATGATTGTATATGAAAAGCTCTAGAGCAGAATAATCTTCCTGCTAATTTTATATTAAAATGTATGGAGTATATTGTATGAGGTATATTTTCATTTTAATTGATGTAATAGTGATATCAAAGGCTTTAATTTCAAGTTATTTCTCCTTTTAACATAAAACAAATGAGCACTTTCTGATATCTGTCCTATGGAACTACTATTACAAGAACTCTGTATGGGTTAACTCATTTAATCATTGAAATTGTCTGATGTGGATTCTATAATTAACTGGATTTTAAAGACGATGAAACTAAGGTGTAGAGAGGATGGATAACTTGGCTAAGTTCACACAGTCAGTGAGTGGTGAGTTGGATATTTATTATCATCATTCTGACTCCATTCTAGAGAATTATGTGCAGATTTTGAATGTTTGTCCAAGATTGTACAATGCAGACTTTAGTTTGGTTAAGTTGAGGATGTATATGCAAAATGTAGATATATTATTATATTGTTAATAGCACCCAATGATTTTATTATATTATTAAAAGCAACCAATAGCATTATATTATTAAATTATTAATAGCACCAAAGACTTTTTGGAATGATTTTCCAAGACATTTTGCAGAATGAATATTATGTTAGCATACCTACACATGTATTACTCCTTTATCTGAATTTTCATGTCCAGCATATGACTGACAAGGGAGTTTTAGGTTCATAGTGTAGTTGTTTATACAAATGTTTCATTGTCACATATTGGAAAGAATAGTTTTGATCTATGGAAGTATTACCATGTACTCAACATGTATAAATTGAACATATCATGATATTGTTTTACTTATTATTATTTATTATGTATACTTTTAAGTTTTACTTATTATTACTTATATATAAACATGTTTAGAAACTTATTGTTTCTAAAGTAATATAAAGCAACAATAATTAGGAAAAACAGCTATTTTGTAAGTAGTTTCTAAGCACTCTTTCAATCTTTCAAAAATGTGTTGAAGACTATCTTAAAAGGCACTTTTGAGTCAATACAGAAGCCTACTTTTTAATCATTGGGCTAGAATAATGAATCATTAGACTTAAACAATCATGTAAGGGCTTTTATTTTGTATTGTGTTTGGTTATATATACTTTTTTTAAAAAATATTTTTTATTATTATTTCTGCTCATACAAACTTAATGGGTACACCGGTTCCCTCCCTCCCTCCCCCCCCAACTCCTGCTCCCCCTCCTCCCTCCCCATTCCCCAGTGCCTTCTGCCCCAATTCCCAGAGAGTCCTTTAATGTGCATGCCTGACTCTCCTCTGGGCCCTCCTCTCCGATGACTACAAGGACCCAGTGGCATTTCCCTGAACCCTTTCCCGTGTTCCCCTTAAACATAGGAACACTACTGTGGCTGCCAATCCCTTGCCTCCAAGGATCTTGGTGCCTTTAGCAGATGCTAGACTTTGTGAGGTCATTAGTGTGTTGGACATTGCGCAGGGCATGCAAAGTCCAATATGATTGCTTCGGCCCTAACTTGTGTGGAGTATCTTGCAAATCATTGCTCCTCCCATCGTTTTGCTCTTACACTTTTACTGCCCCCTCTTCTGCAAATGTCCCTGAGCTTCAGGATGGGGAGAGATTAGTCTGGCCTAGTTCTAGGTGATTGATAGAGTCTCTGAAGTTCTGGATTGTGGTTTGTTGATTTTCTTTTGCAGTTTTGCTGCTCCTGCAATGCCCTTCACTCCATCCTGCTGGGCACTATATGTCACCCCCTGGCCAGAGACAAAAAGCTGTTAAACTGGAGTCTTATTAGAAGAGCACATTCAAGGGTAGATGTAATAAAAGTAGGAAACCTCAGTGAGGAAGGGGTCAATCACCCATTTGCAAAATGGTTACTTTTTATCTGCCAGACTAGGCTATATATACTTTTTTTTTTTTTTTGCATGCCTCTGTGTGTGTGTGTGTGTGTGTGTGTGTGTGTGTGTGTGTATTAGAGGGCATTTTGTGTCCCTGTGGAGGGCCAAGGGTGACTTGGAATCATCCTGGATTGCCTCTACTTCCTTTTTTCTTCACGCTGGGATTTCCCAGGCTCTGCCCACCAGAACCAGAAATACAGGCCACTGCTCTTTCTGCCTGGCATTTCTACGAGGTACCTGGGATCTGAACTCAGGATCTTCTGCTTGCAAGACATAGTCTTTTTTTTTTTTTTTTTTTGCATCTATCTTTACCAATGAGATTGGCCTATAGTTTTCTTTTTCCATTGTATTTTTAATTGGCTTTTGGATTAGGGTAATATTAGCTTCATAAAAAACATTCAGGAGTGTTCCTTCCTTTGCTATTTTATTTTTTTATTATACATTTTTTATTATTATTTCCCCTCATACAAACTTAATAGGTACACCAGTTCCCTCCCTCCCTCCTCCTCCCCCGGAACCCCTTGTTCCCCCTTCTCTCCCTCCCCATCCCCCAGTGCCTCCCACCCCAATTCCCAGAGAGTCCTTTATTGTGCATGCCTGACTCTCCTCTGGGCCCTCCTCTCCAATGACGTACAAGGACCCAGTGGCATTTCCCTGAACCCTTTCCCGTGTTCCCCTTAAGCATAGGAACACTACTGTGACTGTCAATCCCTTGCCTCCAAGGATCTTGGTGCCTTTAGCAGATGCTAGACTTTGTGAGATCAATAGTGTGTTGGACATTTCGCAGGGCATGCAAAGTCCAATTATGATTGCTTCGGCCCTAACTTGTGTGGAGTATCTTGCAAATCATTGCTCCTCCCATCTTTTTGCTCTTACAATCTTACCACCCCCTCTTCCGCAAATGTCCCTGAGCTTCAGGATGGGGAGAGATTAGTCTGGCCTAGTTCTAGGTGGTGGATATAGAGGCAAGACAGAGTCTTAACCCCTAAACCATCTCTCCAGTCCAAAGTGATTTAATTTATCTTGACATTTTTGAATTTTCTAGGACAATATAGTGTCCATATGGGATGTAATATGATGAAGAGAAGGATGAGAAGCAATGTGTTTATCTCAATGTAAAAATGATAGCAAAACAGAAATTCTACATGAAAAATAAAACATGCAAAGAAAGTATTTTTCAAATTCAAATGTCTTTCCTTTATTTATTTCTTTTTTAATTAAGAACTTTTTGATAACAAACAAAATGTTTCCACTTATGCCCAATCTCCCTTCCTCTCTCGTCCATTCTCTCCTCCCTTCCTGAATCTGCCCCACTCCCTCTTGCCCTCATGTCTCTGTGCATGTGTGGACCATAGGGTTGCCTTCAGCACCAGTCCTTTGTGATAGTGTAAGTGACCATTCGTTGGGTGAGCCCACAGATGGGGTAGCTCCCCTTCACATTTTGGTCACCTGCTCCTAAGTTTCCCACTGAATGTAGTTGGTTCTCCTGAGATAACCTTGCTTGAATCCCATTGAGTGTAGCTGTTTTCTTCTGAGATATGCTTGCTGGTTCATGAGGGAGTGTCAGTATGTCAGTGAATCTAGTGGATCTCATTGCAGTGTGATCCTCTAGCTAGCATTTATATTGTTAACAGTTATTAGCCAATAATTGATTAAATGCTCATATGAATTTAAGATATAGGATTAACAAAAAAGTAATTCTTATAAACCAGATACATTCTAGTAAGCCAGATAGTCATAACATAATCAAATAATGTGATAGATAAATATAAGAGTTGTAGAATATAATGTTGGATAAAGGTTGGAAAGTGAAGAAGGGGTAAAAAGCAGACCCATTGATGGGGCATGGAGAGGTGTTCATGTTTTAATAGGAAAGATCACTCTGAGTTGCCAATATTTAAGCAAACATATAAGAAAATAAAAGATACCATTAACATTTCTAGTATATTTGATATCTAGGTAAATACTTGTTTTCTTTTTCCATTTTCATATGTATTGTGTGTGTGTGGTGCACATGTATGTGGGTGCTTGCACATAGGTGTACATACATTGTGTATGTGTTCATGTAATAGCTTGAGGTTGATTTTGGAAATCTTCCTTGAATATTCTAACTTTTTTTTTGAGACAGGCTGTTTAATAAAACAGGACTTGCTGATGAGGCTAATCTGGCTAGCGAACCTGTTTTGGGGATTCCCATGCTCTGTGTTCTGAGATTGGAATTACATGGTTGAGGGGGACTACACACACACACACACACACACTAGCTGGCATTTTGCATGGGTTCCAGAGATTCTGAAATCTGGTCATTTTATTTTGCACAGTAAGCATTTTAACCATTGAGCCATCTCTCTCCCCGCCCCCTAGGTAATTTTTTAAATACCTTCATCTTCGTTATACAAAATAGATTATTCCTTTTAAATATATATTGTTTTTTATGAAACAGTAAAAAATGTACTTGCACAGCTTGTGTTTTCCATTATTCCGTTTTACTGTTTACTCTCTCTCTCTCTCTCTCTCTCTCTCTCTCTCTCTCTCTCTCTCTCTCTCTCATGCACATACACACAATTCAACTTTTACAAAATCTAATCAGAATTGTGCAGTTATGATTATTATCAATTTGGGGAAATTTTCATCATCTTCCAAAGAAACTCATACCTTTTAGTAATAACCTCTGGTGTCCCTCATTCTACTCTTTTCTCCTCAGCTCTAGAAAATTGCATATTTACTTTCTGTGTGTAATAGCTACAGGTGTCAACTTGACAGTTGTGGGTTTGAACTCTGGACATATTTGTATAGATTAATAGTTGAGTTAAGCCTAGAGCAAACCTGCTGGAGTGTGTCTAGTGGATGGGGAAGACCCAGCTCTTGGTGGGTGGGACTAGTCTCAGGGCAGGTGAATAAAATGGAGAAATTGATAAAGGAGGCATCCCTCTGTATACTTGGTCAGATATGCTGGCCTGACAAGTAAGGATTGTCCCTCTCTCAGGTGCTATGTAGATATAGTGTTGGTCATTTCCCTTGGCCTTTGGAGTTGCAGTGGGTTCTTCTGTTAGGCTGGACAAGAAACTGTAACCAGGGCTGGAGAAGTGGCTCAGGGGTTAAGCCTCTGCCTTGCAGGCAGAAGGTCCTGAGTTCGGATCCCAGATCCCACGTATAGACGCCAGGCAGAAGCGGGGGCAGCCCGCCCTTCTGGTCCTGGTAGGGCGGAGCTTGTGAATCCCGGGGCGGAGGAAGTGGAGGCGTCCATGGTGGTTTCCGAATTCGTCCGTGGTTCTACACACACAGACACACAACTGAATAAATAAAAATAAAAATTCTTTAAAAAAAAAAAAAAGAAACTGTAACCAGTCTATCATAAGAAAAAATAAACCCTTGTTTCCTTAAGCTGTTTGGTGATTTTATCAGGAACCATGTAGGCTAACTGTGACATCGTGTCAACTAAATTTACCTATTCAGCATTTTAAATAGTGAGATCATACAATATGTCATCCTATGTCTCTGACATTTTTATTAACTAACATTTCAGTGTTCCTTTATGTTGCAAAATGTAATAACATTTTTTCTTATATTGTTTAGTAATATTCCATCAAATGAATATACTATATTTTGCTTATCCATTGGTTTATAAACAATTTTGTTATTTCCATTTTTGGTTACCGTGAGCATTCAGGTACAAGCCTTTGTGTGAACAGTTGGTTTATCTTTGGGGGATACTTAAGAGTGGAATTTCTGTATCATGTGTCAACTCTATGTTTAATCTTTTTAGGAACTTGTAGACTGCTTTCTAAAATCATTATATCATTGTATAATTCTCAAGAGCAGGGTCTAAAGACTCTAGTTTCTCTATATTTTGGCCAACAGTTATCATTTAACTTTTTAATTCTGTTTATCCTAATTTATGTGATGTGGTAGTTCACTATGATTTCGATTTGTTTCTTTTTAAATGGCTTATGACTATATATGTATCGGTAGATCTTCACATTTTAATTATATTATTTGTTCTTCCAATAATGAGCTGTAAGAGTTCATTAGATTTAGGATTTGAAGTTATTTCTCCTGTTCTATGAACTGCTATTTCATTGTCTTTTCTTGCTTTTCAATTTTGAAAGCAATGTTGACAAAAAAGAAATTGGTTTTCATCAATATCAGGTTTTGAAATTAAGAAGTTTTGAAATTGGGAAATGTAAACATTCCCACTTAGTTCCTTTGTGTGTGTGTGTGTGTGTGTGTGTGTGTGTGTGTGTGTGTGTGTGTGTGTGTGTGTTTCTATTTATTTATTTATTTACTGTTTTGTGTGTATGTGAGAGAGGGGGGAGCACTGTGTGTCCCTGTAGATGACCAAGGGTGATGGCCTCTATACTTCATGCTTCAATCTAGGATTTCCTAGGCCCTGCTCACTAGAGCACTTCATACTTAAATCTAGGATTTCCTAAGCCCTGCTCACTAGAGCCGGAAGTGCAGGCTGCCACTCTTTATGCCTGGCATTTTTACGTTGGAACTGGGATTTGAACTCAGGATCTTCTGTTTTTAAGGCAAGAGTCTTAACCCCTGAGCCATCTCTCCAGGCCCACTTAGTTCCTTTTGAAGATAGTTTTGCCCAGTATGACTCCCCTGAATTTCCCATTTAAGACTTGAGTACAAATTAGAATTCTAATAATTAATATAAGGCAACAAAGTGCAAATAACTCATATTCTGTTTCTTCAGCTTTATATGCACTGTGCTATTGTTTATTTTGAATGTGCTACTTAAAGTCAGGAATATATAACACAGGGTTAAAGACACAGCTGTTTAAATGATCTATACTTATTTTGAATCTATTTGGAACTTATTCTTAAAGTGAATGTAAGTCTTAACTTGTATATAGTATATGATGTTTAGTAAAGCAAAAATAACAAAATATTTCTGGGAGAGTGTTTCATTAAAGTGTTTGATAGTACTTATGTATAACAATAAATAAAAAAGTAAACTGCATTTTAGTTGGCTTTTCTATTTAAAATTCTTTGTTAGAACGCCAAGAAATTGCTGGTGTGCAGGCTGGCTGCTCTATCAGCTCACTTTTTTTCTTTTTTTTTTTTTTGGTGTCGAAATCAGCTCACTTTTGTGATGCAACTAATGCGAAATGAGTCAAAGAATCTTTTTGAAAGAAGAAGCAGAAATGTTGAAATACTGTATCACAAGTAATTTGAAGTTTTTTTTTTTTTTTGAGGAATAGAAAGGCCATGATAATGTGAATATAGAAGTGAGGATATAAGGTTGGAGAGACTGGCAGCCAGGACTTTATTGTTGTACTAAGTATATGCTCTGTAGTTCAACTGGAGCAGCTTTGAAAGTGAAAGAAACCACTGTTAATGTTATTCCTGACAACAGACTTATTAGGCCTCTTCCAGGAGTCTTAGGATGAACAGGCATCTTAAAGGATAAGATGCAGACTTGAGTTTTAAGTGTCCACACAATATGACCAATAAATATAGTAGTGATGGCTAAATTTTTTTAAGAATAAGCAAGTGACAAAGTGACTCAATGGCATTGTGGTTATTTGGGAAACTGAATAGTAAGTGCATTATAGTGGCTGAGAACAGAGTTAAGCTTTAACATGCATGAGAATCAAATGAAGGGTTTGGTAGGAAGTTTTGGGGAGAGGGGGACCCTAACTACAAAGTTGATTTATAGGTTCTTCATTTCTGACAAGGTCCCAGAAGTGGCCAATTTTGTCAATTCATGGATGACTGACTTGAATAGTAATGACTTAAGCTTTGGAGAATGAATTAACAAGTGACTCTTGGTTCGATTTTCTATTTTCTTGGTTACTTTGTGATCTTAGGCTAAATGTAGTAGTCCCTTCTTTATCCAATTTTGCTTCCAAGGCTTCAGTGACATGTGGTCAGCTGAGTTTGCAAAATACTAATATTTTTATTGATTCAAGAGATTGCCTTTATATAACTTTAATTAAATTATATTGCTGTAATTATTTAATATTTTATTTTTATTATTTTATTTTCATTTATTATTATTGATTTGATCTCTTCTTGTACCTAGTTTTTTTTTTATTTTGTTTTTTTATCGTGGGACCTGGGATCCGAACCTAGAACCTTCTGCTTGTGAGACAGAGTCACAACCCCTGAGCCATCTCTCCAGCCCCACTTATTGTACCTAGTTTGAAGATAGAACTTTATTTAAAATACATATGTATAGGAAATTCAGTATATATATAAAATTTTGTGCTATCTAAGAAATTAACAGCCATAATAGAATTCCTATACTAACAGGGAGCCCAAGAAGAGTTTTCAGGCTATGCCACTGAGTCCTGAACCCTCACTAGGGTGGAGGACTCAGAGGGAGGTTTGGCATTCACACCAAAGGATGCTACAGGGGATGGGAGGTAGGGGAGGCACTGGGAGTAGGGGAGGGAAGGAGGTGAAAGGAAGGGGGAAAGGAGGGGAGATTGCAAGGGCTGATGACTGGGGAGGACAGGAGGGAGGGAGAGGATGGGGGAGAGGAAATGTGGGAGAAAAAAGATTTGGTGATATCTATAGTTTCATGAATCCACTAGGAATCTTGGATATGTCCTTCCATGATAACTGGGATCTATTGTATATTTGTCTCATCACTTCTCATTTGGTAAAATGGGATATGAACTCTTGTCTTACATAAATGTAAAGAAACAATGAAATGAAACAGTTGGCATTGTGTTTAACATTATCATAGACACTCAACATACACTCTTCTTAACATTTCCAAACATGATCATGTTAGGTAGTATTCTTGAAACTATGAAAATGTTTCAGATACTGTACTGTCAATTGATTCTATAAGTACATGGCTACAATCTCATATTCTAGAATGACATAATGATGCTTGGTAAATTGAGTATTTCATTGAATAAGTGACTGTGTGGATAGAATTGATTCTCATTCTAATATAATATTTTCATTGTCAGGGTGTATCCTATTTGCTACGATACAGCCTAACCTGCAATAAAATTGTTATGAGCAATTTGATTTATTAAGCCAGTTATGAGTCATTTAACCTTCAAACTGATGAATTAGTTATGTTCGAAGCTTCCTGGTATTGCACTATGCAATGAATTTAAGACATAATAGTACTGTTACAATGTACATGTGGAGATGTGGTCAATGTAGAGGTATATACCTTTAAATTTAGTTTTATTTAGTTTGCTGTAATGTTCTATATCTGTGTTATACACAGGTTTTAAAATCCCCTTATTATTATTAGATCAATATTTTAAGGAAAAATAATAGACCAGACCACCATAAGGGAAGAGTTATAAAAGAACAAGGTTTCATATCAGATATGAAAGATTTTTGTTTTGTCCAGTGGCCATCTCATTTCTACATGGTAAAGGAGGTACTTGGGTATGGTAGGAATGAACTTAACCTTTTTGAAGAAAATGCTATATGACTGTGTGCAGAGAGGCTCATATAGTCCAATTAAATCATTGTTAATAACCAACCCATGAAGACAGAAAGATTACCCTTTTCATTTCCAACAAATAATGTTTCAAGAAGACAAAGAGAAATGTAAAATCAAGTTTCCAATCCATGTGTTCCTAGAAACCCCACTTTCTTTTTTACTACTCCCTTTTGAAAGAGCATATCTATAGATTAGTCACTGTTGATGCTCATTGAGAGTTTAGCATAATTTGAAAATGCAGTGAATCCACGTAATCTAGAAACATTGTAGCTTTTCAGCACAGTACATATATTGGTTATCTACCTTGGGATGGTTTGGCTACCCGGGAGTGGTGGCTTACCATTGCTTGGGATTTACATGAGGTAATGTAACTTTTATATCTTTGTAAAGTTGAACAACTGTAAGTTAGATCATGATGATTCAGAGATCTTGGTAATTTAGCGTATGGTTTTCTAGACATCACTAATGTGCTATCTGCCATCAATTATAACTTTTTAAAAGATTATGTCTCATACATTTATCATCAGAGGAAATATACCTCAGGCTTAAAGAAAAGTTAAAACAGGCCATTTTCAAATTCTGATGTTTTCAAACAAAGCTGAGAAGGAATCACAAAAATATTTCATTAGCAACACCATCAGAGTGTTAGTGTTCTACGTGCCTTTAGAATAAGAGTCAAAAGGGAGAAGAATAGTCCAACTAATAGCATTTTGAATATTTCTCTACTTCTCTCCTGACTCAGTTATAAGACCAAGGATCATAGATAAAGGCACTAAACAACTATTTAATTGCTTAAGTTTTAAATTATATTTTTAACTTCCATGTTAGCTAAAAATCAAGTTTGTTTTTGAACCTGGAAGTTGACCCTGCAGCTATCATGTTAATTTGAAAGATTTTTAGATTATTGATGCTTATAAATTCTATAAGACTATTGGATGCACCCTGAATATCAATTTTTTTTAAATTTGGGTTGGCTCACAGTTCCTCTGTGTTGAACGAGTCAATCACTGACAAATATAGAACAGAACATGAAGTCTATTGTACTGGTAAGGAAGGAAATAGATAAGTAATATATTTGTTCATTTAAGTACTTAAATTCATACTTGTGTTTTTGTCTGTTCTGATGCTGTAATAAAATACCATAGACTGTAAAGTTTAAGAAGTTATTTCTTATAATTCTGGAGACTATAATTTGAAGACTACTGGCTACTTTATTGTCTGATAAAGGGAAGTGTGCTTTTGCCTCATATATGGTTTCTTCTCACTTGTCTTTACATGTTGATTATGAAATCACTAATCTCTTCCTTGAGGGCACCAGGCTTTGACATAAGCATCTCACAAAAGTTCCATCTCTAGTGCCATCACCTTGGCAATTAAGTTCACTAGGAATCTTGGGAGGTAAAAGCACTCATTTATAACACTGTGGAAAGAATCTTTGGATTGGGGAATAGCAGTGAGAATAGCCAACTCTGGCTGAAAACTTTGGTTTTTAAGAACCGAAAGTTTCTTTGTGTAACTGATAGTAATTTGTGACCAAAAGAGAAAGTGCAGCGTCAGTAGTGGGAATGTCAGTGCAGGCTAGACAGTGATTCTTTGAAGTCATATTGAGATGTTAGGTTTTTATTGTAACGATAAGAAATTACTGAAGGGATGATCATGGGATTTATGTTCTATGAGGAGCACTCAATAATGATGCGCACAGGTGATGTGTGGAAGGAAACGGATCATATAAGAAGAGAGTGATGAAAGTGTCATTTCAGTAATACTTCTCAGAACTACCCCATGAATCAAGGTGACTTGGAATGGGGGATAAATATGGGACATTGAGGAAGCAGATTGTCAGAACTCAATCTTTAATTAGATGAGGCTAAAAAGTCAGAGATCCCTGGCTTGATTTGAGTTGCATGGAAAGACAAGAAGCGCAGGGGAAAGTAGAGTGGGGAGAAAGGCAGAGGAGGAGGAAATGTGTTTAGAAAAGATGCATTGGAGGACTAAAAGCTGCAGAGTAAGCTGATGTCCACAGACAGATAAGTGGTTCAGGGCATCAGCAGGTCAGAAGGCTGATCAGTGCATGAGTGCTAACTAAAACTCTGCGGCTCCATTTAATGAGTAAAACAGGACATATGACAGAGCCTCACGGGAGCATAAACATTCCAAGAATCTCCTTGAAAGTGATTTGTCGATAATAGTACATGAAAACCTCTCAAAAGTGTTTTTAGGGAAAAAGTGGAGGCTAGGAATCTGAGAGTTGCCATTCTCTGCCAGAATTGTTTTCTACTTTACTTCCACTTTGGGTGAAGTCATACAAATACCAAATCATGTGGTTAAATTCTTGAGCACAAACCATTTAAGCATGCAATGAGAGACGTAGAAAATAAAAAACTAAGGCATCAAATTATCAGTGGGTGAAACTTGTAAAAATACAGTGCAATCAAAGCAACCATCAAAGGGAATATTGCCAAGATTCAAAGCTGGCCAAAGAAGACTTTGCTGCTCTCTTTATACTTCTGACTTCCAGTATTCCCCACCCCTCTTTTAAATCCTTTGGAGATATGGATCTTTGTATTCTTTCTCCCATGTTGATCTCACACATGTGTGGCAGCAACCAAGTATAATGGCTCCCAATTTGCTTTTTTTTTTTTTGTAACTTCTTGAGAAGAATCTCTGACTAAATGGCAGGGCCACTTTTTTGCTTCTGTGTGTGGACCACCTCATGCCCACCAAGCCCTTGATTCCTGGTGTGACTTCAGTTGCTGACCCTCCTTCTAAAACCCATGGTGGACTTCTTTCCTTATCCCTACATATGATCCGACTTTGTTTCTGTTTTGCCCTCTGGGGAGATAATGTGGTTTACATTCCTTTAGAAGTCTTGGACATCAAGAATTTTGAGGTCAGCACAAACCTGGGAAGTGAAGGAAAGAATGTCAGCTAAGTCAGTGGCAAAACCTCAGGAGTGTGCGCCTTGAAGGCTGTTTTCTCTCTGCCTTCTTTTTCCCCTCTTGTTTATTAACCACAAATAATCCTCAGGCTTTGAATGAACCTCGCAAGAAGCCACTGAGAAATATTTAAAGCATCTCAACAAAGTTCCCAAGAAAGTACTGACTAAAATCATGCTTGAATATGAACCAATAAATCATTTTTCTTTCTTTATATTTTCACCCATTGTCTCCTATTAATGTGAAATTAAGTGAAATCTCAAATTTTAATAAATGAGAAAACACAGCAGAAGGAATGACTGCTATTTTTAATTTATTTATGGGAAATAGCTGCAGTGCTTGTTCAGCATTTGGAAAGATCAAGGAATTTGAGAGCTACCTGTCCTGAAAGTAATCAGGTGTTAGTGCTTTGCTGACAGCTTCTACAGAGTATTAGGAGATCTTTATTTCAAAAATTATTTAAGATTAGAATCTTCAGATTTAATTATTTTAATTTGAAAACAGAAGGAAAAAGTCCCATGGACTGGATTAACCTTAAATAGATATTGTTAACAGCAGATTTTAATTTGCCATCTTTTTTTTTTTTAATTCAAAACCTGAGGGCTTACCTATCGTTATATTACTCTCATTAGTTTGGATAAAACTCAGAAACATAATTCACCTCTACATACGTATGTAAATATTCCCCTTTCCTTACAAAATATTTTTATAGTAGCCATCTAAAATTGTGAATAAACATTATCCAGTCTCTAATAGTATAAGAACAAGGGACAGTCTTGATTATATTTATGGAAGTTTTTAATCTCTTACTTGTATTTTGAGATGAAGTGTCTTCCATGTTCTATGATACATGTTCCATTTTTTTTTCATACTACAATAGAGATTTTCATGTGGTCATTGATTTTGTCTGGGTGTGTAACTGAGTGAGAAGACAGTCAAGGAAAGGATTGGACAAAGGGAAAACAATGAAATTCACTTAAAACCCAGACAGCTTCATAATGCTGAACTGTAAGTAAAAACAGATGTTGTAAAGTTTAGAAAATCAAGACATTATTTTCCTGTTTCCACTGAATTTTTGAAGCATTATAAATATGCTTTGAAGCATTAAAAACTCCTCTGTTTGTTTTGCTGATAGCATCTCTTATTAAAAAAAAGCCTTTATCAATGCTTTCTTAAGTTAGAGTCTAAATGATATCTCACTACAGTGAAAGAACTGACTATATTTTCTGGTAAATACAATGCTAAAGTCTTGACATTACTTAGCAATGTCTGAGTCACTTAGTTTTCCATTAGATCTTTGGAGTTTATTGTTAAAAAGCCTAAATATTTCATGATCTCAGAATATAAATAGAAAACCCCAGTATTTCATTATTCACATACTCTACATTTATTTTATATTTTGTGGAGACTATTTTTTTCCGTGCAGGACAATAAAGAAGCATGCTCTTTGTAGTTGATCTGAAGAGAATTGCCAGGAGTTAGAAATAAGAATGTCTAGTCTGAACCCTTCAGTCTCTCACTCCCTGAATCCACATTAAACTTTAGAAGTCTTCCAATGTAGTCTCTAGATTTTATATCTAGACTATTTCAAAGGATATGGCATTCTTTACTTTGGACTCTAAAATGATATCTATAAGAGTTCAGGAAATTTCAAGGCCTGAAGAAAGTGCTAGTTCAGCATAGCATGAGCTCAGCTCCAAGGCAGGTGTTCACCCTTCTGTGGTCCAGTAGCCACCATGTGAAGTCACTGCATGTCTTTCAGCTGCGAGAGAATGTCCCGGGCTCAAAACTGCATCCCTGATGAGCATCTTTACAGCGTCCTTATCAATTGTGGGAATGACTTGGTGGTAAAATATGGAACAAGTAAATGAGTTCATATCACCAATAGAACCCATGATGTGTCTACTATTATATTCATTCAGCTGGGTCACATATGACTCAGTAGTCAAATTACTACCCTATACATACTCAATCCATACATTCATTGGAACAATATGTAAACATGGGAAAACATTATTATTTTGTTTCTTTTAAATATGTATTTTTCTGTATATGTAAGTTAAAATGCATGTAAAAGTAGAAAATTATATAATATGGAACGCTATTGTTCCCTGTGACCCATAAGTTACTGCTTGAGATTTAAAAATTGCTTAGTATAATAGAAATTTTCATGTTAATTCTGTCCTAATATAATTATGTTCTTTTAAAATGAAGTAAAATTTTGTTCTATTAATGTAAAATTTCAAAGATGCATAAAATTTATGCATTTATGATGAGGAAAAATGTGGCACCATTGATTCAGGGAGGCCCTAGCCCAGGCTCCCAAATCCAGGTCAGGTTACAAACAAGCAGGAACAAGTACCGACATTATCCGAACATGTCCCAATAGAGGAACCATACAGGCGGTGGGATGAATAACTAATGGAAAGGAGGGATGAATAACCAATGGGAAGGAGGGACAAACGACAAGTGGAAAGCTGCCATGTAACCAGCCTCTGCAATGGACACCTAGTAAACAGCTAAATGATTGGTGGTTGCTCCCTCTCCCTCCCCCAGCAGAGACGTGGCAACACCTTATTGGACCCCTGACCCTATATAAGCTCAAGCACTTCCAGAAATAAATGAGTCTACAGCAGTTCGTCCACTGCCTGCTTCTTACCTGGCTCCCCAGGTCTGTGGTGACTCCGTGCCACTCACACCCTCACCTCAAGCCTAGTGGCTCCTGCTAACTTTCCTCCTCCTTTCCCGGGCTGGCCTGGTGGGGATTCGGCAACAGAAAATAATGCAATTTATTTTTGCCTCGACTTCTTTCAAGGAGCATGTGAAATTGTTTACAAGAATAGTTAAAGCAAGAGGGAGCATGACCAACAACCATTCAAAAACTTAACCTGAAAAATTATAAGGAAATATCCAGAGAAGGGAATTGGCGAGGTGGTGTGTGCTGAAAGGCAAACCCAGAGTCTGGTGAATGGACGATGTGTTGGTGAAGTTGGGCATGAGTATGAGTCAACAAAACTGGATACAGCACTCATGGACTAACAATGCCATGTGACCCCATTACCATTCTTGGCATTGCTCTAGTGGCAGAGAAGGGGGAAAGGCTGCTATTTAGGAGTGTGATCTAAATGCCAGGAACTGAGTTCATAATCATGCTTGGAGAAGGGGGAGCATAGGAAACAATAACCGATGCTCTTTTTGGCCCTTTGATTTGTGTGGATGCTTTCCATCTGATAAGCCCGGTTGAAGGCAGAAGGCAAGTGGGAGTCCAGTTGATGAAGACCTTCCAAGAAAGTGAAGGGTGATGGCTATGGACAGGCAAATGCAGGATTTCTATTATGATTGAGGTTACTGATTCTTATCTCATCAACAGAGATGTCCAGTTTCATTCTCAGTCAGTAATGGTGTAAGTTACCTGTTTTGAAAAGAAAATAATAGTTTTAACTTTAGAAGTGTACCATTCATTAGTTTGTTGATGTAGAACAATAGTGTTTCTTTTCACTGCATTTGAACTGTTTTTTATTGATGTACATCAGAAAGAGTTAATGATGCATAAAGTGGAAACTTGTTTCCCTTTCCCTGTTTCCCATATTAGGCCCTGCCTGTCTGACTTGAACATAAATGAGCATCTTTCCCTGAGGATAAGTACATTTCCTGGTTCTGGAGAGGATTTGTGAAATGGATTTCTAGGTCTCTTTCTAGAAATGTCTAAGCATTTGTAACTCATATGCACAGATGGATTTTTTCTATTGTGTGTGTGTAGGTGAGTGTGTATGGGTGTGTGTGTGTGTGTATGTACAACACAGCACTTGAGTGTGTGCCAGTTGAGGCCCAAAAGTGATTTTGTGATACATCCTGGACTGCTATACCTCCTTTTTGCTTTGCTCCAGGATTTCCCCGGCTCTACCTTCGAAGGCCAGAAGTGTAGGGCACTACCATTTCTGTCTGGCAATTTTACATGGGATCTGGGATTGGAACTGAGGCCCTTTTATTTGCAAGGCACAGGCTTAACCCCTGAGCAATCTCTCCAGTCCCCCCCCCCCCCTTTTTATTCTACAGAAGAAAGGCAGAAGCCTTTTTGGACATTACAGATTTGTTCAAAGAGTACAGGAAATCTGGAAAAATAGTTAAATATGTGGTCAGTTAAAGAACAATGGGATCATAAGAGGCAAAATGGGTTTATGTAGAGAAGACAAATGAGCTTTCTTTTGAATGTTAGCTCGGATGAAGAAAAGAGAGCCTGTTGGTTTCAGGAATGGCAGGAGAGAGCCTGTACAATGGGAGCAGGCTGAAATGGATGAATCCATGGATTCTTTGCAGAAGTGTGAGTGGTTTCCAGTACCACTGTCAGTTATTCGAATCTTTGGGCATCCAAAGAAGATAAGTCTGATGATGGTTAGGCTATCTGCACATGTACCCATGGCTGAAAGGACTATTTTATAACAAGAGGATTCCTTTGAAGTTGGCTAGACTATTTCTCAGATTTTTTTTTAAACTTTAGTACTACTATTATCTCTCTCTCTCTCTTCTCTCTCTGTATGCATGCCCATGTGTGAGTGCACACTTGCTATGGTACACTTGGGGAGGTCAGTTCTTTCCTACCACTTTCATATTGGTTTTGGGAATGGAAATTTGGTTGTCCAAATTGTGAGGTATGTACCTTTACCTCTTGAGCTATTTCAGTGGCTTTTTATTGTAAGTAATATTTCTAAAATTGTCATTCTTATGACTTTTTTCTCTTTGACTGGTGGTTCACTAGAGGCCTTAAAAATGCTGTTTATCCCAATCTCTGATTAGATGTGAAGTGCTATCTCACACTAAGGTAATTTCCCCTTGTTTACTAATTTGAAGCACCTTTTAGGACGGTTGAAGGCTATGTAGAAATCATAGCATGTGCGTTTGGATGAATCATGCTGTCAGAATTCAGAAAAATATCACAGGAATGAAAACACTATTATTTCCCAATTCTAACATTTTAAAATCTCTGAAGTCAAGGTTGTATTTGGGCCAATTACTGTAGTCTTTTGACTAATTAGTAGTATTTTCTTTTATAGTGCCATATAAAAACAGTGGTATGCTTGATGATTTTTGCCATCTCAGAATTGTGGAACTAAAGCTCAATAGAAGATATATACTGAAAAAGCAGTTGTAACTATAGTTCAGGTATGTCCCTAGTCTCTCCTGAATACAGTAGATACAGTGGAATATATCTCTGGACTTGGACATAATCAAGAGAATGGAAACTTACTCATGGCAATCCGATAGGAATATTTACAAATTTTAAATTTCAACTAGATGAGTCAAAATATCTATCAAAAATATCATGTTAAAAATTCTGAAATTGCATTCTAGTTTAGAGCTGGTTACATTTATAAAATCTTTAATAGGTTAGGGTATTTAAAAATGTTTGCAGGTGATGCAAGCATTTGTCTTCTTTCTTATAAAATAATGGAAGAGGAAATGCCTCCATTGAGTTTATATTAGAAAAAAATTGAAGATTAATAACTAATAGCTGTCTATCCAGCACTGTCCAGATCTTTGAAAAATTGGATGGACATATTTTTCTGGTAATAGCACAGATGTACTGTATTCAGCAGTAGGATTAATTCAGCATGTTTTTCTATTTTCATCAATACCATGTAAACATCTTTGCTTTGATTCTATGCTTGCCAAGAAACTTTCTGCATTAGCTTTCCAGGGGATTTGTACCCTTAAAGATCTATTGGAGGTTTTGTGATTGAGTAATCACTTTGGAATGCAACTTAATGTGAATACAAATGGACAAATATCCTAGTATCTTTTTCCTTTCCTTTTTGTATGGTTACTATTTCAGCTAGTCTTGCAAAGTTATTTCGCTTCCAGAATCATTCTGCCTCTAAAGAAGCCCAGTATTTCAAGGGTTTGTATGAAGAAGATTTACCCTGGGAAAACTACTGTGGCATCTTGTCCCATGAGAGAGACATCCCAGGATTAAGGGGAGATGAACCTGACAGGGGCCACCCGCTTCTCACCTCTGTGCTCCATCTTCTTTGACAAGCACCATTTCACACAAAGCCTTCCCTGATTTTGGTATATGTGGCAATTCTTCAAGTATCTTAATCATTTCCAGGCTTGCTTAGCAATTGTTTTAGAATAAACAGTCTCTCTTTATACTCATTGTGCCCTGCACCAAGAACATGATGTACAGTTCTGGTCAGCGACCCTCAATGAGGACATGATTAAAATGAAAGTCCAGAGAATGTTAACTAACACTAGCAGAAGAATAGGTCTCTGAAAGATTAATTATCTGAAGTTGATGAATTTCTTTATTAAATATTATTTTTCTGATGGCATAAAAAGAAGAAAGCTCTGTTTACAAAGGAAGAAGATCGGAAAAGGGAATGTGAATAAAATCTATAAAATTATGGAAAGTATACGCTCCTATTTATTAAATCTGGGTATACTAGGACTCAGGATACTCCCAGAAGCTTAAACAAAGTATATAGTGAATACAAACTTGTAGAATGCATTATCCCAGGATGTTGTACAGATTGAAAACATAGAGAGATTTATTAAAATTGTAGATAAGCTCATGGATAAAAGATTGAGGAGACAATGGCATTTTGGGATATTCTACAACACTTAAAGAAGGCCAGCCCTAGTCTTTCCTCATATATACCTTGATGTGCCCATCAAAAGAAGGTGAATGAGCATGGGTAAGATAATACTAGAATCTGAGTAGACCAGGAAGGCAATTGCTAAAATGTAGAAAAACTGGATTCACTGAATTACCCAAGTGCCAAAGAAAACAAGTCCTTGTGGATATTGGAGCACTAATACGCAGTCTCTGTGAGCAGTTTACCTTGTGCACTAGGAGCAGATGAGCTTTCTTACCATAGGAGCAAACAACAATAAGCATGTGTTAAATACAGGCAGAATTCAGGATCATTTAACCTTGTGTTTCCTAGACCACCATGGTGCTGGTGTCTAGTTTTCCTCCCCCTTTTTGAGTGCAGCGGACCAGGGTTTTGTTTGCAAATTAATGTGTAATGAATGAGACCCAGTTTTATATATATATATATATATATATATATATATATATAAAATATATGATTAACAGAAAGAAAAGTTTCCTTCAAGTTTTACCCTTTTATAAAATGTTCCTGGAGAAAAACCTCTATTCTTTCATTTAAAACAAAACTGGAAATGTGGTAAAATATTTTTGTAGTAATTTTCTTTTTACAAATAAATTTTATTGGCATTCTTTGTTGTCTCTCCCAGTATGAATTAGTTCCTTGCATGATTTACTTCTGTTTTCAGGAAAGAAGGCTGAAACTGATTTAAGTCGAAACAGTCCGTAGCAACTCTGCTAGGATGCACGTGGTACTGTTTCTCACCTCCCATCTTCATTGATGATAATATTTTTTTGTTCATCAATACATTGGCATATTTTTAAGGACATCTCCCTATAAACACATATTGGCACACAAAAGGAAGTTAGAGACAGAAAATTATAAGTTCATAACCCATTATTCCCTCAAGTAGTCTGCTGTACATAACTATATATATGAAAAAGGATGAATTAATGCAATCATACCTTATTATATCATCAGCAGTAAAAAAATAGTTATCTTAATTTTTTAAAGACTTGTTCAGTCAGTTATGATGTTTTTGGACTCATAAGAACTCAGGGAAAAGATGACATTTTGCTTACAGATATTTTTTCTGCCATATTGCTTCTTGATGATTTTTCTTGTGTATGATACTTGGTACATGTTTGGCATTAAAAAGAAGAGTACATCCTTCAGTTGAAGATTTTTTTTTTGAAACTGAATAATCAATGAAATTATCCCAAATTACTAGCATCTAGATATATTTTAAAACTAAAATAAGTTTAAGTTGATTAACAGAAATTAAGTGGAATTTTGATATAGCCATTTCAGAATTTTTTTAATTTTTCTTTTTTTTTTTAATTTCCACTCATACAAACTTAACAGGTACGCCGGTTTACCCCTCCCTCCAACTCCCTATCCTCCTGTGCCCCCCTCCCCTCCCCTTCTCTCCTCATCCCCCAGTGCCTCCCCCTCCCATCCCCGGAGAATCCTTTTAATGTGCATGCCAAACTTTCCTCTGGGTCCTCCTCTCCAATGAGGTGCAAGGACCCAGTGGCATTCCCAGAACCCGTTCCTGTGTTCCAGTTAAGCATAGGAACACTGCTGTGGCTGTCAATCCCTTGCCTCCCAGAATCCTAGTGCCTTTAGCAAATGCTAGACTTTGTGAGGTCAATAGTGAGTTGGACATTGCCCAGGGCATGTAAAGTCCAAATATGTGTGGAGTATCTTGCAAATCATTGCTCCTCCCATCCTTGTGCTCTTACAATCTTCCCGCTCCCTCTTCCGCAAATTTCCCTGAGCTTCAGGATGGGGAGAGATTAGGCTGGCCTAGTTCCAGGTGATTGATATAGAGTCTCTGAAGTTCTGGATTATGGTTTGTTGATTTTTTTTTTCAATTTTGCTGCTCCTGCAATGCCCTTGGCTCCATCCTGATGGGTATTGGATGTCACCCCTTGGCCAGAGATAAAAAGCTGTTAAATTAGAGTCTTGTTATAAGAGTATATTCAAAGGTAGATGTAATAAAAGTAGGAAACCACGGTGAGAGAGGGGTCAATCACCCATTTGCGAAATGGTTACTTTCTGTCTGCCAGACTATACCCCCTCCCCTTCTGGTAAGATCATACCCCATCAGTTGTAAATGATCAGGAAGAAAAGTCTGTGAACTTAACCAGACGTCTCATTACTTACTTGCAGTCCTTGATGGAGGCCTATTTTCTCTGCTGTAACATGGTCCCCTCTCTTCTTGTTACTGGTGTGGCCCTCCTTCCCCATCCCTCCTGTTCATAATCTTAGCAATTACTGTAGTTATTACAGAGATTTATCTTTGAGTGTCTCTAAGTGGGTTTCATACTAGGAGCCACCTATTAGGGAATACATACGGCGCTTAATTTTCTGTGTCTGGGATACTTCACTCAATATAATTATTTCTAATTCCACCCATTTCCCGGCAAATTCCATTAATTCATCATTTTTGATGGCTGAGTAGTACTCCATTGTATAGATGTACCACTTTTCCTTATCCACTCGTTAACTGTTGGACATTTGGGTTGATTCCATGACTTTGCTATTGTAAACAGTGCTGGTATGAACATGGTCGTGCTTGTGCTATCGAGGTGAATTTTTGCTGTATGGGGGTTATTCCCAAAAGTGTAATCGCAGGGTCATATGGTATTTCAATGTTTAATTTCTTTAAGAATCTCCAGACGGCTCGCCAGAGTGGCTGTATGAGCCTGCATTCCCACCAGCAATGTAGGAGAGTTCCCCTCTCTCCACATCCTCTCCAGCATTTGTTGTTGTTTGTATTGTGGATTTTGCCATCCTGACCGGGGTGAGATGGTATCTCAGGGAAGTTTTGATTTGCATTTCCCTGATGGCTAAGGATGTGAAGCATTTTTTAAGATATTTGTTAGACATTTTAATTTCATCCCTGGTAAAGTTTCTTTTAAGTTCCAGAGCCCATTTTTTAATTGGGCCATTAGTTTCCTTAGTGTTTAGTTTTCTAAGTTCAGTAAATGCATTAGTATTAATACAACCAGAACTAAGATAGCAAAATCCATATAAATTTCTTAAGCGTTTACCATAACATTTTTCTCTCTCTCTTTTTTCTCTCTTCTAATTTGCATCCCTTACCTAGGCTTCTCTTCTTTCTCTTTAGCCCCTGCCTGATATAATGACCTTTTCCTTGTGTAAAATCCTTCTAAAGCACCTATTGCGTACATATTCGAGTAGCTAATGGGATGCCTTGAGAATCTCCTTTCGTGGCATGAGAGCAATCATAGATAGCAAGATCATGTTTCAAATTTTTCTATAAGAAGAGGCAGTGAGCCAAGACCAGATTTGGGTGGAATGTCATAGTTTGCTAATATGTAATTTTATAATGCAATCAGCTAGAATGTGGAAAGAAATAGGGGAAGTTCTACTTATACTTTGTTTTTAATACCATCCTGGTATTTTTATTTTGTTGTAGTTGTGTTGCAAAAATATGTAATATGCTCACCAGATTCCTAGTTTTGTTTTTTACTGATAGTATTTATGTTTGGTCAAGATTTGAGACTAAATTATCTGCTATGTCATTGCACAGCCAAGCTGTAGCTCTGAAGGTGTTGGACACTCTTCTGCCACCCTGCTTTCCATTATCTCACTGATTTCCTTTACTTTCGCAGTGTTCTTTGTGCTTGTTATTTCTTCCTCTATCTCAGACTGTTCATCTGGGATCACTTTGCTTATGCTTGAAATTTATCTCACGGAATTCCTTATTCGGTGTCCACTGGTGGAAATGTCTCTGTTGCCCAAGAATAAGTTCATAATAACGATGTTTGGGGGGTTATAAAGTTATAAGTTGGAGTTTGTTTCTTTCTGGCAAATTAATGCTCTTTAGGAGGTAATTTGTCTTTTCCTCTACCTGATTTCACTCTGTCTTTCGGTGGATTTCATTTTTATTATGACTTGCCTAAAGGTTGACTTTATTTGATTACTGAAAGTTTATTATGATCATGAATTTAGGATTGGTACCTTTAATTGGTTCTATATAAGTATTGCTAGTCATTTCTTGATATTTTATTATTGTTTCCATTCTATTATTTTTCTCTTTTTCTGGAACCCCAGTTAAATATATATTAACCCTTACTTCTCAGTATATATACCCTAATCTCTCTGTTTCTCTATCATACTGAATTTTGAATAATTTCTTCTGTCCTATATTTAGTATACTAATTTTTCTTCATCTATGTTTAGATTGCTAGTGAATCCATCCATTGAAATCTTTTTTAAGACGTTTTAAACAAATATTTCGAATTATTTAAAGGCATGTAGTAAATTTAAATAAATTGAAACAGCACAAATAACATTTTTGAACCTGTTTTCATGATCTATTTATCTTTTATTCCATTTGTTTTGTCAAGTTGTTCCTTTTCTTTTTTTAATTTAAAAATTTTTTTATTTATTCAATTGTGCATGTGTGCATGTGTTTGTATGTGTGTGTGTGTATTGTGCATGTTTGCACGTGTGTGTGTGTTTGTGTGTGTGTGTGTGTGTAGAACCACAGGTGAATTCAGGAACCACCATGGACCACTTCCACCTCCTCCTCCTTGTTTACTCTGCCCTGGGATTCACAGGCTCCACCTTACCAGGACCAGAAACGCAGGCCGCCCCTCCTTCTGCCTGGCATCTATATGTGGGATCTAGGATCCGAACTCAGGACCTTCTGCCTGCAAGGCAGAGGCTTAGCCCCTGAGCCATCTCTCCAGCCCTGTTCCTTTTCTGATATATAGTTATATATTTTTCCCTTTTCTTATGTATTATACATATATATAATGTCTTTCACTCGAGTTCTTTTATTTCTGAAGAATAAAAATTTTTCATATAACTGTGAAATCATGTGGTTAACAATATTGATATATTTTATGTGGTAAATTTAAGTTTATCATTTAAAAACTATTGCTATAAGGTGTTTGTCCAGTTTACTGACATACACTACTTTTTTCAGGTGACTCAAGCATGGTCTTGATAGTGTTTTATTTTTCTCCAGTCTCTTTTGCAGTGTACAGTCAGCTGTCATGTCTTTTAAATTCTCCAAAGCTGGAACGTTGTCTAAGCCTTTCTTTATTGTTTTTTCTATGATATTTACATTTTGAAAGATCCCACTCTTACTTTTTTTTCTTCTTTGAATTTTTTATGTAAAAATACAATGAATTTGACTGTTTTCCTCTCCTAACAATTCCCCCATTCCCCTTCCATTCCATTCTGTAGGTTTTCATTTCCAACCAATCTTCCTCCCCCTCCATGTCCCTCTGAATATGTGGTCCATTGGGCCTCATCCAGGATGGCTGTATTGGCAAGTGCCGAAGTATTCACTGGGGCATGAATCGCCCACCAGCAGGCTGACTTTCCATTAAGGAAGCCCCCTCTCTCCTGTCTGGCAATAGAGTACCATCTCTCGCATTGGTGTCATACTTCCTGGGATCCTCACTATTTACTTCTGACATATTGATAAGCCAGCTATTGTGGAGGACTAGTGGAAGTTGATGTCCTGCTTTGTGCTCTTGATATAGTAGTTCTGGTATAGACAGTGGTGTGTGATTGGCAGTACTTCTTGCCACTATTACTTTCTTACATTCTTACTGCGCATTTTTCACAAGGTTCCTTCAGTCAGGGGATGAGCGGGAGGGATGTTTAGGTGTCCTGCTTGGAATTGAGCTGTTCAAGTCTCTTTTACTTTGCATTTTGGCCAGTTGTGGTGCTCAACATTACCCATCTTTCATTGTAACAGGGTATTTCTTGGTTCTGTGCCGATCCACTCTTACCTTTTAAACATAAAATACTCGAAAACTTCTCTAATGTTCCCTCTTGATAAGATTCATTCTTCATATGAAGATACAATGATGATATCATATATTTCTCAGTGTCATATCTATGTGGTGACATAAATTTTCATCAATAGCTATGTTATCTGATTTCTGCATTGTATTGTTTTTTCCCTCTTCTTGAATAGTTTGTGGATAACACTTTAAGATCATGCAATATCCTTTCCTTAGAATCATAAATTAGATTTATCATGCAATGATCATTTATTTATTTATGTTTATTAATTAATTAATTAATTTCCCCAATCATACAAACTTAATACGGCAATGATCTTTTTTGTCTGAGCTCCTTTTTATCTTAACTTTTGCAAAAAAAATCATTTTAAGTTAGGCTTATTTATCAATCCTGAAAGCTCTGTTCGATTCTTTTCAAATCAGCTGGAGCACATTTGGATAGTTATATTTCCTTTTGATTTCACCTCCCCTTTAAAGTTTTTTTTAATCTTGGGGCTGGAGAGGTGGCTCAGGGGTTAAGCCTCTGCCTTGCAGGTTAAAGGTCTTGAGTTCGGATCCTAGACCCCAAGTATAGATGCCGGGCGGAAGCAGGGGCGGCCTGCCTTTCTGGTCCTGGTAGGGCGGAGCCTGTGAATCCCGGAAGTGGAGGCGGTCTATGGTGGTTCCCGAATTCGCCCATGGTTCTACACACACACACACACACACACACACACACGCACACATGCATAATTGAATAAATAAAAAAAAGAAAAAAGAAAAAAAAATTTAATCTTTAGGTAGAGTAGCATAGTTTTTAAAAAATGCTTGTCTAATGATTTGTCTGTTACTATTTTTATTAAGTTTTTCTCAGGGAATTTTTTTTCTAGCGATGTAAATTTTGTCTGAAGATTTGTTTCAGGACCACTTTATAGTTACAGTTTCTTGGGAACTTTTATCCTTAATCTGGCTATTAATAGATTTCCTTTGAATGCCATAGGATTAGTTAGAAATGGGATGGAAAACTTACTTTTGTAATACTCTTTTCTTTGAGAGCCCTTTGAAGAAAGGTTCTATCATAGAGAAGCTGTTCTGATTCTCTCCTTACTATTCAGAATCTGAACTTCGTCCTTTGCTTTCCCTTGTTGTAAGGTTCTGCAGTTAAAAACTCAGTTACCTAATTGATGTCTGTACTGGTTACTCTTAACTATTGCTGTGGGAGAACACTCAGTCAATCAATTTAAGGGAGAAAGGGAGGTTTATTCAGCTTACAGTTCCAGAAGGAAGGTACAGTCTCTCAAAGCAGAGGCGGCATGGCTGGCTGGCCAAAGCTGGAGGAGGCTAAGTCACCACAGACATCTTTGAAGATGAGAGCTGCAGACTACTTGCTGCAAAGGCGGACTTCTCTTGGAGGTAGGGTGGACTAATCCACCTCAAGGCCCACCCCTTGTGGCTGCCTTCCTCCAGTGAGGCTCCACCTCTCAAGGTGACATGACCTTGCCAAACACATGAGACTGTGGGGGACACATTTCCAACCATGACAATGTCCAGAGGAACAGCATCTCAAGAGGTCAGTTCACTTTTATGAGTTTCTGCATTGCTTATATTTGGGCATTTTTATTTATTTATTATTTATTCAATTGTGCGTGTGTGCGCGTGTGTCTGTATGTATGTGTGTGTAGAACCACGGACGAATTCGAAACCACCATGGACTGCCTCCACCTCCTCCTTGTTTACTCTGCCCGGGGATTCACAGGCTCCGCCCTACCAGGACCAGAAACGCAGGCCGCCCCCGCTTCTGCCTGGCATCTATACTGGGGTCTGGGATCCGAACTGAGGACCTTCCGACTGCAAGGCGGAGGCTTAACCCCTGAGCCACCTCTCCAGCCCCTTATATATGAGCATATTTAGTTTTTACTTCTTTGTTAGCTCTTTAATAGTCTAAGCATATGTTTCCAGACCTGATCATTTCAGATCTCAGTTCAGTTATCACCTTCTTAATAAAGACTTTGTGGGAAAAAAAATAATTCCTCCAAGAAAGAAACAAGAGATGATTCTCTGATTGTAATTGGTATTATACATACTTGTACTGCTAGTTTGTTTTTCTTTCTTGCCTCCTCTTTTCTTTCAAACAGACCACACATTTCTTGAGAGCAGGTACAATGTTTTGCTTATCTTTTGTCCCTGAGGTCTAGAACAATGACTAACAAATAATAGATCCTTAATCGATGCATGGCAAATGAATGAATGAAAGAAAGCAGGTCTGTCTCCCTGGTAGACTTTGTTTTTTGAAAAATGGTATATTTTGCTGTTATGTACTAAGTGTCTAATATATTATCTATCACATAAGTGTCTACTAGAAAGGTCTTTTATTTATGAACTGAGAATTGGTATAGTATAAGGTCTAGAACTCTCTATATATTATACAGACCAGGGAGAACAGATGGCTGATTTATTGAGTGGGATGTTAGCAATGTCTGTAGAATCACTGTAATCGCAAAAGAATATAATTTTTTTTCTTTGTCCAAGCAGAAGCAAACTTGTCATGTTTGAGATCTCACAATTCATAGTTATTATTGATGTAGACTGGAAATAAGAATTCAGAGAAATAAGTAGAGTTGAACACACTTCAGATTTAGTACAGATAAATGTGATTATATTGTTCAGCATTCTCTAGAGAGATAGAACCAATAAGAAATCTGTCCATCTACATTTATTTATGGACATATGAGACTAGATTTCTTGGGAGAATTAGTTCATAAATTACAGAAACTGAAAAGTCCCATGGCATGCTGTCTGCAAGATGGGGACCCTGAGTTACCTAGTAGCATGTTTCAGTCTGAGTCTGAGAAGTCTCGGAAACAGGAAAACTGATGGTGTAGCTTTGAATTTAAAGTTAAACACCTGCAATCCGGAGGACCACTGGTGTAAGTCCCAGAATCCAAATGCCAGAGAATCTGGAGTTCTGGCGGCTAATAGCAAGAGAAGAAAGATGTCACAGGCTTAGGAGAGAAAGATAAAGAGAGTAGGTGAAATAATGCAGGAGGGAACAGATAAAAGAGAGCAGAGAGAGAGAGAGAGAGAGAGAGAGATCTCCCTCACTATCTCCACTGACTCATAACATCTGTTTCCTCTGGAAACACCCTCACTAACACACCTAGATGTAATGCTTTACTAGCCCTTCAGATTTTCCTTAATCCAGTCAAATTGACATTTCAAATTAGCTCTCACAGTGATATTCAGTGACACAAATTGGTGTGGTTTCAGGAAAAGTCTTTTCTGGCTTGCATTCCAGTCTTAACCTCTGATTGTTTTGTGGGATGTTGTATGTTTTGAACCTAGCAACACATAAAGCTGTTCCTTAGGGCAAGACCAACTTCTTTTGTTCTAGCTGCTGTATAAGGGACTAAATTCTCTGGAATCCTTTTTGGTTTTACTAATTTTGTTCTTAATAGTTCAGAATCGGTCTCCTTCAAATAGGATTTTGCCTCTCCAGTGGTTGTCAGTTAAGCTGAAGTCTCCAGACCCACAGTAGTTAATTGGCTGCTGTTTTTCTTCACCTGTGTGGTCTCTAGTTTGTGCCTTAGCTGTGATTTCTTATTCCATCATGTCTCTATCTCTGTGTGTATTTAGAGCTGAAGACCCAACTTATATTTCACTGCTGTTAGATATCTATTAGTGGAGCTCATGAACTAAATTCCTATAGTGTATTTAAATCTTTTTAAAAATCTTCATCTATTCATTCATTCATTCATTCATTTAGTGTGTGTGTGTATCAGAGGTCACATGTGTCCCTGTGGAGGACTAAGGGTGACTTCGGAATCATCCTGGAATGCTTCTACCTCCTTGCTTCACTTTGGGATTTTCCAGGCTCTGCCCACCAGGGCTGGAAATGCAGGCCCAGCGGTTCTACCTGGCCTTTTTACGTGGGACCTGGGATCCAGATTCAGACCATCTGCTTGCAAGGCAGAGTCTTAACCTCTGAGCCATCTCTCCAGTCCAGTTTATTTGAATCTTAAATAGTTTATATTTAATGTTGTGCTTCTTAATTATTTGCCAAGGGTCATTCCCCTTTCAAAGTTTGAGTGTTGGTTTCTTACCTGATGTCTTAGTGTTCATCTTCTGTTTGTCTTAGCAGACTATAGTCTACTACTTATGGTAATAGATACGTACTCAAAATGCACTTCTTGACTTGTTGAATATAAACAGAAAACATCTGCATACCTCTCAAATTTTTAGCTCATACGGCCTCTGGGGTGATAACATCTCAGAGTATTCTTGGAGTTGGGTTGAAAAGAGGGTCATTTTTGTTTTGTTTTTCAATCCTTGCTTTGCAGACAGCTGAGGGAAAATGATGCACAGTTTTCCAGCATTGGGAATAGGGGTAGGAGTTTGTGAGTGCGTGGATCTGAGCATGGTGACTGTAGTTTAAGACTTAACTTTTTCTTCTAACAGTTCTATGAGAACACAGGCGTGGCTTCAGTTAGCCCTTATAATAGGTAAAGTACCATGGGGATGTGGTATTGCTCTCCTTTCCCAACTTTCAATGGCCATAGATTTGGTTTAAACACACATTGGTTATACCAATTGGATTTGTTTAATCCATATGTAGTTAAAAATGAAAGAATCACTAAAACAAAGTGTTTTATTACTTCTGTTCTGTTTACAGGTTCTTTTCAGTGTTTTATTTACACTATTACAGCTACTCTGCACATAGCAAAACCTATCAGTGAATTGCAGTACATGAGTTGTCTACGGGGGGGACTCGCTGCTCTGATTCCCATGGAAAGCTCTGCCAGCCCTTACTGTGCCCTGGTGCTTTAAGTCTACTTTTGGAGGTGGCCTCCCCTTAGGCGGTCATTCCTAAAAGCCTTTCAAGAACCTAAAATGTTGCCATTGGAGCATTTCCCAGAAGGAAATTGAACCACAATTTTTTGAAGTTCAGGGAACACTCTACCAGGAGTATGTCATGTGTCTAGACATATTCTGATGTGTTTTTCATTACAATAATGCAATAACATGGGCTGCACCAAATGATAGGGTAAATTCGTTAAGACTGTTTTCTCGTCCATTTCTTTTACAGTGCACAGTGAAAAGGACACTAAATGAACTACCTATGTGCAGCATCTGTCTTCTTTGTTTCCTTTCTAATCTCTTCAAAATTGATTAATTCTTTCTCTTTCCCTTTCATTTTTTTCTAGATATGTTTGAAAAAGTAGAAGTTTATCAGTTCTACCATATTTCCTCAGTTGATTACAGAGCAGAAAAGAAATCCTCTTGGGCCAACTAACAGAGAGCCAGAGAGTTGCAAATAAATCAACAGTTGCATAAGGGAGAGAATGAAACTTAACTAAGGAAATTGGGGCCTCTGCTGCCATGAAGAAAATAAATGAGACAATGTAGAGTCATTATAAGAAGACTGGGTGGTCTACAAGAAAGAGAGCAGATTGTGCAAACTGACATTTGAGGAATCAGCTTGAATGTTGTTGCTTGGGACCAGTTGCTGTTCATTGGTGTCATAGCAAAATGTGCTTTATGTGTGGAATGCTTGAGGCCTGGCAGAAAAGGGAGGCTATGAAATATAGGAGGGCTTAACCTCCTGCTCTCTGAGGTGTGCTTCCTATTTAGAATGGAAAGTTCAGGGACCTTTCCCTAAGAATCTCACTGGAGTCCCAGCTGGAGTGTCCCAGCCCCAGCAGGGCTCAGAGCACACCTGCAGGGAGAGCCTTTCTCTCCTAATCACCTGCGTCCACTGCCTCGTGATTACCCTCGATGCAGCTTCGGTTTATAGCAAGAAGTAGTAAGGATAATTCTACTGGGCAAAAGAAGTCTCTTGGACCCAGCTGCTCGGCATAGTTTGGATTTCTGGCACCATTATCGCAACCCATTGAACTTCCTGGCTTTGGATCTCTCTCTCTCGCCTTTACCTCCAGGATTTCTTGACTTCCCTGCACCTTTTTTAGCTTCCTAAATTCTCCCTGTATTTATTTCTGGCCCCACTTTACCATGCTTACCTGCGCAGTTGCTTCCTATTTTTCAGCTGTGGGAGGATCCAGCGCTTCCATTCCAAGGTTATATCTGTGGACCAAATCTCATTTGTAGTTAAGTTTCATTTGGCACATCTGGGTTCTATTTTTGTTTTTGTTGTTGTGTTTGAAAATCAGTTGCTCATATATATATATATATATGTATATATATATGTATATATATATATTTAAAATAGGAACATTTCACATTAGAATATGGATTTTTTGGCCTTTCTTTTTTTTAAAAAAAGAAAGATCTGGCAATGATACCTTGATAGGTGTTTTGGCTTCTGTCTTTAGTCCACAACATATTCACTCTGCCTTATTGTTCTTGTGTTACATTATTATTATTGTTATTGGTCTTAATCAAAGAACATCTTACTCAGCTCGAGCTGCTAACAAAGTATCATGGTTTAATAGAAATTTATCTTACAGTTCTGCAGGTGGTAGTCTTGAGATCAGGGCACCTGCATTGTTGTGTTCTGGCAAAGGCTTTGTTTTTCCAAAGTGTTTTCCCAAAGAAAACCAAAGTGCTCTCTGGCTTGTCTTTTCTAAGGACACTAATTTCAATCATGAGGGTACCATACCTATGACCTAAAGTAATTCCCATAGACTCTACCTCCTTTTGAGGTAGTATTTCAATATATAAATCTTGGAAAGGCACAAATATTCAGCCCATATCATAGAATTAAGAGAGAAATAAAGTATCTCTCTTAGCAAACTTGTGGCAAGATGCCCTGCCCTTTAATCTTGTCTTCTAGTTGCCAGATCCCAGGGATAATATCACTTTTACCTGCTTCTTAGATATTCCTGGAACAGAGCTTGCTGATTATCAGCTCCTAGCTTGAGTTTAGAGCTACAGTTTGATGCTTCTCAGGTTTTTACTGCCCCCTCTCCTCAAGTGCCTTTAACTGCCCATTCTAAAGTAGCTAATGATCATATCATGAAAAGACAATATTTGACAGATGGCATTCAAAATGGTTGATGATGTCCAAGTAGAACCAGTAATGCTTGTCATGTCTATGAAGACTTTTGCTATTGAAAATTATTCTGGCAAGTATGTCTTTGTGAGTAATTTTTGTCTGGTGGTAAACATTAAAAAAAAGTGTTCCTCTTGCTTTTTTTTTTTGTTTTTTTTTACTGCTGGTTTCATTTAACCACTCCCAAATGAAATTAATGCTATTTTTTAATTCTACTTCATATAACTCATTATAACTTGGAGGCTCCAGTCAGAAACACCATGTTTGCTGCAGAAGGAAGGAGAGAATAATCTTGTATTTATAAATACTATAGTAACAGAAAAAAGTAATCTTACATTATAATTACTACATAATTGTCAATAATATAGACTTTGCAGCTAGACAGTTTATATTCATATTTTTGCTCTGACATTATCCAGTGAGTATAACCTTGGACAAGTTACTTTGCCTTATGAGTTACTTCATCTGTGGATGATAATTATAGTTCATAAGTTTAGTGTAAGAGTGAAAACAATACTTTTAAACCACTTGTCATATAATGAAAACTCTATAAATGTTGACTATTACCATTACTTGAATGTTTCTTACATAGTAGAATCATACATTAGATGCAAATATAAATTATGATTCTCATGATAAAGAAGCTCATGGTTTAATATATGAACATAAGGCTAGAATTATAATATAGTCCAAGTGTCATTGTGCACTCAAGTTAAATAATAACCAGGAACAAAAGTAGTTCTGCTTAGAGAAGTCATAGAAAACTCCATAGAGATATTTAACCTTTATTAAGGGGAGAAATATGAGAGATGGGGGCCACACAGTTTAATAAATTCATGCTCATCTGATGCCAGACTGTATAGTCAAGAAAAAAAAAAAAACCTATTGAGAGCAGACCACTAACTGATGCTAGTTTGCACAGTTTCCTGGAATAGAAGACTGGTTTCTCAGACCAACTATCAACTTCAGCAGAATTTCACCATATTGTTGTGACTTTTTTAAAGTTCTCAACCCTAAGTCCTAAAAATTAATTTTCAGCTTTAGATATTGTAACAGCGCACATTGGACTAGGGTCTTCCTAGATCAGATAATGTTCTTTTTTAACAGTGAAAAGAGAATCCATGTACCCTAAGGGCAAGTCCTTAGTGATTCTTTTGGTCCAAATCTATCATCTTGCAGATGAGAACATTAAAACCCTGGGATGAAAAGTAACTTTTATAAAATAATGTATTACCTTAATTAGCAAAGATTGACTCTAAGGAAATATGGAAATGCTTTTTTTTGTTTTGTATTTTTGGAAGTGGTTTAAAAGCAAGGATTTCCATTGGAGAGCTTGCTCTAACAGTTGTATTCACAGTTGCAAATGAGCTGCATCTTTATCAACTGAAAGTCTACCCGAAAGTAATAAATATCCTTCTACTAGTTGAAGAGCTACTATAAGGGTAATTATATTAGGTAATATGTATAATGTTTTCATCACTAAATTCTTAGAATACCATAAATATTTGGTGAATTGATTTGAATTGAGTGAATCACATGCAAATTTTAGGTAGCATAGATAGTAATTTGCTGTTGACATGCTTCACTCATTTTTAAGTTCTTTAATGAAATTTTTGGGTAAAAAGAATTGCTGGATTTGTTCTTGGAAAGTATTGCCATCATACTTTGTGAGGATATTCTATATTAGTTACTGCATGAATATAGTTTAGGTAAGAAGCTGTTTGTAAACAAATAAAATAAATAAAATTGAACACCATTGTTGTTTGGGTTGGGCATATATTTCTTTTTTTTTAATGGTTACTTTTAAAAATTTTTTTTATTATTATTATTTATTCAATTGTGCTTGTGTGCGTATGTATGTGCGCGTGCGCGTGTGTGTGTCTGTGTGTGTATAGAACCACGGACGAATTCGGGAACCAGCATGGACTGCTTCCACCTCCTCCTTTACTCGGCCTGGAGATTCACAGGCTCCGCCCTACTAGGACCAGAAGCGCAGGCCGCCCCCGCTTCTGCCCGGCGTCTATAGCTGGGATCTGGGATCTGAACTCAGGACTTTCTGCCTGCAAGGCAGAGGCTTAACCCCGGAGCCACCTCTCCAGCCCGGGTTGGGCATATATTTCTAAACTGGAAAATTACCCCAAATACCAGAACGAGGCATGTACTAATGAGGTATTTTGCTCACTATCCAGATATAGAATGATTTACCAAAGAAAAACATGATCTAACTTCGAATAAAAAGTGGTAATGTAGAGGGCTGTGGAGATGACTCAGTCAGCAAAGTGCTTGCTGTGCAAGCTTTGGGATCTGAATTTGGTTCACCGGTGCCTCTATGAAACACCAACATCTCTAATCTCAACACCGAAGAGGCAGAGATAGAGAGATCCTGATAGCTCACTGATCAGGCAGTCTACTGAATTGGTAAACTCCAGGTTCAGTGAGACACCTGATCTCAAAAAACATTGTGGAGAGCAACTGAGGAAGACATCTGATGTGGACCTTTGGTCTTCATATGCATGCCTAAACATATGCACATACACCTGCGTGCCATACCCCCATACATGAGCACGTTTACATACTTCATGCACACATATATGTACAAAGTGACAACATGATTTATCAATATGAAAAACTGGAAAAAAAGATTTGCTTCCAATTGTAAATAAATAGATACCAGAAACAGTCAAAACTGTGAATCTCTTATTTTTGCAACACTACTATATTTTGTCTACCATTGTTGAATGCCTTTTTATTTTACTAAGATAATTCCATACAGTTTTCAGATCCAGTAACTTTTTTAGCTGACTGTGTAATAAATAAAGCTAAAAAAATTACAGAAATGGAAAAATCTTCCATTTATAAAAATCTGGCAGTTCAGTCTCCCCATTATTCCAGTTTAAATTTATCACAACATTGGTTGGTCAGAGGGGAAGAGTATCATAAAAGAGACAAGAAATTCAGGACCCACCAGGAGCACTGTTTGGGGTTCCAACTGCCATTGTATTACAGATGAAAAAGCAAACAAAATTCTTTCAAAAATGAAATGAGCTGGGATGAGGAATGTCAAGACTGTAAAAGCTAAAAATAGAAAGCCCAAGATTAAAGAGGGGTTAGTGCAGTCATGTATGCACATTTGGAAGTTCTAAATCAAAGGGGACGAAAACAGTGCTGTGTTCTTTCAAAGTGGCAAAAATGGTAAGGAAGATGTTTTGTACAAAATCTTAAATAATAATAATTAGAATTTTTAAATCTTTACCTTAAATGGTTTTTAATTTTCTTTTGAGATGAAGTTTAAAGCAAAGTCTAATTCTCGGTGTATGGTAATTTATTTCTAGATAGGGCAAAAAAAATGCTGAAGGGTTTCTAGTCTCTTCAGATCTGGGTTGAAATCAGTACCATATCCAGATAAAGATTTTCGGAAGTTTATATGGAGGAAAGAAAAGACTGATGGTTTGGAAAGGTGTGATGGACATGGATGAGTGCCTGCCCCTCATATGTGAAAATAAATTATCCTTCAGTGTTGACTTGGCTGCAGACATAAAGTCTGAGTCTAGTTGGAGGTCAGCTCACAGCAGGGTGGCCAAGATACAAGGAAGGAAAACTGTGTCCAGCCTGTCACGTGTGGAATTGGTGGGAAAGGAGTGAGCCATTTCATAGAGAATTTATAAATTAGGGAAATACATGCCTTTATGTGAAACTAGAACATTGATGTGTCTGATATTTTCATGAGGCTATAGAAAAAATTAGGTAAATCTAGGATGCCTACATTTTTTTTTTCCCTACATAGGAGTCCATGTGTGGCAGTTTAGATTTACCCAGAGCACTCTTCTACGATGTACAGATAGATGATGCTAGGTTTTTAAATCATACCGAACTTGAAGATAACACTTTTGCTGCATTCTTTGGCCAAGCAATTCATTAAATACAGCTGTGACCACATGCAATCTGCTTCAGGATGCCTCTATCATTCCTACTGCTATGGTTTGAATCTGATATATCTCCAATGGGCCTATGTTTTTGAAGGTTTTTTTTTTTTTTTTTAACCTATGGTCATAAAATTTTGGCCTTAATCGTGTGGAGAAGTGGCCTATTAGGCAACTAGGTTTGGGTCTTTGAAGATTATTCCCATCTCTGGTTCCAGATTATACTCTGAATTCTATCTGATATGTGAGCAATCTTTTGCTACACGCTCCTGTTTCCATGATTATATGCTCTGAAATTGAGAGCCAAAATAAATCTTTCTTCCTTTAAGTTGTTTCTGTCATATAATGGCCACAGCAATACATAAATGAACTAATACAGAAATTGCTCTTTTTTTAAAATTTTTTTTATTATCTCTGCTCATACAAACTTAATAGGTACACCAGTTCCCTCCCTCCCTCCCCCCCCACCCCTCTGCTCACCCTCCCCTCACCCCTCCCTCCCCACCCCCCAGTGCCTCCCCTCCCCCAATACCCGGAGAATCCTTTAATGTGCATGCCAAACTCTCCCAGCGGCATTTCCCTGAACCCTTTCCCTTGTACCCCTTAAGTATTTTGGCTGTCAATCCCTTGCCTCCAAGGATCTTGGTGCCTTTAGCAAATGCTAGACTTTTTGGGGTTAATAATGTGTTGGACATTGCGCAGGGCATGCAAAGTCCAATTATGATTGCTTCGGCCCTAACTTGTGTGGAGTATCGTGCATATCATTGCTCCTCCCATCCTTGTGCTCTTACACTCTTACTGCTCCCTCTTCCGTAAATTTCCCTGAGCTTCAGGATGGGGAGAGATTAGTCTGGCCTAGTTCTAGGTGGTTGATATAGAGTATCTGAAGTTCTGGATTATGGTTTGTTGGTTTTCTTTTGTGGTTTTGCTGCTCCTGCAATGCCCTTCACTCCGTCCTGATGGGTATTGGATATCACCCCCTGGCCAGAGATAAAAAGCTGTTAATGTAGAGTCTTGTTATAAGAGTATGTTCAAAGGTAGATGTAATAAAAGCAGGAAACCACAGTGAGGGAGGGGTCAATCACCCATTTGCAAAATGGTTACTTCTTATCTGCCAGACTATATGCCCTCCCCTTCTGGTGAGATCACACCCCCTCAGTTGTAAATGATCAGGAATGAAAAGTCTGTGAACTTAACCAGATGTCTCATTGCTTACTTGCAGTCCTTGATGGAGGCCTATTTTCTCTGCTGTAACATGGTCCCCTCTCTCCTTGTTTCTGGTGTGGCCCTCCTACCCCATCCCTTCTGTTCATACTCCTTGCAATTACTGTATTACAGAGATTTATCGTCGAGTGTCTCTAGGTGGGCTGGGTGGGTTTGGTACTAGGAGCCACCTATTAGGAAGTATATATGGCGCATAATTTTCTGGGTCTGGGATACTTCACTCAATATAATTGTTTCTAATTCCATCCATTTCCTGGCAAATTCCAGTAATTCATCATTTTTGATCGCTGAGTACTACTCCATTGTATAGACATACCACAGTTTCCTTATCCACTCATCAACTGTTGGGACATTTGGGTTGATTGCATGACTGCTATTGTAAATAGTGCTGCTGTGAACATGGTCGTGCTTGTGCTATCGAGGTGAACCTCTGCTGCATGGGGGGTTATTCCCAAAAGTGGAATAGCAGGATCATATGGCATTTCAATCTTTAATTTCTTTAAGAATCTCCAGATGGCTCGCCAGAGTGGCTGTATGAGCCTGCATTCCCACCAACAATGTAGGAGAGTTCCCCTTTCTCCACATCCTCTTCAGCATTTGTTGTTGTTTGTATTGTGGATTTTTGCCATCCTGACCTTCTGGATATCTGGGTGAGATGATATCTCAGGGAAGTTTTGATTTGCATTTCTCTGATGGCTAAGGAAGTGGAGCATTTTTTAAGATATTTGTTAGACATTTCAATTTCATCCCTAGTAAAGTTTCTTTTAAGTTCCAGGGCCCATTTTTTAATTGGGCCATTAGTTTCCTTGGTGTTTTGTTTTCTAAGTTCTTTGTGCACTCTGGATAATAGAGCTCTATCAAATATGTGGTTAGTGAATATTTTCTCCCATTCTGTGGGTTGCCTTTGAGCTCGTGTTACAATGTCTTTATCTGAACAGAAGCTCTTTAATTTCACAAGATCCCAACTGTTGAGAGTTGGTAGCAGTGACTGTGCCATTGGATGTCTGTTGAAGAACTGTTGGCCTAGCCCAATCAGCTCCAGGTAATTACCTACCCTTTCAACTATGGTTTTTATAGTCTCTGGCCTTAAATCAAGGTCCTTGATCCATTTGGAATTAAGTCTTGTACAAGGTGACAAGTCCGGGTCCAGTTTTAATCTTCTACATGTGGAGATCCAGTTTTGCCAGCACCATTTGTTGAAGATACTGTTCTTTTTCCATTGGATTTTTTGGGTCCGTTTGTCAAAGACCAAATGGCTATAATTTTGTGGGCTTATATCTGGGTCTTCAACCCTTATCCATTGATCTGTGTGTCTATTTTGGAGCCAGTACCAGGCTGTTTTTACAACTATGGATTTGTAGTATAGACTAAGGTTTGGTATGGTGATACCTCCAGCAGTGTTTTTGTTACTCAGGATTGTCTTTGCTATCCTGGGTCTTTTGTGCCTCCATATGAATTTTGAGATTGTTTGGTCAACTTCTTTAAAGAATTGCTTTGGGATTTTAATTGGTATAGCATTGAATTTGTATATTGCCTTTGGTGGGATGGTCATTTTTACGATGTTGATTCTGCCAATCCAGGAACACGGGAGGTCTTTCCACCTTCTCGTGTCTTCTACAATTTCTTTCTTGAGGGTTTTAAAGTTTTCATTGTAAAGGTCTTTTACCTCCTTGGTTAGGTTTATACCAAGGTATTTCATTTTTTTAGGGGCTATAGTAAATGGGATTGTTTCTCTCAGGGCTTTTTCACTTCTTTCATTCTGGGCATATAGGAAAGCCACTGATTTTTGTACATTTATTTTGTATCCTGCCACCCTGATGAACTTCTCAATTAGTTCTAGGAGCTTCCTCGTGGATTTTTTGGGATCACTCAGGTATAAGATCATGTCATCTGCAAATAGGGAAAGCTGGATTTCTTCCTTGCCAATTCGAATCCCTTTTATGTCCCTTTCTTGTCTTATGGCTTCAGCTAACACTTCAAGTACAATATTGAATAGAAGTGGTGACAGTGGACAGCCTTGTCTAGTTCCTGATCAAAGTGGGAATGCTTCCAGTTTTTCCCCATTGAGTATAATCCTTGCTGTGGGCTTGTTGTATAAAGGTTCCTTCCATTCCTACTGTCTCTAGCGTTTTGATCATAAAAGGCTGTTGGATCTTGTCAAAAGCTTTGTCTGCATCTATCGAGAGTATCATGTGGCCTTGGACTTTGGACTGGTTTATGTTATGAATTACATTTATTGATTTGCATATGTTGAACCATCCTTATATGCCGGGGATAAAGCCTACTTGGTCCCTGTGAATGATCTTTTTGATATGTTTTTGAATCTTATTTGCTAAGACTTTGTTGAGAATCTTTGCATTTGTGTTCATCAAAGAGATTGGCCTATAGTTTTCTTTTTTAAGTGTATCTTTATTAGGTTTTGGAATTAAAACAATATTAGCTTCATAGAAGGAATTTGGTAGTGTTCCTTCCTTTGCTATTTGTTGGAACAGTTTAAGGAGTACTGGTGTTATTAACTCCTTAAATGTCTGGTAGAACTCTGTGCTGAATCCATCTGGTCCAGGACATTATTTGGTGGGAAGATTCAAGATTATTTCCTCAACACAAATTATTCTTGAGAATGAGTTATTGCTATGATAAACATGACCAAGATTTCTTTTTTTTTAAATTTTTTATTATTATTTCTGCTCATACAAACTTAATAGGTACACCAGTTCCCTCCCTCCCTCCTTCTCCCCCTCAACCCCCTTGCTCCCCCTCCCCTCACCCCTCCCTCCCATCCCCCAGTGCCTCCCCCCCAATCCCTGGAGAATCCTTTAATGTACATGCCAGACTCTCCTCTGGGCCCTCCTCTCCGATGACGTACAAGGACCCAGTGGCATTTCCCTGAACCCTTTCCTGTGTTCCCCTTAAGCATAGGAACAGTACTGTGGCTGTCAATCCCTTGCCTCCAAGAATCTTGGTGCCTTTAGCAAATGATAGACTTTGTGAGGTCAATAGTGTGTTGGACATTGCGCAGGGCATGCAAAGCCAATTATGATTGCTTTGGCCCTAACTTGTGTGGAGTATCTTGCAAATCATTGCTCCTCCCATCCTTGTGCTCTTACACTCTTACCGCCCCCTCTTCCACAAATTATGACCAAGTATTTCTTAGACCTTTGGAATAAATTTTCAGGGCAAATATGAAGAATTTGGAGCTATGGATTTGCAAAGAGTAGAATGTGCTAAGCAGAGTTTAATGGGATATTCTGGTTATAGTCTGGAAGAAGAGAATGCTGATAGAAATAGAGACAGTAAAAATTGTTCTCATAAGGTGTCAGATGGAAGCAAGGACTCTTAGGAACTGGGTTAGAGACCATTCTTTTTATCATTTTGGAAAAGATTCTGGCTATATATTGCCTGTGTTCTGAAAATCTGAGTGAGGCTGAATTAAAAAGTAATAAACAAATTGACTTTGTAGAGGAAATTTTATTCTAGCAGAACATTCAGACTCTGTGTGGAATTACTTACTAATTTTATCCAAGTTTATGATGAGAATGGAGTAAGAAACAACAGAAAGATTTGGAAAATGTGTATGTACTTTGGGAGTGTGAATGCATTTAAAGTTGTGGATAAAGCAAATGCAGCTGGCCGAGAGCATTTGGGAGTAGGGGGCAGAGTGTTATGTTTTGAGTGTGAAATGGCCTCTACAGGGTTATGTTTTGAATGTGTGTGTCTCCCACTGGTGATGAAATTCTGGAAGACTGTGGAGCCTTAATGAAATGAGATCAGGGTTGTTGATGTAGATCACTAGGGGCAGGGACTTGAAAGTTGTAAACATCCCTTATTACAGCTTGTACTGCATCTCCACTTTGCCTTCGATGTGAACAAGTTTCTGTCACCATGCTTTCCCTTCTTTGATAGACTGAATCAAAATAAAACTTCCTTCCCTAAGTTGTTTCTGCTAGGCATTTTGATTGTAGTGATGAGTAATAAATACACCTTCTAAGAAACAAAATGCAATTATCTTCTTCAAAAGTCCTCCCCGCAAAGACTCATCTTAGTATACCAGCTTTCAGTGTAAATCTCATTATTTAAATCAGTTTCAGATGTGAGTGGAATTCTCAGGCCTAGCATCCTCCAGCACAGTTCTTTTCCATCAGAAGGCCTATGAAATAGAGATCCTTATCTATCATTTCTCTGACCCTGTGAACCCATCCTTACAGTGGTTAAAGAAGTCAGTAGACACCATCACTCTCAAAGGAATAAAATAAGAGGCACATAGTTGTGAAGATCTTCAACAGGTCTTACCTCCTCTGTGCATTCATCTACAGCTCTTTGATTGTAGTTCATTCTCACTCCTTTGGTGTGTCTGTCTGTGGCTGTTGGACTTTCCTGCTAGGCTAATGTTTTCATACCTGGAATCTTTTTCCTTTTCTTTTTCTTTTCCATGTTTATGATATAATAACTTCCCAGGTCAGCTTCGTAACAATAGAAATTCTGAAGTAAGTTTCCTTTTTTTTTCCTTCTTGAGTTTTTATATTGGATTCTGGTCCAAACTGATACAACTTCTTTAATAACTCTTCCAAACTCCCATGTATCAAAGTGTAATCTATATTTCATTAGACAAGGGCTCATTCACATTCCTTTTCTATAACATGTTTTCTCACCCTTTAGAGTTCAATGACTAGGTGCTATATAATACTTGGAAGCTTAGTATTTAGTTTCAAGCACACATCCTTAAGATTCTTTCCAGATACAAAATTTTGTCCAGATTTCTATTTAGGTACAGTTTAAGTTTAAGTACAGTGACCTAGGATAACAGGGGAGGTGGTTCAGTGGATTAAAGTGTCTGATGTGTAAACTCACTGTGCTAGGATCTAAATTTGAATCCCCAGGACTCATGTAAAATCTGGGCCTATATAGGTGTGCATGCACGAAACCCCAGGATACTGAAACAGTCAGCATCAGTGTTCCATGAGAGACTCATGATGTCTTCCTCTGGCTAAAGCCTTTGATTGTATCACATACTATGAAGGATTCGGCTCTGCAATTCTTTCATTCTACGTTGTATCTATTGCGTTACCTGGTGGAATTCAGTTGTAGGTGAATTGGTTTGAGAGTTCCAAGATGTATTTTTTCACATGTAAAATAATTTACTTTATCCAAGAAATCCTGGTGCCCTTTAGTGAGAAGAGTCATAGTGTGTGCCTGGGGGCATATGCATGTGTGAGCACATGTGAATTTGCATGTGTATACCCCTGTGCACCTGTAGATTCCAGAGATCAGTGTCAGGTATCTTCCTCTATTGCTTTCAACCATATTTTTTGAAACAGGTCTCCTTACTGAACCCAATGTTTTCCAATTAACTGGGTGACCAAGTACCTGGATTTTCCTTGTACCTGTCTCTCAGGGCTGGGATTTCATGTGTACCATAGTACCCAGCTTTTTATGTGGGTGTTGAAGATCTTAACTCAGGTCCTCATGCTTACACAGCAAGTACTCTCCTTCCTGCAGCCAGCATGAACCATCAACAGTTGCTTAGGGTGGGACCTCATGAGCTCTTCTCTATCCATGATGAAATGTGGCAGGTCTAATCTTGAACAGCTCCTGTGCAGGTAGAGACATAGCTGCAGTGAGTTCATAAGTGCGTCAGTCCTGTCATGTCCTTAAGATTGTTTGGTGGTACTCCTTTGTACCCTTTGGCTCCTACATTCTTTCTATCCCCTTTTCTGTGAGGTTCCTGAGCATCGGGTGGGCAAATGATACAGATGTTCTATTTAGGGCAAGTGCTCCATAGTCATTTATTCCCGTACATCAATTGTGATTCTCTGTATTAAAAGTTCAACAGTACAAAAGAAAGCTTCTTGGATAAAGGCTGAGAACTGCACAAATCTATACATATAAAGGTAAACACAGGACTAACATCTTTGTGTCCTAAGTTTCTGTGCCTCGCAGAGAGTGTGTATCACAGGGCACATGTGTCCCTGTGGGAGACCAAGGGTGACTTCGGGAATCATCCTGGATTTCTTCTACCTCTTTGTTGCTTCTTTCTGGGTCTTCCCAGGATTCGCCTACCAGGGCTGGAAGTGTGGACAGCTGCATGTTCTGCCTGGTGGATTTTAAGTGGGACCTTCTGCTTGTGAAGCAGAGTCTTAACCCCTGAGCCATCTCTCCAGCCCAGGAGTTTGTAATCTTAAAATGCTCTGCACTCTGATGCTCTGATCTCTACTCAGGTTCAGAGCCACACCTAAAATTCACAAGGCCATTTTGTTCTAATGTTCTATGATATTACTGCTGTATCACATTATAATAGAAAACTGTGGTTTTTTTGACCATGCTTCTTTAGTTCTTCATTTAAATGTTTTACCAGAATTGAACTTTAAGGCTATGAATTCATCTTTTATTATATGGAAAGAAATTTATTAAGTACATAACTTGCCTTTTGAAGGTGTCATCAGCAATTTGCATTTAATTCAAATTATGCTTTAATTTAAGTGTCAAACTTAAGTGACACCCAGCAATTGCTACATGCTGCATTTCCTGAGATACGTTGGGAATATTCAGATCCATCGTGTTCAGCTTGTTCTGTAGGATGGGGTCTGATCTTTGGACTAATGTTTGCCTCTTTGCCCTCTCACTTTCAACTGAGTTCAACTAGACAGGGACCCTGCTAGAAGATCAAGCAGGTAATGTGCAATGACCAACATATCATTGAACCCCCAAAGTATAGCATGGATCACAGGCGCTATGATTCTTAGAGGCAAGGGATTAACAGCCACAATAGTGTTCCTATACTAAAGGGGAACACAAGAAAGAGCTCTAGGCAATACTACTGAGTCCTTACACCTCATTAGAGAGGAGGACCCAGAGTGAAGTTTGACTTTCACACTAAAGGATGCTCCGGGAATTGGGGGGGGGGTGAAGGAAGGAAAAAGGGGGGAGAGAACAAAGGGAATCCAGGGAGGGGGTGGAGGGAGGGAGGGGAATGGGGTACTTATCAACATTGTTTGAGTGGAAGAAATAAATAAAAAAATAATAAAATAAAATAAAAAAAGATGAAAAAAGAAGATCAAGCAGGTAGAAAGAGGGTGAGTATTTATCTATTGCTTCCTCACCTACCTGGTCATGATGGTTTGATTGTGTTTATTTACAGGACCACACCTCTTATTAGGTAGTCCTTTTCTGCATAACTATCCTTATCAGATTCTGGACCTCCCTGCCTGTTCAAGTTTTTGCTTTGCTTACTGTACTGGCTAGTCTTTTCTGTTGCTGTGAGAGAGAATACCCAGAGTCAAACAACTTAATGGGAGAAAAGGAGACTTATTCAATTTACAGTTACAGAAGTGAGAAACAGTCTTTCATGGAGGAGATGACATAGCAGGTGGCTGAAGCTTGAGGCTGGCTAAGTCACTGCAAACATCCTGGAAAGTCCAAGAAGTGGAGAGTGTCTCTTTAAGTCTTCTGTTTTATGGTTCTTTTTATCTGGTCTGCTTCTGTGAGGTTCCAATGAGACCTAGGGCTGGTCTTTGTATTGTAAATGTATTGATCTGGATAATCTCTTCAGGTAGTCTGATAGCTGCTCTTAGTTAATGCCAGGTGTGTTCAAGTTGAAAACCAGGATTAATTATCATACTCATTTTGAGATATTCAGGTATAGATGCTCACCATGGTCAGATCTCAGTAAATTCATCTAAGTTGAAAACACCAAAATTTAATGTACATTTAATATACCTACCCTGCCTATCATGCACTTAGAATACATAGTTAATTTTACCCTGCCTAACATGTGCTTAGAATACATAGCTAACACAGTCTAAAGTGTGAAATTCTTTATGTGACTTACATAACCTTTTTTTAATAACCTTTATTAAAAAATTGGCAACTAAGTATGCCTTAATTTCAGTTGTTCTGCTTGATTGTGCAGCTGATCAGAAATTTGTGTTTGTTAATGTTCAGGCTCATGACATTGTATATTTTTAGGCTGAGAAGAGATCAAAATCTGAAATACGATTTTGTTACCCTGGCAAAAATCCTTAAGTCAAGCCAACACACATTAGGGACCATCCTTTGCCAATAGTTCTTTTACTAAATTCTCCAACATCCAGTTGTGTCCTTTGTTTCTTACTGCGTCTGATATTCAGGTCACCATAGCCCAGGAGTTCAGTGTAAGAAATTGACCTGTTGTTAAAGAAAAAGTCTTTTGTAAATGTTGAGCTATTTTCTAATAGTGTCTTTTAACTGGGACTTGAGTTCTTTCCCCTCCTTCCATTAAAGCTGGTATGTTCTATTCTTCAAATATATTTTGTTGTGGCTTCCCAAGCAGCCCTGCATTATCATGTACATTGACTCTTCTTCCCCATTTCTGAGAAGCCAAAGTTTTGAAATTAACAATCTTGGAATTTTTTTTCTTTTGTAAGTTTAAATTATTTAAAATTACAATGGATTTTTTTTGTTACTTCTATCTGCCAGACTCTATGCCCTCCCTTTCTTTATTTATTTATTTATTTATTTATTTATTTATTTATTTATTTATTTATTTATTTATTCATTTATTTATTTATTCATTTATTTATTTATGTCACTCATACAAGGTTGATAAGTACCCCCATTCCCCTCCCTCCTTCCACCCCTCCCTGGATTCCCTTTGCTCCCTCCCCCCTTTTTCCTTTCCTTTTCCCCCCTCCCTCTTTTTCTCCCACTGCTCCCTCCCCCCATTCCTGGAGCATCTTTTAGTGTGCATGACACACTTCCCTCTGGATCCTCTTCTCAGATGAGGTGTAAGGACTCACTGGCATTGCCTAGAGCTCTTTCTTGTGTTCCCCTTTAGTATAGGAACACTGTTGTGGCTGTTAATCCCTTGCCTCTAAGATTCCTAGTGCCTGTGATCCATGCTAGACTTTGAGGGTTCAATGATATGTTGGTCATTGCACAAGTCATGCAAACTCCTATTATGATTACTTCAGCCCTAACTTGTGTGGAGTATCTTGCATATCATTGCTCCTCCCCATCTTTAGGCTCTTACAATCTCACCACCCCTTCTTCCGCAAATTTCCCTGAGCTTCAGGATGGGGAGAGATTAGGCTGGCCTGGTTCCAGGTGGTTGATGTAGAGTCTCTGATTTTCTGAATTATGGTTTGTTGATTTTTTTTTTTTTCAGTTTTGCTGCTCCTGTACCGCCCTTCGATCCATCCCGATGGGTATTGGATATCACCCCCCTGACCAGAGATAAAATGCTGTTAAAATTGAGTCTTATTATAAGAGTAGATTCAATAGATGGAATAAGAGTAGGAGACTGCTGTGTGTGTGGGGGAGGTGTCAGTCTCCCATTTGCAGGATGGTTACCATCTCTCTGCCAGACTCTATGCCCTATTTTTTGGTGAGATCATACAAGTGACTAGTAAGGAGAGTCTGCGAGCCAAACCAGATGTCTCATTACTTACTTGCAGTCCTTGATGGGGGCCTAATTTCTCTACTGTAGCATGATCTCCTCTCTCCTTGTTTCCGGCGGGACCCTCCTTCCCCTTCCCTCTCTGCTTATAATCGTGCAATTACTGTAGGTATTACAGAGACTTATCTTTGAGTGTGTCACTAAGTGGGTTTAGTACTAGGATCCACCTATTAGGGAGTACATACAGCACTTAATTTTCTGTGTCTGGGATACTTCTAGTTCCATCCATTTCCCAGAAAATTGCATTAATTCATCATTTTTGATGGCTGAGTAGTATTCAATTGTATAAATGTACCACATTTTCCTTATCCACTCGTCAACTGTTGGGCATTTGGGTTGATTCCACGACTTTGCTATTGTAAACAATGCTGCTATGAACATGGTTGTGCTTGTGATATCAAGGTGAATTTTTGCTATATTGGGAATTATTTCCAATAGTGGAATAGCAAGGTCATATGGCATTTCAATCTTTAACTTTTTTACGAATCACCGGACTTCTCGCCAGAGTGATTGTGTAAGCCTGCATTCCCACCAGCAATGCAGGAGAGTTTCCTTCTCTCCAAATCCCCTCCAGCATTGGGTGTTATTTGTATTGTGGATTTTTGCCATCCTGACCAGGGTAAGATGATATCTCAGGGAGGTTTTTGATTTGCATTTCCCTGATGGCTAAAGATGCAGAGCATTTTTTAAGATATTTGTTAGATTTCAATTTCTTTCCTAATAAAATTTGTTCCAAGGCCCATTTTTTTAACATTTTTTATTATTATTTCCGCTCATACTAACTTAATAGGTACACCGGTTCCTTTCCTCCCTCCTCTTCCCCCCAACCCCCTGGCTCCCTGGCTCCCTGGCTCCCCGGCTCCCCCTACCCTCACCCCTCCCTCCCCATCCCCCAGTGTCCCCCCCCCCAATCCCCGGAGAATCCTTTAATGCGCATGCCAGATTCTCCTCTGGGCCCTCCTCTCCGATGATGTACAAGGACCCAGTGGCATTTCCCTGAACCCTTTTCTGTGTTCCCCTTAAGCATAGGAGCACTACTATGGCTGTCAATTCCTTGCCTCCAAGGATTTTGGTGCCTTTAGCAAATGCTAGACTTTATGGGGTCAGTAGTGTGTGGGACGTTGCGGAGGGCATGTAAAGTCCAATATGATTGCTTCGGCCCTAACTTGTATGGAGTATCTTGCATATCATTACTCCTCACTTCCTTGTGCTCTTACAATCTTCCCACCCCTCTTCTGCAAATTTCCCTGAGCTTCAGGATGGGGAGAGATTAGGCTGACCTAGTTCTAGGTGGTTGATATAGAGTCTGAAGTTCTGGATTATGGTTTGTTGATTTTCTTTTGCAGTTTTGCTGCTCCTGCAATGTCCTTCACTCCGTCCTGATGGGTATTGGATATCACCCCCTGGCCAGAGATAAAAGCTGTTAAACTAGAGTCTTGTTATAAGAGTATATTCAAAGGTAGATGTAATAAAAGCAGGAAACCACAGTGAGGGAGAGGGTCAATCACCCATTTGCAAAATGGTTACTTCTTATCTGCCAGACTATATGCCCTCCCCTTCTGGTGAGATCACACCCCCTCAGTTGTAAATGATCAGGAATGAAAAGTCTGAGCTTAACCAGATGTCTCATTGCTTACTTGCAGTCCTTGATGGAGGCCTATTTTCTCTGCTGTAACATGGTCCCTTCTCTCCTTGTTTGTGGTGTGGCCCTCCTACCCCATCCGTCCTGTTCATACTCCTTGTAACTACTGTATTACAGAGATTTATCGTCGAGTGTCTCTAGGTGGGCTGGGTGGGTTTAGTACTAGGAGCCACCTATTAGTGAGTACATATGGCACTTAATTTTCTGGGTCTGGGATACTTCACTCAATATAATTGTTTCTAATTCCACCCATTTCCCGGCAAATTCCAGTAATTCATCATTTTTGATGCCTGAGTAGTACTCCATTGTATAGATGTACCACAGTTTCCTTATTCACTCATCAACTGTTGGACATTTGGGTTGATTCCATGACTTTGCTATTGTAAACAGTGCTGCTATGAACATGGTTGCACTTGTGCTATCGAGGTGAACCTCTGCTGCATGAGGGGTTATTCCCAAAAGTGGAATCGCAGGGTCATATGGCATTTCAATCTTTAATTTCTTTAAGAATCTCCAGACGGCTCGCCGGAGTGGCTGTATGAGCCTGCATTCCTACCAGCAATGTAGGAGAGTTCCCCTCTCTCCACATCCTCTCCAGCATTTAGTGTTGTTTGTATTGTGGATTTTTGCCACCCTGACCGGGGTGAGATGATATCTCAAGGAAGTTTTGATTTGCATATCCCTTATGGCTAAGGAAGTGGAGCATTTTTTTCAGATATTTATTAGACATTTTAATTTCATCCCTGGTAAAGTTTCTTTTAAGTTCCAGGGCCCATTTTTTAATTGGGCCATTAATTTCCTTGGTGTTTTGTTTTCTAAGTTCTTTGTGCACTCTGGATAATAGAGCTCTATCAAATATGTGGTTAGTGAATATTTTCTCCCATTCTGTGGGTTGCCTTTGAGCTCGTGTTACAATGTCTTTATCTGAACAGAAGCTCTTTAATTTCACAAGATCCCAACTGTTGAGAGTTGGTAGCAGTGACTGTGCCATTGGATGTCTGTTGAGGAACTGTTGGCCTAGCCCAATCAGCTCCAGGTAATTACCTACCCTTTCAACTATGGTTTTTATAGTCTCTGGCCTTAAATCAAGGTCCTTGATCCATTTGGAATTAAGTCTTGTACAAGGTGACAAGTCCAGGTCCAGTTTTAATCTTCTACATGTGGAGATCCAGTTTTGCCAGCACCATTTGTTGAAGATACTGTTCTTTTTCCATTGGATTTTTTGGGTCCGTTTGTCAAAGACCAAATGGCTATAATTTTGTGGGCTTATATCTGGGTCTTCAACCCTTATCCATTGATCTGTGTGTCTATTTTGGAGCCAGTACTAGGCTGTTTTTACAACTATGGATTTGTAGTATAGACTAAGGTTTGGTATGGTGATACCTCCAGCAGTGTTTTTGTTACTCAGGATTGTCTTTGCTATCCTGGGTCTTTTGTGCCTCCATATGAATTTTGAGATTGTTTGGTCAACTTCTTTGAAGAATTGCTTTGGGATTTTGATTGGTATAGCATTGAATCTGTATATTGCCTTTGGTAGTATGGTCATTTTTATGATATTGAGTCTGCCAATCCAGGAACATGGGAGGTCTTTCCACCTTCTGGTGTCTTCTGCAACTTCTTTCTTTAGGGTTTTAAAGTTTTCTACAATGGATTTTTTATCCCTCTTCCCTCTAAGATTCTTCTTGACGAACTTCTCTTACCCCAATGTCTCTTTATGTGTGCATGTTCCCCCAAGTCCAACAAAGACTGCCTCCTCTTGCATGTAACTGGGTACTCTTAGCAGCACTAACAGAATTCTTGTGGGAGTCATGATTCATGAGCGTGTACTTCCTCTGGCCACTTTTGACCACTGTTGAGTGCCATGAGAAGTGTGAGGCCTCTTGATTTCTTCCTTCATTCAATCCAATCATGCATAGGTCTTGTCCAGATAAACATAGTTGTAGTTTGTTCATGGTTATATTGGTTTTATATCTAGGGGGTACTGTTTGGTGGTACTTCTCTTTCCAAACTGGCTCATATGTTCTTTTATCTACTCTTCTATGTGTGGGGAACAGGAAAGTTTTGGATGTTCTGCTTATGAATAAAGATTCCTTACTTACTTTCTGCCTCCAGATCAGTTGTGATTTTCTGCATCCACCAGTTTCTACTATGAGAAGTCTTTTGGATAAAGTTTGAAGTAGCACTAATCTATGGGATTAAACATAAGTGTTTGGAAAATAGTTCCTTATCATTCCCACTTAACAAGATAATAGTATTATCTTTTTTGTCTCTAAGGCCTAGACCTTCAACCAAGGGTGCTCTGCCTTGTTTATAGTGACATGGGTTTCCTCCTCATTAGCAGGCCTTAAATCCAGTCACAGAGTGATTAGTTGTTCCTCTAAGGTTCATGGCACACTGTACTGAAATGTGCATCTTGTCACGTTATATCATATTGAAGTTCACAGGCTTCTTAACCAGGCAAGATTTGTTGATGGCTTTTGTCTTTCAACATCCTGCATATTACCATGTAGTATTATGACAGTATATTTCAACATATACATATTGAGTACCTGGATAAATGGAGTGGGAATAATGCAATGAAAATAGACAATATTCCTTTCTTCATAGAGCTTATATGCTAATGAATGTCCTGGCTATTAAAGAGGTAAACAAATGTATTATGACAGTATATTTCAACATATACATATTGAGTACCTGGATAAATGGAGTGGGAATAATGCAATGAAAATAGACAATATTCCTTTCTTCATAGAGCTTATATGCTAATGAATGTCCTGGCTATTAAAGAGGTAAACAAATGCACAAACAAATGGTGTGTCTTTAGGGTGTTGTTTGTGTCCAGATTCTTGTGTTTGGGAGTCAAAGATTGAAACCAGACCATGCATAGAGGATTAAGGCAGAGTTCATTAGAGGAGAGAAGGAATGGAACTCATGGACATGAATCCACAAGCAGCAAGAAAGCTCTGGGGAAATCATGGACTTCAGGCATGGTATTTATGAGTGGTAAGAGAAAAGTCAGACAGGAATGCATGGATTCCAGAAGTGGAATCCACAAAGAACAAGGGAGCCAAAGATGGCTGCCAGGGTCAGTGTTACTTATAGGCTTAGGCAGGCCCTGAACAAGCGATTTTTCCCTCATTGATTACCTTCAGTTTCTGCAAACCTGATTGGAGCCTTTGGTCCTCTGCATTTCTTTGGTCTGTTTATACTAGGGCTCAACACAGTTAATCTTGTAGCCAATTTTAAGGTCAAGCTATTTCTTTCTGGGAGTTTACATTTATCTGCAATGGAGAACTCATCTCCATATCCTTTCATATTAAAACCAGTTCCTCCAGATTGATAGGGTGTATTTCTTCAGGATAATCTCAGTAGTAGGGGATGACCTTCAAAATCTTCTCAGCATGGTCCTGTCCTGAAACTGCCTTACAAGGACATTTAATGTGTAGCCAAGGTAAAGATGCAGTAGTATAAATTATCAAGAGTAGTTGGAGTATAGGAGGAAGTTATTTTACATAGAGGAGGTCATGGCTACTCTTTACCATTGCCTAAATTAAAATCAGTATAGTTTGAAAACCAGGCACATAGAATAAAAGCTTATTTATTAAATTGGAAAAGTATAATTATCATTTGTTTATGCTCACAGACTTGGACACTCAAACTTTTTTTTTGAAGAAAATTTCTTGTTTATTGTTTCCCTTTTTTAAATTTTTTAACATTTTTTATTATTATTTCCGCTCATACAAACTTAATAGGTAGACCAGTTCCCTCCCCCCCTCCCCCTGAACCCCCTGTTCCCCTTCCCTCCCTCCCCGTCTCCCAGTGCCTCCCCCCCAATTCCCAGAGAGTCCTTTATTGTGTATGCCTAACTCTCCTCTTGGTCCTCCTCTCCAATGACGTACAAGGACCCAGTGGCATTTCCCTGAACCCTTTCTCATGTTCCCCTTAAGCATAGAAACACTACTGTGGCTGTCAATCCCTTGCCTCCAAGGATCTTGGTGCCTTTAGCCGATGCTAGACTTTGTGAGGTCAATAGTGTGTTGGACATTGCGCAGGGCATGCAAAGTCCTATTATGATTGCTTCGGCCCTAACTAGTGTGGAGAATCTTCAGATCATTGCTCCTCCCTTCCTTTTGCTCTTACAATCTTACTGCCCCCTCTTCCGCAAATGTCCCTGAGCTTCAGGATGGGAGGAGATTACGCTGGCTTGTGGTTTGGTGATTTTCTTTTGCAGTTTTGCTGCTCCTGCGTGCAGGCACATACAGCCACTCTGGTGAGCCGTCTGGAGATTCTTAAAGAAATTAAAGATTGAAATGCCATATGACCCTGCTATTCCACTTTTGGGAATAACCCCTCATGCAGCAGAGGTTCATCTTGATAGCACAAGCATGACCATGTTCATAGCAGCACTGTTTACAATAGCAAAGTCATGGAATCAACCCAAATGTCCAACAGTTGATGAGTGGATAAGGAAACTGTGGTACATCTATACAATGGAGTACTACTCAGCCATCAAAAATGATGAATTACTGGAATTTGCTGGGAAATGGATGTCATTAGAAACAATTATATTAAGTGAAGTATCCCAAACCCAGAAAATTAAGCACCGTATGTACTCCCTAATAGGTGGCTCCTAGTACCAAACCCACCCAGCCCACCTTGAGACACTCAAAGATAAAACTATGTAATATAGTAATTGCAAGGATTATGAACTGGAGGGATGAGGTTGAAGGGCCACACCAGAAACAAGGAGAGAGGGGACCATGTTACAGCAGAGGAAATAGGCCTCCATCAAGGAATGCAAGTAAGTAATGTGACACCTGGTTAAGTTCACAGACGTTCGTTCCTGATCATGTACAACTGAGGGGGTATGATCTCACCAGAAGGGGAGGACATATAGTCTGGCAGATAAAAAGTAACCATTTTGCAAATGGGTGATTGACCCCTCCCTCACTGAGGTTTCCTGCTTTTATTACATCTACCCTTGAATGTGCTATTATAACAAGACTCCAGTTTAACAGTTTTTTGTCTCTGACCAGGGGGTGACATACAGTGCCCATCAGGATGGAGTGAAGGACACTCAAACTTTTAACTGGTAAAGGTTATAGGTTTTTCTCCCCTTGGATCTGAAGACAAAACCTTCTGTTCTATGCTGAAGACTTTTGTTCAGCTGTTGCCAAGATACCTGAGAGAAAAACTTGAGGAAGCAAATTTTATTTTATTCATCTTCCCGTGCATGGTTGCTTGATATGCTCTTGGACAGAATGTTATGCCAGTGGGAACATGTGGCTTAGAGGAGATGTTTCATTTCAATTTGAAAGCAGAACATGTGACAGGAACTAGATACAACCTTCAAAGGCATGCTGCCAATATCCTACCTCATCCAAGTTCCTTCAGAAGTCCTTCAGAACTTCTCAAAATGAGCCTGTGGGGGTGTTTCATATTAAAACCATTAACAGGTTGCAAGATATGGAGGATGGACTGATCTCTTTTTTCCATCCAAATGAATAAATTCTAATAAGGTTTATGAAAATTCTAATAATGTTTCCTGAGCATCCAAGTCCTTAATAATCAGAACATGTGACACTATTTTGATACACCCTCCAAAAAAAACTAATAAAGGATCCCCAAGGCTGTTGAATTAGAGAACTCCGCTTGGTAAGCAGAGCAGGAACTGGTTTTCAACCTTAATTGACAGTTTTGATGAAAGTCTCTTCAATGAAAAATAAATAAAAAACTCAAGTTGTCTTGTTGATTTCCTTAATGTATAGATGATTATGCATAGACGATGTGTGGTTTCGTAAGAAAATGGATGTTTCTTTATTATTATACCCTGCATTTGATGGAAAATTCCATGTATTCACTACAAAGTGCTATTAGATTTTGAACCAAAAAAATAATAAAATGTCTCATTAATTAATAATTTATATATATTGCCTATTGAAGTTTATTTTTAATTTTATAAAAATATATAATTTAAATAAATTTCACCATTCAGTTTCTTTTCTTAAATGTGAACACTAGAAAATTGGGAATTATATATATGGCTTTCATTTGTGACTTTTGTTTAAAAATCTTTGTGTGCATAAGAAGTATATACCTTTTAGCTATTCTTTTAGTATTTCTTTAGTGTATTATTCATATTTGATGACTCTTAATCCTTTCTTGTTTATGGCTTTCCTTTTGTAAGGCCTGCTGACTTGATTTAGTCAGTTGTGATTCATTGAAATATTGGAATTTTAAAAACATTTGAAAGGTTATATTAGTAGTTCTAAGCCCTGGATTCTTGATAATCTGCTGAGACATTAAAGATTACCACAATCCTGACCCTATCGGTTTTTATTTAAAGATTTTTAGTAAGAAGCAAAAAAATAAAAACAATTTCTACATAGCTAGTCAGAGTAGAGAATAATCAGTCTATTAATCTACAGTTACCCTTGATCTACTCAGGAGTTGAGGTTCATGTTACATAGATAAGGAAACCAAATCTTAAGCATTTAAGAGAGTGCTTTTTTAAATATCAGAATTAAGTGTTGGATCTATCTGAAAAACAAAACATGGTAATCTCCCAGCTCTTGATTGTCATAGACCTGTGACATCTCTATGGTTATAGGAAAGCTGCAAATTTTTAGTCTGATTAATAACTTAGATGTATTTCAGCTGGGCAGAGGTTCGCATCTACTACAAAATCAAGATGTAGGAATTTAGTACTGCCTCTTCATTTCTTCTGATATTTTAACTTTCTGTAGATAGTAGTTGACTGAGATATATGACCTAGTCTATGATGACAGTTGCTTCCTATGTTATTAGAAAGTGGTGGTTAGGATATGATCAATGATATGACTATTGGAAGAAATATGCATTTGTATGGTCTATCTTGATCTTACAAAATCTAAATGTGGGGGCTGGAGAGGTGACTCAGGGGTTAAGCCTCTGCCTTGCGGGAGGAAGGTCCTGAGTTTGGATCCTAGACCCCACGTATAGACGTCGGGCAGAAGCCGAGGCAGCCTGCGTTTCTGGCCCTGGTAGGGCGGTGCCTGTGAATCCTGGTGCAGAGTAAACAAGGAGGAGGTGGAGGCGTCCATGGTGGTTCCCCAATTCGTCCGTGGTTCTACATACACACACACACACACACACACACACACACACACACACACGCACAATTGAATAAATAATAATAAAAAAACCCAAAATCTAAATATGTTTTGGCTTTTTGGGGATTCTCAGGAGACATTGTTTTTCCTGAAGGCTTTGCTTGGCTTCCTTTCAGATATCATATTGAAGGAAAGTAGTAGTGGTCATTTTTGTATAAGCCTAAGTAGGTATACAAACATTGCAAACAATGGGAGAACTTTGTTTATGGATCTGGAAAGAGCTTTTAAAGAACATTTTTCTGTCTGAACTATAAAATTTTGCTTTATTCTTTTGGTAGTGATGCTGAGTTCCATATTAATTTTTAATTTTATTCATAAAATATGATATATATGAATATATCCATTCCTTAATGATATGAATCCAACACCCAAAGTTCTGTGCTACCAATATTTTTTTACTGTTTTTCTTGAATCAACCTGATAAAAATCATTTGGAGTCTGGCTCAGAGTAGATGTTACTTTGAAAGCCTCCTGTACTTTGCATGAAAGTCAAGAAAGTTTTGTTTTTTGTCACCACATGTAGATATTCATAACACACTTTTGTTTTCTGAAAGTAAACCATATCAAAAGTACCAAGGTTGCATTTTAGTTTTTAATCAATGTGAACTTCTTCACTGCTCCATTTCAAAACTCTTCTGGGACTGATTTAATAGTTCTTGTTATGTTGCATGTTTCTGTTTCTGGAATGATCGTGCTGTCTGATAAATAATTACTCAGCCTTCACTCATTCTTTTGCATTACCATCTGAATTTGGTAGGGCCCAGAGCCTCCTGCATTTTGCTCTTAGCAAAGTTCCAGCAGTGGACTGTGGTTAGCCCTTTGCTAAGCTGCCACTTTGGTCATGTTTCTCTTATTTCTCCCATACTTCCAACTTTATTCTGACTTCACAGCAGTTTGATTCGCAGTGGTAAGCCTTTTGTTGGTGCACAAAATACACACTTCAGATGTGTCTTCCCTGCCCTGGAAAAAATGTTTTATTAGCATATTCCAAGGCTCTGGATTTAACACCTAGGCCTTATTTCTTCTAGCCTGTTCTTTTAAATCTACTGTGAATTGATTTCTAGATAGTTCTGGGGTTAATACAGCTCCTGCCAACATGTGTTTCCTTAGTGTCAGTGTCTCTCCAGACCCCTTGACTCATTGTAACTCTTATGTTTTTGAAGTCTTAGAAGGAAGATGTAGTTAGATTATTTTGTAATTCTTTTGTGAGAGATTTCTTTGTGATTAGTGTAGCTCAAGCAGTTGCTTTGAGGCTTTTGAGCTTGATGTCTTAGAATAAGCCAAATGTTCCGGATACTGTTGTCCTGTTTGGCTCCTGCTCAACATAGACTTGGAGGATCTTTGGTGAGTAGCAATATAAACTTTACATGGACAAAAATAGTTCAAGGTTTTCAGCCCCATTCCATAACCCACTGTACTTTGAATCATTTTCTTGGGATCTTGGCATGTCCTCTCCTGTACTATTTTGGTGACGGAATTTCTAATATGTGGGGGACAAAAAAGGAATAAGAGCAGAGAATAGCATTCAGAAATCAATATCTGTATCATGGAAATGTCATCACACTTTAGTATTCACTGCCAGGTGTGAGCAACAGAAAGTTTAGAATTTGACCAGAAGTACATGATTGAAGGAATGAAGAATCCACAACCTTTTCAAGTCTTTTCTATTTTAAATACTTATATATTTTTATTTGTTTATTTATTAATATTATATATATACATATATACATATATCTGTATATATGTATGTATGTGTGTATATATATATATATATATATATATATAGTGAAAGGAAGTTGAGTGGATCATATTGTGGATGGGTCCGGTGGAATGGTAGAGGAGAGGAGGAGGAACAGATATGATCAAAATACAATGTATATATTCATAAAATTGTCAAAGAATAATTATTTTCAAAATGGAAATGGTCAATTCAATTATAAATGTTATTTTAAAGCATTTAATTCTCTACCTGTATAACTACCTGCATCTCATGGAACAACTATATCTTTTGACAGTGGGAAAGTAATGGGGTCAATGTATATTGTAGTCCATGATTGGTGGAGAGAAACCCAGATAATCTGGTCAGACAGGTAACTAAGCATACATATGTTGTAACTTCATTGTTTCTTATCCTCATAACAACAGATCTGACAAAATTTGAAGGCTTCGCAGCATGGCAAAGGTAAGTGCTGCAGAGCTAGACTGCCTCAGAGCTCCGTCTCTGCTGCTTGTAAGTTGTGCAGTTTAGTGTAGATCACTACATTTGCTTGTGATCTTACTACCTCATTTATAAAATGAATAATTATTAATATTAATATATTTCATTATGGAGTTTGTAACTATTAAGCTGTTAATTTATCTAAAACATAAGAAAAGGTCCTGGCAGAGATAACATTTTAGTATTTACACTAAAAGCAAAACTGGTACAGTGACACACCCCTCCAGTCCCAGCATCTCAGAAAACTGAGGCAGAAGGACGGTTTGAGCACAGGAGTTTGTGGCCAGCATGAGTTACATAGTGAGACAAAATTAAATATCACCATGACCTTAATATATTTCCAAATACTAGCAGACAACAAAAATCCCTATAATGACTCTGTGCTCCAGAGGGGAAAGATTATTCCTTAGATACCATGGAGTAGAGAAATTGTGACTCTTCAAAAACCCCAGAATGAGTTGATCATAGAGTCAGATAATCTGAGACCCCAGATTTCCTAATTTCCAGTCAGGTACTGGACAGCGGTCAGGATGGATGATGCTGAATGATGGTTGGGCTGTTCAGAGGCTGACCTTCCAGGTCCAAATGGAGATTCCAAAACAAACAAACATGAGTTCTTGTTTTTGTTACCCTGAGGTGGAAACTGTTTGAAACTTAGGGGAGTTCAGCTCATTACTTTCAGTGTTTTAATGTCTCAGGTTTTCTTGAAACTAAGTTCCTATCATGAATTCATCTTTCTCTATGAAACTGCTCTTGACTTTTTAGTTCCAAAAGTTTAGGACTCTTCTCCCCAACATTTTGGCTTTTTATTAAACTGGAATGTAAGGAGAATAGTTAGAGAAATATTATAGGGTCCATCATTTCTGTACTAACAATGCCCAGAAATCTCCCCCTCATAACGATAGTCATTTAAAACTCCTATATATTGCGGTGTGTGCTTTCATATTGTCCCCCAAAGTATAGCAAAGACTGTTTCTATGTACATAACTGAATGCTTAGAAAGGCTGGTGAATTTTAGAGTTGTATAACTTCATATTTGAAGCTAGTGATTTCAGAGAGGAAAGGCTCTGAAGGCCCTGTGCTCTGTGGCTGCTTTGACACCATAGAAGCAACATGCAAAGGGAATGCAGAATAAGACTGCTCCCTTTCTCCTCTGTCCCCAAATGAAAACTTGGAAAAGATAGATTAGATGTACTGGTCATCTCTGTAATACTTTGAAAAAAAAAAGTTTCACTTGGAATAATGTTTGAAAAAATGTCCATCAAGAACAATTTCTCTTATTTCATCTAGGAGGAAATGAATGTGATTAAATCTTTAATCTGTAGGATTGGAGCTTTGCCATAATTTTAAACCCCCCAAATTTGAGCATTATTTCTTGAGGACAGATTAGAACAAATTCTTCATTATATAGTTTCAGATTTTACTTTTCTTTTTTTCCCCAAAAGACTGAAGTCTTTCTTTGTTTTCAAGAATCATGACAATTATCTTTCAAGGAAGCCAAATGCTGTATATCAGAACTGAAGTTTACAAACTAAAATAACAGTTTCTCACTTTGCACAAAGCCAAAGTTCCTACAGATATTAAGGTGAAAGCTTTGATGTTATATTTGATTGGTATTAGTTCTAAAAATATCCTTAGTGAAGTTTTTATTAATAGGTAAATATGCTTTTAGCTAAAACAATATTTTGCTATTAGCTTTCAAAAGAAGAATGTTAATGTTTGTAAAGAAGTAAAAAATAATTTTCTTTCTTCTTTTTTTCTAGTTTTGTTTGTTCCATTATTTCTCTCCTTGTTGTTTTCCAACACACACTGTATAACCTAAGTTCATCAACAAGTTGTTGTGTAGCTCAGGTTGGCAGGAACTTACAATTCTCTTGCTTTGATCTCTCAAGTGCTAGGACAATAGGCATGTCCTATTGCCCTTGGTAGATTTCATAGACTGGGAAATTAAAGTCATAAGGCTATTTTATTGTTTTATTTTTTAAATATTTTATTTAGTGTGAGGTGTGTGTGTGTGTGTGTGTGTGTGTGTGTGTGTGTGTGTGTGTGTATGTGTATGTGTATGTGGTATCAGAGAGCACTATGTTCCCCTGTGGAGGCCCAAGGGTGGCTTCAGAATCATTCTGGATTGCTTCTATCTCCTTCCTTCACTCTGTGATTTCCCAGGTTCTGCCCATCAGAGCCAGAAGTGTGGGCTGCCATTCCTGCCTGTTTTTTTTTTTTTTTTTTTTTTTTTGTGGAACCTGGGATCCAAACTCAGGACCCTCTGCTTGCGAGACAGAATCTTAACCCTGAAGCCATCTCTTCAGCCCATAAGGCTATTTTAGAAGAGAAAGACCAATACTTTAAGAGTTTAAGGATATAGGCTAGGGAGTTTACTCAGTGGATAAAGTGCTTGCTATGCAAGCATGAAAGCCAGAATTCATTCATGTACTCAGAGCTTATATAAGACCCTGGAAGAAGCAATTATAATAAAGGATAGTAGTGCTGTAGTTTGGGTGAATACAGGGGATTCCAAGAACTCATAGGGGAAATACTGTCTTCTAAGTGGTAGAGATGAGTCAGAGAAGTTGCCTGAAGAATTAATGTCTTAAAATGAGACTTTAAAGGCAAATGAGCAAAGGCAGTTGAGAAAGGCTAAGAGTGGCAGCTCTACATTAGAAAGGTCAAATGGTAATGGGAAGACCTACAGGTGACCACGAGAAAGGTCCAGAGTGAATTTCAGGGACCCTTATATTGGAACATGATTGAAATATGGAAAGAAATAATATCCTGAAGGATCTTAGATCATGCTGTGGAGTTAGTTGTAGTAGAACTGAAGCCAGGATGCATAGATTTGTAGTGGTAAAAGATGGCAGGTTTCAGTCTGGAGTTTGGATTGGGGAAGAGAATAGTCAAAGAGCTGGCTGTTCATTTGTGTGCAAGCAGACCCAGTGGAGAGCGGAGCGAGTGACCGGTACAGCCCCTAAGCAATGCTGAGGATATGAGAGCAGAACTGCGGAGGTGTCTTAGCTACGTGTGACGAGGATCTGAGATGATTTATGTGGAGTCGATATATTCTGAAGAAGCTTGACCCAAGGATGCAGAGATGGTAGTCTCTGGCATGTTGGAGAAAACTTGATGGATAAAAAGGGAATGACAGGTTGAGCAGCATGGGATATTCTTAGAAAATTCACACATCTTGGTTTATAAAATGGTTATATTTCTCCATGGTAAGTCACAGTTTTACAATTTGAGGTTTTGAACTTCAGTGAAGATTTTAGTATGTTTATGAGTCTTGTAAAATGAGTGTTTTCCTAGTATAAATAATATCTTCCTAATTTTTTTCCTTCAGAAGGACTTTGGATGTAAAAATTTCTTAAGTAGTTTATAAACTGTATTTGATAGTAAGTGTTTCTAGACCCCAAGCAGCATTATTGTTTTCAATTTTTGAAAGGAAATTTCAGAGAAATGGGAAAGTTTAGGAAATTTCTTTGCAAGTCGTTAGGCCGAGTTTTGTAAATTAACTTTGTTGTTTTTTCTTTCATTGGTAAGACTCGCCACTTAGAGGAAATTGGAGAATGTTTTGGGAACAACAATATGATATCAAATATAAAAATTTCCCCCCTCAACATAACTTAATATTTTTGCTGTTTTTGGGAATCAGAATAGACTGTTTTCTAAACTCAGCTTCCAGCTCAACCATTTGGCAGTGGAAGCAAAAAAAAAATTTCCCGTTCTGCACTGTGTTTGCTCAGCAGCTTTAAAAACATGTCAACAAACTGAGAGTATCAAATTCACATGTCTGTTTTTCTATGGTAAGTAAAGGTTACCTCCTTATGTACTATAGGGGAGAGATCGTGGAGACTGTAGAGTAAAGAAGTTACAGGGAAGACTTCCCCCTAAAAGCATTACTTAAATCTTTCCTTCTTCATTTAATCCAGAAAAAAAAAAATGAGGTTCATCCTGACCTCCTTAAAGTCAACTACTTTAAATTAATTGAGTTTAAAAATGGAATAATATTTACAGTTTTTAATTTTGGTTAGGAAGTTTTTCTTCAATTTTATGGGGGGTGTTGTTGAGAGAAAAGGGTTTCCTAATTATTTAAGCAAAAATCTGTTCAACTTTTCAACTACTAATGTGATGTGTACAAATGGTGAAATTGATTCTTCTTGTTCCATCTGAATGCTTATTTAGTTGTATATTTAACCCAACTGCTGAACTTGATCATCATAGATTCAGCCAAAGGAACATTGCTCAGTTTGAAAGTGAGTTACTTTTCCCTTTTACATATTTCTTTCAGAAACTTCTGTTTATCACAACTGTTCTCCTACTTAATTTATATAGTTCAAATCTATGTGTTGTTAATGTCATGACCGCTTACCATCCAATTACTGTGATATTTTAATATTCCAAATGGATAGATTTTACAGAAAACTAATTATAAATCCAGACTCAGATCATAATCTCAATTTGCAAATATAAAAATAACGAATTGCTTATGAGTCCCTTCCTGTTGGAAGCCCTGGAATTAAAGTTAAAAAGACATCCTTCTCCCCACCTTCTCTTTAGAGTCTGCACATTAAAGACTACACATAAATATATGATAAAACACATGCGCTAACTCTTCTCTCACAGAGATGGTATTTCTAACTATATTTTTCAAACATTTTTCTGTGCATCATTCTCAACTTCCTCTGGCAAACCTATAAACATAAGTCTGTCTTTATCTCATGACACCTGTGTAAACCCATATTTATATTCACCTGACCTCTATACTTCTCTAAATACCTATAGAACTTTGAATTCAAAATATTAGACTGAACATATCATCTTCCTTATACTACTTTCATTTTTAAAATCAGTTTTCTTTTTGCCTGGTTGATCAAGCTGTGTGAGTGCCTTCTTTACTGTGTCTCACTCACATGTTGTCAGTCACCAGGTACTTAGAGTTGTATCCCCTCTTTCACTTGACAGTATTTTCCTTGTTGCTTTTGGTGTTTTGAGACAGGGTCTCATGAGTCTCAGGCTGACTTCATGCTCTCTATATAGCTGAAAATGACCTTGAACCTCTAATCCTACCTCCATCTCCTGAGTGTGGGTAAAGTTGGATTTATTTGGGGGTTCTTATGTTCCAGAGCTGAAGATTGAAAACAGAATATGTGGAGAGGTTAAAGTGGGGAACTTTATTGAAAAAAAAAATAGAAAAAGGAAGTATTCTCAGACACTTCATGTGAGAGAGGCAACGAGGAAACCATAGTTTAGTACTGAGATGGGAGAGCATTAGAATAGAGGAGATAGCTTAAAATCAGAGAGAACAAGGAGAGAGCCCTTATAAGCAGATGGCATGCCTGCCATGACATGACCACATGGCAGGAAAGCAGGAAGGAGGAGAGAGAAGATGGGTGTTCCTGTAATCCTTTATAATTGGTGGGAGGAGCATTGATAAAGAGTGTCCTAAAGTTACTATGGAAGGGAGGTGAAGACTGGAGGGGTGGTTGACTAGGTTCCCATAGAACCAGGTATTCCCAACTGCACTAGCCATCCAGTAGAAATTATTCAGTTACTAGGATTGTAGTTGTGGCCCACCATACATATTATCTCTGTTACTTTCATTTGAGTTTGTTCAGTTCCCTATGTCTCAGAAGAAGCCTCTGTCTTCTCCAGGCTGATCAGTAGCATCTTCATTAACCTCCTTGTCTCTGGTCCTGTCTTCTTCATCTTCATGCTATATATCAGAAAGTAAATTTAATTATGTCATTGCACTTCTGTTTAGGTGCCTTCAATATGTTTCAGGATATGATTTAAGTTTCTTATCTGGCATGTAAGTCTTTATCATTATCTCTATCCACCACATTGCCATGACATTCATTAAGAATCACTTAATGCTCTTTGGCCTCATCTTTAATTTCTCTTTAAGCAGAAATCCACTTAAAGTATGGGAGGCCTTTCGAGCCTTAAATTTGACTTTTGAGATCTTTGATAAGGTTCCAAAGTTCCTGCAATCTCTTTCCTTGTAGCATAGATTAAAGTGTATCATGATATTAGTTATTTTTCTTCTTGCTGTGATGAAATACTTGATAAAAGGTAACTTATGGAGGGAAGGGCTTATTTTGGCTTGTATTTCCAGAGGATTAAGTCCATCATGCCAGGGAGGCATGGGGGCTGGAGCCTAAGGTGGTTGGTTACATTATGTGTTCTTTCAGGAAGCAGAAATTAAGGCCAGGCTAGAAAACTTCAAGATCACCACCAGTGATACACTTCCTCTAGGAATGCTCCATTCCAGAAGGTTCTATAACCTGCTAAAACATCACTTCCAACTACGGATCAAGTATTCAAACATATGATACTATGGGGTACATGTTTCATTCAAACCAGTCATAATCTCAAATGTCTTTGAACTAGGCATCAAATAAGTTCTTGGAGAGCCAGCCTTTAGTGACTTTATGCTTCAGCATATTCAGATTGATTAAAAAGTCTCTTGGATGAGTACATCTGTACAGTGGAACACTACCTCATAATAAATGTAAAACTATTAGTGGAATATACATCAACATGGATGTATCTCATGAGAAAAAAAGGATAAACCAAAAAAAAGTATGCTGCAGATTCTACTTAGATAAAATTTAAGAAAACAAATGAGAATTTACAGTGACATAGAACAGATCAGTAAATGCCTAGGGAAAGAGGAAAAGCAAAGGTAGATGAGGATACTTTGGGGGATAAAATTTAAGATAAACAATTTAAAATTTAAAGAAAAAATTTAAGATAAAATTTAAAGAAAACAAAAATTAGATAAAATTTAAGAAAACAAATGAGAATTTACAGCGACATAGAGCAGATCAGTAAATGCCTAGGGAAAGAGGAAAAGCAAAGGTAGATGAGGACACTTTGGGGGAGATGGATGTATTTATCAGTACACTGAATTGTGGAGATGGTTTCATGAATGTATATAAAAATAAAACAAGTTAAATATGTACAATCCATTACATATGGATTATACCTCAGTTAAAGATAACTCTTTTAACACAGAGGAATGACTATGTCAATGAAAATCTTTTCAACTTTTTGATATGCCCCCTTAATGGCTCAGGAAAAGAGGTAGAAACCCATTTTTTTAGTAACCATGTTTTTCCCTTTTTCACTGATATCCTACACCATGATTGGCTGATGATCCTCACCACCCATCTTATCATCTTTGCTCCTCTTTGATTCATACTTAAGATCTATTCCCTGTACTTGAGGCAGTGTCAGATTCAGTTCTTTGGGATAGTGGAATTAACTAGAACTGCAGCTCATTCCATAATGAATTATATTTCAGAAGAAGCAAAAATGAGGCTGTTAAAGGGTATATCCTTTGTTCAATGGTAAAGATGATGAAGTATGTGAATGACAATGATTCTAATGGACCTAGGCCAGGTTCAATGGTACAGAACTTCTGGTGTCTATGAATCATCAGTTAATAAGGCTCTTTGTACTGAGGTTGATATAAGGAAGATGCTCTATTTGTCTTTTACTAAGAAAATCAACCTAAAATAACTAAAGCAAGTTCACCTTATGGTCTGTAAAGGGACAATTAAATACAGTAAGGGCAACATTATTTTATGGCTATCCCCCAAATCCTATTATCCAAGGATGTGGCTGATATACTTGGATGAGAGTAAAAGATAAATGATCATTTAAGATACATTTAGCTATACAGATCAAAACTAGAGTCAAGCAACCATATTTCTTGATCTTTCTCCATATAAGATAGTGAGCATTGAACATGGAAATCTGGAAATAGTAAGAAAGAGAGAGAGAGAATAAAAGCATTTCATACTCAAAAGAAGCTTTAAGTTTAAGTAAAGTCAAAGAGATTATGTAAATAAAAGAACAAAAAACCAAAAAGAATATAATCATGGAAAAAATCTGCAGAATATAGAAACATTTTGTTAAGTTGTTTTTCCTGTCAATGTGCAAATGGGATTGTTGAAGTTTTTTCACTGCACAGAACCATATGGGTTAGTTTGGAAGATGATTCGTGACAGCACTGAAGGAGGAGGTATATGGTTTGACCTCATGATGACCTTCGAAGACTTCTGTGCTGGGAGAATGTAGAGGTACAAGCAGAAACTGTAAGTGCTTCTGAAATGTGAAATATGTCAAGAATCAGATACTGGAGTAAGGTCAGAAATGTTTCGTAGAAGAGAGGGTTTGAACATAAGTAAGAAAAAAGGAAAAGTCAGCAAATGTTTAGTAATAGTTAGCTACAAAAACTGTCAAGCAATAGGATGAAATGCAATAAATGTAAGTAGCCTTAAAAAGATAGAAGAGGAGGACTTGAGAGATGGCTCAGGGGTTGAGTTTCTGCCTCTCAAGTAGAAAGTCCTGAGTTTAGCTCCCAGATCCCATGTGAAAAATGATAGGCGGAAATGGTGGCAGCTTGCAATTCTAGTCCTGGAAGGTGGAGCCAGGGAAATTCCAAAGTGAAGCAAAGAGGAAGTAGCAGCAATCCAGGATGATTCCCAAAGTCGCCCTTGGATCTCTAGAAGCAGACACAGTGTATTCTCTCTCTCTCTCTCTCTCTTTCTCTCTCTCTCTCTCTCACACACACACACACACACACACACACAAGACAGAAAAGGAAGGGGGGGAACAGGAAGGATAATGACAGAAGGAAAGAGACGAAAGGACCATAGCCTTAAGAGATAATTTATCTGATAATGCATTCCTCCACAAAAGAAGATTTTAGTTTTCCTTGTGTAGAGGATTCTGTTGACACTACAAATCAAGTTAACTGATTTTTAAAACAGTTGCTCTTTATTAGCAAAAGTGAGATCAAGGTGATAGCTTTAGGGAAATCAGAAGGGGAAAATAAAAGGGATTCTCTAAAAAATCAGGGACTGCTACAGTGGAAGAACAATCTCTAGTTAAAGATTCTGCCAAAGGAGAGAACTTCAAAAAGAATGTTTACTAAGTTAAAGAACAATATGAAGCCAAATGTAGGTGAGTCACATCTGTTGTCCCAACACTGGGGAGGTTGAAGCAAGATTTTCTTAGGTTTGTATGTTAGGCTACACAGTGAGATACTGTCTCAAAAAACGAAAATTAAATCAAAAGGCCAAAAATAAAATAAAATAAAAAGCAAAATGACTAACATCTTAAAAAACATGTGAAAATATTTAACTATCTTGGTTCTGTCAAGAACTTTGTAGCATTTCTTTACTTCCCCACCCACAAGAGCTCTTAACCCTGACTGCTGCCTTTGTTTACTTGAGGTTGTCTTAAGCGTCCCACCTGCCATAATGCATGTACCAGGGCACATTGTAAAATAATTTGATGTTCATTTATGGAGAGAGAAAACATTTCCTAAATCTTCTTTCCAGGCCACCTGTAAAACCAGTGACAGGGCAAGCTAAGTAAACAGGAAAGCCAGCGTTCTCTGCTTCAAAAACCAAACACACAAGGACTGATTCTCTGCGTAGGTAGGTCAGTCATGGTCTTCATTTGAACATCTGCTTTTCGCTGCCTTGGTTCCTTTAATATATAAAATCTTGACTTTATTCTTTACTCATGTGAAAAAGTTTCCCTATTAATAAAAGAAAGGGGGAACATTTAACAAATATGGGTGAACTAAGCTTCAACTTGTCCCAAAACATGGCAATGGGTAGAGAAAGTAATCAAGTAGGTGGATTGATTAAAAGACATGCAAAAGAGTACACATAAAGGTATATGTGGTGAAGAGGTTAACAGAGCAGGTAAATTTTAACACTGACTACAGCAATCAGAAAGGAAGGTAGTATCCCACATATGATGTGAGGCGAATCAGCTTGAGCTTCTGGCTTCATTTTGTGTTGTTGATCTGTAGTTAATTTTTGATTATAGCATAGTCTTGGCAGAGGAATGCAATGCTAAAAGCATTCAAAAAAAAAAAAATCCCTGGCATTTCCTGTTGGTTGGAAGCTGTTTGGCTTTCTACATTAGTATTTAGTGTTATCATTGGCCAAGCACCTTTGCTGGGTAGAAAAATACTGGTGCAAATTTTACTGGCGAGGTGGGAGTAAAAGTCATAAAAATTCTCAATTTCCCTTTTAAAAACTTAACTCATTTGTCCAAGAGGAATGAATACAGAAGGACAAGAGATTTTAAACTTCCCGTACATCTGGGTACACCAGTGTATTTTGACTCCAAGCACAATAAAACAACCTTACTTGCTGGTGGTATATGACATAATGACCTAAATATGTTTTTAAAAAATCATTTATTGCTGTACATAAACAGCGAAGTTAGCGCAAGGGATGATAAAATAACATGGGTAATTCTTCCTTTCGCTGGGAAGCATTGGCGGCCCATTAGGATTCCAGATGTAGCTGTGTGTGCTTTTCCATTTGTTTTCCAATGTCTAGTGCTTATGCCCTTGGTACCTTGGCGGTGGTTGTCAAGCATGTTGGCTTTTCAGCTTGAGGTCTTCCTTGGAGAAACACACCGATCAGGCCCTAGGCTATAAAGCACACTATTGTCTTGGGCCCAGTTTGTTGAGAATATGAGACCCAGGGCAGCCTTCTGCCAAAGGTCAAATACCAGCTTGACCTAAGTTCCTCAGATCAACACTAGACCTCCCAAAATAAGAGACACTTCAACTCTTCCTGCAGAAGAATTGGCTTTATATTTTTATCGTTCTGATATCAGAGACTGTTATTTGCCAGCATACAGTTAAGTTGCAAATGCATTACAATAAGCTATGGTCAGAGTCTAGGCAATAAAAAAAAATTATCTCATCAAAGAAGCAAATTCCAAGTCTAGAAGATGTTTAAGCATCGGTAGTGAAGGACATAGCTGTAAAACTATACCGCGCAGACAGAATCATTGTATAGTAGGTAGAGAAGGCAAGCAGCTAAAAATAGGACCATAGCTAATTTAGCTAGCGTCCTGACTGCCAAAACTGCATGTCTGAAATCAGGTGGGTGTTTCTTTATGAGTCACTTAGCCAAATATAAAATTTATGGCCCAGTCTTGTGCAGACTCTAGCAAAGATTCAGAGCATCAGTTTATTACAGGCTACTATTAAGGATGCTTAAAATTCCCCAGCTTTACACTCCTCACCCCAGGAGTCTAGCCTTCACTAGTTATGATTGGGCCTGGCCCAAATGCTGCTATTAGGCAGGGATTTAAGTATTCAACAATACAGTTAGGCCTTTTCTGTTGAGCTGAATGTTCTTCCTCATGGGGAACTCAACTCGCCCCTCCTGTGTCCAACAACAGCAACTTCCCTTGACTTCTTACTACTTTTCACCTGTGCCCTGGCTTAGCAAATCAAGGGAAATAATGCTTAAAGCAAACAAAATAAATAGCAGATGGCTGCGGGTACTCTGGGATGAATAAATTATGGCTGTGGAGGAAAAAGTGAGCTTGTGGATGCACGCGGGTGTATTTGTCGATGACATACAGGATGCTCAGCACACTGACCCCAACATATACCAGGCCCACTACCATTAATCACTCTACATAATTCAAACCAGAAATTTAATGAGCCCAGGGGATCAGTGGCCCCTTAGATTGGGAGTGGGAACTGAGGAATTGAACAAGAGGCAAAAGAAAATACAAAATGGAAAATAACTCCAGATAAGATGGCAATAGTTTCTTATTGTCCTTGAAGCTCAAATGATTATGGATGAATATATCCCAGGTTGATAAGACAGATGGGTTACAGTCATTGGAAGAGCATCACTCTGCCACATAGGCTCATTATCTCTAATAAATATTAAAGTTCCAGGATATCATCATACCATTTTGAGATTTTATTTTCTAAGTTTTTAAGTGGAACGTGAATACTCAAGTTCTTAGAAATCAGATGGTTTATCAAACCTATCACCATGAGAAACACTAGGATACTATAGCACAAAGTTCCTTTATTGCATTTGATATTAAATATAATTTTGTTAATTTTTGCACATTTATGTGTGTGTGATGTGCATGCATATTTGTGTATGTGCATGCATGCATATATGTATGTAGTTGTCATGCATGTGTATTCATACGAAGTTGACTTTGGGAGACTTACATAATCACTCTCTTTTATTTATTGAGGCAGGATCCTTAGTTAACCCAGACCTTACTGATAAGTGAGTCTAATTAGCCAATTTGTTCCAGGGATCCTTTGTCATTGCTTCCCAAGTACTGAAATTACAGGTGAGCTGCCATGTCTGCCCAACTTTTACATGGATTCTGCAGATCTGAACTCTGGATTCTTCATGCATAGCAATCTGGCAATCACTTTATCCACTGAGCCATCTTTCTAAGCCCATTTTTTTTAATCTGAAAAATTTGACATTATCTTTGTTCCCATTTTTCCATGGTGCCCACTTGCAGCCACGCTGAATTTCTAACAGCTCTATTTCTGCACTAAAGGAATTAGGATATATTTATTTTGATTGATATACTGAGCTCAGCCCATTAAAGTGAATATCAAAATAAGAAAATAAACTTTAGTAAGTGATAAATTTATACCTAAATGCTTCATTGGTTGATTTTCATTAGGTATGTGCAGTTTATCATAGGTCCTGAAGTGATGGGTATCAGACTGAGAATAGCTTATGGATAGACGTTGTGCCCATTATTGAATACCCATTCTCCTTGGTATCCCAATTTCCTTAGATAATAATTTACTAATATTAAGACTTTTTGATAAAAATAACTCTAATAATAAAAAACTCTAATATCCATTAACAGATGAGTGGATTTTTTAAGTATTTTGCATACTTACTACAGAATATATTGAACATCAACAACAAAAAGTAAATCTTAGTGACTAGAACTGGATGAGTGAAAAGAAATGCGCCTATTGGTGGGATGGCCCGAGGAGGGGCAAACTAGCATGCCACAGAGGCCTGAACCCCCACAAAAATAGACAAGCCAGAAGAGAGCCCTGGGGTCCATAGAAGTGGCCAGGCAGGAGGGTGAGAAGGAATGGATTGAATGAAGGGAAAGAAGGGGGATGGGAGGAAGGGTATAGAGTGAAATAGGAATAAGTACTCCGTGTGCTTGTACCACGAAAATATTAATTAATGAAAAAATAAAATGTCAACTTTTAGGATATGTAAATTATAGTTCAGTTGCTGTAGTTTCACTGTGAAATGTCCTTCACAGACACATGTGTTTGAACACTTGGTACCCACTTTGCGATTATGTTTGGCAAGGTCGAGTAACCTTTAGAAGTAGAGCCTAACTGGAGGAAGTATGTCTCTGGGGATGAACCTTGAGATTTATAGCCAGGCTGTACTCCTATTCTCTCTCTCTCTCTCTTTTTCTCATGCAATATGAAGTAAGCCTCACTTTCCTCCCACCATGCCTTCCCTGCCATGCTGGACTCTGGAACTAGATGTCAAAATAAACTATTTTTCCCTTAAAAAAAAGTAAAAAGTCACATCACAAGCTACATAGTTGAACTATGAGTATGTTATGTTAAGAGAAAAAAAGTTACAAAAAACAAATATTATATAATTCTACTTATATAAAATATTTAAAAGATTAAAATTTATGGAGAAAGAACATATTATGATGATTGCCAGTGGATGAAGGAAGTTGCTTTTTTTTTTTTTCTTTTTTTTAACGTGGGACCTGGGATCCGAACTCAGAACCTTCTGCTTGTGAGACAGAGTCACAACCCCTGAGCCATCTCTCCAGCCCCAGGAAGTTGTTGATTAATGATGTAGTTTAGTTTTGCATGGTGTACTCTGGCCACCCACTGATCAGCAATACGAATCCATTTTGCACTAATTAACTATCCACTTAAACATGACTGAGGTAGTGAAGTTCACATTTTTAAAAATATAATAGTTTAGTAAAAAGATAGGAAACTTTAGTTGCTTTTTACTTTACCTGTCTGGCATTGATTAAAATGGTCTGATTATGTACAGTAAGATTCAGAAACTTTCAGAATTTCCAAAAAAAGCAGTACAGTAACAGCCAGCTTAGAAAGATAAATCCATATTTATGGTGGTGTCTAATCACTTTCTGATTGGATTAAGGCTCAGTCCACAGGAATGGAGTCTAGTAGTCTAGTAGTGAAACCTAGGAGGTCATAGATTACTACTGTTTTGCTAAATGAACTTGGAGTCAAACTGCTTTCTAAATATACTTACACCCATAGATTAGTGCAGCTGTGAGTCCTCATCTAAGAGCTTTTTAATAAATGACAGTTTATATAGAGAATCATAATGGATCAAAGGCAGAGTGCCTGGTCATAGATGGGACAACATACGACCGACCTTCCCTAGGCTCAGAGGGGGCAGAAAGGAAGTATGAGTCAGGGGTTGAGAAGAGTGCCACAAAACAGTATCATGTGGACATGACAGGGACATTGTACCCATGAGTTCAATGCAGCTATGTCTACCTGCATAAGAACTGCACACGTTTGAACCTACCAACATTTCATCATGGGAGAATTCGTGAAGAACTAGGATGGTTAAAACTGGCTGTGGGAATAGGAAGCACTTTCTTCAATGATGCAGCCACTGATATATCACTCATGCTCCAGCAAGTGTCAGGCTCATGCTATTGTGGGCAACATGTGGGAGATGTATGCAGTAGGCTTTGAGGAATAAACAGGAACTTACTGACAAGAAATGTATGGAGGGTATAGGCAGAGAGAGCAACGTGGTCAGGTTGTTTGCAAAGAAGTCCTTAGGTACGCTTCAACTTACCTTCTAAGCATTTGGTGCCGTTCTCCCAGACCCTGAGACAGAAACCATAAGACTGTAAAGTAGTGGGGAGACTGGGAAGAAGAGTTATTCAGGGAGAGAAGAGGGCACTGTGGATTACTGTGGAGCCCATGGGTGGCATTGTGAATCATCCTGGATTACACTATCTCCATATTGATTTGTTCTGGAGTATCCCAGGCTCTGCCCTCTAGGGTGGGAAGTGAAGGCAGCTGTATTTCTGCTTGGTGTTTTTACATGGGATCTGGGATTCAAACTCAGGTTCTTTTGTTTGTGAGACAAAAGGCTTAACCCCTGAGCCATCTCTCTTACCCTCGATTACAATTTTCTAAGAATTATATCTAAATAGTAATTACACTTATATTTTGTCAACATTAAGATTCTCTGGAATATACTAAGATGATGAATAGATTTACCTTCAATTATAGTCTGAGCACTTTCTTTCAAGAAGTAAACTATCTTACCACATAAAAATAGTGTTTGTACAGTCGTAAGAAAGTTCTCATGCTAGCAAGTAGCCCAAGAAGGGACCCTGGTATATGCCACTGAATTCTGAACCCTCACTAGTGTAGACGACTCAGAGGGAGGTTCTTGCCCAAGTAAATGGATGTTTGGGGGATGGGAGGGAGGAAGGGGAAGGCACCTGGAGAGGAGGAGGGAAGAAGGTGAGGTGAGAGGGAGGGGGGGAAGGGGAAAGTGTGATGGGGATAACAAGGGGGAGGGAGAAGAAAGGGTGTAGGCCTATTGAACTTGTATGATTAGGCAAAAAATGTATAATAAAAATAGGGGTTTTAATTCATATGCTAATATTTTCTATAGTACTTAAATTTCTTCAAATATGAAGGGTAAACACCAGTTTTGGAAAGGCAATGGATGACCTACAATGTCAAAAATAGGAGTGATGAATGGAAACCCTTAATTCTGGATTTCATTCTGCTAAGGAAATGCAAAAGAGAATATATCAGGAATATTTAGTTTTAGGAGCTAGGAATTCTGTAGGGTGTACATCTTTGTCTCTTACAGATAAAATGTAAACTAAAATATTTTCCAAAATGTTATTCTTTTTAAACCATTGCTGCTCAGAGAAGAAAAAAGAAACAAAATAGGCTCATCTACCAAACAACTGTGTAACCTTGGGTTAACTTTCTATGTCTTTCAGGGCCTTAATATTCTTTATTATTGTACAAATTGATGGCTACAGAAAGGTTGCTAATTTCTTACTTACTCAAGAATCATATTACATGAACATAGGAGAGAATATTTTACTGTAAAATATAGTACTAGGTTAAAAATAGTTTTATTGTAGCAAAGGCTTAGCTTTGTATGGTTGCTGCTAGATATGAAAGTTGAAGAATTACTGCATGTCCTTTCTAACATCAAGTGAAGAAGTATCTGTATTTGTCCTCTTTATATTGCTATAACAAAATAAATGATCTAATAAACTTCAAAGGAGGAAAAGTTTGTCTTGGGTCTAGATATCAGAGATTTCAGACCATATTGAGCCTCTCTGTTGGTGGTGGGCATGGCTGATGAAGCAAAAAGATTGCAATGTTGTAATGGGGATCCTCATGACCCCTTCAAAGAGCATGCTCTCATGACCTAATTTCTTTCCATTATATTCTACCTTCTAAAAGTTCCACCACTTCCCAAAACTGGTACAGGCTGAGGATAGCACCTCTAACACATGGACCTTTGGGGAACATTCGAGATATAACTGGTAGCACACCTATGGTACAAAATAATGTTTAGTTAAGGTAGAACAGGTATCTCAGCAATTGTAAGTTTGAGTCAATGATTTTCCTATTCATAAAGACTTATTTGGAAAGAACCACAGCCTTCTGTGAAAGAAAACACTAATCATGGAGAATAGTAGATCCATTCCTCTGATACCACTTTGGACTGCAGACATCTAAGAACACTGATTGGCTTCATGTTCCCTTATTGTTTTTAAATATCTTAGTTATTAGTTTTAACTGCTGAAAAGGAAAAAAAAACCAAACCTTTTAAAGATTACTTTTCATTGAGTTTCTCCATAATCTGTAAGTAAACTGGACACTATTCATCTCATTCATTTCTAAGTGGAATCCTAAGTCATTTTTCTATTTCAAAAATACTGAAACTGAAGAAGGGTCATAGTACATTGACATTTTGGAGTTGTAAACATGTACCTTTGTTCTCTCTGTTCTTCTGATTAACCCTAGTTAGGTTAATTGTTAAGAACTAGTAAGTCTCAGGAAGGGTACAAGACTGAATCTCATGGGAAAGTTAAATAAGTCACAGTTTGTGTCCATCAATAATAATTATCAAAATAACACCTTAAACTTTTCTCTGGGCATTAAACAGCACAAGGAATGTTCCTAAAATGTTAATTTTCTGATGTGATCATTTCTCTCTCACTGAAAATTGAATTGATGATGTATACAAGTGAATTACAATACTCTGAAAGATGTTTTTGTTAAACAACTTAATATTTTGCTATTACTTAAACATAATTATATGTGTGTGTGTGTGTGTGTGTATGTGTGTTCTTGAATCAGGGCTCTATCTGTGCTAGGCAAGAGGTCTACAACTGATCTATTTCCCCAGCTTACTTATGTAAATATTAAAGCACTCAGTGATTCTAAGTATACATAAATAGCCAGAGAATGATGTCACCCATTTAGCCTTTGTCGTCTTCAAGAATTTAAGATTTACATTAGATGATATAGAGATGTTTAATATTTCAAGGTATTTATTGAAGTAATAGATATATGTGTGTATATGGTGCTAGGGATTGAATCTAGGGCTTTGCACATGTTATGTGAGTGTTCTACCACTGAGATATTCCCCTAGTCCCTGGAGTAGCATCTTCTAAATCCCATCACCAACCTAACAATGATTTATCCTTTGCTATCACAGGCAAGTTGAAACAAATAAAATGCTTAAATAAAAGAGAAAGGCTCAGAAGATGGTTCAGAGATTAAAGCCTTGCTTCCAAACAAAAAGAACTGAGTTCAGATCTCCAGATCCCACATAAAAATGCCAGGCAGGAATGGTTGCAGCCACCTGCAATTCCAGCCTGGAAGGTGGAGCCTGGGAAACTTGGAAACCCCAAAGAAAAGCAGTAAGGAGACAGACCAATCCAACATGATTCTCAGTGTCCCCTTTGGACTTCCATAGGCATACACACTCAAGTACCTCTTATACACACACACACACACACACACACACACACACACACACGCGCGCGCGCGCGCGCACACGCATGCACATGCACACATAAAAGAAATGACATAAATGACAGTGACAGAAGCACGAAAAGTAAATGCATATGAATAAGAAATGAATGGGAAGTAAGAGTACTTTTATTTTGAATAGTGATAATCACAGAAATCTTTCTCAAGAATATCTTTTTTGCTTTGTTTCTTTATAATAATTGTTTTTTCCTTAACTGCTTTTAGTATATACCAAGGTTTCATTAAAAACCATTTGCTAACTAAAGTAGACCTCTCTGAAAGCTCAAGAAGTAGCCATTTTTGGTCGCTCTTCATAAAAAGGTCTCTATACAAAATATTATCTTAAACTTATATATATTTATATATATATCACTTTAGTAAAATCTGAAAACCTTAAGATTCTATGGTCCAAATGTGAAAATATTTTATCAGCATAGATACTAAAGGTCATTAGTATAATATAATTATGTCTTGTGTAATTATGTCTTGGAAGATTTAATCAATTGGTATTTGAAAACGTTTATAGGTAAAGTTTTTAGAAGATTGCGTTTCTGGAATTTTTTATACAGTGGAATTTCTGATGCTACAGTAAATTAAAAAGTTGGATGATGTTCATGTGATATCTTATTTCACTAATACAGAACAACCTTGAACCACACTAGAGCAATAATTACTTAACCTAAATCAGAGACGAAGCCAGGCCAAACAGCTGTTTCCATTTTGTTAGGAGATCCATTTGATTTACTCTTTTAGTCAGCTTTCATTACTGTAGAAGACAGAATTCCACTTGAGTTTTTAACCCTGAATTCTCTGCCTTGTTTGCTGCCTGCTATAAAATTGCATGGTTGAGCTGCCACAGCCGCTGAACACCCTCTGGAGCTACTGTAGTATTGAAGGAGGTTCCACTGCAGCTCGGAAAAAGAGGAGCTTCCTGTAAAGAGATAGAATTTTGATCTTTTCCACTGCCTCCACAACCTCCCCTCTAGAGGACACAGACAAAACAAAAGAGCCACCTGATGTTTGGTATTCTGTGAATAGTCTTTTGGGGTCAATACCTAATTCATGTATAGAAACAGAAATGGTCATCCGACAGTCGCCCACCCAGCATATTATTGCTCAACCTCCTTGGAAACTGGAGAAATGAATGTCAAAGACACAGAGAAATGGAACTGGGGAATGACCCAATTTGAATCCAAGAAACCATGTGCCATCATGCAGTCTGTAATTCTGGTGCTTCTTTAGAGAGAGCAGAAGCTGAGGCACTATACTCCCAAGAGTTTGTTGGTCAGCTAGCCTGGCTTACTGGGAGAGAAACGAGACTCACTCTCAAGCAAGGTTGTAGGCAAGGGCTGAGAACCGAGGTTGCCCTCGGACCAACACACTCTGATATCTACACATGTGCCTCGGCATATAGGAGGAGCCTGCCTTCCCACATGTGAATGTGTACACACACACACACACACAAAGTTAAAACAATAATGAATAGATATGAGTTCCTCAAGTTCTGACTTTGAAAATTTATTTTACACACTGTAGTGTGTCCTCATTTAAATGATGAATCCCATCCCCCATCACGGGCAGAAATGTGGATTATGTACCTCTTGCAGTTCCATAAATGTGTTGTTCTTACTCCTTTCTCTTGGACTTTGTGACTGTGGAAAGGTAGTTTAAAACATTTCCCAAGATTACTGTGAATTATGCAGAAATGTGGTTATGTATCTCTTGTAATTCTGTAAATGTATTGTTCTTACAACTTTCCCTTGGACTTTGTAACTGTGCAAAGATAGTTTAAAATACTTCCTAAGACCCCTGTCACTTGGGGGAAAATCCTCAGAACTGATGACACTGATTAACCTTTTTTTTTTGTCCTCTTTCCTCAGAGCAACTATATGTATTCCTTTTGTAGAACCTGGCAAGAAAATGGGTTCTCTGTGAGCATGTGGATTAGCTTAGCATAAGTAGAACAAACCATCCCAGGGCAAGTGTAGCCTTCTGCCACAAAGGACAGCACGCTTGTCCATGTTCCCTAAGATTATATGCCTAGTCATATAAGCATGTTACTTTGTGGAGCTAATGCTGTGATATTCACATAATGATAAAATTGCCCAGTGATCCAGTTCTTAGAACATATCCACGATTGTGTTAGAAAGTCACAACAAACTCTGTGATTTATAATTTTTGACCACATCTCTTTCAGATTTTTATAGAGTTCCCTGAGGAAAAGTTTCATGGTTAAGTAAATCTTGTAAATAGTTTCTTAGAGAGTCACAACATATGTAACCTGCCATGATAATGTATTGTGATTCCAAGACTTCCAGAAGAAAAAAAAATAGTGTAGTTTAATTTAGTATTTCCCAATCTTATTTTAGAATGAGACACTTGAATCCTTTTACATGACATACAGAATCTCAAAAATAAGATTTCACAATACTTTGATTTGAGTTGGGGCATAGACTACATATAATGATCTAGTTTCATAGTTTCTTCAAATGTAAGAATGGGTGTAACTTAAAGGTAAGGTTGTGATTTTTGTGTAAAAAGACCTTGAGTTGAATCCCAAGCACCACAAGGGGGAAAAACGTAGTTAAAATTAAAAAATTAAAATTGCCAGGGCAAGGAACTCCTTCTGGCACCTGTTTTTAAATTAGTGAAATTATTTAAGGACTCAGATAGAAAATTTAATGAAATTTTGAAATTACTAGTATGGTTAAGACTCTTCATAAATGTCCTTAATGAAGAATGATCATTTTTGCAAAGCTCCATTAAAGTTCACTGATACTTGTACTTTTTTCTAGCCAACTCATGATACTATTGGAGAAGACTCATGAAAAATATTGAGAACTAAAGATATATAGGAAAAAAACAGATCTTTTCTTTGTTACCATAGAATGTGAAGCTATAAATAAGTGAATGCTGAATTTTGTAGGTATTAGTCCACAAAAGAGTAAGTAGCTGTAGCTCCCTTCCTTATCCACGAAAGTCATAGAAAGGCTGGATATTCTAGAGATTTCCTGTTGTTAAAGCACAGCGGGTTTACTTAATTATGTCTTGCCCCCAAGAATAAGGCATAAATAGATATGTAAGTTCTTACCCTTCCCAGCAAAGGCTAATATCGCCACCTTTATTTTATCCACACCAGTTTGAGTTTATATGCTAGTTTCTTGGTTTTATTTATTTTCTTTTATCCCTTCTTATTTTTTTTAAAATATATGAACAGTAGATGCTTAAACTGCATTTGCAGCAAGCAAATTAAGGAAGCCTACAGCTAAAAAATCTATTTCTGTAGCTCTCTTTTCACAGTCAATTTAAGAAAATATGATTGACGTTTGGTAACAAGTTTTTCTTTCAAGAGTGAGGAGGAAGTCTAAAAAGACTGGGAGTAGTTTTAAGGAATGTGAACTGCAGTTCTTTCCATAGCACAGCCGTGTAGTTTATGTACATCTTTGTATTTTTTCATTTTAAACCAACTTGTCCATTTGGCATCAAAACAAACTTTTCATTCTTGCAGGTGGTGGAATCTGAGTAAAAATCAACTTGTCTATGACAATTACAGTTATTAAGAGTCGAGCATATCATCACCATCGATATCAAGAGACCAACACAGTAATAATGAACCTTTACACTGTAAACTCTGGCTTCAAGCCACACTTTCACACTTTTCCCAGAACTACTATTTCTGTGTTAGACCTCAGGTTAGCAGTGAGGTTCAGGCAGGTCAGTGGAGCGAATGCTCACTGTTGGGTGCTGCATGAGTGGAGAAGCAAAGTCAAATGCGCAGTGTGCTGATTTCAGCTTCCTTCCGCTTCTCCATCCTGACCAATATCATGAAGTTCTCACTGTCTGCTGGTTGGTTGTCACTGAATATTTTGATTGCTACTAAGTTTTCAAAAAAAGATACTTGTCCCTGTTTTAAGCCTTTTGAACATGAACAACACGTGTGTTAGTATTAAAATTTTGAATATAGTCAAGATATCCAGTAAAAATCATTTTTTTCATAACTAGCAGTTGATTATAAATGCAATGATGTAACTCTTGTCCTGGTTAATGAGACAATAAAAAACTTTCCTCCACATCTGATGTTAGATGCATTTATGTAAGAAAATTCAGTGCACAGCCATAAAGTGACAAAAGATTAAAAGTCATATACTGGGCTGGAAAGATAGCTCAGGGGTTAAGCATCTGTTTGAAAGCAGAAAATCCTGAGTTCAGATCCCAGGTTCCGCATAAAAATACCAAGTGGAAACAGCAGTGGCCTGCACCTCAGGACCTGATGGATAGAGCTGAGAAAACCCTAGTGCAAAGCAAAAGACAGTAGAAGCAATCCAGGATGATTTTCAAAGTCATCCTTGGTCCTCCACAGGGACACACAATGCCCTCTGACACACACACACACACACACACACACACACACACACACACACACACACGGTAAATAAAGTTTAAAAGTCAAATATTTAACTTTTAAATTTATGATTTACATATTTCAGTAACTTTGATTTTTCTGAAGAGAACAAGTACAAATGGGTCAGAGAATGAAATGTCAACAAATATTTATACTATAAATAATAAATGTTTACAATACAAATAAAAATTTGCATTTTATAATAAACTTGTTGCCCTTACTAAAAAACAGCATTGTATTTCTCTTCTGATAATTCAATTAAGGATTTGTCTTTATCCCAAAGAATGAACAGATTGGAAGATTTACCTTGCTTTTTATCTGAAAAGTCATATAGGAATTCGTCATTTGGAGAAACCATGTCTAAAAGTTGAATTTAATAGTACAATCTTTGGTACATGAAGATGCTACTAGTGACTCAGTACATTAGTGGAGTGTGGTCTTTTAAATGTGGGTTCAGTTATGAGTTTCAGAGTCTTGATATGTGGCCCTCGGGTGACCCTATTTAGATTTAAATGACATTCCTGTGAAACAGTTGATAAGGATTTGGGTGTGCTTTTTGTCTTGAGTGTAAGAAATGTATGGTTTTGGGCAGCACTGGTACAAAAGAAATGATTGTAGTCTAAAGTGCAGGTGAGAGTGTGATCCCTCACAGAGTCACCTTTCCATTAACAAAGCTAGACATGGCCCTGAAATGATGGATTGGTTCAGTTAGGCAAAATTTTGCTAACTCATTTTGTCCAAATTAGCACATTTTCTGTCCTCAGTGACCTGGATAATTACTTCATTTCACTGCTGTCCTCTGTTTATGGAGGCTTGGCCTTAGCCAGCAATTAACGTGGCCTGATTACAATTTGTCAGTCCAATTCAATTTAGCAAATCAATTTATGGAACACCTAGTACATGTTAAATACTCTACTGCTTTTTGATATTCAGAGGTTAGCAAGTCATTGTCTCATATCTCTTAGGAATTCACAGACTAAATTGACAGTGAAGAAGCAAATTAATTCAACCATTGCAGTCCAATGTAGTGTGTGTTAGGGGACAACTATTCTGTGAGAGCAACATGAGAGAACTTCATGAGAAGTCAAAGAAGTTTCAAGAGCAATTGAAAGGGACTTCTGAAGTTTAGCATTCATTGTTCATATCTGAGACTAAATCCTGAATAGATAGGGAATTACATACAAAAGCAAGAATAATTTTAAAATTAGAATAAAGTAACTGGTAAATCACAGATGGGGAAAAAGGGAATGTATTAGTTTTTAATTTCCTTGCCATTGCTAAGGTAAGTTGGTATTGTTTTTTGGTATTGTTTTTAACAGAGGAAGTAATGATGAATTTTTGACCAAAGAGACAAGGAAATTGGATTTTTTCAAACATGGAATTTTTTTAAGGTCCTTATGAACTTTAGCAATGGAACACAAGTTTAAAACAAACAGAGCATTCTTAAGGCAGTGAAAGGGTGCTGAGTTATACCCTTAGGCTTTGTCTTTCCTTTATAATAAGTTCAATCTGAAGTTTTCTGACAGCCCAGAGGAGCCACTAGAAAACATCTGCAAGGGAGAAAGTTGACTTTAGGAACACTGGAAATAACGACAGACAGACAACAAGAGCACTTCTAGATAAACGATTGTGACAAAAACTGCAAGTAATGTTTCAGGGATCTCACAAGAGGCGCACCATTGTCCTAGAAGTGTGTTCAGCCTATAAACAGGGGCAGAGATTGAAAGTTGAGATAGAGACCCAATGGACAAGACCCACAGGACAACTGGTTATCATCCCTGTAGGAAAAGGTGCTTTACATTAATTTCTGAAATCTCCTTCAGTTTAATCATTATAAGTTAGTGTTTTTATACTAAAAGTAAATGACAATTAGTGATTCCAAGTGTGCACATCTGTGAATTGTGTTGTAAAGGTATCCCCTCCCCTTGGTTTTAATTCTTTCTCTGATTTTACATATAGGTGTTAGTTTTCAGAATACTTGAGTATTGTTAAATGTTCTGTCCCAAGACTTACAAATCTGAGTAAGGGCAATTATCTCAGATTCCAGACTTCATTAGCTCATGATTAATGTCATAGAAGAATTAGTCAGAAATGTGTGCATAGATAGGCAGCCGAACGGGAGAAAACCAAAAACAAAAAAGGCTACAACACATGGAAGAATTGTACTCTAAGGCTGAAATGTCATACGGAAATTTGGGTCATAGAGATGAAAGTTGAAAGAGTACATGAGAAATTAGATTAGACAAAGTTGGGAAGTAACTGAATGTAATGGAATAAGTTACAGAGAGGAATTACAGAAATGGATAAGGTAAGTTTAAGAAATCTCATAGGGAGAGCTGAGAGAACAAAGTGTTGGCCTAAAATCAGTTAGAACAAACTTTGCTAGTAATTGATGAGGAAATATTGATAATAACAGAAAAGAATAGTTTGGTCATTCTAAGTGATTGGATCTTACGTAGAGCCGATACTCAGAAATCATATGGTTTGGGATGTGAATCTGCCTTCACTTCTCCATTCTTTTCACTGTTATCCTAGTTCAATTAGCAGTTGGTTCAACATGAATCTGTGATGTTGGATATTTTTGAGTCTACTTCCTAATTTGATAAGTGATGATAAAAATATAAAATAATTCTTGTATTAAGAAACAAGATATTACCAAAATAGACTTTCTATGTTGCATGTTATAATCATTAACCACTAGTTTACATGTGACCATCCATATACAAAAAGTATTAGTAAACTTTCAAAATTATTCCATTTCCTTAATAGTTTAGTAATGCACTCTTCATTTCTTGAGTAATAAGGACACGTGAAACCTTGTACAAAAAAAATCTGTCCTAGACAGAGGTTTACCTCAGAAATAATGCTATGTGCATGATTGTTCTACAACTTGACCATCTTTTTTGTGTTGGATGATATATAGATACGTTTGTGTATGTTTAGATATGTGCATGTGTCAGTGCATATAATTGTTATGCATGTGAAGAAGCCCAGAGTTCAACCTCAGGTGTCATCCTCAGGAGCCATCTCCTATGTTTTTGAGATAGTGTCTGTCACTGAAACCTGGGCTCACTGATCAGGCTGGGACTGCCCACCAAGCCTCAGGAATCTCCGTCTTCATTTCCCTGCTCTAGGATTGTAAGGGTGTTCTGCCTTGCTTGGCCTTTTTTGTATATGGGTGTTAAGAGATTGAACTCAGGTCTTCATACATGCGTTACCAACTGAGCTATCTCCACAGCTTTCAATTTAACATCTTTCCAAAGTCAGAGTCTATTTACAGTCTGATTTCCAATAAGGCATTAGTCTACCTGACTATATTTCTGAAAGAATCCCCTGGGAATATTCTCTGGGGGAGAACATCTTTTTTGTATGCACTTTTGCCATTCTATTTATGCTTGCACTTTTTCAATATCAACATTGATTATTGGAGTAAACTAACAAAAATATAAATGGAAACATGTTTTGGTATCAAAGTCTCCTTAGTTTTGACCCTGCCAGTTTGCAAGTTGTCCCAGCCCTACTCAAAGCAGGGATTTAAAATCTGTTAGAGAGCTCAGCCTGTTGATTTACAGGGCTGATGTCTGCACAGAGGAATGATTTGTAATGGGATTCTTTGCTCCCTGGAGAGACATTACAGACCAAAGCTGTAAATTACTGAAAAAATAGAGGAGGGGTAAGAGGAGGAAGGGCAAGTATGCTTTGTAAAAATAGATTTTACTATTGATCAGAATATTTATCTTTCAGCTTTTTATCTTTTGCCATAAGATTAAGTGGCCACTTTGAGAAAAAGAAATGTGGCTACTTAAGCGGTTCAGCTGTATTTGTTGTCCTTTTTCTTTTTATGAGATGTTTTGGTTAGTTTGGTTTGCCAGTTAGTTGTCTATTAGTGTATTTCTCACATTGTACTTCCTAGGACTTTTTTTTTTTTTGGAAGCATTAGTTTTCTCTACATGGCTCTGTTTCATGGTCTGATTTGCAACCAAGCATTGTCACAACAGCCTTTTGCCCTTTCTATGTATCCTTAAATCAAACTACAATACTGACTTGATTGGGGTAATGTACAACGTGTAGTAGGACTATAGAGTTCTGAGCAAAAATGTCCAGAATACATTGCCAATGTAGTGGGACTAGCCAACAGAGAAATAGATGACCTCAGGAAACGTCTGGCTTAGCAAATGTATATCTTTAAATTGGAAATCTAATTATTTGCCTTAGATTTGCGCTGCTGGGAACTTAATGCAAGACCATGTTAAATAAACTTATTATTTCCGTTTTTCATTTAACCTGTGGGTTGTTGTATGACCAATCTGTTTTATATCCTCAATCAACAGATGATTGTATTTGGTAATAATTTATCAAGAATAAAAATCTGTTTTTGAAACTAATCACCTCATGTTAGGTCTGCCCTTTTTCAAAACCACCATCTGATATTCATTTTGCCTGCAAGACAAACATACTGATGAAAATGCATATACCACAGGATACAGCCAGCGGAATGAAGCATTTCCACTCTTTGTATATATTTGGAACGTTTTCTGTTTTCCCAACAGATGGACCAAATTTTAGTATTAAAGAAAAAAATCAATTTTACATAGTACAAACAAATTGAACAAGTACACTGTGTATTTCTGATTACTTTGTAACAGAATGTTCAGTGGAATTTGGGGTCAAATCAGGTCATATCTAAACTTTGTGATCTGAAAAAAGGTGACTTTTATATTTATCAGCCTCTTTTTTAGTTTATAGGATGCATCCCTAAGTGAGAATTACTTAGCTTTATATATTTTCCAAAGCTTTTAAGAGTTTTCCAATTTAATAACTTTTGTTTATGTACTAATATCTAGAAGTTTTTCTTTTCCATAAAACCTTCACTATTTTACTATGAAAGACTATCAATTTGACATGCAGATTAGAGTCCTCATTTTTTTCAAATCAAATGACTCTGCTCCTATTCCTAATAAACTGGCAATAGTGACTTTTCCCTAGCTCAGTTTTGGCAATGGCTTCCTTGAAAAATCATCTGACAGTCCAAGAATTACGTATTTGAAAAAAATAGTTTGTAGCCAATAAAATGTTTCAGTGGGTAAAAGTGAAGAAGCCTGACAACCTGGGTTTGCTCACCAGAACCCAATGTAGTTGAAGAAAAGAACTGACTCCCAAAAGTTGTCCTCTGGCCTCCACAGGCATGCCGTAGCTTGTGTTGTGTTCCTCTCTCTCTCTCTATTTCTCTCTCTCTCAGCTTATCAAAAAGAATTTAGGGCTGGAGATGTAGAGCAGTGGTAGAGCACTTGCCTAGCATGCACAAAACCCTGTGTTCAATCCCCCATGCAAAAGAGTTTACCTTTTAAACATATGTGAATTTATAATAAATGTTTATGTGTACTTTTTATATGCTCAACTTTAATGAACATTGTGCTTTTTTCATTGCTCATGTTTTAGACTAATCTTGCCTGTGTTTACTTGATCAATGAGATTTGGAACTGTAGATTTGTCTTTTTCCTCTTACTCCATTCCTGTCATAAACCCAGTGTTTCACTTTTGTTCCTTTAAACCTTCTGAGGTTCCTATGTTGAAGGAAATTAGAAAACATTCCTTAGTTCTTCCCCATCTAGTCTTATCTGTGTTTCTAGCCTCAGGTTTCCCTCTGTCCTAGTTGGTTTCATTCTTTCCTTATTTTCCACTGAACAAACAAGTTCAACTGAAAAACTATCTGATAGATATAGGTAAAATGCAATGAGAAAGAAAAGTAACAGTGGGTTACTTAATATTTTACTTATCTATCTATCTATCTGTCTGTCTGTCTGTCTGTCTGTCTGTCTGTCTGTCTGTCTGTCTGTCTGTCATCTATTATTATCTATCTATCTGTTTCTGTGTGTATCAGAGAGCACTGCATGTTCCCATGGAGGCTCCTGGATGATTTTGGGTATCATCCTGGATTCCTATACCTCCTCTTGGCTGTGCTCTGGAGTTCCCCAGGCTCCACCTTCCAGGACCAGAAGTGTAGTCCACCACAATTTCTGTCTGGCATTTTTACATGAGATCTGGGATCTGAACTCAGGCTAAGCCACAGTAGGTTACTAGTATCGAATAAAATCCTTCTGGAAAAAAAAAGTTTAAATCAAGATTGAAAATTTAAAAGGGTCAACCAGAAAAAAATGGAGAAAATTGTGTTTCAAGCACATAGAAAACTGCAAGATGAGAGATTGGTGTATTTGAGCAATTGAAAAGAGACAACTTGGATAAAGTATATAAATTAAAGGAACAACAGTGTGACATTAAAGTGGAATGCTAGATGGAATAGATTAGGTAGATACTGATGACTGAAGGCTCATAAGCAAGACACTGTGATTAATATATTTCTCTTGAAACCAGAGAAACATAAAGAATCCCAGAGAAATAAGAACTGGGGGAAAAAGAGCCACTTTTAAATAGTAGATCTTGGGAGTTGGACCTACTATTTAAAAGTGGCTCTTTTTGTATTTGTAGATCATACTGCAAAGATTATACTGAAGGAATTTTTTCTAATATATTTCATTTTTTGTAGACTATGATGAGCATTCTTTCATATTTGCAATATCGAATTGTTTCTGCCCCTTTTTTCCATTTACATAGTATGTGGGTAGTGCACACATGAGTTTCTGCATGTTTGCATGTGTGTAGGTATGTATGTATGTGCAGATGTATAAGTGTACATACACTTATGTGAGCACATAGGTAAAGGTCAACAATTGATATTAAGAATCATCCTGGATTGCTCTTCTACTTTATATATTTAAGACATGGTGTTTAAACCAACCCAAAACTTGCAGACAGGTCTAATCTGGCTCCCCAACTTGCTCTTGCTTTATTTTCTGAGGCTGAAATTACAGTGGGACATTACACTTACCCAGTATTTTGCCTGGAATATTCAGGTCTGAACTCTGGTCCCTTGCTTTCACAGGAAAGGATATTGAAAAAGAAGAAATTGGAGAAACGTATGGAAATAGAAATTTTTAAAAATAGGTGAGAAATCTTGCAGGAGCCTCTTGTAATAGGTGAAAGATAAGGAATCTTTAACAAGAACAGAAATAGAAGAGATTGTGAGAAGCAGAGAGACTGGGCTGCAGATGGACGCATAAGGAAGAGATATCCCTAGTTTCTTCTTTCCCAGTTTTATGAAGCACAATGGACAACTAAACTGTGTATATTTAATGGGTACAAGGTAACATTCTGAAATATATATATATATATAGTGGAATTCTTAATATAATTAAACTGATTATCATATTTCTCACTTCTCCCTGGTTTTTTGAATGAGCGAGTACCTAGAGATGGCATATAAGTAATAAAGAGAATATTATTGGAGGAAAGATCAGGAGACACTAAAGTTGAAACATTTGTTCAACAGACATTTTTATGTTGGCAGCTGAATAAGAATTTTTCATTTTTCATAGACTATAATGAGCATTCTTCCATATTTGCAATATATAAGGATCTTTTTTTTAACTTGTATAGTTCTAATGTAAGTAACAATGGTGCTGTATAAGTGTGTTACCACATAGTTTTACAAATATTTATGTAGAAAGACTCCAACTTAAAAAAAAAGAAAGTCTTGTGCATTTTATTTAAAATCTTTTACCTTAAGAGGGTCTATAACATTAAGGACATATTTGAGAGTCAGTTTTCCCCAACATTGATTTCCTTCATTTCATTTGAAAGGGTAAATATTAAGTCAGGGATATATTACTTCCCCTTTTTAATGAGTGTTACTGAACCCCTTCTGGGGTGTTGTCCATTTTACTTTTTTGTTCTACGAGAAAATAACACATGAAAAGATTTTAGCAATGAGGAAGCCAAAAAAAATTGGACTAAGTACTTATGAGAAAGAAATAAAAAATAAAAGAAAAAGAGAAAAAAGCAAAAGAAAAGAATGAAGATAACAAACAAAGCCTAATTACCATTTCTGTGCTTGTTATATTGGTGACCTAGGAGAATTTCACAATATTTGGTGGAGGGAGGGGGCAAATATTATGCCAAATCACAATCTATGCTTTCACATTAGCTTTGCTCCTTAGCAGATTATTGGCAGTAGTTCTGGGGGCACTGAGTGTCTGTTCAGATTGCTATTCCTAAATAACGAGGGTCTTTTTGTTTATTTTTTTTAATTCAATTGTGTGTGTGTGTACGTATGTGTGTGTATGTATGTATGTATGTATGTGTGTGTAGAACCACAGACGAATTCGGGAACCACCATAGACCGCCTCTACTTCCTCCTTGTTTACTCTGCCCCGGGATTCACAGGCTCCGCCCTACCAGGACCAGAAACGCAGGCCGCCACCGTTTCCGCCCCACGTCTATATGTGGGGTCTAGGATCCGAACTCAGGACCTTCTGCCTGCAAGACAGAGACTTAACCCCTGAGCCACCTCTCCAGTCCCAAGAGTTGTTTTTGAAAGGTGAAATCTCAGGAAACTTTTGAGTTAAACTACACAAAGCCTGACTTTTCTTTTGGATCATCCCGTGTGTTCACAGAGCAGCTGCATTTTGCAGCCTGCTACAAAAGCAACAGCAAACTCAACAGAGGTCAGCCGCAGCCATGTGTATCCTGTTCTATTAATAAAGGAAATGTCGAGTAAGGACACTGGGGATCAGACAGAACTAATTATTGAAAATGTCATTGACTTGATCTTTATCTATAAAGCCAACACAGACATACGAAGAGTTAAAACAAGCTCCTGCAGCTCAGATTTCAGTGGGATAAAGTCTGGTATTTCATTTCACACCCACTGAAAAGTGGCTGAGACCATATTTGTTGAAGGCACAATTTTCAAATATTGCTCCAATGGCTAGAATTCTTGGATCACGTATATTTATAAAATGTAAAACAACTTAATTTTTGTTTAACTAAAATTCGAGCTCCACATCCCACCACGATTCCCCCCAAGAAGTCTTTTTCTGTTCTGAGTTCGCAGTGGTTCAACCAAATTGGCAAGACCCCAAAGCACAGTGGCAATCTTTGGAGACTATTCATAATCAAATCAGTTTTGTCATTCTGACAGTCGGAATGACAAGTTAAACATAGCCCAACACTTATGGGATCTTTGTGGTGACCCCTCTAACTTCAAGAGGAGCTGCTTTACAACGAGCATACTACATGGTTGCCCTATTAAAAAAAGGAGATCTTTTAGCCATGTAATTGCTTTAAAAGTCAAGAAATCTTGCTTCAAGCACACATGCAGACACTATTCTGCAAACAAAATATGCATATCGAATGATGGGGTTATGAAATAAATGAGAATACTGAATTTGAGCAAAACTTATCAAAACTGGAAAATTCTAAAATTCTTCTGATGATAGTTGGATACTAATGCTAATTTTACTGTGATAACTGAAATTTTTTTCTGCTTTCTGCATGTTTAATTTACACTATTTGTGAGCATGTTTTTACTTGGATATGTAAAATAACTTGTCATTTCTAATCATCTCATTTTAAGGGTATTAGTGGCAGAAGATCTCATGACTTTTTTATTATAATATGTTTATATTAGGTTTGAGGAAATATATGGATTATATTTAATAATGTCAATGTTGGTAAAGGTAAATAACAATAAAAGGAATTAGTAAACAGCAACTTTAAATTTTTTTAACCTAGTTATACAAGCTCAATGAATAGGTACCCTGGCCACCTTTCCCCTCCCCACTTCCTTCCTTCCTGCTGTCCCCCCTATCACATTCTTTCCCCCCTTTCCTCTCTCCCTCTCTTCTCTTGGTGTTTTCCACCTGCTCCCTCCCACTCCTGAACATCT